>OY882861.1:2725785-3325785 GCA_963693515.1 Pipistrellus nathusii | reverse complement strand
TTGTGCTGGGGATATAAATTTTTCTTGTGGATGGAAGACAGAGAGGATGTTGAGGGGGAAAGGTATAGCCTGTATCATTGGGCTCCTTGCCTTTGGCTTCCAGTTCCTTCCAGCCAATGGGACTGCAGGAAGGCAATTCCAACATGTCAGCAGGGCTGAATCATCTGGAAGTGGCTGAAGGCGTTTCCCCAAACCTGAAAAGAATGCATAAAGGATTGCTTACTGCCAGACGGCTGAGGGCATTTCAGCCTACATGTTATTGCCTCCTCCTGGCCAAACACCTGAACAGCTGGAGGTAGTTCACCAATCTGACAACGGATTCTGTATATTAAATCCTGGCCTTTGATGTGTATATCTACGTTGCCTTAGGATAATTTGTGTTAAGAAAAAGCAAGGGGTCCAGAGAGAGAGGAAAACTTGGTTTCTTTAGCCATGCTCCTGTGGCCTCCCAAATGCCTTCAGAATTATGTTTCATCTCTGGACTCTTGATTAATTTACACAGCACCTTCTCCAGATTCCTGAACCCTTCTAGATGCTGGATTAAGACCCCTGGCATTATGGGACCTTGAACACGAGAGAGGAGGGCAGAGAACAAAACCAGAGTATTCATTCCGTTGGCTCTTCCCTGGGAGGAGGCTGCCTTGGACTGTTGAAATTTTACTACCAAAGGTCACTGCTCATCTCAGGGCAATCCTCTTTATACGCCTCTTTCCTCCCTGGTTCCTGTGAACTCACCCTCCTCACCCCACCCGGCCTGGGAGTGGTTACAGATTTCCACTATTATTGGCTCCAGGTTTCTGACCCTCTACACTTCTCTATCTTTTTATAACCCCTTGTAAATAAACTCTCTTTAAATGACTCTAATTTGAGTTTTCCCTCTGTTCCCTGTTGGGCCCTTGTGTGATACATTCATGCTTCTCTGCTATAAAATGGGGTTAAGACTAACCAATGATTCTGGCACTTCTTGGGAGAATAAAATGAAAGTAGATGTACGAAAAGTACTTCATAAACGCCAAGGGCTGTAAATGTTAATTATGTTTCAGGAATGAATGTTCTGGCTAATTACCCTCTCAGATTCATTAGAAATTATCCTGAAGAGTTTCCAGGAATTAACTTCACTGTTGTCATATTTATTTATTTATTTATTTATTTATTTATTTATTTATTTACTGAGAACCTGAAGTGGCTCTTCATTGACAAGAGCAAAGGTGGTTTTTATCCTAGCATTCAAGCACCGTCACAGCTTATTCTCTAGTCACTTTCCCATTCATCTTCCTTCTCTGTTCTCATCAATTCCACACAAATGGATGTATCCCAGGAGAGCTGACTTTATTTTTCTGTGTCCTGATCTTTGCTCATTGGTCATGCCCTTACCCCCTCAGATTCATCTAAACCTTGCCATCTCTCCATGCCTAGCATGAAACCTTCGAAATTCACAGTTGCTCTTTGTATCTGGATCACATTTTGGGTGTACAACTCCCTTGGAAATGAATGAAATGTTAAAGACTTTAATGTGCCTCATTGCAGTGATGAGTCATATTTTCAGAGTTTCTCCCTCACCCTTTTTCTGTGCAGGCCCATAGGATTCAGCATACTTCCCTCTCTTCTTTCCAGAGGTTTTTCTCCTCCCAGGATGGATTGTGAGATGGGACTCATCTCACCCACTCTCTTCCAGTTTGAGCCTGAACTGAAGTTCATAGTGTTTCTTATTTTAAACATTTGTACTCGTCTGTGTAGAAAGGAGCAGATAAGGGGAATTACAGAGCTAGTAAATGAGAGGCGTAATGAATTTCGCTGTATTCTAATGCTCTCCATTGTCTACCTATATTTCCTGGTCCTCTCCTGCTCTGAGGTTTGTTTCTTTTATCTCAACATGGAGCTCAAGAAGCAATACTTCTTTGGTCTCTCACCAGTCAGGGGTCCTCTGACTGCAGATGGTCATTTACATCTCAGGAGGCTCCTGTGGAACATCTCTGTTCCAGGTGCGAATCTCATCTTAATAAGAACTGCTGCTTTTGGGCAACTCATTTAATCCTCATAATTATTCTGCAGGGTACCTCAGTCTTTGAGGAAATAGGCTTAGTGTGGTTTAGTTAAAGGGATACAGTTAGCAAAAGAAAGTCTATTTATCTCCAAAACTTGTGTTTTCTCCTATTCTTCCGAACTGCATTACCCACAGGAGGTTATTTCCTGCAGTCACAGACTGTCATATGAAAGCATAGGAAGGCACTCCTGTTGTTGTTTGGATTGTAATGTCTGTATCTTTTATAAATTTTAATTTTAATATTTAAGAATATTGTCCTCATGTTACTTATAAAGCTAACCAAGGAGTGGACATTGTTTTCTATGTCACTATATTAGTCATTGCACCGTTCCTGGAGGTCAATGACTTGCATGTGTTTAGCATACATGTATCAGTTAATTGTTCCTATAGGCTCTCAAGTTGAATAGGTTATCTTAATTATTTTCCTGTCTTATGTGTAGGGTAACTGGAATCTCAGTTCTAATTCTTCTTTGCTGAATGACAGTCTTACAAATGAAATTAATGCCAGCACGTGAAAAACAAAACAAAACTGACAGATGTTTAGCCGAAACCGATTTGGCTCAGTGGATAGAGCGTTGGTCTGAGGACTGAAAGTTCCCAGGATCGATTCCAGTCAAGGGCAAGTACCTTGGTTGCGGGCACATCCCCGGGAGGGAGTGTGCAGGAGGCAGCTGGTTGATGTTTCTCTCTCATCGATGTTTTTAGCTCTCTGTTCTCCTCCCTTCCTCTCTGTAAAAAAATCAATAAAAAGTATTTTTAAAAAACCTGACAGATGTTTAAAATTGTATGTCTCTGAGGGTCCACAGAGAGATGGGGTAGTGGTAAAAGAATGCGATGGCCTTAGGAGGTGAGACCCTGGGAGGGTGATTAGTCTTGAGAGGAAAGGCCTTGTGAATGGAGCCCTCAGAGAGCTTGTCTTACCCCTTTGCTGTGTGAGGATGCAGCACAAAGAGCCACCGGGGAAGGGGACTCTCACCTGACAGTGAATCCCCTGGCATCTTGATCGGGGACTTCCACCTTCCAGGTCTGTGAGAAATAAATTGTTGTTCTTTATAAGCCATTCAGATTGTGCATTCTATCTGTACTTAAAAGAAGATAATTCATATTTCCTATCTACAATAATAAAAGGGTAATTGCTAATTAGGCCAGACATCCTTCCAGATGAAGCCAGGGCCAGAGGGAGACCAGCCCAGGTCCTAGATGCTGATGGACAGCTGGAGGGAAGCCCAGGTCCCAGATGCCTACTGGTGGCCATAGGAAAGTCAGCCTGGGTCCCAGGAGCCAGAGGGAAGCCGGTGCTGGCACCCAGAGGAAGGAAGGCCTACTCTTGCACAAATTTTGTGTATCAAGCCTCTAGTCTATATATATAAAAGCCAAGCAGCTAGAATGACCAGAACGACTGGTTGCTATGATGTCCACTGCAGAGGCCAACCAGCCCTATCGAGGCCTCAATTGCCCCCTCCCCCAACCCTTATTAAGGCAAGGCTGGAGGGCCAACGGCCCACAGCACCTCCCCTCAGCTGGCCCAGCCCCCAAGTGATCCCCCCCCCTGGTTGGGGGCGGGGATAGCTGGTCAACTGCCTGCGGCCCCCACTCCCGCTGTCCCCACTCCTGATTGTTCCCCCCTCCCTACCTTGATTGGGGGCAGGACCAGCTGGCCAATCTCCCGCATCCCCTTCCCCCAAACTGCTTGCCAGGATTGGCCCTCTTCAGGGTGGGCAGCTGGACTTCATCCATGTACAAACTTGTGCACTGGGCCTCTAGTTTAGGATATAACTTTGTATTTCACACTGAGATAATGCATTTGCCTAGTTTTGCATGAGATTGTAGTAATCGATAGTGACTTCATGGAAATTGTTGGCTAGTTAGGATGCATATAAACTGAGAAGCCACTAGATGTCACCCATTTCATAGATTTGGCTTTTCAAACCATATTTGAAATGCCAGGATAGCTGGGAGCTGAGTGGATCTTTAAAAATGTTCAATATGTCAGTTAATTAAAAACAAAAAGTAGACTATTTGGACTAGATAGATCAAATGACTTAGTTAAGTTCATGTAGCTAGTTAGCATTAAAACCAGATTTATTATCTCTTTATGGTCAATAATGTTTAGAGATGATGTTTTTGCACTAGTTATCAATTTTGATACTGTGTTGTTGTTTGTCTTTCTTTTTCTTTTTGAACTATTATTCAAAATAATTTTGGGATCTGGAATAGATTGTCCAAATTTCCGTGATTTAAAATAATACCAATAACACTAGACAAAAAAGGTAATATTTTTATAGATGATGACTCTGCCTAGAGACCTATTTGCAGATAATTCACTGAAGAACGTAATAAGTTGGACAGATGTGAATGTAAGCGCAAATCAAACTTTACAATACCTAGTTTAATCTAAAGTTTAGATTTTTTTTACCGTGGCCCTGCATGGAAAGTAAGATGAAAATGTTTTCTTTGAGAAGTGAAATATCTTTTTTAAGGGCTTCACAAACCTGTTAACATTAATTTCTATGTCATCTCTTAACCTAATCTAACATGCAGTTCTTAGTAAACATGGTTATCTAATCCTGACTGGTTTGGCTCAGTGGATAGAGTGTCAGCCTGTGGACTGAAGGATCCCAGGTTCAATTCCTTTGTTGTAGGCACATCCCAAGTAGGGGGTGTGCAGGAGGCAGCTGATTGATGTTTCTCTCTCATCAATGTTTCTAATTCTCTATCCCTCTCTCTTCCTCTCTGTAAAAATCAATAAAATACATTAAAAAAATAAAATGAACATGTTATCTAATTTTTTGTTTAGATGACTCTGGGGATTTGAAATAGAAATGGAACTGTAAGAGGCAGGCCCACTAAATAAGAGGCAACAGCAGATAGCCCAATTAAAAGAATAAGGCAGGAAATTCCTAACACAAAGAAGCAAAACTACATTACATCATCATTAAATAACAGATGCATTTAGTGACAACCTTGTGTCTTCAAGAAATGGTTAAATTCCAGTGACTATCCTTTATGACATATACATTTTTGAGATGGATTTCCTACAAAACATTAAATGATGCTTTGGTATCCAAAAGGAAGTAAGTGTTGCTTACATGAGAAAGTTTTTTAGGTGATACTTATTGATGAGAGCTAGAAACATTAATGTGAAGGTACTATCCTTTTTTCAGGGAAGAGGTGGGAATGGATCATGTATACAAATAGTGAGTCTGTCTTCATTTCCTGAGTAAATTGGGAATAATACCAATCTTGCTCAGGGGAGCTGTGGGGTATCTGAAAGAGAACAGAGAGTGGAAAGGATGACATAACTGTAAGCTCTGAAAATGAGGACAGCAAGAAGTGAGGGCACACACCCTCCCGAGGGAAGCTCTCTCTGAGGAGATGAACTGAGAAAACGAAAGAGCTCAGAATTAGAGGAGAGCAGAAAGGAGGGTTGGGGTTAACCTCTCTGTGGGTGGGGAAGTTGCAGAGCTGATCTACTTTCCAGCTGAGATGCTCCTCATCGGTGCTCACAAAGGAGTGTGTGAAGGCTCTCCAGCTGGGAGGAGCTCCCTGAAGCCAAGAGACCCACCCTGTGCTTTCTCTCTCTCATTTAAAAATTGTTTTAAAAATATATTTTATTGATTTTTTACAGAGAGGAAGGGAGAGAGATAGAGAGCTAGAAACATTGATGAGAGAGAAACATCCATCAGCTGCCTCCTGCACACCCCCTACTAGGTATGTGCCCACAACCAAGGTACATGCCCTTGTTGGAATCAAATCCAGGACCCTTGAGTCCGCAGGCTGATGAGCCAAACTGGTTAGGGCTGAAAAAAAACCAAAAGCATAATTTTTAGCTTATTCTGTATGACTTAGTACAGTTTAGAAGTTCATCTTTAGATCAGAGAAGGACATTTCACCTCTGCAAATAAACCAACTCACATCTGGGTGAGGAATTATTTCTGTTTTACAAATAGTAAACAAATAGGCCATAGTTTGCTGATGCCTGTATGTGTACTCATATACCAGGTAAGTGCTAACTGCTTTACCTACATCTTTATGCCTAGCGAATTAGGCACTGTTATTGTCATCAGTTTATGAATAAAGAAGCCAAAGCTCAGAGCGGTTAATCCACTTCCTCAAGGACACGTGCTGGTAAATGGCAGAGCTGAGTTTTGGCATCAGATATAATTGCCTTCCTTTCCCTAACCCTTTTCTTCTTCTTCTTAAAAAAAAATATTTTTATTGATTTCGGAGAGGAAGGGGAACAAAGAGAGAGACAGAAACATCTATGATGACAGAGAGTTGTTGATTGGCTGCCTCCTGCATGCCCCCTACTAGGAACCTAGCCCAGAAACTGGGCATGTGCCCTTAACTGGAATTGAGCCAGGGACCCTTCAGTTCACAGGCCAACACTCTATCCACTGAGCCAAACCAGCTAGGGCTCCTCTTCTTCTTCTTCTTCTCCTTCTTCTTCTTCTTCTTCTTCTTCTTCTTCTTCTTCTTCTTCTTCTTCTTCTTCTTCTTCTTCTTCTTCTTCTAATACATTTTATTTATTTCAGAGAAAAAGGGAGAAAGAGAGAGAGAGACAGAGAGAAACATCAATGATGAAAGAGAATCATTGATCGGCTGCCGCCTGCACGCTCCATACTGGGGATCGAGCCTGCAACCCAGGCATATGCCCTGACTGGGAATCAAACCATGACCTCCTGGTTCATAGGTCAACGCTCAACCACTGAACCACACCTGCAAGGCCATCCTTTTCTTTAGACATACTTACCATCCTACCTAAGAGAGTTTGCATAAGGGAATTGCTAAACCCAACTGAATAGATTAGACCCAAATCCTGATGATGCCATCTGGCGAGTACCAGAGAACAGCATCTGAAGAGTGTGCTAGAGAACTTATTTTCTAGACAACTTTTGGAATTTAGCTTGGTAATATAGGTCAAAATAATTTTTTCCTGACATTTTTTCCTATACTGTGTCCCCCATATTTTACCTTAAAGGGTGTATTCTCCTTCTCCACAAGTGTATTTCAATTATTTTTCTACATGTTTTTCTCCCTTGAAAACAAAAGAACTATTTATTTAGACCAAAGTTTCTTTAAAAAAACTTTTTTTTCTAAAGTAATTTGTTA
Source organism: Pipistrellus nathusii (assembly GCA_963693515.1). NCBI lineage: Eukaryota > Metazoa > Chordata > Mammalia > Chiroptera > Vespertilionidae > Pipistrellus > Pipistrellus nathusii. Next base: position 3,318,629 of record OY882861.1, on the reverse strand, counting down.
TTTAGAATAATTTTACATTGTTTAAAAATATTTTTATTGAGTTTATTGAGGTGACATTGGTTGACAAAATTATATAGGTTTCAGGTGTACAATTCTATAATGCATCATCTGCGTATTGTACTGTGTGTTCACTGTCCAAGTTCAAGTCTCCTTCTCAAGTTTCTCTTTTTTAAACACCAAAGCATATTTTTTCTGTTTTCACCCTGAAAGATTGGGGGGTGGGGGGAGAATGGAAAAATAAGAAAAGTCTGGCAAGTTCATAGATATGGTGAATTATATTTTCAACATGTCCTTCCCATCCTCTGGTGTGATTTGACCATCACCGAAGGGCTTGTCTTTCAGCTGTATAGCATTTGTAATGTGGAAAAGTCTGTGCATTTTTACAATAAGGTTGTTGGAACGTTGCTCAGGCAGAACAGCTCATTTGGCAAGACAGACGTATAATGAGACTCCAACTTGGTTTATCTCCATCAGGGTGGGGAGCGCTCCCCCAGTGCCTCATGTCTTCCAACTGGCTCTGCCTGGCTTCCCGGGGAGCCTGGAACCTTACACACACAGCCCTGACTGGAGAGTTCCCACGTTTCCCATGTGGTAGGAAGAATGAATGGCCCAGCTTTCCTGTAGACTGGCTGTGGTCTGCGATGCCCCTTAGGAATCCTCTTTCTGATTTCCTGGGAGAGCCTCTCAGAGGGCCTCTGAAAGGGAGCACGGACACAAAGGAAGGTCTGTCATGCATCAGAGATTCTCCATGAGCCCGACCTAGGTAACATGACCTTCCTCACTTCCAAGGTTGCCTCTTCAACAATGGGGTCTGGAAGGGCACAATCAGTGCCCAAGGTATGAGCCTCCAGGACAAAGCAGACATACATACCCATGTATGTACACTGCCATGACAGGAGCACCTGGCACATCCTTTCTTTTTGCTGGAACCATCCGGGCTTCTGAAGCGTGGTGAGCATGCCCTGGTGGACAGTAAACCCTGACGATTCTCCGAAGGCCTTGGATGAACGCTGGTGGAGGTGTGATTCACCCACATCAGCACTCAAGTTTATTTTCTGGGATTAGGGATGCGGGTGCATAGTGGCCTCTAACATCATCGTCATCATCGAGCAATGATGTGTGACCCATTTGGGGACAACACTGTACATCAGTGCCATCACTTCTCTTTCCAGAGTCTTCGAAGACTCTCCACATTCTGGGGTCCCTGTGCTGATCCCTCGTTTTTATGCTGCAACCAAGCCTGGCCCCTCCAGGCTGGCTGTGTATCTGTTTCTTCTCTATTTCCCCAATCCAGGCCAGACATGCTTGGCATAAGGTCTCCTTACTCTGCTTTTAGGAAAATGAATCTTCCTTTTTTATTGTAATTGGGCCTGAAGGGGCAGAAATGAGATAAAATGTCTTGTTGCTTTTTGTTCCTGATTTACAAAGGAATTTCAACTGTATACGATAGTAGGTTGAATTATAGTTCTCCATTATGTATCTTAATGTTTTAATATATATAAAACATTAAGATACACGGTTACGTTAGCGATAACATTAAACTTTTGAAATCCATATGTATCCAGGGGAACTCCTTAAGAATGAACTAGAAAGTACTCAATTATGGTAATAGGATATAGAATAGCCACACTTGTAAACCATTTCCTCTCTTTATAGGATCACCAGGGCTAAGACATTTGAGCTCCTGAATTGTCTGGAGAGTTCAATTAATTATCAATTTATTGATGTAGAATTGATCTTCTAGGAAATCACGGAGCTTATTTGTATGATTGTTCCCAGAAAGAGTTACGTAATTGCCTTCTTCTTTTTCATTTTGAGTAAAAAGTAGTTTGCTGGAAAGAGTAAAGCCTCAATCAAATTAAATATCGAATTACAAATCGGCTGCTGTGAAATTGGTCAATTCTATATTTAGAAACACATTTCACTTTACTCCATTGTTTTGGTAAGTTTATCGTGAAATACCTTTCTTCTAAATATACAGTAGGATCAGAGTTTCCCAACGTAATCATACTCTCTGAAGCAACTTAAATTACTGACAGTAATACTATCTCCTCCCTGACCAAAAAAGTTTTTGTTCATGATAATAATAATAATGGTAATAATGTACCTCCACCCTAGAATATTTGGAAGTTAGGTAATATATAAAATTACATAAATTATACAAAATTACATAAAATATAATTCATAATCCCACTGCCCATAAAGAACCCTGCTACCACTTTGGTATATTTCCTTCCACCCGTTCCATGCATATATCCACCAGTGTACATATACCACTGGGGTCACAGTGAGACTATTAACCAAAATTTAACTGGATTATGTCCTCATTTGCATAGTTCCAACCCACAACCACAGGCCTCCGGCCTCCCTTCATCCACTTATTTCTGGACATCTCAGGGGGTATCCCAGCTGAGCTTGGGCATCGTTTCTTGTGTGCTGCTCTGTCTCTTACGGCTGTCGTCTGCCCTTGCTTCTTGCTCAGGGCAGTGTCCTCAGAAAACAGACTGGCTGGCACTGAGAGCTGCTCGGTGAACATGTATTGAGATCCCGAACAAGTGAAACATCTCTGGAGGGACATGCCCAAGAATGTCCCAAACGCTGGTTCTCTCTCCGGGGACGGAATGCTGCTGTCCCAGTGAGGGGGTGGTCCCCTCATGCTCTTCCTCCAGGTCTCAGCGCTATGCTGGAGGGATGCTTCACCCCAAGGGGAAGGCTGCTTCCTAGCTCCTGCCACACCTTGTCTCCAAAACACCAGGGCCCTACTGAGCCGGTCCTCACGTCTCCCGGAGTCCCCTAGCAAGCATGACCTCTGGCTGCTTCCTGCAGTCCCCTCTCCCCCCTCAATTCAGATATCGGGTTGGGAATAATGTCTGGAACAGACACCATGATGTCTCCCTCAGTCTTGTGTCCTGTTTTCTCCTCTCTCCAAGTGTTTTCATGCAAGTGACATTTGGTTAGAAGAGAGGAAAGAAATTACATAAATGCCACTCAGCAAATATGTTTAAAGGACTTGAGCAGTGGGAAAAATCACCCAAGTGGTGTGTTTTGCCTAAAAAAATGCCCACGAAAGTGTGAGAACAGTAATACTGTGTTATTCCTTTTGGTTTTCACTGGGTGGTAGTGGTGGGAGGTGCTCAATTAGATCTGTACTAGCCTCTTCACACTGTTAAACCTCAGCTAGATCCTTGTTTTCTTCTACACGTTTCCTTCCAGGACCAATGCCAGTCCCCCACCCCAGAATTCTCTCCCTCCCTCTCTTCCTCTTTCCTTCTCTCTTCCTTTCACATATATGTGCACACACACACACACACACACACATACACACACATTAGAAGGGTCATCTCCATTACTAATGGCCAAATGGAATAGGATATGGCCTCTCTCTCTCTCTCTCTCTCTCTCTCTCTCTCTCTCTCTTTCAGACAGTCTCTCTGAGAAGCTAACACTATTGGCTGATGTCCCTTAGCTCTTTCCTGAAGAAATCCTATTCAAGGATCTTTTTCAGTTTTTGATGAAACTTCCATGTTTTAGGTTTATTTATTTATATTTGTATTGGATTAATTAAATATCTTTGAGCCGTGAAATCAAATTCACTGTTTTATGATTTACATAATTCATTCATTGATACCAGACGTCTCAGCCCTTGATACAGATGGGAAATTGAGCTTGTGCAAGACAAAAGGAATCAGGTCCTTTTTAATAATCAAGATCAAGTGCTGAAGGGAAAGAAGTGATGAAAGCTTCGATTTTTGGCGCAATGACTTTCTGTTCCTGGCACATTGGTGCGTGGGAACTTTGTGAATTCATCATGTGAATCCTAAGCATGGCACCTCTGGGGGCTGGGCAGCTCCAGGGTGTCTGCGCCTTGGGGGTGCCTTCACTTCTGGCAAAGCTGCTCTCAGGGGACCTCTCTGGGCCAACAGCACATTTTGCCATTGAAGACTGAAGAACAAAAGTGGAGACGGTACCCAGAAAAGAAGGTAATCTGGGCTTCCTCAGAATGGCTTTGAAAACTGTCCCAAATCTTACTCTTCTTTCCCATATGAACTCAGCCCCTGGCTCCTAGCAGATGGTTTCCTGCCTCACTCTCTCCTCTCATGTTGTTCCCAACTTGTCATCACGTCCATGGGAAAGATACCCAATGGCCCGCCCGGCCCCTCCCGGCAGCCACCTGTGATGTCCGCGGCCTGGCTGGAGTCCCTCCTCTTTGTCGCCTACTCTATCCTCCTGCTCGGATCTCCTCCAGCACTTGGAGTGTCTCACACTCTTTAGCAATGAGCTAATATTTATTGGTCTAAGCCCGTGGTCCACAAACTGCGGCTCTCGAGCCACATTCAGCTCTTTGGCCCCTTGAGTGTGGCTCTTCCACAAAATACCATGGCCTGGAAGATTCTATTTTGAAGAAGTGGCGTTAGAAGAAGTTTAAGTTTAAAAAATGTGGCTCTCCAAAGAAATGTCTGTTGTTGTCCTGTGGATATTTGGCTCTGTGGACCGATGAGTTTGCCGACCACTGGTCTAAGCTATTGACTGGGAGTCATGACAGGTATGTTTAGCCCAAGTTCATTTATTCAGTTGATGTCCTTAGGCCATCTCACCCTTCTGACTTTTTGGGGTCTTATTTTTCTCACATATAAAGCAGAGGAGTAGGTAGTTCATCTCTAAGATGACTTTTAGTTTAATTATATTACTTCTGCAGCTTATGTAGGACGTTTTCATTTTTATTTTTAGATCCTTTTATGTTCTAATTACAGTTAGCATACAATGTTATATTAATTTCGGTTTCAAGTAGTGCTTAATTGCACAAAATAAACATAAGAGAATTATGGAGGTCAAAAATTAAAAACAGGCGAAACCGGTTTGGCTCAGTGGTAGAACATAGGTCTGCGGACTGAAAGATCCCAGGTTCGATTCCGGTCAGGGCCACGTACGTTGGTTGCGGGCACATCCCCGGTGGGGGGGTGCAGGAGGCAGCTGGTCGATGTTTCTCTCTCATCGACGTTTCTAGCTCTCTCTCTCTCTCCCTTCCTCTCTGTAAAAAAATCAATAAAATATATTTTTTTAAAAATTAAAAACAGAAATTTTCAAAAACATACCTATTTTTATTGCAGAAAAGTTTCATGGGTGATCCATAAAGAATAACAGTATATTTCATTTCAGATACATTCTATTGGAGTATTCTCTTTGATGACAAAAAAGAAAACACAACAATATGAAGTGTACATTAAATAAGTGTTCCTTTATTTTCAAGTGGATGGGTATCAGATCATTGTGGTTCTTAGATTTCATTGGACAGATGCATAAAGAGATGCCATAGCATTGTTTTTTAATGTTATTGACAGTACTGGCAATATCACCCTTGGTAATTATATTTAGGCTGAACATTTTAGAGGACAATTTAAAATGTGCGAACGGGTACTTGATTGTTTGGGGAGTAAATAATCCAGAAAGTCTGCTGATTGCGATTATAGGGAACTTGCTTGCCAGCTCAGCTTGCCTGGCACAGCTTTGCTTGCAGGTGGCACAGAGTAGCCAGAGCAGTGAGAAATGGAGCAGGGGAACTGGCCAGGCATGCAGTCTAGAGGGCGAACCAGGGAGGGGCCTTTGCAGCTGAGAGGGAAGGCAAGTGGCCCCTGTAACCAGCGCAGGAACCACAACATGGTGACCCTGGTCATAACGGTTCAGCTCCACAAAGATGTGGCCAGAGGAGTGACAGCAAGTTGGTTTGGGCAACAGTTGCTGTCGAGAGAGGTTTCCAGCAAGATGGGACACACGTGGTTCCGGCCAAGCTCACGTGGTAAGGGGGAGCCATTGCTGAAGGAGAGGGGTTGTGATGATTTCACGTGGGGGATGTTCCGCTAGGCCAGTGGCTCAGTGGGTGGGGCCACCTGCCCGGGTTGCAGGCTTGATCCCCAGTGGGGGGTGTGCAGAAGGGAACCGATCCATGATTCTCTCCCATCACTGATGTTTCTATCTCTCTACTTCTCCCTTCCTCCCTGAAATCAATTAAAATATATATATTTTAAAAGGCCATTCCCGGGCCACTCATGGTTCTCCCCCATCTCTGGAGTTCACGACCCACTTAAAAAAAGGTGGGAAGTGTTCGTTGGTTGCCTTGAATGGTGGGTGGGTTTGCCAATGGAAGAAGCTCAGGGTTTCTGGGTAATTACATTATGATCTGTGCCAATACACTCCCTTTCAAAAGCCAGACAATATTTGGTTAATTCAACTTCTCAATTTTATGCATCAAGTGTTCTCTGGTCTGCTGGGAGAATTCCTGCAAGATTTCCCAGATTATTGCAGCACCGGGGCAATTTCCCACGCTAGATGACTCAGGTGTTCAGTTGCAGCTTGTTTATCTTGTTTATTGGCCAAATGTAAATTCAGACACATCTACAAGGCAAAAATGATTTTTAGATTTCCTATCCTTTCACGTTATCCAAACCCCGATTTCTACTCTACTTTCTCCATTTCCTTTAGTAACGTAGCGATCATGACTATAAATTACAAATTAGATTTCTATTTTGTAAACACTCCAAGTTCCCTAGAGGGAACTTTTTGGCCTGGCCTCCATCATTTGCCTCAGCCCATCATTCTTATTTCATTTCCATTATTTCCCAAGGGGAACAGCAGCTCAGTCTGACTGTGCCCTCGCCGTCTGAATATGGCTTCAGGATATATGTTGTAGGAGGTTCTAGATTAAGACAGAGACAAACAGGGGCTGATAGGAGATCACTTTTGCTGGGACAAACGAGGAAGCTTTCATAAAAGAGATGGCATTCGAACTGATCCTTGACATGTTGGATTTTCTCCTCAGTGGCATGCTGAGCTGTTGGTGAGGAAGTAGGTGGGGCCCAGCTTTCTAGGACATTGACTCCAATAAAGGTCACTGGGAAGTCAGGCACTGTGGGCCTCGGTCTTTCCTCATTGTCTACTGCATCGATGGTAAAGATGCCTGCATGAGAGGGTGCTTAGGCCTCTTTCCAAAATGGATCTGAGAAATAGGAGTTAAGTCCTGAAATTTGATCCACTCATAGGCAGACTTTGGTAGAGGACAGCTCTGTTCAGTATCCTGTTTATAGTGCTTTATTATTATTGTAATCACAGAACAACTTCATTCTTGTATTTCACCCACAATACTTTAATATAGGTGCCATGTAGAAGAATCTCTGGGCAAAATGGTGATCCAAGTTTTTATTGAGATAAAATAAAATAAAATAACCTTGACTGAAGAACCTGAGAGAGTGTAGATTTTATTTTATTTTATTTTATTTTTTTAAAATATATTTTATTGATTTTTTACAGAGAGGAAGGGAGAGGGACAGAGAGTTAGAAACATCGATGAGAGAGAAACATCGATCAGCTACTTCCTGCACACCCCCTACTGGGGATGTGCCTGCAACCAAGGTACATGCTCTTGCCCGGAATTGAACCTGGGACCTTTCAGTCCACAGGCCGACGCTCTATCCACTGAACCAAACCGGTTAGGGCAAGAGTATAAATTTTAAATCGGCAGTGCCACTGAGGAGTTAGATACTAATAAAAACAAAATAATAACTTTCCTCAGCCTTAGTTTCCTCTCTGTGAATACATATATAGAATAACTTTCTATTTGTAAGGGTGTAGTGAGGATTAAATCTATGTGAAATTTTCCAAAAAATTAAAAACCCCCAAAATGCAAAGGATGAAATCTCAGGTGCCTTGTTCTCTCCAGGGGTACAATTTGGTTAATCTGAGAACAGTCATTCCAGTGCTAGGTGGTACCAATGAGGTCCAAGACAGCCACAACATTGTATGCTTATTGTTATATTTAGTGCTAGAACAGTACTCGCCACCTCATGGCTCCTTACTGTGTGTGTATTTATAAAATGAAGAACGAATGAGTAGCTGGAGGCCTGCAGGGGCCTCCCTCGAGCTGGTTGTACTGGCTGCCAAAGCTCTATGGGCAGGTGCCTGGCTGAGAGAAAACTGTGAACTGAGTGTTTGCGGAAGGACATCCTGCTTCCACCTGCTCTCTCCCTGTCCTGATGTTGGTAATAGTTCACAGTGCGTGAGGGTCAAATGTGTGCTACCAGCTGGGGAGCTTTACAGAAACTATGGTTTAATTCTTACGACCCTGACAGGCTTGCTCATTCTACACATCAGAAATGCATGCTCAGAGAGGCTGGGTAACTGGCCAGAAATCACACAGCTGCTGCATCAATGTGGATAGGCTAGATCCATGGTCAGCAAAGTGCAGCTCGTGAGCCACATGTGGCTCTTTGGCCCCTTGAGTGTGGCTCTTTCACAAAATACCACAGTCTGGGCGAGTCTATTTTGAAGAAGTGGCATTAGAAGAAGTTTAAGTTTAAAACATGTGGCTCTCCATAGAAATTTCAGTCGTTGTCCTGTTGATATTTGGCTCTGTGGATCAATGAGTTTGCCGACCACTGGTCCAGATGATGCTGTGATACTATCTCAGGGACTTAAAACACGAAGGTTTGGCTTTTGCTTGTGTCGTGTGTTCATAGTGAGACAGCAGGTGGGCCCTGCTTGCCATACAGAAGGATCCAGGCCACAGAGCGGCAGCCATCCCGGGGATTGCTGTGCCAGGGAAGAAGTTATCCCTAGGAAGTGTCACATCAGCAATGAAAGTGTCACTAGTCTCTCCCGGGTTGTTCTCATAATGTACCGGCCAGGATTGGCACACGCGCCCGCCCAAACACAGGCAGGCTAGGAATGCATCCCTGTCACGTGCCTGGAAAACAGGGGGAGAAATGGAGGAGGGTGCAAATGACCACCAGGTGTAGTAGGTGGGAAAACGTGGTCTCTGACCCCAAAGCCAGGTGTATTTCACAAAACCACATGGCTTGACTCCGCCCACCAGGAATTCTGGGAGAGGGAAAGAGCCGTCTCATTGGGCTTGGTTGCTTTCCAGAGAGGGTTGTTGTCTTTTTGAGGCAACGGAGGCTAAATCCTCCCAGATTGAGAATAATTCTTTCTTCTCAGTTGTCACACTGGGAAGTCTGACTCCTTTGGCCTGTGGCAGGGGAGGGCTTGGAAGTCAGACCCTGGTAGGACAGCCCTGTCCCTGTCCATGCTGTCTATTGCAGAAATAACGCCATCAGCTGCATTGCCTGGAGCCTCTGGAGTGACTTCCAGTCGCAGGGCTGCCGGAGTGACCTGGCGATTGGCCAGGTGCCCCCGGAGTGACAGCAGGCGGACGCTGCCCCCGAGCAGCCCTCTTCCTGCGGACCTGGCGGAGCTGGTGACAAAGGCCCGCCAGCAGTCCTGTGCCTGAGCCTTCGGAGCCTTCCCGTTCCCATCCTTGTAGGCAACCTGTGAAGTGGGTTTGGAACTTGCCCAGTGGAAGAGCCCGGAATTGGAAGTCAAGAGCTTTGGAATCAGGCCTGGCTCTATCCTCACGAGCTGTGTGACCTTGGGCAAGTAATTTAATCCCTCAGAAGTCTGAGTGTTCTCATCTGGGAGAAGAATTCTAGTTTCAACCTTCAGATTTTTAAGGTGAAAACCGCCAGTCTGTGCATAATGGGAGTGGCCAGCATCTGAATCGCACTTCATATTTTACAAGGCTTTTCTTCAGCTCCCTGCTATGCAGACATGATTATCGTGATTTCTCCAGGGAAGAAACTCAGCCTTGTAGGACCAGGCAAATTTCCCAAGGTTTCACACTTAATAAATAGCAGAAGTAGGACGTGAACATAAGTCTCCTGTCTCCGTATATGGCATTCTTTTCCTGCTCTGAGTTGAGTGATGAGGGCAGTCCATAGGAAGTGAAAAAGAACACACAAGAAGTGGGTGGCAGAGAGAAAACATTAGAGGATTTGGATCCTTGAAGACTAACTTTGAGTTCAAGTCCTGCCATTTACTGATTTCTAGTCCTAGAAAAAACACGTCTACTTTATTTTTATTTTCCTGTTTGGCAAGTGTAGGCAGGGCTAAAGGCATCTGGGACACACTGGGTCAGCCACGCTGTTGATTAAAATGTTGCTGTCCTTCTGCCCTGTCTGAGGACGCCACTCTAATGACCCCCTCCTTTTGGATTTCCTCCCACTTCCCCACGATTCAGCAACCAAGGGCTTCATGTGGGGCTCAGCAGGGGGCATTAAAGACTGTTCTGTTTCTGGGCTGTGGTTGGTCCCAAGTCATATTGGTTGTTAAATATTTTTAATATCACCAGTGATTGGGGGTAATAATGCTAATATTCTTCCCAGCTTCCACGGCTGCTATTGAAGATCAGACAATATAACACAGTGAAGGGGGCCCGTGGGCTCTAACCATCAAAGGCAGTATTTTTTGAGATGTCATAGCGATGGCCGTTGCAAAAAAGAATTCTATTGTACAGAAAATAATGCATAGGGCTTTACCTTAAATTGCTTATTAGCCAATTTAAGACTCTGAGATACTAAAGGAATTTATTATATGTTTTTGACTTTGATTTTTCAAATATTTGAAAATATTCCACATGACCTTTCTTTTCTTCTATGCCCAATAAACGCCTATGTCTTTTACATTTTATTTATTTTTCTTTTTAAATAGGGAGAGGGAGAGAGAGAAACATCAATGATGAGAGAGAATCATAGATTGGCTGTCTCCTGCATGCCCCATACTGAAGATCGATCCCACAATCCAAGTATATGCCTTGACTGGGAATTGAACCATGACCTCTTGGTTCATAGGTTGATGTTCAACCATTGAGCCGGGCCAAGGGTCCCCAACAGTGCATGAATCCACGTACAGGGCCTCTAGTTCTTATATAATCTCATAGGGTCTTTGTAAGAATCCAATGTCTAGCACTTGGGAGGTGCTCGTGAAATGATAAGTGCTCTGAGAGAGGTATGTAGTTACTACCAGTTAGCACTATGATAGTCTCTCGGGGGAGTTTTGTTGCCGTTGGGCAAGCAACAAGGGCTGAACAACTAGAGGCTAAGTAGGCCAGAGAATAATCAAATATTAATTTTCTGTGTTAAGATCTGCAAGAAAGATGCAGGTCACAAGCTCTGGCACAGCTGCTACATTACTGATCGCCCTTGCCCAATGGCATGAAAAGCGAGTGCATTGTAGATGAATTGCATCCATCAGAGAACTACCCAGCCACTTAGCTACGTGCAGCTAAACCGCCGTTGAAACCAATAAAACAGGAGTAGTTTAGATCTCCTAACTGGGTGGCTCTACAGCAAGACAGTACTGACAGCACGCCACCCAGCTCAGACCCATTGTGTGAAATGACAACTTTCTCCACCTACTGAAACCCCTGTTTGCTTATTTGGTGCCAAACTGCTCCCACAAACACTGACTGATAGTTTAAAGACCACATTGTGCTTTTCCTTGCCATTGCATGAAGGGCATTATTTTCATGTTGATAAGATCTGGAGGGAAGAATAAGGCACAATGGACTTTTATTTTAATCATTAAACACTCCTGGTATCCCAAAGAATGCCCGGGGCTTTGTGCTAATTCTTTTGGTCCCAAGTCTTCTGCCATCAGGAAAGTAAAGACACTTGGCTCAGCATTTATCCCTACGGCCTAGGGGGTTGAACAGTGTTCTGGGAGCTCATTGGAAAGGAACTGAGAGGAGAGATGAAGAAGTAGAATTGGAGGGACCAGAGGGCAAGCTGAAGAAATAGTGTTTATGCCTGGAGTTCCCTGCATGCAACAAGATTTTTGTTGTCCGAAAGCCCGAAGCATGCCGAACAGAGAGGGGCAGATGCTACCAGTAAATGAATCAGGCCTACCATCAGGACAGACCCAAAAAAGTTCTCCTTCGCCATGCAACCTCCCCAGGGCATCTTCCTCTGTGCTGATCTCTAGCTGCAGATTTTCTAACAAGTCTAATAATTCTTTTATCCCCCCCTCCCTTCCCACTCATACTATAGTATAACCTTGTGTTGTCTCAATTTACTCTTGAATTTGAAGTTACATTGGACCAGGAATCAATAGGCCTACTTCTAGCGTTAGCTTTTCTGTATATCTTAACACATGGCCTTTTAGAACTTCCAATTTTCTCAGCTCTCAAGATATATCTATTTCCTGTAGTCAACTGGTAAGAAGCCAGGGAAATACACGTAGATTTCTAGCGTCCCAGAAAGTTCTCTCATGTCCCTTACAGAAGTTCTCTCATGTTGTTAGAACCATTTAGAAAACTGAGAGTTACTATACAAAGCCCAGTATTATTATTGTTTTTCTACTGGGTGATATATTATTTTAAAAAAAGCTCTAGTATTTTACTTAGTAATAAGCAGAGAACATAGATTTAATTTATTCACTTTAATATAGATTCAATGTTGAATTAAAGCGTAAGTGCAGGTGAAAGGACTTTGGCCTGGATCCTAGAAAAGCTGAATTTTAATCTGCTCGGCCCTTTTCCAGCTTTGTGACCTTGGACAGCTTTTAAAATAAAATAAAATAAAATAAAATAAAATAAAATAAAATAAAATAAAATAAAAACACAATTCACACACAACTTTTTTACCTTAAAACTTTCTTTTATTGAACAAAGGAATTAGTCTCTAGATGATGTCTGGAGCACCTTCCTGCTTTTAGAAGTTATTCTTAACTAAGATAATAACTAATATTTAATGAATGCTTTCTATAAATTAGGCACTATTCTAAATACACTTATTAATGTACATTCAGAACAGTCCGGTAAGCTAAGAGCTATCATCTCCATTTCCCAGATGGGGAGATACAGAGATTAACTCACCCCCATAGGGTCACAGTTCTCATAAGTGGACAATGCTAGGTTTTGGGTCCAGACATTGCAGCTCTAGCGCCTGCAACGTAACCACTAAACTGTGCGGCCGGTTGCTGCGGTGACACATCAATGGAAGGGAAATATGAAATGTGAAATGTGTGTGGTTAGGTCTAGTAATCGGTCACATTTTAAAAGTTTCAAATTAAACTTTTTTTGTGTGTGGAAATTTCTAAACATGCACAAAAATCAGAAGTTCACTGAACCTCCATGAAGTCATCACCTATTTTCAAAATCATCAACACTACCATGTTTCTTTTTACTTCTCTCCCTTAAAACTATAGTTAAAAATCTCAAACATGCTCTCATATATACACATCATGACATTTCACCCTTAAATACTCCAAGATGCATCTAAAAAAAAAAAAAAAAAAAAAAGGAACAGATTTTTATCTAACTACAATGCCATGTCTCACCATATAGAAATTGACAATAATTCTTGACTAATTATTTACTACTAGGTCCATATTCAGATTTTTCTGTCTTAAGATTTCTTTAAAAAATATATTTTATTGATTTTTTACAGAGAGGAAGAGAGGGATAGAGAGTTAGAAACATCAATGAGAGAGAAACATCGATCAGCTGCCTCTTGCACACCCCCCACTGGGAATGTGCCCGCAACCAAGGTACATACCTTTGACTGGAATCGAACCTGGGACCTTTCAGTCTGTAGGCCGACACTCTATCCACTGAGCCAAACAGATTTCAGCTGTCTTAAGATTTCTTAATTGGCTTAAAACTTATATTTTTGTTCCCTTTCCAATTAGAGCAAAACAAAAATATGCTCTACTCATTTTGTTGGATTGTTCTGTCTGATAAGTCACTTTTAATATAAAAAGCTTTAGAAGGGGAGCCAATGGGAGCATCTTTCTATTTTGTTTCTTATGCACAAAAATGGGGTCACGGAGTTGCAGGGGAATAAAGTAAAACCACCCCAGGTGCTTCCCTGCCCCACCCTCTTACCATATATGTGGCCATCAACCTTCTTATGAAAGTGGCAAAGGAATGCCATGGAGAGGCTGGTGGGTTTCCTTGCTCTAACGGGAAATAGAGAGCATGTCACTTCTGAAGGAAATTACTTTCATGTGCCTAGCACACAGTTGTACAGTTAGGTTCAACCATTATTAGATCCTGCCTTTTAGTTTTCCACTGGAAGCTCATTCCAGCAGGTCACGAATGCAAGAAGTTCATCAAAAGGTTACTGGAACTTGGGGCTTCGTCAGCAGGGCCAAATATCCACATATGACTGCCTACTGGAATAGCTGAAAGCATTTCCCCAAACCTGAAAATCTGCATGTATGATTGCCTGCTACTGGAACAGCAGAAGGCAGTTCCCCCCACCTGATAAAGCCTACTGTATACCACAACTTACTTTGGATATGTATATCTGCTTTGCTTTAGGGCAATTTGTGTTAATAAAAAGATAGGGGTCCAGAGATTCAGGGAGAACTTGGTTACTGAAGCTAGGTCTCCTCTGGCTCCCCAAAAATGCCTCCCAAATTTATATTTCATGTCTGGCCTCTTTATTAATTTACTTGCATCCCTTCTCCAGATTCCTGAGCTCTTCTAGATGCTGAATAAGTTCTCTGCTTCTTCTATGCCACTAGGAACTGTAGTAGAAGCTGAAGACCTTTAAAAAGGTAAGAAAGGCCGAAACCGGTTTGGCTCAGTGGATAGAGCCTCGGCTTGGGGACTGAAAGGTCCCGGGTTCGATTCCGGTCAAGGGCATGTACCTTGGTTGCGGGCACATCCCCAGTAGGGGGTGTGCAAGAGGCAGCTGATCGATGACTCTCTCTCATTGATGTTTCTAACTCTCTATCTCTCTCCCTTCCTTTCTGTACAAAATCAATAAAATATATTTTTTTTAAAAAAAGGTAAGAAAGTAAGAAGTGACCCTTGTCCAGGAGCTATGTACCAGTAAATAGTTAAATTCAATGAAGTGGTTTGAGTTCTGTGACATGGGGTTACTGGGAGGACACGAAGAGAAGAGTAATACTAGTAAGATATATAATATCTACAATTTACTAAATATTTACTCTTGAGTTAGTCACTACACTAAATGCTTTTTGCACTTTATCTTATTTCATCATCCGCACAAACCTTTACGGGATGTACTATATTATCCCATTTTTACAAATAAGGGCATGGCAGTTCTTTGATGTTAAATATCTTCTGTAAAATCATGTATCAACTCAATAATAGAACCGGAATTAGACTTTGGCTCTGCCTAACTCCAAAGTCCTCGTTTTTTAACCACTGCTTGAGGGGTGAGAAAACTTTATAGAAATGTTTTATTAGTTCCTCTGTCCATCCACCATTCATTCATCCTTCCTTGTGTATATCTCAGAAAGGATTTAAGGTGGATTTTGGAAAAGTAACACTTGAACTGAATCTTGAAAGACATACAATTGCCAATCACTTAGGCAGGGCCAGAAAGGGCTTTCTTGGCAGAGGTGCTCAGATGAATAGTGTGAAAGGATCTATCAACAAGTAACCCCGTGGGGCCCTCGAGGAGGGTGAAAACAGGCCGGGGAGGTAGATCGGGCTGACCCCGTGTACGCAATGTCACAGCGCTGAGAAGTTCCTCTGTGGGCAGTGGGAGTGAGGAAGGATGATGAGGGCCAAGACAGCTAGTTTCTTAACACAGAACACCTTATGAATAGTGTTTGTCGGTTTTCAGAACTTCGATCCAGTCTCTGAGGCTGGAGTTTTCACTCCACAGAGGCTGGCGGGGAAAACATTCCTGTCTTGTAGAGGCCATTCCCAAGGAAGACCTAAAACAATCATTTGAATATTGAGGTGCGTCTGGAATATGTTTTCATCTGGAGGGTTAGAGCTGCCAGATTTAGCAAATAAAAATGCAGGATGCTCAGTTCCTTCTGAATTTCAGATAAAGAACAAGTGCTTTTTCAAAAGTATGCAGTACTTTAAAAAATCCTTTGTTGCTTATCTGAAATTCAAGTGTATCTGAAATTTAAAAACACGTTTTGTGTTTTTCATCTGGTGACCCTGCTGAGTGGGCTGTTTTGTTGATGAGTGGAAACTCCGGGTTTGCTCATTTGTAGCCACTCCCCGCTATAACCCCTTTTTCCCAGGCGCAGGCATCCTGCGGGCCTCGTGGCCGGGACAGACGTGTGCTGTGTCCCGTGCACGGCCCCTCCCCACGTGTGAGCCTGAGCTGGGTCAGCCCGGGGGCAGGAGAAACAAAGGAGGAAAACCCAGGCAGGGCCCGGGGTCCTTTCTTTTGGATATTTTGCAGCCTCCTGGTGACCTGGCTGCCTGGCCTGAGTGGTTTCATGTTGAAATTCTCTTAAGTGATTGTGTTGGTTTCCTCCTCATAAACCTTATCTCTTCCTGGGAGTGTGTTTCGGTTTGCCTGGATGCCGTGGAGGATTCTGGTGGCCGCCCCAGTCCTCACGTCCAGCTCTCTCTCTGTGTGGGATTTCTTTCTTTGCTTATTTGCTTTAGGAAGAGGCTCCCTGATAAAAGGGAGCAGCCGTCTGGGCCCGAGGATGCCTGATCCTGTGGCCACGGGGCCCTCGCCTCCTCCTTTTCAATTCTCCCTGCCGGCTTCTTTGCGGTATTCTCTTGAGTTACTCCAGGTTACGGGGTGAAGGAAAATCACTGATTCTAATACCCACTCCATTCATTTACTTTCCTTGGATTCAAATGTTCCAGAGTCAGCTTTCCAAGACCCCCGCAGCTCTGGGCACTTGCTTTCCGCACAGTAGCCCTTCCTGCCGCAGCCGCCAGACCCCTGTCGGCTTCTGCACAGCTGCTCCTCGGTCCCTGCACACTTCACCTTGGGGGCCTTCCGCTTATGCAGGTGTCCATGCCCCTTCTCCACCCAGCTCTTCCTCACCTTGGGAGGCTTTTCAGATTTTCATTCACAATCTTGTAGAACGAGGCTCAGATAATCCTATCAATGTGACCTTTTTGCTACGCTACAGAAAATGCAAAGAAATCTCACCGAAACCACTTTTGGAGAAAACAAGCTTTAGAAACAATGACCTTTGCCAATGTGAACATTTCTGCTTTTTATTGGCTCCTGTTAACCTCGCATGGATCAAAAGAATCGTTATGCTGCCTGGCCTGTTGGAAGCGGTTGACTTTAAAAGCCTTGCGCTCGGTTAAATGGTTGACTAATCCTATTATACGTTTTGCTATGCTTTCTCTCAAAAATTCACTTATAAAGGCTTCCTCTGAGCCCTGACCGGTGTGGCTCAGTGGATAGAGTGTCGGCCTGCGGACTGAAGGGTCCGAGTTTGACTCCTGTCAAGGGCATGTACCTTGGTTGCAGGCACATCCCCAGTAGAGGGTGTGCAGGAGGCAGCTGATTGATGTTTTTCTCTCATGCATGTTTCTGACTCTCTATCCCTCTCCCTTCCTCTCTGTAAAAATAAATAAATAAATAAATAAATAAATAAATAAATAAATAAATAAAATCAATAAAATATATTTAAAAATAAATAAATAAAGGCTTCTTCTGCACACGCAGCCAGCTCTTTCTCACCTGCTCAGCTTGTCTTTACTTCTCATTGGCTCCAAGCTGCTGCCTGGATTTCTAAGGCATGTAAGCCATGAGCTCTCTGCATCCCCACAGGGACCCGTGACCCTCACGGCATTGTGCTGTGGAGAAGCATGAGGTCTTTGGAAGCCATGAACCACAGCGATGAGACGTGGAAACAGCCATGCGGCCTTTGCCTGGGAAGGCATTATTGAGACTTCAGTTCATGATTATTGCTCTTCCCCGGTGCCAGCGTGATCGTAAGTCAGTTAAACAAAACAAAAACCACTCACACTGCCATTGTGTGAAGCGAACCCTGCTGGCACACACTCTGCGGTTAGACATTTATTAGCAAACTGAGCAAACATTGCCATAAACGTCCAGGCTGCCCTCTGCCCCCAAGCTAAACAGTCCTGGACGGGCATGTGCACAGTCTCTCACACCATGCGTTCATCGGCGCTCCCTGCCTGATGGGCATCAATGTGGTGATGGGGCTTGTTTTCCATTTCTTCAGGAGGGATTCATATTTTTTTGCAGATTTTTTTAAAGTTAATTTTAACTTTCCTTAGAAAACTTGAGGTTATGTGCTCATCTTCATACCTGGATTATCCTAATTTTTTTTGAATAGAGGAAAATATTAAGATATTGAAATTTTTCACTCTATAGGCACTCTCCTATGCAGAAAGAATTACTAGAGAGAGAAACTCAGGTAACTTAATATTAGTCATTTTCATGTGCAAATTATTTAAGGCATCAGGCTTCTACTCCCTCATTTATAAAAGGAGATAGATAAAGGTACTACCTTATAGAGTGTGAATTTCCAAGGAGATTGTACACTGAGCATTTAGCCCAGTGCTGGTGGCACTGCTGGTGGGTGGGTGTGTTTGATCCTCTGAAGCTTGCGAAATGGGAGTTGTACTGTTTCCTACACTTTAAGTGAAAAAACTAAAGCTCCCGAAGAATTGAGAGGAATGTTCTATTCTTTGTATCTATTCACTTGAATCTTCTTTTCTTCTTCAAATCTGTGCTACATTCTGGGAAAGTTCTTTACATTATATATGTTTTATTTTTTAAAATAGGTTTCAGAGAGGAATGGAGAGGGAGAGAGAAGTAGAAACATCAATAATGAGAGATAATCATTGATTGGCTGCCTCCTGCATACCCCACACTGGGGACTGAGGCCACAAGCTGGGCATGTGCCCTGAGCAGAATCAAGCATGAACTCCTTCCTGGTTCATAGATGAACCTCAACCACTGAGCCACAGAGGCAAGGCTGTTTTTATTTGAATAAAACATCTCCTTGTCCCAGGCCCTAATCAGCTTCCTCTGCAATTTCCCACTCTGTATTCCATACTACTTCTTTGAGGACTTCATTGTTTAATATCTTTAAAAGCAATTATTCACTACCTTACTTTGCTACCAAATTATTTTTTCATGCGCTACTGGTGTATTTCCAGCTGCTATCCGTTATTTGAGGGCAGTGAGCACACAGAATGCATGCAGTGGCTTCTCTGGTTCTCGTGGCGCCCAGCACAGCACTGGGCTCAAGGCAGCCTTTGGTCTGTGCTCACCAGCTGATTGGGCGCCAGCTAACTGTGGGGTGAGGGGATGCTTGTCAGGTGATCCCCTTTGGCTCTCCAGGACATCAAGTGAGAGCAGTTCTGTATTTGCAGCCCTAATTGGTATAAAAAACATTTGTCATTTTTACCTTTTAGTCAACAGCCCTGGATTTTAAGAATTTGTAGGGAGTGAACCTGACAGAATCCACCCAGAAGTAAACGCACTTCAAGGAAATGTAAAAACCTTGTGGTTCTTGCCCTCCCTCTCCCTTCCAGGTACTCTAAAGAAGATAGGAGTTTATATTGTTCTCATTCGTGAATAAGTAAAGTTTTCTTATCCATATCTTCTGTTGGGTTTATTTATTTCATGTGACAACCTAAAACCATAAGGTTTTAAAGTTCCTCCGGCTTTCCTAAGAAAGGACTTTATTTCTGGCAGTGACCTGGAAGGTGACATATGGTCCTTCTTGCTGGTTCAGGCCAGTCTCTTTCCCAGGAGTGGCTTACACCTCTGAGCTGGCATGGTCATTTGGGAATACAGTAATTCTCAGGAGATATCCATTTCTATCCTGTTCTCACTGTGCACGTTACAAATTTATTCCCCTGCCAGGCCCTGGCTGGAACATAAGTTGGTGCCCGCTGCTAACAACTGTCTTTACAGGCATATGAATAGGGTCATAAACTCTATTGACTTAGTGGGAACACGTCCCTTTCCTCCTGCTCGCTGTCACGCGCACCGGCAGTTCAACGTGAGGGCATACATGGCTACTCGGCACTTGGCCCGCCGTTTTATTTACATGTAGATAAGTTCACTTGTTTAAACCTTTTTTTCACAATCAAGTCAGTCTCATATCTTGGCCTCTAGTCTTTAAATAATGTGAACCTTCCAGATTATATGTTTTAAGGGATTTTCCCCCCAATTCTTTTTAACTACATCCTCTCCTCCTCCCCCAAAATAAATAAACCTGGGTTATGATGCAAGCAACCAGAAATGTAAACCCTTGCTTAATGTGCATGAGCAGAAGTGTAACTGCAGCAGGGCCTGGAAACCATAGAGTGTAATGAAACCATAGAGCACTCTGTAGTTCGATGGCGACCTTGAGATTCAATTCCCAGGCGGATAAGGATATTCAGTCTCCACTCTGCATCAGAGAAATGTGACAACGAACGTGAGAGAGGCAACTTCTCTTTGCTTTTCTCCAATTTTACTTAAAAGGAAGTCTGGATAGTTGAAATATATTATTTTTGCTGTTCTAAGGTGCAAACGTATCCTGTTATCATATACTAGAGGCCCAGTGCATGGATTCATGCACTGGTGGGGTCCCTTATCCTGGCCTGCACCCTCTCACAATCCGGGACCCCTCGGGGGATGTGGGACTGCCGGGGGGTCAGACTGACACCGCAGTCCGACATCCCCCGGGAGTGTAGTAGTGCACGAAGCAGCAGGCAGCCAGGGAGGAGCCTTAACCCAGGCCAGGTGCCAAGACACTCCGTTCATCCCGACCCCACTGCACCTGCCACCACTGCTTGGTAAGCTGGCTGAGCAGCACTCCTGCTGTGGGAACTCACTGACCACCAGGGGGCAGCTCCTTCATTGAGCGTCTGCCCCCTGGTGGTCAGTGCACATCATAGTGACCGGTCAACCAATCATTCAGTCATTCAGTTGTTTGGTTGCTTAGGCTTTTGTATATATAGACTGGAAGTCCAATACACAAAATTGGTGCAAGAGTAGGCCTTCCTTCCATCGGCTGCCGGCACTGGCTTCCCTCTGGCACCTGGGATCACTGCTTCCCTCGCAGACCAGGCTTCATCCAGAAGGTCGTCCAGAAGGATGTCCTGTCTGGTCTAACTAGCATATTATGCTTTTATTATTATATATATTTGGTGAGAAATATGGGAAAGAAGCAAGATGGTGCAAGGGAACATCTGATGATGATTGGCTTGCCACTGAAACTATGAAAATAGATGATGGCTATCATTCAGAAAGTTTCCACGTATCTGTAGGTCAGGGCTTGGCTTCAGCTCAGCCAGATGGATGAATATTCGCTCACTCAGCATGCCAGGCACTGTGTTGGGTGGTGAAGTCAGAATAATGATGGCAAGTGTCACGATTGAAAGTTGGTCAATAAAAAACACACGGCAAAGAAATAGAAAAAGCCTCCTGTTTTCTTGACCCTCACGAAGGGACGAGGGAAGAGTGTTAATTATGTACTTCATTTTGTCCTCATTGTCTCACTTTACACATTCAGTTCAGCTGTGCATTTTGTGTTCTGTACCCTTCACACTGAGCACAGTATTAAGTTGGGCCTGATGTTCAAGCTCCTGTGACACTGCCACCTAGAAGCACCGACATGCCACCGGGAAGCAGTTGTGAGCACTGTTGATATGCACAGGTTTGGGAAGTAGGCAGAGCCATGCTGTTTTTTTACAATAGGATCTTGAGCAAGTTCTCTATAAATCTTAGTGTCTTTACCAGAAATCCAAAGCTCCTCATTACAATTTTTATTGAAACTTCTCATGCAGCTTAATAAAGTTTCCAGTTAAGTCTGACACTAAGAGTCCATAGAGAGAACGGATGACTGACATGTCTGTAGTGACCTTTGGCTGTAAGTGACCTTGAAACACCATCTAGCACAGACAAAACCACCAGGCCTGCCTGCCTGTGCTCCGCCAAGCCTGGCCTCTGCTCTGTTCTCTCACTAAATTTCCAGTGGAAGAGATTGTGTCACAGTCTCCGCCCTAGTCTGTTCCAGCATCTTATAATTCCTACAAACTTCAAAAGAGAACCCAGGAGCATTCTTACACATATAAATGTGTGTGTGTGTGTGTGTGTGTGTGTGTGTGTGTGTGTGTTTTATATTTACTAGGGTCACAGCATTTCCATATTTTGTTGGCTTATTCGTGTGCTGGTGGCTCATCAGAATGCAGATAGCTGACATTGTGCATGATGGCACAGTACACAATAGCAACTGTGTCCCAAGTTGTGCTATAAATCACGTAGCAATCTTTTGAACTCTTTGTGAGTTCAAGAACCATTTTTAAAATGTGAAAATGTTATGGCATCCCCCTACAGACACACACAGACACACACAGACACACACACACACACACACACACACACACACACACACACACACACATTACTAGTTTCACTTTTACTGTCTGTTAATTAATAAAATCCATAGTGGAGAATAGCTATTTAGGGAGCCTAAAGCTTTTTATTAAGTGCAACAGCATCTTCACACATGTGAAAAGGAGTAATGCATGTGTGAGAGAATGTTTTCAGTTTGGAAAGTGAAGAAATGCATCCTACTTATCATCCTGACCCTGAGAACAGTGGTGGTGTTTCACCCATAAACGTCACTCATCATGCACCTCTAGTGGAAATAAACCCAAGTCCTGAGAGTCACTCAGGTCACAGGGCACACATATCCCTTAAGGGTTTTCCCCATCACTCACATTTCTTCCAGATGTTTCTTGGTTCCCTAAACCACAGAACCATCATTAAAATGGCACCATAGTCATAAATTTTGCCTGCCCCAGGAAATCTCCAGGTAAGAGCTTCCTTATATCCAATCTCCATTCTAAGAGTCAAGTAATAAACCAAATTATAGCAAGCCAATGTAACTCCCCCTCTTATTATCCCATGCGATCTGACCTCACAGGGACTCTGAAAAACAAACAAAATTACCACTGAATTAACTATCAAAGGTACCATATGAATGGGAAATAATGACTTTCATGTTGGCAAAAACCCTTTGGGATATGTTCCTTAGATTCAATTATGATCCCTTATCTTAAACTTTGGCCCTTAAAAATATCAGTTTTATCAGTGGATTTGGAAGGTAATATAGAGTTCTAGAATGGAAGCCTGAATTCAGAATTTATGTTACACAGCTATTTATAATTATATCTGGCCCTTTGTCTTTTCTAAGAGAAATGGCATTTTCTGACAGTTCTATTCCTGGCAAAGGGACAGACTGAGGTGTGACCTTTTTCTTCAAGTGAGAAAAGCTGTAACTACTTCATAGCAATCACTTGGCCATCTGCGGTCCACACTAAATGAAAGACACCTGATCCGAGCTTCTGGCATGTGGCTCCAGGCTTTTCCCTAGTTCGGTAATGAATGATCATTTCTACCCTGGCGACTGGGACTTCAGCCTGATGGATGGAAAAACGGAGTGCTAAGTTCAGCCCCATTTATTCTAGTCTGGTGCACTCCACCCAGCTCTGTTCCCATCCCCCGGAGCTCCGAGCTCCGTGCTCAGATAGTCCAGGCTTTCCTGTCCCTTCTTCCCAGTTCGGTCCTGTAAGCAGAGAGATCCTTTGTATTAATTTTCCTCTGTGAGCTTTTCTAGTCTGGAGTATGATTCCAGGCGGTTCTGGAGAAAGAGGGGGACATGGAGGGGCACACGGGCTTTCTGTAGACATCCACCACTTTCCGTTTTCCACGGAGAGACCAGGCTATCCCTGGACACGTATTAAAATAATGTAAAAGTTCCACCCAGATCTGCTTATGAGGAAAGCATTTGCTTTTGTTCCAGTGCGTAGCAGGCTTTTACAGCAGAGAAAAGCATCCATCACATTTCCCGACAGAAAACACACCTTCTGGATGTGTTGCTCGTTGCTGTGCCGGGGAGGGAAGGGAGCGGATGGAGATGCTGGCAGCCAGGAGGCTCGGGGTGACTGGCCTCTCTTTCCAACGCCACAGAGGTCTGGCCCGAGAGGCTCCCCTTTAAAGCTTTTAGAAAACACCCACCGTCACCTTTGTGTGATCCTCACACAGGAAGAACCTGGATTCCACCTGGATTATTCCGGTCTTTAAAGTGCCCGACACACTTTCCTCTTCAGGGTCTGCTTCTGTTCCTCCCAGCTCTCCTTAGGGTCCCAGGCCGTCCACAGCAAGGCACCTACTTTGCTCAACTTGAATGATCTGAACTTGTTGGCAGGGTTGGCATTGCCCCTGGGGTGTTTGGCCCGTGTCTGCACCGGTGGGGATAAAGACAAGGGTGGGGGCATGGAGTCGAACTTGCTGTGTCTGGCAGCCCAGCCTTCAGGACTGTCTTCATGGGACCTTAGGCGCCCGCTCTCAGGGGCACCTGCAGCCTGGCTACGGGACTCTGGGAAGTTCCTATCGGAAAGGAGCTGCAAAAGCCCCCTTAATTAATGGTGCAGCGTCCCTGCAGCCAGCCAAGATGTGAGGATGGAAACATTTTTATGTTGTATGACTTACCAAGTAAATCCCCTAATATATTTAAAAAAACTTACAGGGATTGGGTGTGCATGAAATTTATATATACCCTCTATCAATCATGTATTAGTATATGTATACAGTCTACTATACATATAGTAATAGCTATCTATATAAAACCCTAATATGCAAATTGACTGAATGGTGGAAGGACCGGTAGCTATGACATGTGCTAACCACCTGGGAGCAGATACTCAACCAGTGGCAGCAGCAGGGGGCAGAGCTGGCAAGCAGGCAGTACCAGGCCAGCCAAGGTAGGTGTGAGCAGAGCCCTGATCACCCCACTGGTCGCCCCACAGATCAGCCCTGATCACTAGCCAGGCCATGCACAAATTTCATGTACCAGGCCTCTAGTTACATGTATGTGTATATACTATAAATATGCTATCTATATATGTTATCTATGCTATATATGCAATCCATGTGATATATGTGTAGTATATTCTAGATATGTGTATATAATTATATATGCATAAATACATAAATATGTATAAATATGTATACATATCTATATAAAAGCCTAAGCGACTGTTTGACCATCCGACTGGTAGCTCTGAGGTGCAATGACCACCAGCAGACAGATGCTCAACATAGGAGCTGCCAAGCTGCTGTGACTTGGTAGCTGTGGTTCTCAGGTGACACAACTGAAACCAGAGAGGAGGGAGCCCTAATCTGCCCTCTCACAATCTGGGACCCCTTGGGGGATGTTGGAGACCTGGTTTCAGCCAAATCCTCGCAGGCCAGGCCTAGGGACCACCCCCCCCCCCCCCGCAACTACCTCACCCCCGAAGCACTGTGCACCAGGCCTCTAGCATAGTATATAATTTCCTTCTTCTAAATGTCTCTAAGGAAATGACTGTCTCCTTTCAGGTCAGCCTTGAATGTGGGGGAAGTAGATGGCCACTTTAATGGGATCATTGATTAACTTGTGTGAGCCTCATGGAACTTCAAATTCCATCAGTTGGGTTTCATTCCCTTACATTCTGAAGACTTTCAACACTCTTAAGTGCCAATTACAATTTAAATGTCCCTGGGAACACTTATCAGCTCATTCCTGCTTGAAAGGATGGGGAGGGAGAGAAAGGGAGTGGGCAATGAAACTATAACAAAATCCTGGCACAAAGGCCCAGGGCAGATACCTGGAGTTAGTAATGGGACAGCTGGCGGGTGGGGATGGGGCTTGCAGCCTAAAGAGGTGGGGAGGAAGTGTCAGAGACAGTTCACCTACTCGGTTTAGCAGAATTCTGGCCCAGCCCCTCTTTTGTGTGAAATGGGTGTTCACTCTGTCAAACAAGCACTTGGATGGTCTCTGAAGGGAAGTAGTGGAATAACTTTTCTTTCCGAGTTAACAGCCAGAACCTCCACACACCTAAATAAACAACCTCCCGTGCCAAACACCACATTAGCTTATAGGGAGATGACAGTGCAGAGTGAAACGTGGCTCTCGGAGATTTGTTGTTGGAGGCTCTGGCCGAGGACCTGGAGGACGCTGTGCTGGGCTGGGCCAGGACATGCTCGGCGATGTTCTTCCCAGTGGCTTTGCTGAGGCTGTGATTCCTCACAAACAAGCAATCTGCTATGTTTTCTTGAAAGCAGAATGGCTGGGACATGGGTCAAGGACATCAAACTAAGGGTTTGATAGTGAGTTAGTGGCAACATCTCGAGTTGCATCTTTTAGTCTCAGTCTGGGCCTCATTTTCAGCCTTTTATGATGACCCAGTTTCTTTCGTCTGCAAATTTGGACAATTATCCTTTCTCTCGACATTATTGATGAATACGAGGCTAACTCTTTTTGGCCACGCTTCTCCTGCTTTTCAGTGCTGTCAATTGTCCCTACTGAGGTTCTACACTTAGTGTCTCCTTAAAAAATATCCTGTTGGCATAATATATTGACCAGACCTGAGTAATGAAGATGATAATAAGGACTTATTGTGTCAAGTACCATATTGAGCTATTTATACACGTTATTTCATTTAAGCCTGAAGCAATGCTTTAAGATAGAAAATATTGTAACCCTTTTTATTTATCCCGTTTCCCTGAAAATAAGACAGTGTCTTATATTAATTTTTGCTCCCAAAGATGAGCTAAATCTTATTTTCAGGGGATGTCTTATTTTTCCATGAAGAAGAATACAGTACACATTTATTGTTAAATGAAAATAAAGGAAATTTATTACCTGTATACGATAAGGCAGTACAGTAGTTGTCAACACAAACCAGACAAGCCGTGAATCCTACAGTATCAAGAATTTACTCATTTATTCAATGACAATCATGTCATCATCTTTTGGAACATCATCATAACAATCCAATTCCTGAATTTCCTGGTGAATTTCTTGTGACTCCATTTCTTTCAGAATCAGTGGACCAAATCTCTCATGATTAGCAATAGCATTCTGAGACAGGGCCTAGGGGGCCTTATTTTCGGGGGATGCCTTATATTTCACTCAGAAGGAAAACTGTAAGTAGGTCTTATTTTCGGAGGATGTCTTATTTTCGGGGAAACACGGTATGTATATCATAGCTAAGACAGGTTAAGTAACTCTCTCAGCTTTACACAGTGAGAAGCTGAGACTCAAACCGATATTGTAGGAGTTTAAGTCAGTTTTGAGTTATAATCTTGGCTCTGTTTGCTTCCTACATATTTTTAATTTCTAATGTTTCCATTTCTTTCTTGTGTAATCATATATGGATATACTCATACTTTTCATGTGCCTGATACTGTGACATTTCATGTGGTCATTGAAAAAAAGGGCACAAAACAAGGCAGATAAAATAATTATAGAATACTATAGAGCAGCGGTCGCCAACCTTTCGGACCTTATGAACCACCAGTGACCCACTGGTTGGGGACTGCTGCTCTAGAGCAGTGGTTTTCCAACGATGACCACGGGAGCACTAAGGGGTCTAGGACCACAGCGGGGAGGGAGTGGCTTGTTGACAGAGGCTTAGTTGGGAGATCTTAGAACTCTGTTTCAAGGCTGTTCTTGTATCTGTTATGTATCAGCTTTCCAAGTAATTTTTTTTCCAAACCAAAGAGTCCATTGCTTTATACACACACACACACACACACACACACACACACACACACACACACACGAGAAAGTTTCTGAGTCCTGACTTCTTATAATATTGGGGAGATTTGTGTTAAGAACTTGGCATGTCAAAGTTAGGACCACAAAGTTGACTATACTTCCTGGCAACTTCTGAGGAACAGAGCAACCATGTTTGTGTAAGTCTCCATTGTCTTACTTAGGAAAGAAAGGGGAGAGAGGGAGGGAGGAAGGAAGCAAGGAAAGACAAGCAGAGCAGACACACTGGCATGCTTTGTATGGCAAGGCGGCTTGCAGGGAGGAGAGGGCATTAATTGCAGGAGGAATTTATCGAGATGTTTCTCACAAGAGGAGCATGATGAGCAGTAATGGTTTCAACGGTGGTTTCACAGAAGATGCTCTTGTGATGGACTTTTAAAAAATAACTTTTAATGAGACATAAGGCCATAATGTTAACTGAAGAGATTCTGGGTGGAGGACCATAAATACAATCAATGGAAGGTGCATACCCACCTGCCCAGCCTATTGCCCAGGGCTGTCACCAAAGCTCAAAAGCTAATGTGGTTAGCATGTTTGGAGACCTCTTGGAACTACCTACCATTGAGAGTTACGTCATTGTTAAGTCACACGTACTTCTGAGCCCCTGCTCTGGGCTTGTATCATTCTAGATGCTGAGGATGCTCCGTGGTGTTCACTGTTGGTTCGATTATATTTGTCGACCCATCTTTTGCCAAGTTATGTACCTAGTTGTCTCAGTGCTTGAAAGTTAAGATTGGCTGCACATGTGAGTTGGGTGGGGCTTGACAGGGACACCTCCTGCTGCCCTCAGAACAGGGGATCGCTGAGCCTGGAAGCTGGGCTGGCCTGGCCCGTCCACACAGGAAACTCTCTCACAGATTCCTAAGGAGGGCACTAGAAATCTAATTTTTAGGGAGCCCAGTCCATTGTTAGACAACTTTATAATTAAGAATTCCTTCCTTATGTGGATCAGCCTGGAAGGTGGAGAGCCAGGGAGGTGGGTGTCAGGAAACCCTCTGCCTTACACAAATCACTTTGCCTTTGTGTTTGTCCACACTGGCACTCACTCTGCCCTCAGAAGCCGATCAAAAGACTCTTGCCACCTTCCACTCGACAGCCTTTGAATTTCAAGTTGTCTCTGATGTCATCCCTGAGATGTTATGGGTGTGTAATAGGCTGAGCATTCCCAGCTCTCTGTCTCCATTTGAGATAATTTCCAGACATCCTCTTGGTTGCCTTTGTCTTGGATAAGTTGCTTTGACAGTGTCCCTCTTACAGCACATCATTCAGGAATAAACAGAGTCCCAGGTCTGCTGACGCACACATTGGACTCAGTTCTGGAGAATTTATTCTCATGTCATTTCTTCCTTTAAGCTTCAAATCAGCTTATAATTGAAATATGTGTGAGTGACCTCTGACCACATGCTGACTCTCAATTGTTTGCCAATGCTATTATACAAATTGGTTATACCTAAAAGTGATCTATCACATGGGGAATGCTCGGATGAGGTCATAGACACAAGGCTGTTTGTAAGTCATAAAACACTATACAAATATGAGATGTAACTAAGGTGCCTGTAGTCAGAATGTGTCAGTTCTGAAATCATTGTTGAAATGTGCTTGGACCATAGAACTTTCCCTTTGGACCATGTCATTTTACTTAGGTGATTCCTTTCAATTAATCAAATGGCTGTGTTGATTTTTTAAAACTTTTTTTCCTTTGAAATAAATTAATTGGAACTATATTTTTTGAGTAAATAATTCAGAAAGTAGTTGCTGAGCACTGTTTAATGTGCAGCTAAGCACTTCATGGATACAAAGAGATCTAAGATATTCTATCACCTAAAGGTCTTACGGAGGAAGTCTGGCCTCGGGTAAAACCGTGAATTTGTTTTTGTTGCTTTTATTGGTATATTCTTTCCTAAAGGCACTTCTGTGTGGGAAGGAGAGAGAAGTGCAGCTTGAGGTTGGAAAGTAGTGGCAGATGCTGGTATTTCTTTTTCTTTTCTATTCTTTTTTTTTTACAAAATGTTTTTTTTTCTCAAATGAAATATAAACAACATGAGAGTAGTAACCATTTCACTCTGTTTAGTTCTTTTTAAAATTAAATATATTTTTGTTTATTTCAGAGAGGAAGGGAGAGTGAGAGAGAAATAGAAATATCACTGATGAGAGAATCATTGATCAGCTGCCTCCTGCACACCCCACGCTGGGATGGAGCCTGAAACCCAGGCATGTGCCCTGAGCAGGAATCAAACCATAACCTCCTGGTTCATAGGTCAACACTCAACCATGAGCCAACCACACTGGCTGGGCTGTTTAGTTCTTTATGTAACACTGGAGGGCCGGTGCATACAATTCTTTGACCTCTGTGGTGAAGTACACTGACAGGGTCTAGGGCAGAAGCAGGGGGCAGATTAATAAGCCACCTGGGACTTGTCTTCAGTGTCCTCCAGGTGGCTCTCTGTGAGCAGACCTGATCTGCTCACTCTCACCGACCCGTGTGGAATCCTCCTGCAGCTCGGCCTCGGGAATCAGGAGCCACAGCAGCAGTTTCTCTCCTGCTGCCAGGTGCCAGCCAGCAGCCTCACTCTCCTCTTCAGAGTTTCCAGGCTCCTCGCTAACAGGGGAAAAGAATGGTGAGTTCTCCCAGTACACTGTTGTCTGTGTCTCTTGACTGGAGTCAAGAAAGAAGAGCTGACTCCCCCCTGGAAAGGAGGAGTGGGGGGGGGGGGCTCAGAATGCCAACACTTTCCTCCACAGAGATCTTCCTAGAAATGCTTCCACGTGATGTCCTTGAAGCCTTCCCTAGACTTTACAGAGCGGAAGAGAGAGGGATAGAGAGTTAGAAACATTGATGAGAGAATCATCGATCAGCTACCTCTTGCACAGCCCCTACTGGGGATGTGCCCACAACCAAGGTACATGTCCTTGACCGGAATCGAGCCTGGGACCTTTGCCTTCCCTAGACTTGATCTCAGGAGCTAGTCTTTCTCCCCCATGTCTTCATGGGAACAGCAATAGGAGAAAGAGCATATCTGAGGAAATCTTACCCCCATCCTCTATTCTCCTCTTCTCCCTTTTATGTTCCGAATGTAAGTGGGGGACTCCAGACTTCTGGGACCATTTTTCTTGACGACCACCTTTGAAAACTTGCATCTTTGTTTATTCATTTTTATTACGTGTAATATTCTGGCACGTCACCCTGGAGTATAATAGCTACTATACATCCTGTTACAAAGGGAAGTGCTACTTGTTAATTAAGGAATTGTGTACTTCTCTCTTGATAATCACTACCAATAAGTGAGAATATGCTTGGCGGAGGGAAAAAAGAAAATTCAGGATGCCATACCATCATGTCTTGGCATGGCAAAATGCATGTATTATAGTAGACACTTAAATCTTTTGTTGAAAGGATTGAGTTTTGTGCTTTGAATGGAAATTGCAAAGTAATTCATATTAGGAAAGCAGTTCATGGTCAGAATGAAGTCCAGCCTCACAGGACAGGACCAATAAGGAAACTGTACCCTCACTCTGTGTCAGACTACCACCCAACAGATTGCTTCCTCCCCCACCCCCCCACAAGGAGTTAGCAATTTTTAAGCATCAAGTCCTTATGAATCCTAAAGGAGTTGCCCTGCAGTTGTTTCAGATTGCCAACAGGCCAACAAGTGTTTCAGATTGCCAACAGGCTCTGGGTTTGCAGAAAGAGAAGGAGAGTTTCCTGACCGAGGGAGGAGGGGCAGGAGCCTTTATGTCTAGCAGTCCCAGCTGGACTCCAGAAGAGTGTTTGAGCAGCGATGATGCTAACTATTGGAACACTGCTCTCACATGACCTGTTCTGATGTGGGATTCCCACGGAGACTCTGTACCAATTCTTATGAATGAATGTCTATCAAGAGGATACTGTCTGCCAAGCCATAAACCGGAAGACAGCATGCGTGTGAAAGGCGAGACAGCAGCACAGGGAGCAGGTGCGAGGCACCTCCTTCACTGCCAGTGAGCGGTCTAAGCAGCGAGTGCCCTGAGGACAGAGGGGAAGCAGTCTCGGTGGGAGGGGAGGAACGCCAAGGCTTCTGGAGTCCGGAGAAGCCAGCTCTGTTCTGCAGCTCTCCCATACAAAGGGCGGTGCTCATGAAACGTCCTCCATGGGTGTGTGACAGACACAAACCACCTAACGTTCTCTGTGCTTCTGATTTTCTTCTACTCTGACACCTTCTTTCAAACTGAGCATTATAACACACACACACACACACACAGAACAGTACCTAAAATAGTTTGAGGAAAACCAGTCTAATTTTATTATAGAATAATAAAAGCATAACATGCTAATTAGACTGGACAGCCAAACAACCTTCTGGACGTCCTTCCAGATGACCTTCCAGATGAAGCTGGTGAATGAATAAAAGAAAAGAAAATCACACGTGTGATTGTAATTCCACCAGAGGACATGAGCAGTTCTCTGAACGCTGCGGGTGTCTCTTCCCAAGCACCCTGCCCTTCCCCGCGCTCAGGGTGACTACCTGCCCGCGCGTGGTGGCAGTGCTTTTCTCACTGTCCTTTTGTTTAGTGCATCACAGACTGTAGAAGAAACTGCCCAGGCCTGTTCTGACCACACTTGGAGAAGATGAGTATTCCTGAACAATTGTCTGATGAATTTTCATGAGATTTAGGTTGATTTTGAAAATTAAGTACTCACTTATCACTTTGGCTCTCAGTTGACTATCAATAAAAAATTTATCACCTTTAACCGCACTCTCACTTTTGCAGAGACCTAGACTAAAAATGACTACCTAACACTCTCCTTTCCTATAAAATGTACCTGCAAAGAATAAATATTTGAATAGGCATGTAGGTATCCTTAATACCTTCTTATAACTAAATAATCTGAAAAGTTTACTGTAAGGGTAATAATTTTAGTACTGCCCATTTTTAAACTTTATGAAAGTGGATTCATATTCTATTTGTCTTGTCATCTTTGCTTAATATTTTTAAGAGCCAACCATATTTTTTTTTCTTATTCATTTTTATTCCTGTGTAATATTTCATTAGAGGAATATACTAATATTTATTCCTTCTGTTTATGGCCATTTTGTTTCCAAAACTTCAAGGCCAAGGTCCCAGTTTTTATCAGCTTATGACCCTGGGCTGTGATCTTTATTTTGTTATTATTTTTTAA
This sequence comes from Pipistrellus nathusii, assembly GCA_963693515.1. Lineage (NCBI taxonomy): Eukaryota > Metazoa > Chordata > Mammalia > Chiroptera > Vespertilionidae > Pipistrellus > Pipistrellus nathusii. The sequence continues at coordinate 3,286,318 of OY882861.1, read as the reverse complement.
TAAAATTTTTAAATATATTTTTATTGATTTCAGAGAGGAAGGGCGAGGAGAGATCGAAACATCAATGATGATAGAATCATTGGTTGGCTGCCTCCTGCATGCCCCCTACTGAGGATTGAGCCTGCAACCTGGGCATATGCCCTTGACTGTAGTACCCTCCAGTACCCTCCAGTCTGTAGGCCAATGCTCTATCCACTGAGCCACAGCAGAGAGGGCCTTTTTCTTTGTTTTTTGGTTTTTGGTTTTTAAATATATTTTTATTGATTTCAGAGAGAAAAGGAGAGGGAGAGAGAGAGAGAAACATCAATGATGAGAGAGAATCACTGATCAGCTGATTTTTGCATGCCCCACACTGGGGATGGAGCTGGCAACCCAGGCTTGTGCCCTAACTGGGAATTACACCAGAGAACATGAGGAGTGCTCTGAACGCTGTGGTATTCATAGGTTGACACTGAACCAAGCAGGCTGGGCAATGGAGCTTTTTCTCGAATGAAAATCCTGAGAAGAATGGAGTAGTAATAACTATTAAATAGGAAGCAGAGGCGATGTTCTTTTTTGAAAAATCTTTATTGTTAAACGAATTACATATGTCTATCCCCCAACCCCAGCTCCAACCTCAATTGAACCCTTCTAGGCCATCCCCGTCCCCTGTCCCAGGCAAGTGATGTTATTTTATTTAAAAATATGTTGGACTGATTTAGAGAGAGGAAGGGTTAGAATGGGTCAGAATTGGAATTTTAGCTCTGGCTCTGCCGCCACTCAGCGGTGTGATCTTGGACTGGGCCATCTCTTTTTCACCTCTGAAACAAAAAGTTGAATTAAATGGTCACTAAGATTCTCTTCAAGGCCAATTCCTTTGATTAAGTGACTCACTTGCAGTCTCTTGGAGGCAAACGGAACAGTCCTTATTAACTATTAACTCTCCCCTCATTCTCCCCTAAACCCCACCTCAAACATACATAGACATTAACTGCTCAGAAATAGGCAGTAGGTCTCCTTACCAACAGATGTTTTGTATCACTCCTCTCCTCTTCATTTTACTTTTAGTGACAGATAAAAGGTAGGGAAAGGACTTCAGATTCTTACCATGGGGAAGGTGCAAGCAAACTTGAGAGACTAATTTTGCTCTTAGAAACATAAAAAAATATATTTTGTAAGTGGTCAGTCATTTCCCCCGAGGCCTGCTTCAAGTCTTGGCACACACTCTTTCTTTGTCACCTAACTCTGCATTTTTATACTTACTTGAATTGATGTTGAATAAAAAGAATAAAAAGTGTCATTACCAGGGAATGTTCTGTTGCATAAGACTTTGTTTGAGGTAAAGCAAAAGAACACATGCTTTTCATGGTGCCTTGTCAGCCACTTTATGTTCATGGATAAAATGAAAACCAGAGCTGTCTCCCTGGCATTTCCCAGTGTTTTTATAGCAGCATAAAGTGCTAAATTGAAGAGCTCCATTGAGTCCCTGGATTCACAAAATTCAAAAGGTCTATTTTTTTAAAGCATTTCCTGATGTCTGTAGGGCCACACCTACCATAAATTGTGTACATGTAATAGTACATTTGAGGGAAAAAGGCCAAGGGATCAGTTAATCTCCTGGGTCTACCAGCGTAAACATTTCTGGATGTCCATGCCGTATTTAATAATCAAGCCAACATTTTTTTAAATTTCATTAGCTAATGGACTTTTCAAGTGTGGGGCTATTTAAGGCGTTGTCTCAGCTTTGTGGCCAAACATAGCTGTGTGTGTGACCGGCTGAGATGCCCTGTTTTGGCTTTGTTCATACCGAGGGCTGATATTTCTCAGACACCTCATAGAGTCAGGAAACATATTTTTGGGTTCATTTTACAAGTTCCTGTGTAAACTGTGAATGGCTGTAAACACAACAGATCTCTTCACTGGACATACTCCTGTGATCTTTCTCACTGCAGGACCTCATCACGAGGCCCCTGACATAGCCTTAGGTTTCTAGGGAGAAGGAAAATCATGTCCCATAAATGGAAAACAGTGTGAGGATGTGTACTTTAAAACATGTCTTCTAAGAGTTCAAGGGAAGTGAAATTTATGGAACTGCTTGTTTTAAACCATCATTTAACCCTTTGCAGGAGAAAGAACTAGCACTTGTTTATAGGAGGATGGGTAGGGGATAATTTTTGAAATCCTAACTAGAATATTTGCATTAAAATGGTAGTTCCCTCCAGTATGCTTCCTTGGAAAGGTGTACTCCTATTCTGATGAAATGGCCACAGGATATTAAAAAAAAAAAAGTTTGTAGTTACTTTGGGTGATAATTGCCTTCAGATCTAGCTTCTGGATAATTGAGCTCTTATTACTTCATCATTACCCTTCATATGTGATACAACTAGCATCACCAATCTGCTTATTCATGTCACTCACCAGCCCTCCCTCTGCGTGATTGTGGGCTAGTTAAGAAAATCAAATCCATGCTCAGAAAGTGCATTTTTGCTACAATTGAAACTATTCTAATGTCTACAATAAAACAAAGCTCTGAAAAATCTTAAGTAATGGTACTTAATGAGACTGTATAACTACCAGAGTCAAAGACCTTAAACAGGACAGTGTACCTTTCAATGTGTAGGCGTTAGGGTGTGTGTGTGTTAAAAATAAAGTAAATCACATGTCTTATAGTCATACTTTGTATACTGAAACCAAAAGCACATAACCCTTTCCCTTAGTACGCTTTGCATACCTTCAGCCAAGAACAAATGCTTTTTGCCCTAGCTGGGTTGGCTCAGTGGATAGAGTGTCAGCCTGTGGACTGAAGGGCCCTGGGTTCGATTCCAGTCAAGGGCACATACCCGGGTTGTGGGCTCGATACCCAGTGTAGATGTGCAGGAGGCAGCCAATTAACGATTCTCATCATCGATGTTTCTATCTTTCCTCCTTCCTTCCTCTTTGAAATCAATAAAAATTTTAAGAAAGAACAAATACTTTTTTTATTATTCATTATTTAATGAGACTGGTATAGACTCTGGGGAACAAAACAGACACAGTCTCTGATTTCATGGAACTTAAATATGTAAAAATAGACAAAAATTATATATATAATGTCTTGGGTCAAATAATTGCATATATTGCAAAATACAGTGTAATGCTGTTTGGGAGCAGTAAGTGCTGTGGAGAAAAATGAAGGTCAGGGAGGAAGAGTGGTGGGTGGAGCTACTGTTTGGATAAGGTGCTCAGGAAGGACCTATCTATAAGGTGAGGCTTGAGCACAGATGTGCAGCGAGGGAGAGGGAGATACATTTGTGGATATTTTGGGGCATGGCAGGGGCAGGGTGTTGAAGAGAGCATTTCCCTGAGAGAACAGCAATCGCAAAGAAGCGTGCTTGTTGATATAGTAAACTGTCTGAGCAAGCATCCTGGCTCCAGACCATTGCAAACAGTTAACAAGCAATGTACAGAGGAGAGGACACTGGTTTTCACTGGGCTAACACCTCTTTGTTCAAAACTCAGGATGAAACCTATTCCGTTTCTGTCTCCTGCCCTCTGTCCTACCCTGGAGCATTTGGACTCACTCTCTTTTAATTTCCTTGTCTCAAATTGTTTGAATAGAATAAATCCAATCATGTTTTTCCTAGATGCATATCCATGCAATTAGGATGTCATTTAGGCCCCGGTACTGTGCTGTTCAGCTTCTGTTGGTGCATTAGAGTCAAAGCACATTGCCAGGGAGAGGCAGGCGTGGCTGGAGCAGGGAACGCTGTCTTATAGGCAGGACCTTCCAGCAGAGCTATCTTTGCTGAGTTGCCTGCACACCTGCCGCTCTCTCATTTCCCACCCTTGCTTTTTGAAGGAAAGCTCAGTTAGGTCTAGAGGGCTCCCGTGGAGGTTGTTTTCTCAGATGTTCCTAAACAGCAAAATGAAGACTTCTGTGTAGCCATAAGAAAGAACTTCCTCAAAATGAGGGCTTTATTTTGTAGAACTAAGAGGAGTTGGGGCATGGCTGTAGAAATTAGAGTTTGAAAGAACCATTGAGTTTTTCGTGAGTTCATAGCTGTGGCGGATGGGAATTTACACACGCAGTGTTTTCTGTGGGACAGGCATTGTGCTGGGCACCCTTCTGTGTTTCGTCTTATTTCACCATTCTGCGATATATTGGCAGGGACGTGGACCACATCTTCTCTGTTTGCCCTAACGCCTGCTCTGCACTCTCTCTCACCTCCTGTGCCCCTCATGAACCAGAACCTTTTGCCAATGGGAGGCACGGGCTGGAGATCAGAGAGTGGAGGGGAGAGAGGGAGTGCTCTTTCTCCTCCTTGATGTTTCCTGTCCAGGCAGCATGTGGACTGTGCTGTGTTCCTCTATTGAAGGCCTTTTACTGTAGCTACAGCATTGCCCAGAATTCCCTGGTGTCGGGACCCCCTTCTCTCCTTCTAGCATCAGGGAGGGAGGAGGGCAGGGGCAGTTATGGCTCCCTGCTTTGGCAGCTCTGGGGTGCTCAGCTAGTGCTAATTTATGTCCCTTACTTTGCCCACACCTTTATTAATAGTCTCCAGTAAATTCTCCTTATTTACCCCTTTTGGGTGTTTCTTTCCTTTCCTGCTGAAACTATCAATAAACTAATCCATTTTCACTTACCCTATTTTACTGAGAAGAAATTTGAGGCTTAAAGAGATTGAGTGATTTGTTCAAAGTCATCCAACTAACTTGTCAGGTAAAACCAGTTCTAACTGACTCTAAAGCATTATACTTTCTAGTACTGACCCATGGATATTGCTAGTTAGTGATAGAATTTCAACCTGGACCAAGTTTGGAATCCCTCCTTGGGGTTTCTTTACACAAAACTCCATTAAGGTATTATACATAGCCCGGCTAGTGTAGCTCAATGGACCACAGGTTGTGAGCTTGATCCCCAGTAGGGGGTGTGCAGGAGGCAGTCGATCTATGATTCTCTCTCATCACTGATGTTTCTATGTCTCTCTCCCTCTCTCTGAAATTAAAAAATATATATATATTTAAAAAAATGATATTGTACATATTTATCACTTCATTCTTAGGTATGCTTTTTTGGTTTGTTTATTTCTTTGAGAGAAATATTATAGTGTTTTTCTTAACATGGAAAGAGTTAACATGATTTTAAATATTTAAATACTTTAAATTTAATTATAACTCGGAATAAGATAGCTAAAAAACAGTCATAGTATTTGCTCTCATGGAGCTTGGAGTTTAGAGAGAGAGAAACATCAGTGGAATAGTCATGTAAATAAATGTAAAATTGTTAGTATAATTGATAAAAGCTACATAGCGAATGTAAGTAAGCAGGATTTAACCTAGTCATGGAAGACGAAGAAGACTGCCTTCAAATAGAGATGCTTTGGCTAAGATTTGAAGAATGAGTCAGCATTGAGTAGGCTATCATCTTCCCAAATAGAAGCTAAAAATAAGGTAGTGAGCAAAACCGCTTATTTCTCGACATTAAAATTTTTGTCCCATCTAGTGGCCTAACCCACTTCACTGCTTTTCTTTGACCACTGAGGTAACCTGCTCTGGCCATAACGAAGATTATGAAGAGAGAGCCCAGGAAACACAGGCATTGCCTGCCATAGGATGTTACTGCCTACAGGGACCTTAGTGATAATGGGACCCAACTCCAGTATGACAGGGCGGGGGGCACCGAGAGAGCTAGCACCAGGGTCCAGAGAGCCAGTGAGCTGCCAGCCAAACGCTAGGAGAAAGGGTGCTGCTTGTTATCAGCTCCTCCTGCTTGCAGCCTGGGACGCTGTCTGTCAGGTGGAGTGATGAGTGGTTTGAAATGGAAACACTAAGCCGAGTGTTCTTTATTGAGACCCGAGGATTTTCTGGGCAATCTAATTCTTTGTCACTGTGTATCACTCTGGCTTTGTTTGAAGGCCTGGAGAGGTTAGTTAAGGCAATTAATTGTACTTACTATAGTGTGTGCTTTATATTATTAACTAGAGGCATGATGCATGAAAATTTGTGCAAGAATAGGCCTTCCTTCCCCTGCTTTTGGCACCGGCTTCCCTCGGGCACCAAGGACCCGGGCCTTTGCTCTGGCCACCGCCTTCTGCCTTCCCTCCGGCTGGAGTCACCTTCCACCTTTGCTTTGGCCTTGCCACCCTCCTGTAGCTCCCTCCACCCCCCAAACTCCCCCTCATAACAGGCATCCTGCCTCACCCTGGCTGCTTAAGACCTCCACACACATGTGGGCTGCCCAGAGGCCTGGAATGGCTGGGATGGGGGCAGAACGCCTGTGTCACCATGGCAATGATGCAAGCGTCTGGGCCTGGCTGCCACCATCTTTGTCACATCAATTTACATATTCCCTCCTTATTGGCTGTATGGTCAACTTGCACATTCCATCTTTATTAGATAGGATACTTCATTGGGCTTTAAAAATTATTAGATAATGCATGCTTGTAATAACCTATTATTACAAATTGCTCCACAACAAAGAAAATATGATAATGTTTCACAATTATTTTGGAAATGGATATTTCTCAGTGTCAATATAAGATAAGTGCAGTTAAAGAAAATAGAAGCAATTTGCTTCTCATTAAAGCCTTTGATTCCATGTTTGCTTGGCCAAGAAGGCCAATCTTTTCTTTAATACTTTTTATTTTGGACTAATTTTAGATTCATAGAACAGTTGCAAAACTAATGCAGCGAATTTTCACATATTCCTCACCCAGTTGTCTTCATCATTAACATCACTCACACTTTCCATCTTCTCAGCTCTTTAAAATAAATAAAAATAAAATAAATAAAATTATCTTGAATTCAGATGTTAGACAATGAGATGGTCCAAAAAGGAAAGTTCTTCTCCAAGAGAAAACATCTGAAACGTTTGTGGCATACATGTGGGACCACACAAGCTAGTCAAACATAGTAATTGTTTTCTAGCAGAGGGTTTAATGGTGATGGACAAAAAATGAGTGAGAGGAAAGAATGAGAAATTCAGGTAATAATTGAGATGTTTCTACCAGGTGTCAGGGACTTCCAGTTCTCTCCATTCTCCAAGTGTAACTACGCATTTGGAGTTTCAGTTCTACAGCTGGACAGTATCTGCGTCTTTCCAAAAAGAGGAGACACTGATGCTTTCCAGCACATTGCGACTTGTGTTTGGCTGTGGCTTAGGGGCGCTCAGCAGTGGACCTAATTGACATTCTCCATGCTGGAGGATTTTTGCCCAACAACACAAGGTGCAGTGTGTCGCTGGCCTCTGGGATCTCTTAAAACGTGTTTGAGATTTTAGTGTATGTGCTTCACACACCTTGCATTTCATGACCCTGTCACAGTTTCTGAATGTGTGGAGCTGGGTTCTCAAGGAACAAATAAAGAGAATTGCGGCTTGGATAGGTTAAAATATGCTGTGTGTGTGTGTGTGTGTGTGTGTGTGTGTGTGTGTCTGTGTGTGTGTGTGTGTGCGTGTGTGTGTGTGTGTGTGTGTGTGTGTGTGTACGTGCGCGCCTGCTTACAATTTTGAGAGACAGGCTAAGAACTGCAAACAGAATACATGAATGTGACAACTCTGCCTTTAGTAGCCCTTGTTTTCCATTCTTTGTTCTTGGCCTGGAGCCCGTTTGCTCTCTGTCATCCACAGCTCTTCCCAGGAGATTGGCTTTGCATCATGTACAGCCTGGACATGGCCCCTGGTGAGCTCTAGGATAGCCTACTAGTTAGCAAGCTCTGCTGGGAGCCGAGGCTCTGGGGCGGGGCAGGACACAGTTGTCCAGACCAGCTGCTTGGTGAACAGGTTTGGCATGGCCGGCTGCAGGCAGTGGTTAGCAGGCCTTGAAGAGGGGCAGCGAAGGAAGGGGGTGTGGTCCCGGAGTTTGTTGTAATGCAATCGCTCACACTTTTCATCTTCTCAGCTCCTGGGGGACTCTGTTATAATTTGGGGACTTAAAGAGTTTTGAAAAAGTTAAGATCAGAAGATCATTAGCCAACTTCCTGGGGCATCACGTGCGTGTGCAGCACTGCTGGTAGCATTGCATTTAAATATAATGTAGATCCACCCTTTGGCCTCAGTGATACACCTCAGCCCCTGCTTCTCCCCGCCCTGGCATCTCTGCTGCAGTAAATATTATAAGCTGTAATGTCCAGGAGGGGCTTGACGTAAAACTGTGACTTTGTTTTCCTTTATCATAAATATTTATATCGTAAGACACATTCCAAACCTCATAACAAAACATCTGAAAGCAGCCAGGACCTAAAAGAAATGCGTGTGAAGATGATGGAAACCAGGCTGGTAGCCTAAACAGAGAATCTCATGTGCTCTGTCCAGCGCATCCTTCCCTCGCAGCCTTGGCTTTGATGTGAGTTTATTACGGGGTCCGGTGGTTGAGATAGGAGAGGGCTGACACTCGTATATGGAAAGAGAATCTTTTATCTAACGATATGCTGTTACTACAGGAGTGATTGAGGCTCGGAGACCTATTTGTTCATTTAATAAAGTGTTAGACACTCTGTAAAGGTCGGTTATATTGGTTAGAGGAAAATACAATTGTGGCCATGACTACAACTTTAACATGTTCTCTTATTGATCCCAACAGGGCCGGGTGGGGAGAGGTGTTTGGATGACCAGGAAAAGCTCATAACCTCTAAGGGAAGAACAGTCTGAAGCAGCATGCTGATGTTACAAGTGCACTAACAGCACACTAAGGTACAGGGAACTTGATAGGAGGCTGTGATGATAGCAGTGGTATCAAATGAAAGAATAATATTGAGAACATAGTAGAATTTCTGTATTTGAATGATTTCTATTTTGAATGATCTCATGAGGTAATTTTCAAAGTTGTGCTAATAGAGAGGTTCTAGGGTTTGGATCAGATTGTACTGTGCTGGAGAGCCTAATTTGAATTCCAAACTATTTGTGTCTGAAGAGTTTTAAGTTTGTTAAAAGGGGTTGGGGGAGAGGGCAGGCTAGGAGAGGACAATGGGAGGGAGGAGGAAACAGGGGACATTTGTAATACTTTCAACAAGAAAGATTTAAAGAAGAAAAAGAAAAGAAAGAAAAGGAGAGGGCACTGGGCCTGATAACCTCCATTTACCTCAGCAAGTTTGTTCATTCATTCTGCAAGGTTTTGCTGAGGTCAGACTATGAGCTGGGCCTCCCCGTGGGCCTTTTCAGTGAATGTGCTCCTTGTTTGTGTGTCTCAGAAGTGGGAATGTGACCTTCAGGGGAGATGCTGTCCTAGAAGAGAACTTCATGTGACATGAAAGTGGGGTGAGGCTGTGAGGAGGGATTCAGGGCCATCCAGAGGCTTCTGACAGAAGTCCTGTGGCCCTGTGGGCATGTTTCCACAATTGCTTGTTTGAAATGTCCCTTTTGAGTTTTAAGGGGGAGCTAAACAGATTTCTATTAGGGCCTTCCTTGTAAAAAAAAATCTTTTGTTATGGGGTCTAGAGTGTGTCTTGAAATATAAATATTTATGATGAAATAAAACATTTTCCTATAACCTTTATCTGCTATCAAAGTTCTTTAATTTTTGTGTGAAATGCACATCTTGTGTTATAGTGCAGAAAAAGTGACCTGTGCAATATTCCCTAGCAAAACTGCCCTCTGTAACCACTCCCACCCCGCCCTTTAGTTTCTCAGTATCTCCATATACATTTTAAAGGGTTTGCATTTCCATGCATCTCTCACTTACGAATTTTGAACCTGATTTGTCTGAGTATTCAGTGTATTCAATGTTTGGACAAATTTGGCTCTGACTTGAAACCCACATGGAAGCTATTTGAGTTTTTAAATATCCAAGGCCTTTGCTGTGGTTTCTAATAATAACTTCCTCTGATCTTTCGGTGGCAGCCGGGAGCTGCTTGGTTGATTTAGCTGCTCTTTGTAAATGTAATTTATTGAGTTTTCCTTTATTGGAAGACTTGGCTATTTTGGACAGTGAAAGAGTTAGACTATAATTTATTTGATTTTATAGTTTAAACTTCTTAATTAGTCATTGCCAAAGTGTTTCTAGACAGACCCCTGAGTCAGAGTGGGATTCTCCCATCCTCGGTTCTTGTCAATCTCTAAAGAAGGAATTAAATGAGAAAGCAAGTGAATTTCCATGTGGGCAACTCAACTAAGTCTGAGTGCACCTCCTGGTAGGGGCTCAAGGGTTTTATACCCTTCCCTTATAGGTTTCCAAACTCCCCTGCTGGGTACGTTGGGTAGCAGACTAGGTTTCAAAGTCCCCTTCTACATTGTTGTGGTTCATCTTGGAATATTTATTTCCTTAATAAGGTTCACTTCAGCTATGTGTTCAAAGGGAAGCAAGCTGATTCTACTAACACTAAATGACAGAGGCATGCAGGACACTGCCAATCAATGATTCTCTCATCATTGATGTTTCTATTTCTATCTCCCTCTTCCTTCCTCACTCTGAAATCAATAAAAACATTTTTTTTAAAAAAAGGAACTATGTTAAACAGGTCTCCTCTCTTCCTCACATTTGCAGTTAACTTTTAAAGATATATTTTTAGAGCAGCTTTAGGTTTACAATAAAAATGAAATGGAGGTATACAGATTTCCCATATAACTCTGCCTCTCTCCTTTCATAGCCTCCCCCATAGAATGATACATTTTTTTGACAAAGAGTAACCTACCTTGAGATACATCTTAACCACCCAAAGTCCATGGTTTACATCCAGGTTCACTCTTGGTATTGAACAGTCTATGAGTTTGGACAAAGGTACAATGGCCTATATCTATCATTATGATATCACCAGAGTATTTTCACTGCCCTAAAGATCCCTTGTGCTCTGCAACCTAATCTTTTTATTATCTTCATAATTTTGCCTTTTCCAGAATGCCATGTAGTTAAAATCATACCATATGCTGCCTTCTCAGATTGGCTTTTTTCCACTTAGCGATATACATTTAAGTTTATCCCTTGTCTTTCATGGCTTGATAGCTAATTTTAACGCCGAATAATATTTTACCATGTGGATTTCCCACATTTATTCATTCATTTATTCATAATTGCAATTCATAAAGCTTCTGTAAACATCCCTGTGCAGATTTTTGGGTGGACATAGTTTTCAACTTCTTTGGACAAGTACCAAGGAACATGATTGCTGGATCATAGGGTAAGAGTATGTTTAGTTTTGTAAGAAACTGCCAAACTGTCATCCAAACTGGCTGTACCATGTTGCATTCCCACCAGCAGTGAACAAGAGCTCATGTTGCTCCAGCACCTTGCCAGCGTTTGGTGTTGTCAGTGTTTTGGATTTTGGCGAGTCTAATATTTGTGTAGTGGCATCTCAGTGTTGCTTAGTCAATACTGGAGCTTCATGTGTCATCAGGGAAATACGAATATGCTTATTTGACATCTGTTTATCTTCTTTGGTGAGGTATTCATTGAGATCTTTGGTCCATTTTTTAATCAGGCTTCTTACGGTTGAGTTTTAAGAGTTCTTTGTATATTTAGATAACAGTCTTTCATCAGATGTGTCTTGAAAATATTTTCTCCCAGTCTGTGGCTTGTCTTGTAATCCTCTTGATATTGTCTTTCCCAGAGAAATTTTTAATTTTAAAGCTGTCCGACTTATCAATTATTTTTCCATGAATCTTGTCTTTGAGGTTGTATCTAAAAGGGTATCATCACACTCAAGGTCATCTAGATTTTCTCCTGTATTACCTTCTGAAGTTTTATAGATATGCATGTTGCATTTAGGACTAGGTTCCATGTGAGTTCATTATTTTAAGGGTTCATGGAGTTGTTGTTGTTGGGTTTATTTATTTATTTATTTATTTATTTATAATTGACATTTTACAGGGAGGAAGGGAGAGGGATAGAGAATTAGAAACATCGATGAGAGAGAAACATTGATCAGAGCCTTCTGCATACCTCCTGGGGATGTGCCCACAACCAAGGTACAGTCCCTTGACTGGAATCAAACCTGGGACCCTTGAGTCTGCAGGCCAATGCTCTATCCTGAGCCAAACCAGTTAGGGCAGGGTTCGTGGAGTTTTGAACTCTCAGAGTTGTCCACAATTACAGTTCGGGGCTTCCTGCCCTGGCTCTGGTTCCCCTTGGGGGAACCATAGGGAGCCATAACTTTTTACCTGCTTCTCTCCCCAGTCTTGGGGGCTGTGCTTTGCTCCTTGTCATCCTTTCTCTTACAGAGCCTCGGAGAGTTCCTTGTTTTTCAGTCTGTCCAGTTTTCCAGTAGATGGTGCTGTAGTGTAAGTTTTTGTGTTTTCTTACCTGCAATACTTACACCTCTAGAGTGTGTGAGTGTGTGTATGTGTGTGTGTGTGTGTGTGTGTGTGTGTGTGTGTGTGGTGGTGGTGGTGGTGGGGATTGCTTTGCTGTGGTCTGGGGGATTACGTACTCCCAGTACTCCCATTGTGGTGGTGAGTTGTGGCCAGCGGGAAGGTTCTAGAGCCTGTGCACTCCTGCCTGGATCCCTGCGGTCACTGGTGCCAGGTGCTCCAGCTGGAAGGCTGCAGAGGCCCCTCTGTTGCTGCTCCTGGGCTTCTCCAAAAGCCCTGAGGGAGGAGTTTGACTCTCAGGTGCAGATGTTGTTTCTGTCCCTCCTCTCCTCCTCTGGGCCACAGTGTGGGGGATGCACCCCTGGTCTACCACTCCGTGTTAGCGGGGCCCTGGGCTCAGTGAGCTGCGGGGGCATTGTGAGCACTGCCCCTTCCCCGCTCCTGTCCTGCCTCGCCGTTCAGATGGACTGATGTGTGGATCCTGGGCCTGCCCATGTGTTGAGCACAGGAACTTCGTTGGGTTACGAATATGACACTAGTTGTAGATGTAAGAGTAGATACTAAGAGGTCTTCTCACCACCACGATGTTGGCATCCAGTGCTGTTATTTTTAATCAACCTATTATATACGTATGTGTGTATACTATGTAGTAAGATAATACTAATAAACAGATATATTTATGTCATTACTAAGTAATATTTCCAAATGAGAGAAAGAGATAAAAATATAAAACCAAAGAATTAAAGCACTGTAGTTATATATTTGAGCTGGAAATACTGCTGTGAATTAATGATCAATTTTCTCATAAAAATGATCAGTGGCGGCATGATTGCTTAGTTTATTGGTGACTAGAAGCAGCAAATCATAGGGTGGTAAAAAGGAAGACCTGTTCTTATAGCTACTGTCAAACAAAGGGGAAAGTGACTCGCAATATAGAGGCAATTCCCATTTCATCACGGAGGATATCGCAGTAAAGTGATTTGAATCCAGAACAGAGCCAGTCCTCTGCTGGAGAGCAGTCACATGTTTCAGTATCTTAGGAAATAAGTAGGACGTGTTTCAGCGTGTAAGCATGTTTCAGGTACGTCAACATTTCTTTATATGGCCTTCCTTACTCCCAGATGAGACTGAACAAGTGAGGAGTGGCTATATCTGGAAACATTTCCAAATGTGAGGTAATGGCCCTATTGATTTGCACCATGTGATACCTTAAAGCAGCTCGGTAGGGAGAGCAAGTGTCTGCTCTGAGTCTATAATTATGAAAGGAATTGGCTGATAAATAGTTTTGTGAATCCGTGTGTCTCTCAGACTGTAAGCGCTGCCTGATTAGGTCATTGCAAGATGATCAGGGGTGTCTAAATATACAGCTAATCTCCAAGTGAATTTGGAGTATCTTCTGCTTTCCCCATGGTTCCTAGCACATTAGAGATCACTGTGCTGATTTAATTAAACATTTGTTTTCTATCTAAAGCCCTTTCCTTATTCATCTCTTTGCTTAAGTGTAGTAGCATTAAAACTTGTGTCACATTTTAAACGTATGATCTATCGAGTCACTAGGCTTTGCAATCGATGAGTTAGAGTAGTGTTTGTTGAACTAGCTTGATCTTAGGTGAGATACTCAGACAGTGGTAGCTTTCTTTTTTTGGTAGAACAGTTCATTTTTTTTCATTACACCTTTCTGTTATCTGTTTTCTGGGACTAAAAGTAAAGAAATACATAGAAATGATCACATTATAAGGAGAACAAGTGATCTTATTTTTCAAAGAAAGGCAAAAATGCACTCCATTGTATAAAATGTATTAATTCATACTTTTCTAAATATCTGAATACCAGACATTATGCTTGATGCTACAGAGATGAATTATATAGGGAGAGTACTCTTGCCTACTCCCGCCATTCTGCCATGTTACCTAAAATTCATTGCGTAGTTATGTAAACTTTCTCAGTTGCTATTCATGTGTTCTAAAAAGTTTTTAAAATGCATATATACTTGAACTTGTTAGAAGACTGTCATTTGAGTGTTAGTAGAATCAGGTTGCTTCCCTTTGAACACAGAGCTAAGTGAACCTTATTGAGGAAATGCACTTTTTTCATGGAGTTCATAGAATGAATTGTTGATTAACTTGGCACCTTGGGCATGCGCAGTGAGGGCATTTGGACAGTGAGGGGCAGATAAGGCCCGTGGGTACTAAGGAATTTAGAGCAGTTGGGAGAAAGGTTTAGGAAGGAAGACCCTTTTCTCAGGACAGACTGTTCTTGCAATGTCACGCTGGATGACACTGTATTCTATCTCTGAGCCATTTCTCTTGGTGTCCGACCCCTCGCTTCAGCCTGTCTCCCATTTTGCCCCTGGTCTGTTCTTTTATTCAGGACATATCGACCAGATTACCTTCAGTTTCCATATCAGCACATCTGTCAGAATGACCATATAAAACATAAACCAAATTATCACCCCCTTGCTTATAACCTCCCAGTGACTTCTAAATACACTTAAAATAAAAATGAAAGTCCAATCTATACCTCAGGCTACAAGGTCTACTTGACTGGGCTCAGGCCTGTTCAATGCCTTCCTTTTTCATTGCTCTCTCTAGGAACTTCAGCCACACTGCCTCTTCCTCCATGATTTGGACACTCTGATATATTCCTGATTCCTGGCTTTTGAACTTATTATTCAGTCTCTGTTCCTATTGATCCTTTCCCTAAATCTTTGTATGTCACCACCCCATGCCACTATCTAAATGGAAATACCTCCTTTTTGTTTACATATTGATGGTTCCTCTTGTCCCACTAGAATATAAGCTTCATAAGAGTAGAGACTTGTTCTGTCATATTTTCCAGTGTTCATTAAAGATGCATTAAGTGAATAAATTGAGAAAGTTTTTTTTCTCTTTATTTAACTTTTTATTTTGGGGGAACACCCTCTGTAAACCATGCTGTATTTTCATGACAGGCATGGAAGTCCCCCGGTTAATCACTCCCCACGCACTCTCCCACCCCGTTCTTCCCTTTGAAATGTGTCAGTCTGTTCCATGCTTCTATGTCTCTGGATCTATTCTGCTCATTAGATTCCACATATGAGTGAGGTCATGTGGCACTTGTCTTTCTCTGACTGACTTATTTCACTTAGCGTAACGCTCTCCAGGTCCCTCCATGCTGCTGCAAATGGTAAGAGTTTTTTTTCTAGAAGCAAATAATTTAAAACCACATGATTTGCAAAAGAATTTGTTATATTACCATTAGAATAATTTATTTTCTCAGCACCCATGAAGATATTTGGAAACTTTTCTTTGTTTGCAGTCCCAGAAATTTTAACATTCATGGGCCATGAATCACGTAAGAAGTAGCTGGTGAAAGGTTTGCCTGTCATTTTTTAAAGAGGGAGAAGGAGGTTGCAAAAGAGCACCCAAGGCACATACTCCAGCAGATCTGCTTTGTAGAGTGAAGGCATGGAAACCAGGACTCAGAAACGTGATTTTCTGTAAAGACATTTGAGCACACCTGTGTGAATGGACCGAGTTCTGGGAATTCAGTGATGTCCCTGGTAAACTGGATCAGGACGGGATGATCACAAGCTGCCACCATTCTCTTTTTCTTAATTATTGTTAATTGTTCCAGTTTAGAGGAAAACCCCAAAGATGGCCAGATACAATGCTTCTCATTAATGTCTCAGAAAATTGCTAACTTTGTGGGAAGAAATAAGACGTGAGGTGTCTCTAATCATTTGGAGATGTTTTGTTTGCTTTTTGAAGATAGAAATTTAGTGTTTCCTGAAGGCAAATGGGTTTGCATTTTTGATAAATAATATAAGGAGGTAAAATTATGAGACAGTCAATGTTGATTTTTCACTTCCTCTCTCAGCATGTCTTTTTTTCCTTTTTTTTCTTTTATTGATTTCAGAGAGGAAGGGAGAGGGAGAGAGAGCTAGAAACATCATGATGAGAGAGAATCATTGATTGGCTGCATCTTGCACATTCCACCCTGGGGATGGAGCCCATAACCCGGGCATGTGGGAATCCAACTGTGACCTTCTGGTTCATTGGTCCATGCTCAACCACTGAGCCATGCTGACTGGGCCCTCAGCATGTCTTTTTCTTAGATTCTTCTATTTTTCAACTCAAGCTGTTGCAATGACCCACCTTCCCCCAGACCTCACCCCTGTCTCCAGGCACCTGAATTTTAAAGGGAAATTTCTGAAGAGCCCAAGACCTTTGAGACACGAAAGAATTCAAAATAGAACAGAATAGTGACAAGCAATGAAGAAAGAATGTTCTTCTGGAGTAAAAGTTAGTACCTGAAACACATGTCAGAGATAATGCAGCTTATTTCTTTCTTCTATGGTCTCAGCTCTGTGGGCCTGGGCGGAAGGGTGAGCAAAGGGCAGGCTGAGGTCCTGCGGCTGGCCCTGTGTACAGTCTGCAGGCCAAGTAGTATTTCTGTAAGCCAAGTGACATTTTCTGGCGGATCTCCAGGACTGAGTTATTTAGCTCAAATTCACGTGATGCAAATACTGCATAGCGTATGAAACTGAAGACCATGGCCAGATACTGACCTCCTGGGGTGTGGCGCCAAAAGATTAATGAATGGATGAGGTTTGAGTTTCTGAGGTCAGTTTGGCTTTGTGAGGGGACGTGTGAGCAATGGTAGTGACGAGCAGGCGAAGGCCTGTTGTCTCTAAGTCTAATAAACAGAGTGATAGGAGCAGACTGGCTATAAATAGATGGTTTTCTTTAGGGCCAAGATAAAGCACGTAGCAAAGCAGAATCTTTATTTATAATGATTATTGCATTTGGCCTGGACTCATTGCTCTTGAGAAGAAAAAGTAATCCTGTGTAATTTGCACATATCTTCCATGCTAAATTTTATTTTTAATGAAAGCTTATGTATCAGTTTAAAGAGAAGCAATATTCTAGAGTCTTCATAATCGCCTATTTCTTTTTTGTTTTGTTTTTTGTTTTGTTTTGTTAATCCTCACCTGAGGATGTTTTTCCATTGATTTTTAGAGAGAGTGGAAGGGAGAGGGAGAGACAGAGAGAAAGATTGAAGTGAGATATCAATTGGTTGCCTTTTGCACACACCCTTACCAGGGCCAGGGAACCTGCAACCAAGGTATGTGCCCTTGACCAGAATCAAACCCAAGACCCTTCAGTCTACGGGCCGATGCTCTATCCACTGAGCCAAACCATCTACGGCCCACTATTTACATATATATTTTTAATATATTTTTAATATATATTTTTATTAATTTCAGAGAGGAAAGGAGAAGGCAAGAGAGATAGAAACATCAATGAGGAGAGGGAATCATTAAAAGGCTGCCTCCTGCATGCTCCCTGGGCATGTGCCCTGATTGGGATTGAATCATGACCTTCTGGTTCATAGGTCAATGCTCAACCTCTGAGCCATGCCAGCTGGGTCCCCTATTTTTTATAGTGAAACACATGGCTAGCAGGATACTATCCTACAGTTTTAATAGAACCAGTTTTTCCTTTAAGAAACAAAACTATTCTTAACAACTCAGTGCGAAATGACAAACTGTGTTCCACATTCCAAGGCCAGTGTTGGAGCACAGGAAGCTGCAGCTCGGTGGTAAGTCCTGGAGCCAGTCCCCGAGTGCTTCTGTGCTGTCCTTGGCGTATTTCCTATCCTGCAGGGAGTGGGGTGAAGGTATGCTCCTCCAGGGATTCTTGTCAGGTGATCCCCTCACATGGCGCCACTAATTCACAGGTTACAGAGCTTCTGCCATCAGAGGAGGCGAGGTGATCCTCTGCTCGTTGTGTCAGGATGATCTAGAGGTCTCGAGTTTTGTCAGAGACCACATCGGGAGCTGGTCCCGGAACTGTGACAGATTCCATCTCCTGACTCCCAGTGTAGGTGTTCTCCCAGTATTTCAGTCAGCCCCCCCGAGACAGCTCACTGGCCGTGGATGCCCCTAGACAAAGGAGGTGCCTGAAAAAGTCAGAAATAGTTACAGGCCTTCCATTTGTCCTCCCAGAGCCTGTCAGAATATTCAGCTTCCACCATTAAATCAAAATAAGTCGTTAGAGACATCAGAATATTCCGTCTCCACTCTGATGGCCAGATTGAGACCTGTCTGAGATCTAGATGTCCGGTGAATGGCAACATCGATGCAGAGGGGGATGCCAGAGCAATGCTAGGCCGCAGCAGAGAGCCGCCCGGCAGCTCGGCAGCTCCGGGGGAGCTGACTTTGTTTGTTGTAGGTATTTGCAAGTCTGAAAAGCCTGCCTCTGCCAGGAGATGCTCCAAAGCCAGGGGAGGTTCTGGAGCTCTGTCTCCCTCTGCTCCGAGCTCCTGCCCCCTCAGAGGCCCCCAGGCTTCTGCAGGAAGAGCTCCTGGAAGCACTGGGCTAAGGAGTTGACTCACAAAGGAATTCTCTGCTTGAAAGTGCAAAAATGGCACTTTGTTCCTTTATTCTTTCTTTAATTCAACAAATGTTTATATCATGAAAGTAGTATATTATGCAAGTTTACAATGTGCTATTTTTCACTCTAATGGCAAGTGAGTCAGTTCCTCAATAATAATAATTTTTGCATACCAGCTATTGGATAATTGAGCACATTTTACCAAGTGTTTTCACATACATGACTTTCTTGATCTTCATAACAGTCCTGTAAAAAGAGATTATTTTAAATATTCATTTCACAGGTGAGGCCACTGAATCTCAGAAAAATTAAGTGACTTGTCTAAGGTCACATAGCAAGAACCCAGAAAGCAGAACCTCAACCTAAGACTTCTGGCCGTAAATCTAGGGCTGTTTAGCTGTTTTCTGTTTGGGAGAACCGACCTGCGTGAGCTTGCCCGTTTCCTTTTGTGCAATTTGTGAAATTGCTAGTGTGATCTGTAGACACAGAATTAATCAAATCCAGATTCAGTTTAGAAAGCACTGACACCGTGGCCTCGGTCTCACTGGGACTCTCTAACAAGCTAATTGGCCACAGAGAAGTAAAACCCCACGGTGATTACCACTGGAACTTAAGCAGGCTTGATTGTAAACTAGAGCACTAGGTCATTTTCATTAGAATCTGCTTCAAGATTCCCTCCTTGGCAGGACTGTTTCTGGGCCCTATAATTGGGGCTCTCTCCAGATGTTCAGGGCATTTCCCTGACCCTTCTTGTGTAGTCCTTGGTGCCAGTGGAAGGGAAGGGACTTAGGGGTTGAGTGATGGGGAGGAAGATGTCCCCTGTCAGCAGATGTACAAAAAAACTACAGTTACAGGGGCATGACTAGTTCCCAGTCCCACCATTTGATGCTAAAAAGGATAGAATTCCTCTCATTTCTCTGTCAAGCTGCCCTTGTATTGCCTCATTTAAAATTTAATCATTGTCCATGATCATTTTAATCAAACTTCATTTCGTCAACATAACAGAGATGTGGGCATAGAAAAGTGAGTCCATTCTGATTTTCCTCGCAGGCCCTGTCCCTCTGGGGAAAGTTGAGCGATACCCAGAGTCTTCTCCTAGTTCTCTCCGAGTGCCCATCTGTGCCCCGTGACTGTGCCCTGGACACAGGGAGGCCCACTCCACGAAGCTGGCCACTGGTGGGCAAAGGAAACTCCAGGACCAGGGCAGTGGCAGGGAGAGCGTGGCTGTGTCTGTTTAGGACCATGTCTTGCCTGCCTGAAATAGGAAGTTGGAGAATTTTGGGCTCTAGTTTACAAACCCTGACCAGACTTAGGGAATCCTTTCCATTTGGGGAATCATGTCAGTTTCCTGATAGGCAGCCGCATGCTTATCTTATTAGCCTGGGTGTCCAGTCGTCCTCTCTCTTTCATCCTCCCACTCTCCATCCTCACCGCATGGTTAGGAATTGGATGCAGGCAGGCCTCCGGGATCTCTCCTGTATGAATTTATAAGTAACACCCAAGTTCTCAGCCCCGGGAATCAGTTGAAATCACCCAAGCTCTCCTGAGGCCACTTCAAACACAGCGTCCAGACAGCATTTCAGCTGTGGATGCTGACTCTTTTCTTTCCGAGTTTCTCCTTGTGGTTTGATGACAGATGTCCTCAGGCTCACCTCCCCAGGTGTTGGGAACAAGTGTGTTCGATGCTAGATTTGAACTTGATCCAAACACATATTTTTTTTCTTTGCAGGCAAGTCTAGAAGCATCTTAGCAATCTTTTCTGCACATATTTTTGAGGTTATCTGACGAGAGAGTACAAGTTGTGGTTTTTATGTTGAATTTATTGCCTTTCACATTAAATAGTACCAAGAACGAAGACTCATAGTTTTCCTCTGTGCACAATTCCTGGTGCCGTTCTTGATGTTTTCTTTGTGCAGCTTTGTAGCCTCAGGATCCTCTGTGTTCAGCAGCCACTGGGTCTTTTCCCACCACCCTCCTGTTCCCTGAGCACAGGAACTGGGTTCATAGGGTGGCAGGATTAAGCAGTTGGTGCAAGACTGTGGGATTTTTGATCCCATCAGACATTGAATTGTTAGGTCCTCGGTTGTGAGACATAAACTGTAAATGTTAGTGGAACTCTGGGGTGGGGAATGCCGCTGGTATCCACTTCTCAGCTAAGGTGTGTAGCATTCAGTATGCGCTGCGCCATTGCAGGTGTGCTGGACAGGGCAATGCGCTAGAATTAATTTATCTTCAGTATTTTATCTTGAAAAAAAGGAAAAATGTTTCAAAGAAAATAAGACAAGAAGATGCTTGTGTTTATTTGTGGCTCTTGGTTGTTTTGGAAAAAATGAACATACGATTCATGTGTGGACTGAGTACTTGAGGCCTCATTGTGGGCCGTTCAACCCACAGCACTCAGGTGGCTTTCAGCCGGGGATTCTGACTCTCTTTCTTTCTGAGTTCTCCTTGCCACTTGATGACAGTTATATGTCACCACCATCGCCGTGTCCTCGGGGTTAGAACAAGTGGGTTCGGTGCTAGGTTTGAACGTGATCCCATTTACCTACTCAGAACCTTTTCCGAAAGGCTGGTTTGTATTCGCAAATGGAAGAAGCAGTGCTAGTCGGCATGCCCCATTTCTATGGGAATGATGTATGATTTGGAATCCAAATCCTTGGATCTTTAATTCATTGCTTGATTCTCTATCTTCACCCTGCTTAGGATACATGTGAGAATGAATGTTTTGTTTTTACTTTTACATTTTTTAGTTTGTATATTCCTTATTTAATCATTGTAGTTGTTTTACTACTTTTGTCTTTTACCTTCATACTAGCTTTATAAGCGACTAGAGGCCCGATGCACGAAATTCGTGCAAGGGCTCAGCTCCCGCCACGGCAGCAGCCAGGGGGCCTCCACCGCCTCTGCCTCGGCCCCCTCCACCACAGCTTCATCCGGAATGACCTCTGGAAGAATGTCCAGTCTAATTAGGATATTACCCTTTTATTATTATAGATTAATCCACTACCTATACATATATTTACCTTGACCAGTGAGATGTATATTTTATATTTTTTTCTTGCTATTGAGTAATACCCTTTCTTTTTGGCTTAGCAAAGTCCCTTCAATATTCTTGTAAGGCCCATCTCTCCAGTGCAGGTCCCAGCGTTTGGGCACCTTATTGGGGCTTGAACCTGTTGCTCCTGGGGAAGAAGCTCTGGACTTGTGCGATTTCTCCTGACTGTGGTCTCGCCCCGCCCCTCCCTCCCTGGGGGGTTGCGGGGGAGATGGAGTTTTGGGCACGACCATGGCTCTGCTTCTTCAATCCCCTTTGATGTGGTACTTTTATTGTTGGTTGTGAAGAAACTGTTCAGCTAATGTTCTGGTCTTTTTCGGAGGAAATTGTTCCACATAAAGCTGTAGATTGGGTGTGTCCTTGGGAGGAGGTGATTTCAGGATCTTCCTTTGCCACCATCTTGGAATTCCCCTCACCCAAACAAAATCTTGATGAAGAAAAGTATGCCTTTGTCTTTACATATGGTCTTTGTTATATGTTTTCATTTCTTGAAGCATCAGACTAAGGAATAGACACTCAAGGCTTCCTGCAAAGACTTTGGAATGACTATCGTATTTCTCACTCTTGCTCTTGGCAAGGGAGATGATGACATTTTTCTTTTCAGTTGTCTTTATATTTTTAAAATATATTTTTATTGATTTCAGAGAGGAAGGGAGAAGGAGAGAAATATAGAAACACTAATGATGAGAGAGAATCAATCAGCTGCCTCTTACACACACCACACTGAGGAGCCCACAACCTGGGCATGTGCCCTGACCGGGAATCAAGCCATGACCTCCTTGGTTCATAGGTCAACACTCAACCACTGGGCCACACCACTGGGCTCTCTTCACTTTTTACCTCTACTTGAAGTTAATAAAAAAAAAAAAAAGAAAGAAAGAAAAGAAAAGAAGAGAAAAGAAAAGAAAAGACTAGTTGGTCTGGAAAGGGAATTATAGATCATTTGCTGCTGACTGATGTTAACTGAGGACAGGGATGGATTTAAGCAACAGAATTGGCTTATACTGATTATTCCCCACTTTCCAGTCTTTGAATTGTGTTGACATTCACAGGAGCTAGGTGGGGCCAATTTTGTGTCAAAAATTTTAATTTACCAAAAAAAAATGTACAAAGATACATTCATGGAAATAATTATATGAATCTCATGGCTCATGTTACCCAATGTACTGTGGGAGAGCAGTCCGAGAGGACAAGCTCATCATCATCGCTGGAAAAGTCGGCTAGACCCTGCCTCAAGTTGGAGTGGCCCCTGCTGTGTGCTCAGCCCGCACGCAGCAAGTGTTTCTAGTGAGGAATTCACCATTTCTCTCGGAAGCCCTTCCAATTCTCTGTCTATCACAGCCTTTCTCCAGATGTGGAGTCTTGTGTTTTGCAGCTGTGTTTGGCCAGATTGTCCCATAGGGTCCTTCTCCCAGGCTCCTCCCATAATGCCACAATGCTCTGATTTGAACTGGGGCAAGAAAATGGAGAATGTTGTTAGCGTCAAGATTTTGCTCTTAGTTAAGTCTCCAGTATCCTTGTCACTTGTTGGTTACAAACGACAGGTATCAAATAGAATGACATCTAGCTCTACTTTTTAATCAATACTTAGTTCCACAGTGACACACTGTACCTACAAGACTGAGTCCTAAGTCCTCACCATTGTAGGTACATCATCCTCGGGATCTGGTGTCATAAGTGGCAGGAGACATTCACTTGACTAGCACACCAAATGTTCTTGGCCTAGTTTTCAAGCAGTGCTCTATTGGAAAATCATCCATAATTGTCTGGCCGCTGTCATTCCTAGGTCTCTGCTTTCCATAGTCTCTTATTCCTATTGAACAGCTGTGCTTCTGATTAGTTTTCTCTAGAGGTATTAACTTTTCAACACTCTGTACGAGAAAACTTTTGAAGTAAGGGAACAATGGACCCATCCTTGCCTTGCCAAAGCCAGTTAGCCTGCTAGAGTTTAGAAAAAGTCTGGAAGAGAGACCTGAAACTAAACAAAAATAATTATTCACTTAAATGTTTTTTAAAACAAATCTGAGCCTTGGCATTAGGAAAATTGTGATTAGTCATGAGGAGTACAGAATAATCTCATGTTTACTAGGGAATATTTCTCCTATGTTTTCATTATATCTTGAGAAACAAATATTTAGCTATGAGTAACACATGCCAGTTCTCTGAAGACTTGAGCTGAAAATGAATGGCCCTTGTTGCTGCAAGTAATTGTACATAACTACGTTGGATCTGTTTTTCTTGACCATTTAGGTCAGATTCCATTGTTATACACTCTCATTGAATGGTATTTCCTTCATAACATTTATCATTTGTTTTATTAAAAATAAAAGCTGCCTTATAAATGTCTCCTTAATAAGAATATAGCATGGCTGTTAATAAAATTAAAACTTCTAATTTCACAGATACTTCTTTCTCTCCAGGAAACACAATGAGAGAATAAAGTATGTTTCTATGCTAACATATGGAATGCAAGAATAAACCACTATTGAAACTTCTATTGTTTTGGTAAAAGAAATTTCTTCCTCTGGACTTAAATATATTAGGATCGGATGTTTTACAACCAACGAAATATCATGTTCTTTGATGAGGGAAGCTGACCCAACATTGATTGATTACAATAACTATAGGTGGATAAAAAGAAGGGGCAATATACTTTCTATTTGTCAGGAGATGGCTTAGGGAGGCATTTGGACTTGGAATGTATCTTAAAATCTGTTAGGATTTAGTATCATATAAAGTAAGCACCCAATACTAGAAGAAATTTAGAGGAAAAAAGTGCAATAGGAGCTTAGAGGAGAACAAGATTTCTGACTTTATGAAGGTTAGTGTAAGTGTATGGTGTCTAGTACACAGAATCTCTAGTATGTAGAGGCTCAATCTCTATTTGTTAGATGAATAAATGACCCTCAAATCCCAAACCCCCCTCTTCTAAAATTAAATTTCATTTTCTGCTCTCTACTATGAATATTCCTTTAAAAAAAAGTCCTCTACTCTGGCTATACAGGGCTGTCATCTGTCCATTAGAGTATCTTGTCAGGTCAGCACATTTTAATAGTCTAGTTCTTGTTTTTCCATTACGCACTAAGGTCAAGATGTTATTCTCTACAGTGCTAGCTCAGAAACAGTCAAATTTATCTTTATCAAGGAAGTCTGTTGTACTTTAGTAAGTTTAAGATAGCTTTCTTGGATCCTTCATTTTCTTTTATTTAATTACTTATTTTGCCTTCTTCTTCTTGGAAATTTACACCGCCATCTGCCACCTTGCCATCGAGAGCTGCTGAAAGGAAAGGGATCCTTCATTTTCAAAATGCAAACATGAATTCTGTCAACTGAGGCTACCTAAAACCTCCCAGTTACTCTAGATTTTCAGAACATCAGTCCTTGTTTTCTTTCTGCATTTCCCATGTTTTTTCTTTCTTTAAAATTTTTTTATTTTATTTCAGTTGACATACAATATTATATTAGTAGAGGGCTACCATTGTCCAATCCAGGCCCCACCAGTCACTCCCTTCCTATCAGTGGGTCGATATGTCCTTTAGATGTTACCTCTTCACCATTTTTCTAGTTGATTCCTTTATTTCCATGTTCCCTGCCACAGGCCACTTAAATCCACAACTGCCCTTCCCTTTGGGCCCAGATTACCCCTTCCCTTTGCCTTCACCCTTTCCCTTTGCCATCAAGCTCCTCTCATCTCTAATAACTGAATAGTGGATACCTGGCAATGGCATCTCCCTTCTTGACTCCCCAGGCTCAGACTGTGATTCCTTATTAATGTCTAAAATGAAGTTTAATTTTTATTTTATACCTGTGGCCCTCTTGCCCTGTCTCTTTCCTATCTCTGCAGCTTGTCTCTCACCACTTCCCCACCTGAATCCTGTGCTCTAGCTGCACAAATAGAACTTGCTGAGTATGTGATGCTGATCCATGTCTCCATGGTATTATACACACAGTTATCTTCTTTCGTTTATATTCCCCTCCCATACATCATCCTCTTGTAGCTTCCTCTCACCAGCTCCTCTTTAAGAGTCCTTTAAAAATCAGCTTTAACATCACCTCGTCTCTAACGTCTTCCCTGGCTACCAATCTGATTTCATTGTTACTGTGGTTAATATATTTAATAATGACTTAGCACAGTGCAATACACAATAAAATTCACCATTTCTTTCTTGGCAGAGGTCACGTAGAATTTGTCACACTTTAGTTATAACACTTGGATTTAGACTCAGTTCTTTCTACATTTATTCTAGAACTTTCTATACTTATAAAAATAGTTGATCTTTGCAATGTTGATTACATTTTAAGAGAAGTATTTGAGAGGGGATATAAGGGCTTGCTGGAGTGATGATAAAGTTCTATATTTCGGTCTGGGTGGTGTTTTCATGAGTACATATATATGTAAAAGTTCATCATTCTATATATTTAAATTTGTGCATTTGCCTATATGTTATGCTTCAGTTAAAAATGAATACCAGGAACTGACCTTTTAAGTCTAAAATTTATTTTAAGACCATTTTGTCCCTTTTCCTCTTTGCCTATTACGTGAGATAATGGGCACCTTGCCTCCAGAGGACATTTTTAAATGCCATTTAAATGGCGAGACACATTTAGCTGCCCAGGGAAGTAGGCTTTTAACATTTTAATTTCCACTAGACAATGAAAATATAAAATGGGAATTAATTGGAGAAGTAGTTTAGTGCTTGCTTTACTTATATTCTTACTGGTTCTTGTGTATTCCCTAAATAGTTATTTTATTGTGCTAGGTTTTAATCTCTATCCGAGTGCAATACTCTTTTTAACTTTTCCAGTTTACCAAAACTAAAGATTATATGAGTTGTTTCATCAAGGTTTATTTAAAAATAAAATACTAATAAGAAAAATAAATCAGTGCTTCTTGATTTTTAACTTGAGTTTGGTCATTTGGTCATTCTGTCACTTAGACTTTTATATATAGAGATAATATTGTAATAACTATGCATAGTACTGGGTGGTTACTAGACTTATCAGTGGAGGGGGATCCCTTCATAAATTACATAAATGTCTAACCACTACTCTGTACCCATGAAACTAACATAAAATAATATTGATTGTCAGCTATAATTGACAAAGAAAAAGAAAAAAAAAATCTCACAGCTACATAAACCCCAGTAAAATCCCTGAGAAGGAAGTAAGGGTGAAAGTTCTCACAATTACTCAAGAGGTATTGAGAGCCAACTATTAACAGTTATGACCTCTTTGTTGTGTTATGTGCTTAGAAATAAAATTAGGCTTTACACATACTCATATGAGAATCAGGACTAAGAAACCCTTTGTGCTTCTTGTCACAGCTACTCATCAACCAACATCTCTGGAATGAGCCTGTTACAGTGTTGAGACAACACTCATGTTCAAAGTTTGGATGATTTAGAAAGAAATACTGTTTTCACTCTGTTGTAATTCATGTCCATGTCTTTGATGTTATTATGAAACAAGGAGGCAGAGTTTCATTAGGCAGACACTAAATGTTAGCCTCTTTATTTGATTGTTATATCAGGTATAAGGAAGGCAAGTTGAACTAGATTTATATCAAATGGAAAGTCATTGAGCACAGCATAACTATTCCTGGGAGTTGGAAGCATCAATTTATTTATTTATTTTTTTGCTGTGACATTAGAACAAGTTTTGGCCTTGATGGAGAAATCAAAGTAAACCTAGGGCCCTTGCTGGTTTGGCTCAGTGAATAAAACATTGGACTGGGGATTCAAGGGTCCCAGATTCAATTCTGGTCAAGAGCACATGGCCCGGTTATGGGCTAGATCCACAGTAGGGGGCGTGAAGGAGGCAGATGATCAATGATTCTTTCATCATTGATGTTTCTCTCTCTCCCTTTCTCTCTGAAATCAATAAAAAAAAAATATTTTAAAAAAATAAACTTAGAGCTGGAATCCAGGTTTTTTTTTAAAATTACCATGACACCTTGAAATTTTATTTAATCTCTTTATATTCTAAGCAAGTAGGAATAATAAAATGGGGAAAATGCTATCTTCCTTTTTTTTTTTTTTTTTTTTTTTTGCTAATGCTGATAACAACCAGATCATTTATATTTTAAGTCACAATCATGTTTGTTAGGATTATAGAGGCATTCAATGTTGATAAGTTAGAACTATTTCTCAGAGCTACGTTTCTCAAAGGGCAGCTGTTTCTGAGAGAGAGGTAGAAAGTGATTCATCCATACTGTGGAAAATTTATTTTGGGGCATATGACAAGTGATTTTGATTAAAATCAGTTTAACACTTTGTTTTTTTGTTTTTGTTTTTGTTTTTAAATATATTTTATTGCTTTTTTCAAGTGAGAAAGGAGAGGGATAGAAAGTTAGAAACATTGATGAGAGAGAAACATCGACCAGCTGCCTCTTGCACCACCCCCCACTGGGAATGTGCCCGCAACCCAGGTACATGACCTTGACCAGAATCGAACCCGGGATCCTTGAGTCCACAGGCCAATGCTGTATCCACTGAGCCAAACTGGTCTTGGCTAACACTTTGTTTTTTAAGCATTCTTTCTCAGCTACTGTTTCCTTGCCATTTTATTTATTGTCTCATTACTATTTTCCCAGATCTGAGTTGGATTTTGTGGGGAAATATAGAAAAATGAACTCTTTTTAATTTACACGGAAAGAATTTACAACCTTGCAGAATAAAATAAGCATATATTTAGTATTTTTATTGAACAAGTTTTTTGGGAGTTTACATAATTAAGTAATTATAGCTACCGATATTTAACTAGAGTAGTTTTCATACCCACTAAAAAAATCTGACAGGTTAAGGATCTAAACTATTAAAATTCCTTTAACTTGGTTTTGCAGTTAAAATATTCAGCAGTGCAAATAATGGCCGCTTAGTTTTCTGACTTATTATTGGGCAATGGTTTCTATTGATTGGTACTTCTTTGTTTTGTACTTAGAATGGTTGTTTCTAATATTTACTATGGGACACTGCAAAATGTTGAAATGCTTCTGTATTATCAGGCTGTGATTAAATGCTGCTGATGATTGAGCTTATAACCCAGGCATGTGCCTGACTGGGAATTAAATCCATGACCTCCTGGTTCACAGATCAGTGCTCAACCACTGAGTCACACCAGCTAGGCCAAAGGTGGATTTTTTGCTCAACTCTCCCATCCCCCTAATGTTTTATGTGCTTCATGATCTTACTGCAATAGTCCCCTGTTGAGTTCCTTTATTTAAAACCTCAGGGTTATTGGTAAACATGACACAGAGGTCCTAGTTCTTTAAACTGTAAGTGATTATAATTGAATGTCCAAGAATAAGTCTTTCACAGAAGGGCCACTGGGAGGTATGGTGCAGTTGGTAAAAATGTGTCATGTTTTACACTTAATCACTTTCCCAGTTATGATTTGAAATCTGCTAAAACCTTTGTTTCGATGAACTTTCACTCAAATGTTGCAAGAGAAAATGGAACATGGTGTGTTGATCGTCTGCCCCAGCTTTATGTTTTCTTTCTCAAAATACACTTTTTTTTTTTTAAGACTGACTAATCCTAGCATGACTTTAGCCAGAATAATTGCACTTTGTGCAATTAGCTGAATAATTGCATGAATGTGCACATTGCTTTGGCTAGCCTTTTCCCCATATAATTTTCCAGGGGCCATCCTCTTCAGCTGCAATGTATTCTTTTGGGATCTAATTATGATGTCTCTTGGAATATGGCCTGAGGACAGGAATTCAAGTTGGCTTTCCAGGGCGGAGACCGTGCAGAAATCCCAACTGGATTCACTGGAATTCGGTTGTTAACATCATGCTGCTCAACTTCATTGCAATGGAATCACCCCTTACAGGTTTAATTTACACACTAAAATTGAATGCTGAAATATAGGTAAATGAAATAAGCCAGTCAGAGAGAGACAAATATCCATGATCTCACTTATATGTGGATTCTAATGAACAAAATAAACTGACAAACAAAATAGATCCAGAGGCATGGATGCGTGGAACAGACGGACAGATGTCAAAGGGGAGGGTTTAGGGAAATGGGAAGGGAAGAGATTAATCAGAGAACATTTATGCAGATAGGCATAGCTTATGGACACAGACAATGGTGTAGGGAAGGCCTGGGGTGGTCAGGGGCTGGGTGGAGAGCAAAAAGGGAGGAAATGGGCAGAAAGGTGGGGGCACATCTGTAACATTGTCAACAATAAAAAAAAAATGACTGTCCAAGGTCTCCTTCAGCTGACCGTAGTGATGACATTCTGAGTATTGGCATGTCTGTAATGTTGATAGGTCCTATTGTGCTGTTAGAGAGACAAGGTAATTGCTCTTGATGTGGAGTCACAGCAAATTGGATAACAGCTTGGAAGAAGGGCCAACATCGTTAGAGACTGGAAGATTGAAATTATTTCTTCCCGTGGTGAAAGAAATTTGTCGTGATGGTCTGAAGCCCTGAAGCCCTGGAAGGAAAGTTGAAGGTGGGTAAACCTTTGCTCTGTATTTTAACCGAGTGAAAGTAATGAAAGCACGTGCTCCTTTCCTCAGCTCGTCTTAGTGAGGCTTCAGAAGGGACCGCTGATGGAGACAGCCATGGCGTCCTTCTGGGGGCATCATGCTTCCATGGATTAGAGGGTTGGAGTTCAATGAGGGTAAAGTACTATGGTTTAATAAGTCACTCACTATCCAAATTCATCTTCCTCTTTAAATGATGACATAGTCATCAGAGAGGAAGGGATGCAGAGGAGTGATGTGTGGAATGGACGATTACGGCGACATAGATTCCATCAGGTGATTGAGAGCAGGTATTAATGAATCAGTCTGGTTGCTTGGTTGTAGTTCTCTACTTGATCATCCCACATAGGGTGGTGCCAGCATCTTGCTTTTGTTCACCCCTGGTTACCTGATAGTCCCTCGTTTGGATTCTCAGTCCTTCTTTCAACCTCTGTAAAAAAATGTCCTCTACTGCATCCCCACATTCCAGTTCCTTGGTTGGACCCTGCCTGATTGGATGGGTTTTGTTTTATTCACGGAGAGAAGAGTAAGAAAGAGTTGAAGAAGAGAAACATGGCGACGTAGTTTACAAATTAACCGTGTTCGGTTAGGACTGGCCTAAGGGTGGTCACTGCTCACCGGCAGTCATTCGGCCGACCTGCAGCGGACATCTGCATTTGTCCAGACTTCATGGTGGTTCTCATTTGAGACTCTTATTTATTCCTGCTCAGTCATTTTACTCCCTTTTAGTTCCATTTTCCTCCAAGGGGATTTAGAGTTTGTTCACTGGAGGGCTCCTATATTTTTCTGTTAATGCAATAGGTGAGGGAAAAAGAATGTGGAAAATTAAATATCCAGTCCAAATAAATTTTCTTGTTCCCCCATAAAGTAGCATTTATGAAATTCAGACATCATTTAGCATGTGTTTTTTGCTTCTCCAACCAAATCATAATATTAATAATTTTTCTATGTACACTTTGGCTGAAATTTTCTCCATAAATAAGGCTGCTACTAAAATGACTTCCTTAATATGATGTTAGATATGATTAGTTCATTGCAAACCCACAGAAAAATAATATTTATATGATCAACACTGTAAAGGTAATATCCCAGATACTGCCCCGTTATATGAGTGCTCTATAGAAAGCAATGCACATGCTTTACATGTGTGCCTTTGAAGAGAGCTACAGAAATCATGTTGGTTTCAGCTTCTGTCATTAGGTTGATCATTTGGTAAATTTTGTTAAAGAATTATTTACTGAGTCGGATTGTACAGTAATTATAAAATAACTATGATATCCAGCAATTTGTTCTCTCTGCTAATAAAAACCCAGCAAATTTGTATCTTTCAAAACCCCGGATTTTCCGTGGTTTTTAAAGCATGTGTGTATAAAAACATTTAGTCATTTGAAAGGCAATCCAATATCAAACATTTTGTAGAAGTTGGCGAAATCTAGGCCACGTTAGAAACAAAAATGGATTTTATGCTTATCTTATGGAGCTGGCCCCTTTCTCCAGGACAATCCCGACTTATAATATTAGTTACCCCCAGTTGAAAGCATTCGTGTTTCATATTAAAATTCCAGGTTGAAGGGAACTCAGGTGACCTAGAACTGACTTTATGAACACCTTTACACAAATTAAAACCGGGACGTGCAAAGCCAAGCTGTGGCAACCAGGCGTCTTCGAGAGCTTTCTTTGGCTCCCAGGCCTTGGACGGCCAGATGCACGAATGCTCTGCGGGCATCTATGAATGAGAAGCCTGAGGCAAGTGTCAGGGCCAGGCCAGGGATGACGGTGTGTTAAAAATCATTTGCAAGGTGGTAACACAAACCCAGGGCTCCTTGTAAAACAAGCTTACATGTTTTCTTGGTGGGCACCGATGGGAGGCTGGGCGGTTAATGAGCTCCAGGACTGTTTATTGGCTGGTTGCTCATGAGAAGACTCTGGAGACCTCGCTGGTCTTGGTGCCCATTTTCTCCCACAATATTGTGGGTATTTCCACTAGGCCAGATGTCTGCCGTCTTTTAGGGGATCCACTGCATGGAAGCTGGTGGAGTTTATGTCTTCATTTCCTTATATTCTGTTGGCTGGGGACGGGAGGAGATGGATGTGTTGGGTCAGATGGCTGGCTAGGTCGGAGGCAGATGGGAAAAGATGTTCTTTGTCAAGGGCTCCCAGACAGCTTGTAGAGGGCTGTGCTAAGAGGGGGAGCGATAAGCGGAGGGAGCAGCGCAGGGAGAGGAAGCAGCACTTCCTCCAGGCAATTCTCAGGACTGTTTCGGAGCTGTTTACTTCCTATTTTGATACCTGGAGCCACCAGAAGCACGTCCCCGGACCAGCCTCCAAGGGGGCTTGTTTATCCACTCTCCCTGCAGGAAGCAATTGTGATAAGGCCTCTGGGCTGCTCTGGGCCTTTTTCCATTCTGTGTGGCTTTTGATGGATCATGTTGTGAACACAGTGCTCTGTTCTTGGACTGATTTATTAACAAGGTTCAAAGAACCTCCCCCATTTAGAGGGGTTTATCCTTTGGCTTAAGGAGAAAGCCATTATTTGCGCCTCTAAATAAGAGCTTTTCCCAGCGTTCAGTTTAAAACCTGATGAGGATGGAGTAGCTCTATGTCTAGGGAGCAATACCATCACACCGGAATGGATGAGTATGTGCACACTTGACATCTAATTAATTGTCCTGGTGTAGCTGTGTATTTTTCCTGCCAGGAAAGGGGGAGGTGAAAGGCTTCTTAAAGAAAAAGCTGGATTTGGACAACTCATTTTGAGACTCCAGGGCCTATTCAAGAGTTTTTTGTTTTTGTTTTTGTTTTTTTAAATTATTTTATTGTACTGTAGGGGTCTCTTCTTTTTTTCACCTTAAAACCATTTCCTCTCTGACGGCCCTCCCTTTGCAATGGCCTGCGCTGTACCATGTTTATTTTGAGTTATTGGTTTGGTATGGATAGGGTCTGTGTATGGACTTGCCTGCTTTGGACCAGAGATTTGATTTGCTTGGCCCCACTTCAAATATTGTCAGCACCTTGTGCATTTAGGGTTCTATAAAAACATGAAATAATAACCACATTTATGAACTGAAAACAGCTTTCTCACCACACTTTCTTCTCAGTGGACAACAGCAGTTTCCACGTTTGAAAAGCAACCAGTGTTCAACATCTTTCCTTATCTCTATGCTACTTCCACTAAAACTGACCTGGTGAGAAATTGGAAGCATCTTATCTCTCTGTTTTGTGACACTATTGATCCAATAAATGCTCTTCCAACTCTAAATAAAACACATGTTCTGCCCAGAGGGAGAATGCTTAGATAGGAAAGTTCAAGCTGTCCAGCAGCTGGTATCGCTCATCGTGTTTGTTTTTCTTCAGTACCTTGACCAGGAACTGAGGAACAAGGAGAACAGAACACTGAGGAGATTAATTTCCTTAAAAAAAAAAAAAGTGTGACCTTATGCACAACTCAGATGGGAAACACCATCTCAAATTCTGAGCAGTCATTGGATAAGGCAACTTGCACACCTGCTTAACAAACCAGAAATTCTGGGAAGAACCAATGAGATCCTCTCATGAAGTCGTTTATCCAGTATAGCCACATGTCATGTCGGGTCCACAAATGTTAGTTAAATTCCTGCTATCTGTAGTAAAGTGGGGCATAATAGAGAGTTTCTCAGAAGGTTAATTTTTTAAAATATTTGATTACTTTTTATGAATGGGGGTTAACTGGGGTGAAATGGTTTCTAGAGCAGGCAGTCAGCTTTATGTTTTTACTTGAAAAAAATGGAACAGTATGACATCCCCGTGTTAGTCACCAGAGTTTCTGTTGAAATGTGAAAATCTATTGTCTTAGGCGCCGTCTCTTTCCTTTATGTGAGTCAATGGTATTTACTTGCGAGGAGATAGCAGTTCTTCTTCGCAGGCACCTGAGCCGGCTCCGGTAGAGTCTTTGGAAAGAGCAAACCAAGGCACTGAAGCAGAGGGGGCGAGGGACTCGATCTGATGTCCACTGAGTAGACTTTGGGAGGTGTCAGAGCAGCTGCTGGGACCGCAGAGAAGAGGGAAGTTGCCCACGACTGAGCATAAGCTAACCAAGAGGGCTTCCGGGGGCAAAGCCTTGGTTACCCGGCCTCCTCCTGACCTGGTGTCCCTGTGGAGGGCAGATGGTTGCCTGCAAAAGCCGGGAGCTGCCCTCACAGCCACACACCGTCGCGTTTCGGTTTGAGGTCTAATTTGCAGGTGGACCTTCTCTGGGCCCCAGTTTATTCATTTGTGAAGTGACAGAGCTAGACTCGGTTAGCGTATCTCGTCAATGTGTTCATGCCGGGGTCAGCCTCAGTGCCTGTGCCAGTGCGGACGCCCCGGCCCCTCTTGAATCACAACGTTGAGGTGTGGCCTGCGATCGCATGTGTAACACTTCCACTTCTGGGTGAATTCTTACACCAGCAAAACGTGGAGAAATAGACTGTTTAACCTCATACCGCTCTAAAGTTCCTTCGTCCTCCAGTTTTCTAATCTTCAGCTTGGTGCTTCAAAAATAAAAACTCTCCCTTCCCCAGAGGAATGGCTGAGGTCTGCTCAAGGGTACTTTGTCCAATTAAACGCTTGTAAATAAGATGTTTGGGGACTGAGTTATCTCCAGGACTGGAGCTAGGCAGCTTGCCTACCCCGCAGAGATAAACTGAAGCAGTGCCCTTGGAGGGGGGAACTTCCTAAGGCTTTGCAAACACCAGTGTCCTTGTACTCCACCCGCCTTCAGAAGAATCCCGTGCAGGCCCTCACTTCCTCCCTGTGGCCGCGGATCGGTCTGTGCGCAGACTCCACAGCCCGGTGACTTGGCTCTTTGGGCTTTGGTTCAAGGTGAGGGTTCGGTTCTTCCTTGACTCCTTCAGACTAAACATTTGAGGTACAAGCTACACAAAGCCACCTGGTGGGGCTTGTAGCTAGGGAACGTCCGCTCACAGTCTGACACCTCATAAAGCCTTATTTTAGAGTTTGGGGGGTTCGTGTACATAATTTATTAAGCACCTGGATGTGGGTTTTTCTCTTCCTGGCTGACAAAACAAAACAGGGTTCAATTAACTTCTCCCCTTTAAACACTTTGTGATGGTTGCAGAGTAGCTGGAAGAGGTTTCTCCGGAATATATGGCGGAGGTTTCCAGGCCAGGACAGGTCACCTGGAGGGCACACTTGGCAACACATGAAGGTGTGTGTGCTTGTCCCAGCTGCGGCCATGCTACCGGCGTTTCCTGGGTGGAGGTCAGAGGTGCTGCTACACAACTGCAGGGTATTAGCCAGCCCCCCTCCCGATGAGAGCGATCTGGCTCCAAATGCCACAGTCCCAAGGTCGAAAATGCTCACACTCAGTAACTCCATGTTTCTGGATAGGGGCACGTTCATGAAACCGGAAGGAGTGGATGGAGAATTATTAAAGGGAGTGTAACCTTGATATGGAATATTTGACACAACGTAACATGAACATAAGGCCTCACTAATTTTGAGGACAGGTTCTGACTCACTGAGGTGCTTATGGCAGGTTTTGGAAGGGTCCAGGGAAGGCCTGCAGGCTGGGCTGACTATACAGAGGTAGACCCATTCCTTTTAGGCCAGGTGAGGGCATAAGACAGGCTTCGTGGTTAACAGAGACATAGTAAACATCTCAGCACAGCTTGTCTTTATGATGAGAGCGATTGGAACAAAAGGTATCATATTCACTTCTTTCTTTTGGAAGTTACAGTGTGAAGATTCTAGCATATCTCAGGCCTACCCAGTCTGTCCACCACTCCCAGTGTTCTTAGGCTGTTGAAAGCATCAGGCAGTTAACCAGCAGCTCCAAAGGGAGCCGGATTGAAGAAGATGCTTGTTCCTCTAGACGCCCCTGTACGCTCCCTTCACCTGCACTGGGTCCTCCCAGCCCCCAATCCAGCCTCTCTCTTCCCGTGCACCAGGAAACGCCCTGGTTTCTGGGTAGATGTGACTAATGAGAGACACCTGCACAAAATTGGAGGGCAGGAGGGGAAAGAGGTCCAAGGTATTTACCCTCGTCCTCCCTCCTCCCTGCTTCTCAGCCTTCTGGCAGCGGCTGCTCCTAGGAGACCATTCTTCCTCTGCTCTTGGCAGCTCTGCAAACCCCGTTTCCACGCCTCACCCCTCCGACGGGCGTCGTGCAGGCTTTCACTCGAGCTCGTCCTGGGTGCCTCACCCCATCTTTTTGCTTCTTTTAACTCAGAAAGGGCTGCTCTGTCCCTCCCTCCATTTACTTCTCTGTGGCTAAGCCCTCTGTGGGGTGCCTTCTGTTTTGTGCCAGGCTTCTCACAAATGCAGCGCCCATCACGTTTTTAGTGGAAGAATATTGATTTTATATGAATTACTCAAGTCATATTGAACCGGAAGCTAGAAGCTTGGCTTCTTGTCCCAGTTCTAGTTAAGGATTTCTTTCCTTATGAAAACTCATTGAGCCTCATTTATTACATAAGGATTAAAATATATGCTATTTATCTTACGTAGATGTGAGAATACAAATAACATGCAAGGTGGGGCAAAAGTAGGTTTACAGTTGTGAGTATGTGAAACAGAGTGTATTCC
This sequence comes from Pipistrellus nathusii, assembly GCA_963693515.1. Lineage (NCBI taxonomy): Eukaryota > Metazoa > Chordata > Mammalia > Chiroptera > Vespertilionidae > Pipistrellus > Pipistrellus nathusii. The sequence goes on along the minus strand of OY882861.1, from coordinate 3,249,632 downwards.
TGTATTAGTACTTATTAATTATTGCACTATTTGCCATATAAACAACTAAAAGCCTATTTTTTGCCCCACCTTGTGTACAATTTGGAAACATTAAACACTGAAAATTGGGAGCCATTTGGTATATTGACAAGGAGACTAGCAATGTATATTCTAATCCTAGCCCCCAGTGATTTAGGACTCAACTCTGTGTGTACATTTTGGTTCTCTGGATCTCCTCTCCCCATGATAAACATGCTGATTAGGTTAGCTTTGTGATCAGCAAACTGTGGCTCTTTGGCCCCTTGAGTGTGGCTCTTCCACAAAATACCATGGCCTGGGCGAGTCTATTTTGAAGAAGTGGCATTAGAAGTTTAACTTTAAAAATGTGGCTCTCAAAAGAAATTTCAATCTTTGTTCTGTTGATATTTGGCTCTGTTGATTAATGAGTGCCAATCACTGGGTTAGCTGATCTTCCTGGTTTCTCCTAGTTTCAAAAATATTCCCCAATGCTTATACAGAAAAATGTTTTCATTGTTCTAGACTATTTGGCAGCAGAACCTGAGATGGGGAGAAAAGAACCTATAATAATAAAAGCATAATATGCAAATCGGCCAAACGGCTGAATAGCAGAATGACCATCTGGATGACCTTCCGGATGACCTTTTGGAGGAAGCTGGGGCTGCGAGGGCCAAAGCAGCTGGGGCTTGTAGGGCCTACTCTTGCCTGAATTTCGTGCATTGGGCCCCTAGTGTCAAATATGAAGGTGGAGGCTTTTTTGTACTAAGTCCCAGTACCTCAGACTGTGACTGCACTTGCAGACAGGACCTCCCCAGAGGAAATTAATGTAAAGGAGGTCACAGGCTGGGCCCTCAGTCAGTATGGCTGGTGTTCTTATAAGAAGAGGACATTAGGACACAGACACGTGCAGAGAGGGAAGACCATGTGAAGACAGAGAGAAAAATAGCTATCCACAAGCCAAGACTTCTACAAGCCTCAGAAGAAACCAACCCTGCAGACACCTTGATCTTGGATTCCTTGTCTTCAGAGCTGCGGGAACATGACTGTCTGTTGTGTAAGCCCCCTTCTGTGGCTCTCTGTTATGGCAGCCCTAGCAGACTAACACACATGGCAAAGGGTACTCGGTAGCACTGACTTCAGAATCTCTTATAGAGACGTGAGGCTGCTAAGCCCTTCTAAATACTATCTGATCCTGGCTGTGGGCAGCCGGCCCTTCTGAGGGGACACTGCACATCATTAGTGATTTATGCAGACAGAGCCTGCAGCCTGGGCATCGGCGTGACTCCCTTCCATCCCCATGCACAGAACTAAATGCCAGGGTCACCCACCACAGAGGCCTGGAAAGAAGAATTTGCTACCCGTTGACGTAAGGTGACGGTGAGGAGGTGCTCCCTGTGCGATACAGCTGTGTAACAGGCAGAAGAAACAGCTGCAGGGAGAAGCATCTTCAGGAAGGCTATCCTGGGCCAAATGCCACTGGGGATGAGGCAGGAAGAGGGAAAACGCCCGCAGATCAGAGGGGCCTGGGCTTACCCCCAGCTTCCAGCTCAGGAACACAGCCATCGGGCAGGTCTTGTACCCCAGTGTCTCCTCCTACAGAACCCAACCTGTGAACATATTAACGGTAAGATGTGCATAGCACTTATCCTGAGGGAGGCAAGACATGTTCTACTCAGTTAAATGTAGCTTGCTTAACCCTCCCAAAGGATCCCGGAGGCTTGTCTTAGCATTCTAAAACGTACCCCGAGATTTCTGCCCTCTTGTGTATATACCTGCCATGATCTGTGCTCCCCCCTCACCCCCATTCCCACACATACACACACACACACACACACACACACACACACACACACACACACACACAAGTGTGAACAGGACTTATACACATGAAGGCTATCATCTGTGATCATTTTACTTTACAAGCTGAAAGAATGTCATAGATCTCGTTAACGTCCCTAATCATTTCCCTTTGAATTAGTCAAAAGGGAGGTTATCCTCCTGTGCCTGACTAATCAGAGGAGCCTCTAAAAGGATGGGGCCTGAGAGAGGAAACCCCAGTGTGAGAGGGTTCCCTGCGTGCCTGGAGGGAGAGACTGCTGATGGGGCGGTGGGCAGGAGCAGCAGGCAGTGTCCAGGCACCGACAATGGCCCACTTTATAGTCAACAGCAGAGGGGGAGCCCCCGTGAGACGGCCACCAGGAAATGGCCACAGGAGCTTAGAAGCAGACCTTCCCCCAGTCAAGACCCCAGATGAGGAAGTGCCCCGCCGACACCTTGATTTCAGCCCTGCGAGGCCTGGGGCAAGCACAGAGGTGGCATGGGCACCACAGTGTGCGGGACTTCTGACCCACAGAGGCCGCCAGCTAACACAGTTGTGTTGTTTTATGCCACTCCTTTCAGTGTTGATAGTCACAGAAACTATGTTTGTAGGAATACGCAGCAATAGGAAATGAACTCGCCTACCTGTTATATCACCTACATTTCACAATAGGGACGGAGGTACAAAGGTGACTGAGATTACAGTCAGCAGGTGTTTGCACTTGGATTTGAGCCTCGGTTTCTAGCTCTTCCCCACTGCATTGAGCTAAGCTCCTGCCACCTGCCTGCTCTTTGCTTGCCTCTCCCGCGAGTCGCCATGCCGGAGCCCCTAGGACCCTGCCTCTGGAAGAGCTGGCCAGAAAGCCATTGGAAAGCAGCAACGCCAGGCCCCTGGCCACTGGCCAGTCCTCCACTCTGCTACAGCCCCTTTTCTCATAGATGGGAATCCTAGGCTTCATTCCAGAGCTATTTCTCTCTTAAGACTTTTCTTTTTTAAAATCTACGTTTTTGAATTACGGCCCTGTGGTTAAGGGAAAATGACATTTACTGGGGAAGCAACTTGTTATGGTCTTAGGGACTCTGCCAGCTGCAGTGGAAAGAAGACTTTTAAATGTCATTTATACATTAAGGAAGATTTAAAGAGACACTGAAGAATATGTGCGGCATTGCCAACATCTGTAGGCCTCATATCCACAAGGATCCTGGGCTGAAGTCTAAATTGTTCTTTTATGAGTGACTAGAGTGTGTTCTGCTCCAAGTTTGAACCAAAATGTTTAAAAGTTACACTTTATTTATAGGGGTTTCTGAAGACGCCAGAGCTTCAGACATATAGACGGTAGACCTGAAGAGGAGGCAGAAGCCTTCACTGTTACTAAGTCATTTGGAGAAGGGAGATAGTAAAAAAATAAACAAAAAAAAATTAGCCAATTTTATTTTAAGTAGGAGAGTATAGCCTGGATGGGTTTTTCTCAAATTTCTGAAAACCCAAATCATACCTCCTCTAATTTAAATGAAAAATGGCTGACATTCAGGTAATATAATGGTCCAGACAGATCTCAGAAGATAACCAGGTGAATGATCCAATTACTCGGCAGAGCTGTCGACCTAAATGGAGTCTTTACTATGGCCGGTTTGATCTGATCCCTGAACAATGAAGATTGGAAGGTTATAAAATCTTGGGGGGAATACTGGCAGTGGCATCACCAAAATGCATTTTCATCTCTATCTCTGCTATTGGTTTCATCTGTGGCCTTGACTACCTCAGCATGATGCATCCTGTAATTACAGTTTTGATATTCACTTTTTTTTTTTTGTAAAATACACTTGAGAATCCCTCTCCCCCTAACCTTCAAATATCCTAGATTCTGCTCATCTATAACCTTTGCATTTGTGCTGTTAAAACTGGCAAAACACAGATGTATCTCCCGCTTCCTGAGGCGAATGGAGAACAAGGTGACACCAGCATTTCCGTGTCAGAGGCTGTGGCTCTCAGTGTGCTCTCTTTGCTGGTGATGAGTTTGGGCCCAATCATCTCATCGTGCCTTTTAGTGTTCCAGGAGCCTCGGCACTTTACAGGATTTTCCTCAGGGGCAGGTGTGCTCTGGAGTGGATTTGCTTGCTGTATGCAGGTACCAGAGGCTTTCAGAAAAAAAAAAAAAAAAAAAAAAAAAAGAAAGAAAGAAAGAAAAAAAAAATGATGCAAAGGTGCAGCTGTGACTATTTGGTTAAGAAACTTAGAAAGAAATTTTTAAGTGATGCTAATGATTGGTTATTTTTAAACATCTGATTGGACTTAGTGGTATTTGTATAGAATGGGCCTGCATCTTGATAATCCCACCCCCAGTATGCGGCCAGCTCTCTGCGAGGCGCTAACACCTTCCGAGGTTTAGGAGATAGCACTGAGGCTGGACCTAACATAGTGCCTGACCCGAGAGTCATTTAACTGATAGTGCAATGTAAAGACCCAAGACATTCTATGGAATGCCCACCGAATGAAAGAATGCAGGCAGAAAGCATGTTAGGTACTTCTAAAGGAAAAAGCGTGAGATTTTTCTGTAATGTAACTGTATTATTTGCAAAATAGAAAAACATTGTTGAAAAGACTTGTTGCCATCATCTTTAGGTCCTTGAGATAGCCAGATCCTCTTCAGGGGAGAGGAGCTGACGGAGAGGGAGGGAGAGTTGGATAATTGAAGAGCCTCATGACAGAAAAAACTGGGCGATCCCAAATTAGCTCACCTTTCACCGAAATATAGGCCAGCGGTTGTTTCATGAAGATTTTCCCAGGGTTAAGACTGGACCCAAGAGTTCAGTCAGAACGATGTGTGGGTTGCTGGCTTGCCGTGTTTTATCTTGCCTGTCAGTGACAGCCTGACTCACGCCGAAGAAGAGCCGAAGGAACAAGCCCTCTTTCGGTGAGAAACCCACCCACGGCCCATGGCCAAGTGGCCTGCGTGAGCCTCTGTCCCACTTTAACACAAATCACTGGGGCGGGTGCTGACCCGGGCCCTCTCTGTGCCAGGAGCCATAACCCTGCCCTAATTGGCAAACAGGTCACAGAAGGCCGATTCTATTATTGTGTCTGAGTCATTGCAAAGTTGAACAGTTTTAATTATTTAATTACTTCATTGTTTCCCCTGGATATTCTTTATTCTTTACATTTTCTCTTTAATGAAAGACTGCCTCTGTACTCCTGCGTAGCCCGCCACGTGGTGTCATTGGCAAGGAGTATTTCAGGTGTTGGGCCCTTTAGCCAGAACTCACTGTCACCCTCATTGTTCTGGGGAAAAGAAAAACAAACACTAGGAAATGGCAGTGGATAAGCCAAAGCCTGGGTTTCAGCCGTGGAAGGAAGTGCAGTCAGTTCGCTTAATCTCAGAGGAAATCTTTTTTAAAGAAGCTGGATTGATTCCTTCAAGAGGCAGAAGCCTGCTCGGTGGGAAGGCAAGCCACTTGGTGACCGTCCGCCGGGTTTCCGTGGGGGGCAAACCCCGCCAGCTGGGTGAGGTCAGTCACAGTGGGCTCTGCCAGGACAGCCAACAGCTCACTAAGGGCCCCCCAGGAAGTAAATAAGAATGTTTATTTTCAATAACTGCACCCCCCCACCCCCACTGCCTTCTGCATCTTCTTCCTCAATCCTAGAGTGTCTTTCTCCACTTTCTTTCCAAAGACTAATGGTATTGTAACTACTTGCTTTTATTTATTTATTTTTAAATATAATTTTATTGATTTCAGAGAGAAAGGAAGAGGGAGCGGGAGAACTATCAATGATGAGAGAGAATCATTGATTGGCTGCCTCCTGCAACCCAGGCATATACAGATTCAACCCGGGAATTGAACCATAACATACTGGTTCATCAGTTGACATCAACCACTGAGTTACCATGGCCAAGCTAATTACTTGTCTTTTAATTGTTAAAAGCATTCCATGTACTTTCTCTCTGTAGTTTAAAGTTTTCTAATCAAAGTACTTAGGTAAACTCAATTCCTACTAAGGTGATAGATTCGCAGGGATTATTTATTTATTTATTTATTTATTTATTTATTTTTAGACTCTTTCTAGGGATCTTGGAACTAATACTTGGAAAGGATGGTGCTCAATTTAAGGGATTCTCAGACCTGAGTGAAAATGATGAGCAGGGACTTAAGCAAAAGATAACTGAGCAAATGACATTGCGCAGTGGATGCCAATAGAACTCAAAGCGTTGGGTTCTAAATCTGCTCCTGCAATCCTGAGAAAGATCGTTCTCTAGAGTAACATGTGAGATGGGCCTCACTCTGTCTGATTTCATGTTGGATCCTCCCCAGAGGAAATGGTTACTAGTACGATCGCATGCCCCCGGAAGCATGACCTGCTTTTCCGGCGGTGTTTGTCCCCTACAGCACCAGCCCTCCCATCATCTTCTCCAGTTGTGGTTGTTGTTTGGACAGGGCTTTGTAGAGCTTAGCATGATACTGAAACTCAAAGCCTGACCTCCAGGGCTACCTCTGGTTTGGAAAGATGCAGATGTACCAGGACTACAGAGGACAGGTCACAAAGCGTGATTTCTGTCCCAGTGGAAAGGCTTCCGGGACAGCCACCAGGAAATGGACAGCCACCCGTCCTGAAGAGGAAATAATCGCAGTGAGTTCTTCTGGGTAGCATGTCTGATGAATACCCACGGGGATACAGCATTGAATGTGTAGACACAAATCAGGTCTTCTTTACTTAGCATGCTTCTCCTTCCACCTCCTCAGACCCAGGTCTGTGGACACTTTAAAAAATATATATATTTTATTGATTTTTTACAGAGAGGAAGAGAGAGGGATAGAGAGTTAGAAACATCGATGAGAAAGAATCATCCATCAGCTGCCTCTTGCACACTCCCTACTGGGGATGTGCCCGCAACCAAGGCACATGCCCTTGACCGGAATCAAACCTGGGACATTTCAGTCTGCAGGTTGACCCTCTATCCACTGAATCAAACCGGTTTCGGCATAAAGTTTCTTTATAATGTTTCTAGGGATGAGGACCATATTTTGTGTTTCTTATGACTCATAGTAACTGATGTACTGTTAGGCACATATTAATAAAGGAGACATTTAGGAACTGAATGGCTGAGTATTCGGGTGCACACTAGATACGGAGACTTCCTAGCCTGGTAATGGGCATCTACTTGTTTCATGCATGAGTGTGCCCTTTCTGATTAGCATGGTGGTCCCTTCGCATGCATGGAAAGTATTTACAAATGAAGATTTTTACAGACATCTGTTGGATTTTATGTGTGTGTTTTATTGTATGACTTGGCACCTGCGGGACTTCACATTCTGGGGAAGAAATGCCTCTTCCTCATTCTCATATTATAGGTGGGAGCCTAGCAAAATGACCTTACAGAGCAAAAGAGATGTTGATGATAAAAAAAAGTAATGGTGTGCCATCCCACCTCCCCAAAGCCAATGCAGAAAACTATCGCTACTCCGGAAGACAGGTAAACTCAGAAGCACACATTGAGGAGAAACAAGTTGTCAGAATAATAGGCCTGGGAATAGTGACAGCTGGTTTACCCACCTCACCAGCTCTAGGGTGGGCACATGGACAATGGTGCAAGAGGCCTTGGCTCACGACCCTTCCTTCCTTTGTTTTCTCATGTCTGAGTAGGCACGATGCACTCCAGAGAACCCTTGCTATTTTTTGTTCCCACATTCTCATTCTTTAAAAAATAAGAAGAGAGAAATAACTTAGGTAATCAGACACCATGTTAAAGTCTCTTGGGAAGCTCGGACTGATCCTACTAATTCTCTCAGAGAGAAACTATGTAAAAACAAAGTCGTTGAAGGGATGGTACGAAAGTCCCTTGGCTTGCTGAGGTTGCCAAGGTACTGAGGAAATGAAAGAAATGCTTAGACATTAAAATAGCTTCGGTAAATTGAAGTGGCCAGAAGCAGAAGATTGTAGGGATATGTGTATGTATGCACAGCATAAAGAGAGAAGAACGTGACAGAGGGGCTACTGTAGATTAGCCACTGACTGAAAGCACACTTCAGTGCAAAGTGCAGAAGGGAGCACAGGACTGCAGGGTAATTCCAGGAGGAGCAGAGAACATACAAGCTTGTTAAATGTCTAAATCATTGGGTGCAGACGTAATGCCAGAAAAGTTTAGAAAATGGAAGGAACCATCAAGGAACATTCCTTGGAGGAGATGAGACTGAAACTGGCCTCTGCAGTTTGATGAAATGCCACACACCTTCTTATGGGGGATTATACACCAAAGCAGAGAAAACTTTCCTCCAGAATGCCCAGTGACAGGTAAAAGGTGACGTTAGACAGTCTTCTCTCCTTGTCCTCCAATGCACAACTCCCTGGGCAAAGAGAGTCGGTCCTCCGGTTGTCAGTGGTGCTGAGGCAGAGAAGCAGGCAGTCAGGGTGTGCTCAACGGGGAGAGTGATGGGGGTATCCGAGTCTTCTCAGGGTACAGTAACAATACTATCGACTCAGGGGCTTAACCGGAAATTTATATCAAAACCATCCCGTCTTTTGAGCAACATTTTATCATGTAGTGGCACTTGAAAAAAATTTATTTCTCAGAGTTCTGGGGGCCAGGAAGAACAAGGTCACAATGCCAGCAAGTGGTTTCATTCTGAGGCATCTTCTCCGGCTGCTGCCATCTCCCTGGTGGACACATCACCTCTCCCCTGTGGCACTGAGAGAGAGTGAGGCCAGGGACCCTCCGCTCCTGATGAGGACACTAACACACCGTGTGGACCACTCTCAGGACCTTAGCCAAACCTAATTCTCTCCCACTCCCCAGATACCATCACAAAGCTCTGAGGACACAAACATTCTACTTGTTAAGGAAGTAAATCAAATAGCTCAGAAGGGAACTTACTCTTCTAGGGGCAGCAAGAGAAGCTGTATTGTGAGAGGAGGAAAGAGTAAATGCAGAATGAGAAGAATGGTAGACTCCTGACTGCATGGCCACTGCAGAAGCTCTGCCTGGAAGACAAAGTGAGAATGTCTACAAGTGTAATTGATCACCATTAGAAACTACCTACCTACCTAGGACTGCCTAGTCACACAAAAGCATCAGAACACGCAAAAGAAAATTGGCTAGAGGAAAAACACACGTGGGGCCTTATTCTGCATCTGGAACTTAGAAAGGATTAATCTCCTGGGAGGAGGAGGTCAGAGACTCACTTCAGGATGTTCTGGTCGCCGGGAAAGGACACTGGGGTTCTATAGGAAATGCCCTCCTCATAGAGAGCCAGGGATTTATAGCAAAGGGACAGTTGTAGAGGGAGTGCAGAAGCATCCACAGCTAAAGAAGCGGGACCTGGAGCAGAGAGCTGGAGTACTGAGAGGAGGTGACTGTTGTATGTGGTGGAAATGACAGAAATGGCGAAAGATGAACACTCTGGGTATGGGGTTAGGTCAAGGATGTTTGTTTTTTGTTTTTTGTTTTTTTCAATAATACAGCATTCAGCTGTATGAATGTACTTATGAATGTACTACATTCTTTATTTTTTCTAATAGTTTTAAAGTTAAACAATACGTCAAGGATGTTTTTATGGAGAGGACACAAGTCCTAATTTAACCGTAACCTAAATGGCTGGTGAGATTTCCTGGAAACAGTCTGTGACATGGACCACCATCAGACACCAGTAAAGAGACCAGTCACCCTAGGATCTCTCACTTCTAAGAGAGTCTCCCCATAAACAGGAGTAGCCTTTCAAGTACTGCCTTTCAAACTCTTGCTTTTGACGATTCTTTTCCCCCCTCACTTTTAACCAAGAGGCAAATAGACAGGTAGCTGAACTCCTGGGGATCTAATACTGAGAGGAAGAAATGTTTGCATTTGGTGATGAAGTGGACTGATTGCCCAGTATAAGTGTGGTGTACCACAAACATTAAACTCATTCACACATCATCAGCGAGCAATCTAGAGATATACTCTTAATTTGCCCAAATGTGGTTTATTATCATCTTAAGACTAGTTCATAATAAAAACACTCATTGGAAAGCTAATAAGATAATTTGAAATTATATAAATTTAAGGAATTGTGAGCTCTAAAGTTTAAATTTGTATTATTTTTCCTGCCTCTAAATGTGTCACATTTATTAGGGTAAATTCCACAAATAGATTTTCAAAGTTTTATAAAAATAGTCCAACTCAAGTGGAATGAGATACTAACAGTGGATAAATTGAGGTAATTTGAATAAGTGGAGAAGACATATACATATATCTTGGGTGTGTGTTTCTTTTTCCTTTGAATCTTGAACTGTTTTTCTCATTCTTTGTCCTGCCATTCTCACCCATTTCTGCCTGTCTGTCTACATGATGGGACTCAGAGACATCTTGGTGATTGTGGAGTTGCTTTATCTCTGGAACAGCCAGTGTGAATCAGCCAAAGTCTGACAAATAGTCTCAGAATGCACTGCGCCTGCCAGTGTCTGTTACTTGAGGATGGATGGATCTGGTTCTGTGTGATCGGTTTCTGCTGGCAGGAGGGAGCTGTTATGAGACGGAGGGTGCTAGGAAACAAACAAGGTGTTTGCTTATTTTCAAGTCAGGAATTCCATAACGCCTGTATAGAGTAATTTTTTGAAAATTAAAATGTTATTAAAAATGGTCCATTAAACATTTGTATATGTCCTTAGCTAAAACCTTTTAGCAACCTTATCAAAAGAGGATTATTGAAAAGTGTACACCAACAGATGGTCACAAAGAAGGCAGCCTGCCAAACAGACCAAGGTCAGAGCAAAGTGAGTCCAGGGAGCCGTCATTGCCCTGCTGGACAGGCTTGCTCACTTCCGGCTCTTTGACATGAACAATGGTGCAAGTGCATCTGGAGAGTTTGTATTTTTGTTAATTCTCACCTGAGGATACTTTTTCATTGATTTTTAGAGAGAGTGGGAGTGAGAGGGAGAAACAGAGAGAAATATTGATGTGAGAGAGATACATCGATTGGCTGCCTCCTGCACGCACCTGGATCAGGGCCTGGGACCCTTCAATCTGGGGGCTGATGCTCTCTCCACTGAGCCAAGCCAGCTAGGCCGTCTGGAGAGTGCGGGACATAGAAGTTGCCCAGCCCATGCCAGGCAGGGCAGGCACTCAGCCTCCGCTCCCTGTGTTGTTAACTAGGAGCAGCCTTGGCATTCGTAATTGATTGAGCACATCTGGAGCTGAGGAGGTGAACATGGTTGGACCTGCCAGCTTTTGAGTCCGGCTACAGAGCAAATAAATTAGTTCAGGACCAAACTCTGTGTGTGTGTGTGTGTGTGTGTTTTGAAATTGTGAGTAGAAAGTTAGTGCTACAATATACTTGTTTTTATAAAATCCTAGCATTTCCAAAGTTATCTACTTTCTAAACTGAAGTCATTTATATAAACTACAATCAAGTCTATAAAAAGAGAGACTTGAGTATTGAACAGCTACATTTGTAAGGGATATAATTAACCGAATTAAAGGATATTGTTTTACTCAAGTTCTTTTCTATCAAAGACCTGGTTGGAATATTTATTTGTATTCGTTTATTCTTATATGGAAGTAATATTAGGGTTACTTTCTAGAATCCCAGGTGTAAGACTGGAGTAACCTTTATCTTCTCTGCTTGATTTTGTTGTTGATGTTCTTGCTCTCTTAATTATTTAAATGCACAATGCATATACATCAGAAAGATAATATATATTGATGAGCAACAGAGCTAGAACTTTACTGAACATATCTCATGAATTATTAATTAATTGGTGGATAACTGCTTAAACCACAGGGGTGTGTGTGTATGTGTGTGTGTGTGTGTGTGTGTGTGTTTGTGTATTGGTGTATTGGTAGATGGGACAAAGGGAGTGCATCCCAATGAGAGGTGCTTACAAAAAAGTCTGGCTCATGAAGAGCTTATGGACATAATAGATGAAAAAGTCTAGGAACTCATTGAAAGGTTTTGGTCCAACAGGACTTTTGAGCAAGACGCCAGGGCCTGTGTGGGGTGGAGCGTGGAATCACCTGAGTGCAGTCAGTGAGAGGCAGCTGCGTGGCCAGGTAACGGTGCTGCAGGCTGAGGGTGCTGCGTGCAGCAGAGGGAAGCAGAGGCTCTGAGTGAGCTGAGTGCAGAGTGAGGTTCAAGCTCACAGAGGGCCATGTGACCGTGCCTCGTGCTGGCGAAGGGAGGCAATGGCTAAGCGAGGAGAGTGTTTATTGGGGAGGCTGCAGTGGGGCTGAAAGTAAATGTGGCGCCTGCTGAATACAAAGGGAGAACGGCTCCCTGTGGCACAGCTGCTCTGTCTCTGAGGCCGCCCCTTGTCAAGTGAGGAGTGACCCTAGACCCGTGGTTGGCAAACTGTGGCTCTTTGGCCCCTTGAGTGTGGCTCTTCCACAAAACACCACGGCCTGGGGGAGTCTATGTTGAAGAAGTGGCGTTAGAAGAAGTCTAAGTTTAAAAAATGTGGCTCTCCAAAGAAATTTCAGTTGTGCTGTTGATATTTGGCTCTGTGGACTAATGAGTTTGCCGACCACTGCCCCCGAGGATGTGCTTATGGCTCTGTGTCCTCTGAACTCTGCAGGGCTTCCTGTAGCTGAATGGAGGAGGGGAGAGGCCCAGGTCGGGGTGTTTCTTGTCTGAGGGGAGCAAACCAGGAGCTGGCTGTCTGGCTGAGGAGGGGCTTGCTGGGTCACGCTGGCATTGTCTGGCAGCCCTGGGAAGGGATGCATGTGGCCCTCGGCCCCTTTGCAGACAGGAAAGCCCGAGGCAGGACATGGTTTGTTTGCTGTTTCACCACTCCCGCCCCCCCTCAGTGTGAGAAAAGGTTATCTTCTTTGGGTTTCAAGGTTTTCTCTCGGGAAAACGCTCCCTTTGTTCTATTTATGCCGCAGGCCCAGACAAAGGCCTCAGCACCGGTTCTCAGGGAGACAGCCAGCCAGGCCCGGCTGAGTGAGGAGCGGCCTGCAGGGGGGCTCAGGTCCTCACTGCGGACAGGGAACCGGTGGCTTCAGACTCAGACACTGAAGGTGCTGCTGCTGCCCAGGAGCCCTCACTCTGTACCTGCTCCCATTCCATAGGAAGCAGCGAGCGGGGCTGGAGGCCGCCTGTCTGAGGGAAGCAGGGCTTCCTCCCCATTGTTCTCCTCTCAGGGCCTCAGAGGGAGGCCTGGGAAATGTGGGTGTGAGAGAGGCTGACACAATGCCGCTGTCCCTGGATTATTCTCATCCAGAGGGAAGTGCTGCTTTCAGTCTATTCCTTAGAGAAAAACAACAGGAGTGAGCTCGGTCAAGTTCAAACGTTCCCTCATAGCATATTTCATAACAGGGATACTGACCTGAGTCACAGCACTGAGGGCGCGGCAAGGCCCCCTGGGGTGGGATAATCTGCTGCCTCTTATTCTGCGCTGATCTGGGTATTTGCAAATGGAAAAGAAGAGTTGAAGCAGCATGTCTGTCCTGACAGCAGTAGACAGGGGGGTAGCATGAAGAAGAATGTGCTTGTGTGTGGTGAGGCAGGCATACCCACACGTGTGGGAGATTGTTCAGGTGCTAACAGCATACTGCTTGGGCTCCACTTTTCCCACTTATGAGCTGCAGTCCTTGGGCAAATTACTCAGCCTCCAGAAGTTTCTGTCTAACCTCTCTGAGTTTACTGCTTCCCATCTGTATAGTTGGGATAATAATCGTACAAATCTGATAAAGGTTTTTGAGTATCGGTTGAGATAATCCATGTCGCACTCAGCTTATTGTCAGGGCTCACTGAAAGGGAATCATATGGTGAGCAAATATGTCTGCTGATGCTAACTTCATTCTTAGATGGAAGTAAGAGCATGAATGGACTGGTGTGTGTTGGATGGATTTAGTGAACAGAGCGCTGGAAATACTTTTTTTTGCTTCCTTTCCCATGATTGATTCCACCACTAATGATAATATTTCTAATAATATTGAACCCATTACATGTCAGAGTTCCAGAATATTTTCTAATAAACTTGTTACTTCAGGACAGTTTCCCATTACAGAGAGGCTGCAGAGAGAGCACAGTGTTCCCAGGTGATGACCCAGCACCAGCTTAGGTCAAATGGAAAAGTAATAATGGTTGCTAACATTCACTGAATGACCTGCCCGTCATTGTCTTATAGTATCAAACCCCCTGCCCCTTTCCCAAGTCACTATAACTACGTTCCCCAGACTCCCTCACTCATTGGCTCCTAGCAAGTTTCAGATGTAGAGGCACTGGCTGTAGACTGGAGGGCCGGAGCCAGGGTGTATCGCCCATGTTTATATGTTTTAGTGGGATCGCCAGAAGTCTTTCTCATGGTTCCAGTTTTTTGTTTGTTTGTTTACAGAAAGCTCTAGGTCATGGGCTCTGTTAAAACTACCCCTTTCCTTTTCCTTCTAGTCCTGTTGGGGGTGAGGATGGGGTGGTAGGGACTCCCTGTTCTTCTTAATTTCTGCCTTGCCTCATGGTCCCCTGTTGAAGCTTCCAGCACTTTCAACATATTTGAAAATAGATTCCCAGGGGTTGGCTTCTCTGCCTAGACCCTGTTTGTTCTGAGTACTTTACATATACAACTCTCTCATCTATATAGCACTTCTGTGAGGTATATACACTATCGTGTCCTCTATTTTAGAAATGCAGAAACCAAGGTAATAAAGAATAAGTTGCTTGTTCAAAGTCCACCAGAAAGTGGTGGTCTGAGCCTAAACTTTTAAACACTAAATCAAATGGCCTCTCATTAGAATCATGTCACTCACTCTTGACTTCAAGCACATCTAACGGAAGAATTCTCCCCTGAACTCTGAGCACAGGGTCATTGGCATCTTGCCAGATGTCTCTGGCGATGCTTCTATTTTTAGAAGGACAAGTGGCCAAAGAACTGCTTGTGTTACCCTCCATGAACCCCTAAGATCCATTTTGCTTTCTTTCTTTCATTTCCTCTACAGGCCTCCTACCAGCTCACTCACTGGGTGCTCCTGACCCCATCATTGCACTCAATGTCTCTGGAGGTTGCCTCCTACACTAGTTTTGCCCCCTGCCTCATTCCTGCCTTTTCCATTGGTGCACAAAGGCAGGTCCAAGATACATTACATAGGAACATGATGTATATATTTTAATGATGAATTAAATACTTCCCAGAAGAGCGCCATCAATTTCCCAACATAACATTTTTTATAAATGATGCTCTCTCCTTAGGAGTCTGTGAATATACCATGTATCTTTATATTCATTTTAAATATTTATATTAATTTCTATATTTTCATTACTGTCTTCTATATTTGAAATGCCCTTTTGTCTCCTCTCTTCCTGCTGAAATTTTATCAGGAAAGGCAAGGTCTAGCTTAAATGCAATCTATTCTGGGAATCTTCCATGACTCCAACCTCCCACCCAACCCCTGACCTCTTCCCTAAATAGAGTAAATCACCTTCTGCCTTTTGGTTCCATGTCACCCTGTTATCCCTCTGATCCAGATCTCAGTGTGTGCACATCTGTCTCCCAAATAAACTTGACAGTAGAAAACATACCTTTGCTTCTATTTCTTGTCAGCTACTACATGTTCGGCAAATTTTAAGGTTGAATCAGACCAAGCAGTTTTGTTGACCTTAGACTAGCAAATATAGGAGATTTGTTGGTAACCCGGAAGCAGCATTTAGTGAATGCTTAGCAGGTAAATCTATCCTCCTTATAGATTTGGCTGTTTTCTTTGTACTTAACATATTATAAAATGGGAGATTTGGTGATTTTCATGATGCGTTATTTGTATCCTAGAAACTAAGTTCTAACCCAAAATTGTGTGTGTGCATGTGTGAGAGGGTGTAAAATGAACAAATTTACTTGAACATTCTTTTTTCTTGAAGGCAGCTACCTGACAATATTATTGTGGGGTAAGATGACTAAAAGGTAGTGAAATATAATTTTGGATATGTGACTAAATTCCTGCAAATACTCACTGAATTAGCAATATGTTATAAATTGGTTTATTTTTGTTCTTTCTTTCTTTATTTATGTTTATAAATTGGTTTATTTTTAATGGGAACTATTTAATGTGGAGTTTATTATTTTGGTGGTGGGAAAGAGCAACGAGTATATATAATCTTAGTGTATGTACACATTAAGTTGTGCATTATATGTTGAAGATTATATATCTGACTTACCATAATAACTAATGTGAATTAGTTATATGGGTATTATAAGGGCCATTTGCCAAGTAATTCAATGGTTTACTGAAGGCTAATATGAGTTAGTTAATCATTAAGAAGTTTACAATTTCCAGACCAACATGACCCAGTCTAGATTCATCATAGTACCAAAAAGCACTATATATTTTTTTCTTTGTTAAAATGGTGAATTTTATGGTATGTAAATTATATCTCAGCTTTTAAAACCCATAACTTAATCATATTTGCAAAGTTATTTTTGCCGTGTAAGGAAACATATTCACAGGTTCCAGGGATTGAGATGTAGACATAAGTGGGGGGAGGGGTGGTTGTTTGCCCACCACATTTGGATTGTATGGCAGTAGCTGAAAGGCAGTCAGACCTGATGAAACTTTGCTGTCCTCAGGAGCAGCAGGGCAGCCATAAAGAGCATGCGCTACAAATGAGATCAGGATGAGATACTTCTCAGCAGATGTCAGCATGGAAAGGTAAGAATAGAAGCACACCTGCCTCTTCTTCTCTCCTACCACTCAGCTATGCTACCACAAAAGGCCCTCTGTCTTAGTCATGTCTTTGTTGTAGTGTCTTTTGCCTTCAATATTTTTATTTTTTAAGTAGACTATCCTTCTTACATTCCTGATTATTATTTTTTTTTATATTGCTGAGAAATTTCTCCGCTACCCCAAGGTAGTTTCCTGATTTTTCTTCTATTATTTTATATCTCCCTTTAAAAAAATCAATCTGGGTGAAATTTATATCCTTCAGTAATGTGAGGTGTAGAAGTATATCTTTGTTTTCTTTTAATTGGGTAGTCATTTGTGCTAACACTATTAGTTTAATAATCTATCTTTTCCTCTTAAATACCCATATATATCTCTACCTATGTCTGAACCACTCTTGTTTTCTGCTGATAGCTTTTACTTTCAAGAGTAAAAACCTAAGGTATAACTTTTTAAAAGTTACATAAATAAAACATCTATGCTATTATAAACTTTGACAATGAGCATAATTAGAAAGTAAAGAAAAAGAAGTGGGCCATTTTCTTTCCCTATTATCTATCACACTCCAATTCCTGTAGGCCTATTTGTACAGTCCAGGTCATACAATGCAAAGCACAATTGTGTGTACATGTGTTTTTGAGGCACTTTCATACCCAGTTGCCTATTCATGTAAACACCCACTAAAATGAACAAGTTAAAAGATGCTGAGAAGCTTCTCTGCTTAAAAAAACTACCTTTTTCTGCAGACAAGCAGGCTGGCCTGAGACAGCCACCATCGTGACAGTGCTGCTCTCAGAACCCACTTACTCTGCACAGAATTTTACTCCCTTGTATGAGGAGTTAAACATGAAACCATTGACCTGCACCGCTGTGCTAGACACGAAAACAGGTTTGGTGGCATTGTGGGATGAAAAGGCATCCTATTCAGTACATTTTCTCGAAGTTGCTAAATATTGAGAGAGATGGGAAAGGTTTCTAAAGTCATAACTTTGAATAGAAAAAAGCGGGATCTCGTGTGCTTACTCTGGAAGGGACTCTCAGGACAGAATCCATGCAGATAAGCAACTGTTGATTTAGCTCTGTCCGACATTTTTATTTTTGTTTTTGGTGTGTAGGTCTTTATATCATTTTTGACCATTGCTTATTTGAAAGCATAATGAAGAAACAATTTCTCCCTGAGACTGCATGCTTTCGAGATGAATTTATCTTTCTTCATCTGAGCTCACATAAATATTTTATTCATTGAAACTGGAGTTATCATCTTGAGGGAAAGCCTACCATTGAAAAACATGGGCATTTTCTCCTTTAACCCATTTTACTGAAAGGGCTTCCAGCAATGTGGTTAGTTATGCAATGAGCCTCAATTTGTTCTGTGCTTTGCTTTCTGTAATACTGTATGTCACAACATGGGTAGGCAGAAATAGCCAAGTTATATTAAGAATGAATGTGTCCTAAAATTCATTAGAGTAACAATTTTCTTTTTGAGATCATTTAGTTCCTTGGAACTCTTAGCAGTGGCTGTGAAGGGACTAGTCTGTATCTGGTAAATTGCTCATTATTTTGCATGGGAATGCAATACACAGTTTTCTCTTCATGGCTTTTTCTTAGACTCCATTCAAGAGGATGTCTGCTTTCTGTCTAAGTTCTTCAATAGTAACTTTATTTTTGTTCTTATGCTTTAACTGAAGCCATTTGAGTTTCCTCCCACCCAGGACCCTTTTTATTTTTCTCATCATTATAAATGAAATGACAAGAAGGAACTCATATTTGCAAAATAGAAGAAAAAAACTAAGATAGGGTCATACACATAATTATAAAGCAATATTCACCTGTGTTTACCTGATTATTGACCAATGCAAAGATACCAATTACATATGTTTATTAAAATAATTCTAAAAGATAGTTTTAAAAGTATTTCTATTTAAATGTGTTGTGCTGTCTCACACCTGTCAGAATGGGTCTCATCAACAAATCAACAAATGACAAGTGTTGGTAAGGATACAGAGAAAAAGGAACCCTCATGCACTGCTGGTGGGAATACAGACTGGTGCAGCCACTGTGGAGAACAGTATGGCATTTCCTCAAAAAAAAAAAAAAAACCACTAAAAATGAAACTCCCATTTGACCCAGTATTCCCACTTCTAAGGCTATATCCCAAGAAAACAGAAACACCAGTCAAAAAGGATATATGCACCTCTATGATCATAGCAGCACAATTTGCCATAGCTAAGATTTGGAAACAGCCTAAGTGCTCATCAGCAGATGAGTGGATTAGAAAAGTGTGGTACAACTACACAGTGGAATACTACGCTGTGGTAAAAAAAAAAAAAAAAAAAGAGAAAAAAAAAGGAATCTTTACCATTTACAACAGCATGGATGGAACTGGAGAGCATTAAGCTAAGTGAAATAATCCAGTAAGAGAAAGATAAATACCACATGATCTCACTCATTTATGGATTATAATGAATAACAAACTGATGAAAAAAACAGATCCAGAGACAGAGAAGCATTGATCAGACTGTCAAACCTCAGAGGGAAGGTAGGGGAAGGTGGGGGTAAGGGAAAAAGATCAACCAAAGGACTTGTATGCATGCATATAAGCCTAACCCATGGACATAGACAATAGGGGGGTGAGGTCATGAATGGGGTAGTGAGGGACAACGGGGTGATAAGGATGCATGTAATACCTTAATCAATAAAGAAAAAAATAAATGGGTTATGCTGTATGTAGAGTAAAGAAAGAAATATTTTCTTAGTAGTTTTAGATGCATTATCTATCAGTGATGAGCACACAGATAACAAGAGTGTAATAGTATGTCTGTTCAACCCTGACTCTGTTCAGAATTTCAACCATCTCAAATGTTTTTCATTTGGTCAGTCAAGTGCCAAGCTCTATTGCATTTATGGATAGTGGGCATGAGTTGACTGAAGAGGTTTTCAGTTTGAGAACACCTTTCTCAGAAACGGTGATAACAGCTGGCATGAGGAATAACAAAAAGCATTTGACACAGATTCTATTAGAGAAATACAGCCCTGACAGAGACAGTCGAAGACTGGTTTCATTCAGTAATTGGTATAGATCAAAGGCTGCGGGATAATGACACAGTTGCTCCTCAGAGCTGCTGTGTTAATTTTCATACAGATCATAGAAAAGGAGCATGTAGACAATAGTGTAATTTTAGTCAATGTCCAAGGCAGCTTGACACTTTTTCCAAGTTAAACATGAGTTCTAATCTTAAATAACTCTTCCCCTTGGTCATAAACATAATTTTCCTCCTTATTTTAGTTGGCTTTGTTACATAGCCAAAATTGTTAATTTTCCCCAAAGTGACTCTAACACATGCACCCCATTCATAGGATTATTTTATGAATATTCTGAACATATTAAAATGTTTTCATATGAAGTTATTCCATATAACTACCATTTCTGATGTGAAAAATCTCCAACTCTTGCCACTAAAAATCAAATATTTTCTTTTATATTATTTTTTCAAGAAGTGCTTTCTCAGTTGTTTATTGCATGTAGTAATAATTTGCTCATCAAACATCTATTAGAGACATTCATGGAAAAAATGATTCTGTGTTCAGTTCTATTTGCTTAGAGATTTGGGTAAAAGTTAAATTTTGCTACTTTAACTGCAACCAGGAAAATAAGTGCTCTTTTACAGATGAGTTTTTAAGGTTAGAACTATTGCTGTTTTAATGCAATTATTTAGACCAGTATTAGATTGTTTAATCTCATTATGTTCTAGTTACATCATGTATATGTAAATTCAATGTGAATTTAAATTTTATCAAAAATATATTTACCAATGAATTAAACCAATCTGCTATACTCAAGGAGTAACTTTATTTTCAGATTCGATCTTTTGCTGATTGAATTTTCATTTAATATCTGAGGAAAAATTAGAATTAGGTTGATAATGTTTTTCTTTATTGAAATGAAGGTCAACATGCAATATTTTGAGAGGATTTCACATAATAAATGCATCAGTTTAAAGCAATACATATATATGAGTAAAAATGTAGCAAAAAAATCTGTTCATTTCATTTGAATATCACTGTTACCACCTAAATTCCCTTTGTCTATTGCATTATTTTATCTATATAACATTTCTGAGAAATAAAGGTTGAAGGGGGTAGACTGTGCATAAACATAATTTTCTCCATTTTAGAGAAGTGGAACTGATTATATATACCTATATGTATACATATATCTATATCTACAGAGAGATATATAGATATATAGAGAGGAAAGTATTTAGATATATAAATTTCTATCACTGTACTTACATCCTGTTGTTTCTGTGTTAGAGAGAGAGAGAAAGAGAGAGAAAAGCAGAGAGATTAAAACATTAGATGAAATATTCTATATCATACATTTCAGTCATAAAACCACACAATTCAGCCAGAACTTAATCTAAAACCCAGGTTTTGCCGAGGTCGGTTTGGCTCAGTGGTAGAGCGTCAGTCTGCGGACTGAAGGGTCCCAAGTTCGATTCCGGTCAAGGGCATGTACATCAGTTGTGGGCACATCCCCGGTAGGGGGTGTGCAAGAGGCAGCTGGTCGATGTTTCTCTCTCATCGACGTTTCTAGCTCTCTATCTCCCTTCCTCTCTGTAAGAAATCAATAAAATATATTTTTTTAAAAATTAAAAAAAATAAAACTCAGGTTTCTACATACTAGCTCAGAGATCTCTTTCTTACTAGTATACCCCAAATTGTGAATTTAAGTTGTGTAGGAATTGAATGAGGTAGGATAGGAACTCTAAGACTCTTGCTGCTAGACTCAGAATTCTTAATTTCTTGTCCAATTGGATCAGTGAATAATAGAAAATGGGAATAAAAGTTGATAGTTGTAACCACCATTCCTAACCACATATGCCACATGACTTCTTATAAAGTTTCTCTGACCAACAATAAAGTCGTCAACTGTTTATGTGGAAGACAAAGGGTTAGTGTCTTCCTGTGTGCTAGCATTTTATGAGTCAGAAAGGAGAGAGACCAGGCGTGAGGGCAGCACACTGGATCCTGGAGATACAGCCCTAGCTTTTGAAAATGTTCTGGAGAGTCTTTCCCTATCTTCCGTGACCCAAAGAAATGAGGAGTGCTGAACAGGTGGGAGTGAGCCTTCCCTTCCCTGAGACCAATAAAACATGGAGACCAATAAAACACTGGTCTTTAAGCCAACCAGCGTGGCTCAGGGTTTGAGCGTCAACCTGAGAACCAGGAGGTCTTGCTTCAATTCCCAGTCAGGGCACATGCCTGGGTTGTGGGCTTGATCTCCAGTGTGGGGCATGCCAATCAATGATTCTTTCTCATCACTGATGTTTCTATCTCTTTCTCCCTCTATCTACTTCTCTGATATCAATAAAAATATATTTTTAAATACAAAAATCACTAGTCTTTGCAGCCAGGGGAGTTTGGGAACAAGCATGCTTTCTCCCGGAGCCCAGACGGGGACTGACAGCTTGCCAGGCAGCAAACTAATATTTTGCTGCAGCAGCAGCTTTGCACCAGTCACTGGACCTGACCTTAAGGTTTACAGAACCTGAGGGAAAATAGTAACACAGCTAAGGGACCTGGCAGCCAGGAAGAAAGAAGCAGCAGAAAATCCAGTAAAGGCAACTCCTTTTTAATAAGGCTGTGAGGTAGGCAAGTTTGAGAAACAGCTCTGGTGCTTTACTTTATGTCATCTTGACTGAGCCATGGGGTGCCCAGATATTTGGTCAAAGATTATTCTGGGTGTGTCTCTGAGTTTTGTTTGTTTGCTTTGAAAATAACATTTAATTTAATAGAATGAGAGAAAACAAAACAAAACAAATGAAAAAAATAATAAAATGAATAGACTGAGTAAAGCAGATTGCCCTCCCTCGTGTGGGTGGATCTCATTCAATCAGTTGAAGGACAAAAAAAGGTGACCCTCACCTGAGTAAGAAAGAATTTATCCTGCCAGGAATGCCTTCAATCTAGGATCTTGACTTTTTCATGCTTTCAACCAAAAGGCATTAGCTCTTCCTGGGTCTCAAGTCTGTCTGCCTTTTAGACTGGAACTATACTTTTGGCTTCTCTCTCTCTCTCTCTCTCTCTCTCTCTCATTCTCACTGTACTTACATATCATTGTTTCTGTTTCTCTGAAGAACCTTGTTCAATATATGTATAACTTTCCTCTTAAATAAAAAGGACATAGTGATATTCTTAGGATAATAAAAATAATACATAAAAATAAGAATAAAAGGTAACATCACTCAAAAGAGAAAACTTAGCATCTTTGAATGAGTCTGAGATGTTCCCTACTTATATCCTGGGAGATGTGGTTTATTTATTCTCTAATCTATTCATTAATCTACTCACTCGAAGTTCACTGAGATCACTCAGCCAATCTGTGAGGACCACCAGACCCCTGATATACATGGTAGCATGAACTCTCCAGAAGCCTCCTTAAGGAGGGATGAAGAAATAGCTTTATTATTAATGTGCTGATTAATTGCTGGCCGCTTCCCTTGGTGAGAAGAACAATAATATCTCCCAGTAAACTCAGGAATCAGGAGAAATGGGAGCTGGGAGGAGAGAAGGAAATCACTACCAGTGATAAGGACTGATCAAGAAACATACAAAAGGCAGAGCCATTGTGCCCAACTCCCAGGATGCTGCGCTTTCAAGGCCATTTCGCTTTGTGGTGGTGGTGGTGACCGGTAGAGAGGCCAATGAGCACCAAAAGGCACAAATGGCCAGAACTTCTTCGTCTTTAGACCTCTACTAGTTGTAACAAACATTGAAATTGCAACAAAAACATTTGTTCTGTGAATCACTCATGCTTTCCTTTAATTAGAAAAATATGTTACATAAAATTGAATTTCCTTAAGAAAACAGTAATATAAAGGAGAGGAAAATCATAGGTACCCTAAGGCTTTTACAACCCATGGTCAAATAACAGGATTATTTGAACTGGAAGGGAATAGCAGCTTTTGTGGTACAGTCATTGAGAAGATACTCTCTCCCCACCATTATCCTTAGAATTGGAACATAGACCAAAAAAATGCCCTTTTGGAAAAGTCTTCACTAAACGTTATCTTTAAAATTTAGTTTAATATACGTGGGAAGTGAGCCTAGGATAAAGTCAACACCTTCAGGTAATTTGGGCAATTCAAGGAGAAAAAGAACTAATCAAATTAAAATTGAGTTTTAATTTTTTCAGATCTATGTATTGATTTTCTATAGTATTTAGGTTTTGAATTACATGCAGCTATGGATAACTAGTTGTCTTTTCCCCAGGTAGGCTCATTATTGATTTCGGGACTTGAGTTGGATTGAAGAGAGATAAGTATTAATTGGTCTAGCCTGAGAAGAATGACGAGTATTGTGGAAGATGGTCATAATTATAGATGATCATAAATTTTCTTTGATTTTTCTTGATAATAAAGAAAATGCAATGTAACAATAGTAACTATTAGAGGAGCAGTACATACAGATAATGGCAGATTTGGGTTGAATACAATTTAGTAATACTTGTGTATTAAAATATTTGTAAAATTGTCTTCTTTCTGATAAGCATGTGTTTAATTTTTAAACATCAGATAAATTACTTCCAATTTTAGTGATGATCAGAAAAAATTAATGAGAAACATTTCAGTTGGAATGTCATACAAACCCAAACCATATTGGTGTGCTTTTGTTTTTGTTTTTGCTTTGTTTTATTAGTGGTTTTTTTAAAAATATATGATATATTCTGGAGGTACAATTGTTCAGTTACCTAAATTGTGCCTTCTACTATATAAATGAATATAACCAAGGGATGGCATAGATGAGAAGGGGAAAGAAAGAGAGTAATCTCAAAGGAACAAACAGAACCATACTTCAAGCATAGCTAGAAGACAAAAAACACCTCAATTTCAAATTATATATATATGTTTTTAAACTTCAGGTGAGCTGTCTCTTATGCTCTTCTTATAAGTCTTTATGGGAACCAGTCCCTGGAAAACTACTGTAAAGAGAACAAAAGAGAGCTAGCAAGTGGTTAAAACCACTTTTGGTTCTCTTTACAGAAAAAAAGTTCACCACTAGCTTGAAAATAGTAGAAAACTTTGCAGATCGATCAGAGCACTGACTACAGGAAACAGATTTAAAAGTCCACACAACTCCAGGTGGCAGTCTTTAAAAGACATTGTGAACTGTGAATTGTAAGTAAGCACTTACAGATATTAAAATTTTAAAGACAAAAGTGGAGAAGAAGCAGTAAAAGTCAAGAGGACAAAAGGAAAGGGAGAGGCACTTGTGGAGATTTGTGGTGATGTTCAAGGGAAACAAGAAGGAAGTGTTGGGATCTTGTAATCCAAAATATAACCCAAAGCTAGAGGGCTCGCATCCCTCTCCACACCTCACTCCTAACCCCCCTGGGCAAACCCATCAAACAACCTAGGCTCTGCTACACTGACAGAAGAGGGCACCATTGAACTAAAAATTTTATAAGCCACCCCACTGCCACAAAATAAGATGAAAGTGAGGAAATCTATGCAAGGCTACTATAAAATGAAATAGTAAACCACTTTCATCTCCTTTGATGAAAATTGTCACCAGAATACCTCATGAAGCAGAAGGAAAATGTAATAAAGAACTCCAAATCAAATTGTGAATTTTAAATAAGCTTTTGCAGATATTAAAACTTTAAAGACAAAAAAAATGGACAAGAAGCAGTAAAAATCAAGAGACTGATTACACTCAAGAAAGAAATAAGAAAATTACAGATATGAAGACTAAATTACAGGATAAGAGAAAACAGTCTCAAGTAAAATTTTATGGCACATTGACATAGAAAATTAGAAATGATAATGAAAAGTGACACAAATAACTGAAAAGGAACAGAGAGAAAGGATTGAAATGGAAGACAGGCAAAGAAGAAAGAAACATATATATGCGTTTGAGTCCTCAAGCAGGAAAAGAAAACAATGGGAGAGAATAATATTTAAAACTATAATCCAAGGACGGGTTCCAGAAGCAAATGAAGTTATAAATTTACATTTGAAAAGGTTCAGGGGGTACCTGAGAAAATGGGCCTGTGACGGCCAGCTTTGAGATACATTCTAATATCAGTAAACGTTTAGGTTTCAAGATCTAGAAAAATTTTTCTCAAGGCTTTCTATCAAAACTATCAAATGATATACAGGAGGAAAAAAAATGACTGGAGTCAGACTTCTTCAAAACAATTTACAAAATAATAGAGCAAGTATCAAAACAAAACAAAAACTAGGGGAAAAAGTGTGAACCAAAGATTTTGTATCCAGCTCTTAAGACAATGAAAAAACATAATCTACTGGAGGATGGATTTATCCAAATAAAGAGATGGCTGAGGAAACGTCCACAATGTGGTTATGGTAAACATTTTATATATTTTATAGCAGACCTAAGAGTACAAGGGTGAATATAATTAGAAATATTACATGTTCTAACAATGTACAAATTATGTGAATAAAAAAAATGGGAGGATAAAGAGGAAGTAAAGTTATATAGGATAGAAGAATAAGCTATTGGTATATTGTTTATGTGAGAGTTGAAGGAACCATTGAAAACTGATAAATAAGAAGGTAGCAGACAACTGAAACAGTATTTTCTATATGCAGCCAGATAAAGGGCTAATATCCCTAATGTTTAAAGAACTCTTAAAAAGGGAAAGGAAACACCAAAGGCCTAAATGAAAAATGAATAAAATATATGAACCATTTACCAAAAAAAGATATAAAAATCACCCTTAATGAAAAGTCATTCAACCTCATTTATAAATAGAGAAGTGTACATTAAAACTGCACAGAGAAAACTTTTCATCTTTGAGGTAGATGAAGTTAAAAAGTATTACAGCACATTCTTTAGGGAGGTGATGAGCAAGCTCCCACATTGCTAGCGGTACAACCTCAAAAATGAAAATTGGTACAAGCTTCAGAGAAGGGAATGAGGCAGTATTTGAAAAAAGTCCTTATGCACTTACCTTTCCACCCACACAACCCTTTCTAGGAATCTATCCTGAAGGTATACAAACAATTCAAAAATATATATGCACACGGTTATTCACTGCAGCTTTCTCTGTAACTACAAAATATTGGCAACAACCTAATGGCCCTGTTTAGGGGAAGGACGAACAGATTATGGTACTTCCATCCAATGGCATTTTATGCAGCTGTAAATAGAATGAGGAAGATCTTTAAACTAATAAAGAATGACTCGGAGTACACATGATTTTAAAAAAATACAATAGAGTGTCTGGAACTTACTAACTTTTCTTTAAGGAAAAAAAGGAATTAGAAATGTATAAATATTTGCTTGTTTGCACAAAACAAAATACTAGAAGCATACACCAAAACTGGAGGTAGTTCCTGCCAGAGGTGGGACAGAAGGAGAGACAGGAATGGGGTACAAGCATATGTTGGGAGAGACAGTTCTCTAATGCTGTTTGTAGAGTTCTGAGTTTTAGTACCAAGACGATGACTTACTTTCTAAAATGAATGAATGAATAAAATCAACAAAGTTGGGGGAAAACCAAAATGAAACCAGTGACAACAAATGAGCCTAATTGTATTCCAAATGAATAACAACTTCACTGCGTATGAGGTCGGTGCACTAATTCACGGGTCCTTTGAGCACTGTATTTTGATTATATAACTCTCAGGTTACACATAAAATTGTAAACAAATATTGATTATAGTTAGTAGGTTTGTTTTCCCCAATGATGTATGTTAGCAATTCTGAAATATTTAAAGTGTATCCTAACACTGAGCAAATAAGTAAATATATTGTGGGTTGTGAGAGCCAAGTTTCTGTTTGTTAGAAAAGCAGGCTGCAGATAAGTAAAGGGGGAATGAAGACAGATATAGAACTAGGCCTCTGATGTTACAATGGAATTGGAGGCGTTAGTATAAACTCCTTTTTTTTAAAAATTTCTTTATTGATTAAGGTATCACATATTTGTCCTCAACCCCCCATTTCAATCTCCCCTCCCCTGACTCATGCCCCCACCCCTCAATTGTCCTTGATCACTGGTTAAGCTCATATGTGTGCACATAAGTCCTTCGGTTGATCTCTCCCTAAACTCGTGGTTTTAAAAATATAATAATAGATATTGAAATAGGCACAGATGTGAATGTGTGTATACATTCCCTCTCTCTGTTCACAGAGATGACCCTGACTGAAGGCACTCTAATGATACTCAGCATCCCTAGCACCCAGATAATGTTTTCTAAATACCATTCTTAACCGAGAAGAACCAGGGTCCTTAGGAAAAATGACTGATTCCAGAGCTAGTGTCACAAAAGTTCAAGTTGAGATTAGGACATCTTTTTTTTGCGTTGTGCCAGTAAGCAAGGAAGTACTTAAATAGCGATGGAAACATATCAAAAGGGCACAGGGATTAGTTTGAAAAGCTCGCGCTGGCCAAATCTTACACAAATGAGCATCAAAATAAATAACGATAGATTAAAATCCGGAGTTTTTCCTTACATAAATACATAAATGAACATGTAATTAAAGGGGGAGTAAAGAAACAGTTTCCAAAAGTAAAATATAAAAAATAGTATATGTTAAAGAATGATAGATTTGGAAAAAAATTGAATCATTATCATAGTAGTAAACGTTTCAATCAACAATCATCAACAAAAGTAGTGGACCCAAGTATTCTGTTGAGAAATTTGGTTTTTACATAACCTCCAAGTATTTTTCTATAAAACACTAATTAATAACAAAAAAATAAAAATTACTAATTTTATGTGGGACAAACCTAACAGACACCACCATAATCAAGTTTCCATTGTCATCAATGGGACACGTATCATGTGCTTCCTGATATGATGTGTCTACACCTACAAGATAGAGCATCACTTCTGTTATTCCTGCCGAAGGAGAAAAGTGAACCTAATCTTGAGGAAACATCTGACAAACGTAAATTGAGGGATATTCTACAAAATGTCAAAGTTGTCAAGGATTGAAAAACAGTTCTAGAACAAAGGAGACGTGACTTCTATTAAACCCTGTGACACACTTGGTAATACTTGAATAAGGGCTATAGATTAATATATTATTGTATCAATGTTAGTGTCTTGATTTTGAAAACTGTACTAGTCATATCTGAAATGTCCTTGGTTTTGTGACACACACACGGACATATTTAGGGGGAAAGAGGAAATCTGTTTGCTGGCAGGGAGAGAAGGGAAAATGATGAAACAAATGTGATAAAATTCTTACATTTGAGGAAAATGGGTAAAGGATATGCAGGAATCCTTAGTAATATTTTTTTGTAATTTTTCAGTAAGTCTGAAATTATTTCTAAATAAAAAGTTAACATACATAAAAATAGTACCACATGCTCTCAAAGTCAGGATTAAAGTATCTCTTGGGGCTTTGAAACTTGGCTAAAGTCTAAGTTAAATATACTTCTCCAGGTGTTTTAAAACTCTGATTTGTTGATGTACTTGTTCATTCTTCAAGTTTCTTATTAAGTGCCCGTTGTGCTGAATAGAAGAAGCTGAGCTTAGAGTTGTCATTAAGATGGACAAGTCTCCTCACATCCATGAAGCTTATATTTGTGAAGGAATAGTGTCTTATATGAGACAAAAATACTGTGAAAGGAACCAATGTGGTTCCTAGGAGGTGTGTCACTGAGAGGGAGATGAGGCACGGTGTGTGACAGAGGCAGTCACACAGGGAAGTGTGTGGAGCTGCTCAGGAAAGACTTCTCTGAGAGAGTGACAGCTGAGTGACGAGGAAACTATGAGAACACCTCAGGAGGAATGCCTTGGGCTTATAACGGGTGCGAAGGTGGACACTTTCAGCAGTCGCTGGGTCTAGAGAGAGAATACGTAGCTCGGTGCCATCTCGAAAATTATTTCATAAGTTACTGAAACATGGGAGTCTTGGACTGTCAATGGAATGACAGCTAGGACACGTGGGATCTGTTCTCTTTACCACTGCTGGTATGCAGCGAGGTTTCACACGATACAAACTGCTGAATTCTCTGGCTCTCGATTTTATCTGAAACAAAGGGCTGTGCATGGATAATCTCTAATGCTTCTCACACATTCAATATTTGTGATTTTACAATCTTACAAAATCTCAATGTTTCCACCTTCATAATATAATGACAAAAGTATACATGTAGAGAAATTCAGGTTGATAACAAAGAATAAATGGTGTTTTATAATCTTTCATTGTTAGCTATGAGTAGTCTCTGGGCTAGATCATATTTTAATTTTTCATAAGGAAAAAAGGGTGTATTACCATGGCACCAAAAAGAAAAAAAAACAACAATCCAGAAACTGGTCAAAGGATTTCACAGATTCTTATATTTCATATGAAATTTAATACCAAAGAGTAACTCCTCCCTTTTTGCCCAGCCAGCGTGACTCGGTGTCTGAGAATTGACCTCTGAACCAGGAGGTCACAGTTCAATTCCCGGTCAGGGCAATTGAAATGTATTTTAACAAACACACATAACTACACAAATATAACACAATACACATCGGGGAAGGGGACGTTCTTGTATTTTCAAGTTCTCATCATATACTTGGGCTTTTTCTTGAGCGATGTGCCCAAGGCTGCCCTAGAGCTGGCTCGGCATATTGCTGGCTGGGAGGACGGGGAGCTGGAGGACTCTCCCCTCAGCAGCTGGCTCCCTGGCCTCAGCGGGCAGAGGGGGCCTGACAGAATGCAAATGAAACGGTGGGCGTGGCTATCCTCCCGGAGCCCTCGGAGGCCCCGGAGGCTAGAATGTGGTCCATTGATGCTAATTTCAAATGCATGTTAATGTGCTGATTCACGTCAAAGATAAGTTTACTTTTATAAATGCCCCTTCTCTTCCCGGTAAATAGGCTGGAAGAGATGACTCTCTGACAGGAATGAGACTTCGGGGCTGGGGCACTCCTACATGAAGGGGCCTATTTAGTTAATTATGGGGCCAACGTGTGAATGTGCTGCTCGTGGCTGGAAATGAATGCCCGCCCTTGTGCTGACGGACCAGGAGGTGATGTTGTCAGCCAACTCCAGCCCTGTCTGTGAAGAGCCCACACTTTCCTGGATAATCAGCCCAACGGTTAGGTCTATTTAATAATTAGAGAAGCCACATGTTGGTCAGAGCTAACAAGAAGACGGAGAGAGCCAGGGAGAGGGTGATTTTTTTTATTCTCCTTTCATCAAGGAATGCTCCTGAGTACATGTATGCTCTGGGATGGAAGCTGGACTTGTGTTCTGAGGCATGAGCGGGTTCTATTCCAGGGTGTGCAAAATTAGCTTACTGCTCATTCTGTCTCGGTGTCCTGTTTAAAGTATTTTAAAATAAATACAGACCAAAATTGTTACAGGACTTGACATTCCCTATAGAAATCAATCCAAGGAGCAAGGACACTGTTCGGTGAAGACCTGGTCATTTCCTCATTCGCTACCTTTGACTCAGTATTCACTGGGTGCTGGGAAGAATCTCTAGGGTTGCCCTAACTGGTTTGTCTCAGTGGATAGAGTGTCGGCCAGCAGACTGAAGGGTTCCAGGTTCAATTTTTGCAGGCACATCCCCAGGAAGGGGTGTGCAGAAGGCAGCTGATCAAT
Source organism: Pipistrellus nathusii (assembly GCA_963693515.1). Classification (NCBI taxonomy): domain Eukaryota; kingdom Metazoa; phylum Chordata; class Mammalia; order Chiroptera; family Vespertilionidae; genus Pipistrellus; species Pipistrellus nathusii. The sequence goes on along the minus strand of OY882861.1, from coordinate 3,218,628 downwards.
ATTTCTCTCTCATTGATGTTTCTAACTATCCCTCTCCCTTCCTCTCTATAGAAATCAATAAAATATATACATATATATTTAAAAAGAATCTCCAGTGTTCCTCTATTCAGTTCCCAAGTCCTGTTGATTGGGCTTCCTCAGGTCAAACACAGGGGCTGTGCTGTCAGCATACCTGTGTCTGAATTCTGGTTACACATGACATGCTCTCAGGTTCTTTATGTACTAGTATAACTTTATACCTACTTTATAGGAGTGGTGTGTTAGTACATGATACACTTTTATATCAGAGCCTAGCATACAGTAAGAAGTAAGAAATTAGCCAATCATCTCCTGAATCTGTCCTACCTTCTTCTCTGCTCCCTTAATCTAGGATTTCATCACATTTCCCTGCATCATAGTTCTCTCCACAAATCTCCTCACTCTACTATTTCTCTGCCCTACATAGCTACATTTTGAAATGCAAATTTGGCCATGTCAGTCCTCTGTTTATACTCAAACTCTCAATTATGGCACCTAAGACATTCTTCTTTCTAGCCTCAATCTCCTTCCTACTTATCCCACTGTGTTCTTCCACCATAAAGCCCATTACAGTAGATTTTCTGATGCTTCTATGACTGTGTCTGACATATTCTTTCTCTCCTTACCAATCTGGTGAGCATCCTTCAGACTCCTAACCAAGAATTCCCTTCTGTTGATAGCCTTCTGTAACCTTTCATCTGTGGCTGAGCTAACTGCTTCCTCCTCTGTGTTTGTTCTATTTGCTAGTTATAATTTTACTAGAAGCCCAGCACGTGAAATCGCATGGCCCTGCCCACAGCGATGGTCTTTGGTTGTTATGGCATTAGGGCACTGGATTTTTATAATATAGATTATTTCACATATCCGACTGCATTATGGCTTCACATGGGAATGGGATCATTGCTTTAGGGATGTACCCACGAAGGTGACAGTATACTCTTCCCAGGTGGAAGGTAAGTACTATTAGCTTAGGAAAGTGGACTCTGAAGTTAGAGATTCAACCAGCTAGCCAACAATAGTTACTGAGCACGCACTTATACTGCACTAGCCACGGTTCTGAGATATAGTCTGTCTGAATGAGCTCTGAAAGTATTTATATATACCTTATGAGATTTGAAAAACAAATATGATCTCAAATGCCTATTGTGGACTTGAGAATAGGATAAAGCCAGTGCAAAGGTTGGAACAGCATCTGTTGTTTGATTTAGAATATTTATGACCGAGATTTCTGTTGTGCCCCAACTCCATTTCCCCTTCTTTCTGAGTATGTGGGATTGGAGCCCTAAAAGAAGAGTGGAAAGGATTACAGAAAAAAAAAATATTTTAAGAAACAGTGGTGGCCGAAACCGGTGTGGCTCAGTGGTAGAGCGTCGGTCTGCTGACTGAAAGGTCCCAGGTTCGATTCTGGTCAGGGGCATGTACGTTGGTTGCAGGCACATCCCCGGTAGGGGGTGTGCAAGAGGCAGCTGGTCGGTGTTTCTCTCTCATCGACGTTTCTAGCTCTCTAGCTCTCTCCCTTCCTCTCTGTAAAAAATCAATAAAAATATATATATTTTTTAAAAAGAAACAATGGTGGAAATTTTCCCAAATTTGATGAAAAATATAAAGTCACAGAAACAAACTCAACAAAATTCAAGTAGGAAAAAATGTAGCACATTATAATCAAGTTGCTTAAAGCCAGTGGTAAAGGGAAAATCTTCAGAACAGCCAGGGGAGCCTTGATGGTGGTGCCTCGGTGATTGGGCATTGACCTATGAACCAGGAAGTCATGGTTCAATTCCTGGTTGGGGCACATGCCCGATTGCAGGCAACATATATTGAAACATTAATACATCATAATCAAGAGAGGTTTATCCCAGAAATGCAAGACTGGTTTAGAAAATCAGAAAGTATAATTTACCACATTAACATTTTAAAAATAAAAATCATATAATCATCTCAATAAATGCAGAAAATGCCTTTCATCCCTGATAAAAATAATAGGTTCTTATGCTTTAAACACACAGGATACTGTATTAATCGAGGGACCTGAGTGAATGAAAGAATGAAAATTGAATGGCATATTGATGAGTAGATTCAGAACAGAGGCCTTCCTTTACCTCTGTAGTTTGTGCATCAAATGGAAAAGAAGACTGCATTATTTCACATTAGGATGCTTGTAGTATACAGAAACACTTTCCTTGGGGATTTCAACACCTTTTACAGAGTTAACAACTATTCAAGGTGGTTGTTTTTATGTGCCACTGAGTCAGCTCCAACTCCTGGCAACCATATGAATGACTAATGTCCACAATGTCCTGTCCTTAACAGCCCTGCTCAGTGTCTGTAGACTCATGTCTATGGCTTCTTATTGAAGGTGCATGTCTGTAAAAGAAGTGGCTATATTCTTAAATAAATTAATTAAATTTCATCAGAATTTTCATAGCTCAGTGGGAGCTTATTTAGTTTACCAGGGGAGAATCTACTAGAATTAATTCAAAATAGTAAAATCTTTCTTCTTCAAATATTTGCACTCTTATAAGATAAAGAGCAGCAGTATTATTCAAGATACACTGTGCTATGCTGTGAAAACAGATTAACACTGAAGTCTCAGTGACTAAACACAATAAAAATTAATTTCTCACTCAAGTGCATGTCTAGCACAGGTCAGTAGAGCAGCTCTGATCCACACCGTCACCCAGAGTACCAGCCTAACAGACACTAGCATCTTCGTGTCTCCAATATTCCTACATCAAATGAAGTGAGGAAATGGAGAACTCGAGCCCTCGCTTGTTTGTTCTGTTGTAGAAGTGATAAAGTATTAGAGAAGCTTCCCCAGATAATTGCAGTGGTGCTGGGAAATATGAAAAGCACATAGAAATTTATGAGCTATAAATATCTCTTCCACGGTTATAATGGAATCTAGACTCATCCAAGGTGATGATTAGGAGATAAAAAAAAAAAGTGATATAAATCAAGGAATTCATTTAAGTTTCAACATTCTTGGAATGTGGTAGAAGGTTCCCTCTGAGTATTTAAGTAAGATGTGGTGACTCCTGCCCCTAGAAGTACATCTTTCCTTTTCATGAGTGTTTCTGGGAGACAATTCTCCTTGGGTCTCTTAGGTTTCTGCATATCTTGCAAGTAGATGAACTAACTTCTAAGCTATCTCTCCAAAGATGTTTGTATATTAACCTTGTATAGGAGTGAATAACCTTGGAAAGATGTGTGTTATACTCAGAGCAAAGGGCAGGCATGTTTACTTTATAAAATAAAAGATTTGAATTCAATAAGGCCAGGGTTCCATCCTCTTATGCGATCCATAGGGGTCCACCTGGGCGCATTTGTGTTGCCCTTGGGGGACTGGAGGCAAGTGAAGCTGCAGCAGAAATGCTGGAACCCTGACTGCTGCCATGGCCATAAGTAACAATCTGTCCTTCTTCTCCATCCTAGAGTCTTGCTTTCTTCCAACAGCATGCGTGAGAATGAATGGTGGGTGAACTTATGACCTTCTAAGTAGGGTAAAATCTCAGACCCTTCATGGTTCTTGACAAATGTATATAATAAACACATCTAATACACAACCAAAATGGTTGAGAAGAACTCTAAAGTTTCATTCATTTTACATATATCAATTATGTGTGAGATATGATGCCAGGTACTGGAGAATGTAAAGATGGAAGGACATAGTCCTTGCACTCACCTTTCTTACAGTCTAGTTGCAAGACATACACAGAAACAATCCTATATAATAAAGAGCTAATATGCAAATGTTTGTCTTGTCCTCATGGCTCAGACATTCAACACTGGGGAGAGAGGAATGGGGACCAGCGGGACAAGCTGCCCGCCCTGCAGTCCTGGGCACCAGCACCTGCAATCCAGTAGAGGGACAAGCTGCCCACCAACGGTCCCCTGCGGTTGTGGCCATCCAGGGCGAAGCCAGCCTGGGGCCTGGTTGCCTGTGGCCAGCCAGTAGGAGTGAAGCCCAGGTCCTGGGTGCCTGCAACCTGCAGAGGAGGGAATCCTGGGTCCTGGGTGTGGGGTGAGGCAGAGGCAGTTAGGGGTGATCAGGCCAGAGGGGAGCAGTTAGGGACAATCAGGCTGGTAGGGGAGCAGTTAGGGGTGATCAGGCAGGTGGGAAGAGGTGGTTAGGGGTGATCAGGCAGGCAGGTAGAGGTGTCAGGGGCAATCAGGCAGGCAGGCAAGTGGTTAGGAGCCAGCGGTCCCAGATTGCAAGAGACAATTGGACATCCTGGATTGAAGATGGTGCAGGCCGGGCTGAGGGACCCCCTTCCTACGCATTAATTTCATATACCAGGCCTCTAGTTACAGTATTAGAATCAGATACTTATGGAATAAGGGTAGCCTAATCCCCTGAGGAGACTTTACCTTAAAGAGATAATATTTTAATCGAAATGTGAGATGCATACAAGTTCACCAGATAGTCAAGATGAGGGTAAGACTTCCAAGCAGAGAAAAAGTTGTGAATGAAAGCCCTGGGGTAAGGCCTGTTTGGGGAACTACAAGTTGTTCAGCATGGCTGCAGTATTACACGCCAGAAGGCAGAGGATGAGTGGTGAAAAGAATGGCCTGACAGGTAAGCAGTGACTGCACTGTGAAGGCTTTTACGTGCTACACAGAGCACTTTGGTTTTATCCTGTAGGCCATGCAGATTTGGGTGAACTGAAAAAAATCATAATAATAGGAATTTGTTGTTGTAAGGCTCTCAAGAGGATTTTTAGAAGCAAATCTTATTTTTTTTAGAATAATACTTTTCTCACCTTCCTTTTCATATGAGATCATTCTTTTATTGATGTAGAGAAGTGTTTTTTTTTTCTTTTCATTAAATGAATTCTCTGTAATGCTGCCCATTACTCCTAAGTGGATATTTAAGCCAGTTTTGAAATTGCAGGTAGATAGCCAAACTACCACAGAGCTTTATCCTAAAAATGAGTTGTGTTTGTTAGACCTAATGCTAGTGAGAAAAATAGTAAGATTTTACTAAACTATATACTTTTTTTCAAAGAGGCATGCTCTTTACTATTCTATGATATTTTTTTTCTCTTTTGGAAGGCTAATTTTTCAATTTAATTTTTATGTACTTTTCTGACAAAATACATTTGGATTCCCTCCAATAATATTTCTAAAAAGACTTAAGTTGAAATAACAGTTGGCAGGCCATGTGAAAAGTAAGTGTGTCATCTGTGTATGTTACATAGGTTAAATTTAACTTGGTGGTTCAGAAAATGTTTACATATTCCTTCAAGATGTGGTGAGTACTTTTCTCCTGAAGAATAGGGTTTCCCTTGTAGTGAGGGAGAGCCGGTGCTGGAAACCCAGGGCATACGTGTCTAAAAACATTCCCGGTATTTGCTCAGGCACTTGCCAAGTCTGTTGAAGAGTGAGACACTGTCTTTTGCTGTTATTGGAATTTACAAATGTAAGGCAGGTGTCATAGCTGCTAACCTTTTGGCTCTTTCTGTTAACTCTGGAAAAGCAATTAAGTAAAGGAAAAATCTATGAGCAGGTAGAGCAAGGCATATCTTATAAAATTCAGCGGTGGCAACCATATTGCAATCACAGAGATGATGTCATAGTATAGTAATCTCTTACACTGTAGTTTGAAATACTCTGCTGGCTCTCAAATGATGATTCAAACTGGAGCTTTACCTACCCCTAGTTAGAAAACTGTCTACCTGTTATGATTTTAAGAATACCACAAAGAACTTCCTGCCCAGCAATATATTTCCTAACTATTTATTGGTTTATGCAGGTAGAAAGGTCATTCCACAATTGGAGATGAATTTGAGGCATAAATACCTCTAGGTAAGACATTTTATACTTAACTAGAGGCCCAGTACACTAAATTTGTGCAAGGTTGGTGGTTCCTCAGCCCAGCCTGTGCACCCTCTCCAATTGGGGATCCCTCTCACAATCCAGAACCACTGACTCATAACTGCTCACCTGCTTGCCTACCTGATGCTCCTAACTGCTCTCCCCTGCCGGCCTGATCCCCCTAACTGCCTATCTGCTCTCCCTTCCTCTCCATGCACAGACATGCTGAGACTCCTGGTGCAGGTATGCTGAGAACTCTCCACCGCCACCCCACCCCCATCCTGATTGGTTATTATGTGAAGGCGTCCTGGACAATTTGCATATTTCTCTATTATTCTTATAGATGTACCCCTAGGTGAGGCATTAAATATTTAATACTTTGCACTATAAATGCATCATAAAAGCAAATTTTCTTGATGGAGGTTGGTGAAAAGAATAAATCACTTGAGTATCAGATGTGTGAAGGGGAAGTGAATTGGAAGGTGAATAAAGCATAGCTGGAGATTCCAAAGACAAATAAAATATTAGTTAATCCTTCTTGAGTGCCTATTATACACCAAGAATTTCTAGGCTCTTTCAATGTGTTATCTTCTTTAACCCACCCCAGCAATGCTGTGAGGGAGGCACCATTTTTATCCTCCATCTTAGCAAGGTGCCAGCTGAGGGAGATGAACTCACTTGCCCAAAGTTATATAATGGGTAAGATGCTAAGATTCTAACAGATATTCTGACACTAATGCCTATACTCTTTTTATTTACCCTCAACCAAGGATATTTTTCCATTGATTTTTAAAGAGATTGGAAGAGAGAGGAAAAGACAGAGAGCAATGTCTGATGTGAGAGAAACACATTTACTGGTTGCCTCCTGCATGCGCCCTGACCAGGGTCTGGGCCAGGGAAAAGCCTGCAACCAAGGTACGTGCCCTTGAACGGAATCAATCTGGGACCCTTTGGTCTGACCCTCTATCCACTGAGCTAAACCAGCTAGGTCACTAATGCTTGCAATCTTCACCCCTTCCTATACTTAATTTATGTGTTTCCTATGTACCTCGTGAATTAGAGCTCCTTGCATGGCATGGCGTAGTTGGCTCAGCAAGCCACAGTCCGTTTACCAAAGGAGTGGTAAATGTCAGTTTTGTCTCATTTTCCCCTTTATTTGGCCCAAACTACCGGATCCAGCCGACATCACAGGTCCAGCATAACAGGTCCTGGAGGTAGGGCTAGGAGGTTTTAAGAGAAATAAAGACAAGAGAAAGCGGGACTTCAGGAGGACTGCTAGTCCATGATGAGACTGCAGTAACTTTATTAGTTGCAGGCGTACATTTATGCAGCTTTTCTGGGCATTTCTCCAAGTGCCCCTTTCCCAGGACAAGGCCGCCCATCAGCTCCTCAAGACATTCTTGGAAAAGATACATAGAGCAAGCATCTGGTTAGATATCATTGAGAACAGCCTAGCTGAGAACATCCAGATAAGTCGTGCATCACGTGCACTCTCTAACAATGGGGCTATGGTCTGCCCTATCCCTAGTTGACCCTGAAGGCTTAGGGGAGAGCAGGTAGGCGTCCCTACCCTGCACTCAATCCGCTGTAGGAGAGCAGGTAGGTGTCCCTACCCTATGCTCCATCCTTGCCCTCAGGCCCCACGGAACACGGCTTCCCACACCAAACAAGATTGGATTGTTAAAGAGAATGTTCCAGCTTTTGTATTCTAAAAATGTCCCTTTCTTTGCCATAAAAATTCTTTTTCTCTCATCTAGGAAGGGACTTACCTTCTACTTTACCCCTCTTCAAGCAAAAGAATGAGGAAAAAGTACAGCTATATTGAAATGCTGAAGAGCCCAAGCTTCAAAGTCAAACTTGACTTGGAATCCTAACTCTACCATTTGCTAGAAGCATGGCCATGTTATGAAGGATTTGGGACCTTAATTTCCTCTTCTATAAAATAGGTCTATCAGATGGAAGTACTTACAGCTGTACGTAACAACTGTCAATAGGCTTATTTTTCCTTCCCATCAAGAAGTCCAGTGGTAACCCTAGACAGTTTGGCTCCGTGGATAGACCGTCAGCTTGCAGATCAAAGAGTCCCGGGTTCGATTGTGGTCAAGGGCGCATACTCTGGTTGCAGGTTCCTGCCCAGCCCAGGCCCTCCCTGGCTAGGGCACGCGCAGGAGGCAACCAATCGATGTGTTTCTCTTATATCAGTATTTCTCTCTGTTTTTAACCCTTTAACTCTCTCTAAAATCAATGGAAAAATATTCTCGTGTGAGGATTGGGGGGGCGGGGGGAGGGAAGTCCAGTGATAAGCAGCTGCTGATTATGGTGCAGGAGCTTGATGGGCTTTGCCAGCCTTCCTGCCCTTCTCTAGGCAATTGCCCAATTCTTTTACCTCCGGGTAACAAAGTGAGTGCTGCAACTCCGCTATTTCATTACAGCTAAGGCAGGACGGACACGGAAGTGGTGGTACTTGTTAATTAGTTCTTCCAATGGGATTTCAAAAGTTGGTGTGTCAGTCAAACATTTATGTTATAAAGGAGAATAATACCTCATAGGTTAGATAAATATTAACTTAGATAATAATACATAAAGTGATAATTCTGTGCCTATTATACAAAAAGTACCTAACAAAAGGCAGCTATAGTTATCATTGTCATTTCTTACAGACACTGATCTAGATAAAATCTGAAGTCACAGATCCTCTCCTCTTTCAATTTCTGTCTAATCTCATCTCTAGCTGCTTGCTCACACTCCATACAGTAGTAACTAACTGCTTCAGCAAAAACTATCTGCTTGGAGTTCTGCGTTATAACAGCTCGGCTTTCCCTTTGCACATACCTATCCTGATCCTACAGTACCCTTTCCCTTCTTAACTTACCTGGCACTGACCTGCCCTTTAAAACCTGCTTAGGCTTTTAAGGCAACTCCCAGCCCCACCCCAAGTGGGATTAGTGTCCCTCTCCAATGCTCCCCACCCAGACTACATCTTTATGGTAGAGTGTAGATGAGTGTACAGGGATTTTCTCTTCACTTGATGGACTCCTGTGGTAGGCTCTGAGTTTCCTGAGGTCTAGACCAGCTTTCCTTCTCATCTTGGTGTTCCCTAAATAGTGGAGAGTCAGTACGTGTTTGTTAAACACAGCTGAGGAGTCACACTGTGTCTTCTCTAATTTTCATTGTCCTCTGCCCAAAGCTCTTCATCAACATTTCTTTCATCTCTTCTTTTTTCCTCCTCTCTCTCAGGGGGTAATGGCCATCTTTTCAGGAAATAATAACTGGATCATGATTCATTTCTTGGTGTTCTGGGAAGTAAGCATTTACTTGGATAGCTTGAGCTCCCGTTGATTCTGACTGCCAGTAGCAAGGGGTTAAAAATGGAGCTACATAAACTAGCCAGAGAAAGAATCTCTGTTTTTTGGTTTTTCTATAGTTCAATTGCCATGGAAATAGCCTCCACCCAGTGTTAGCTCATTAGGGCTTTTTCCCTTTAAATAATTTGGAAGACAGCCACGGTCCACAGTAGACTGCTTCATGGAAAAGACCATACTTGACATCCCCTTCCTTATGCTAAACTCTGCCCTAAATAGGAAAGCAGCAATTCTTCAAGGTAACACATTCCATTTACGGTTGAATTATTGTAGCAAGTGGTTCATTTGATCTTTTGTAAAATCTTCTTTTTGGAATATGTATATGAAGTCAGGTGAGGAATAGGTTTTCTACATCAAAACAATTTAATAGGTATTATTTAATCTGTGTAGTTAAGTTACAACCTTAATTCACATCTTCTAGGGGAAAAACTGGCTTTCCAGGTATCGTCCAGGGAAGTCAATACTCTTTCCCCTGAGAATATATGAGATGAAATACAAATAAGGCAAGTCTTTTTGTACATGACTGAAATTGTTTTCATCTAGTGTGGCGGAACTTTCCCCCAAAATCAGAAGAGTCACTGGAGAGTGTTAAAAGTCTCACCTGGTTTTGATCAGGACAGGCTGGCCATAAGGGATTTATTCAAATTGCAACTTGATTTCTATTGACAAATCTCTTGAATTTTCTTGTATATACCTGAATTTTCCTAACAAAAGAATGAGAAGAATTTACTCCTCTCATTCTGTGAGACCGAAATTAGTAACAACCATTACAGCTGACTTAAAACATGACTTTTTGACTTTAAAGAATTTCTACCTCTCTCAGAGTGTGTTGCTCAGTGGTTGGCCTATGAACCAGGAGGTCACGATTGGATTCCCGGTCAGGGCACATGCCCAGGTTGTAGGCTTGATCCCAAGTATGGACATGCAGGAGGCAGCCAACTAATGATTCTCTTATCACTGATGTTTCTCTCTCTCTCTTCCTTTCCCTTCCTCTCTGAAATCAATAAAAATATATTTTGTAGAAAAGGAAGTTCAACCTACCTTGGACACACCTACAAATTCAATAAAGGGGGCCTCCCCCCTCATGTTTTCCATATATTGAATCATGAGGGTCTGATCATTTCTTTATTAAAAATTGTTCCTTGGAAAGGATATGAAAGTCATTCAACAAACTGAAGCCCAAATGATTGCTAATGGCTAGAGAATTTTCACTTGAAAAAGATAAATCAACATCTTTAGTTTAAGCTGACGTGAAATGTGGGCCCAAGAGGCACATGCAATTAATTTCCCTTAGCTGATAATCGTGCCTCTAAAGTCATGACATCTTAGAAATAATTTCTCATTCCAAATTCACATAATTATCAAAGAATCTGGGTTTCACATATAAATGTGACAGCTTATCTAGGCAATAATCCTTCTCTAGGCAAGAGATAGGTTATGAAGACAAAGGAGCTTATGGAGTTGATGAGAGCAACTTTGCCTACTATGGCAAATGAAGCTGTGGAGACATCTGACAATGAGTAGTTTAGAAAGGGTGTTCAGAGCTGAAATTCAACACCAAAGAGAAGGTTGTAGAGTTGAAGCAGTTTTCCATGCACTTAGGCCTGGAAAAAGCAAATCTTGTGAAACAACAGAGAGATCTTATTAAAACAGTCCCATGTTTATGTTGTTAGAAGCTTTTCTGCTGACCTGTGTTATCATATCTCAGCTAGTATTCGGTACATGTTTCAAATGACTAGGAAAGAAATGTCAATCAATTACTAAATCAATTTAATAACATTTGCTAAAACATTGATTCCCCCCCCCAGCTTTATTGAGATATAATTGACATGTTACATAGGAAACATTGATTTAACTTTTCAAAACAAGTGTCATCCTATCAGCGTTCAGAAGAACATTGATTTTGTACTTAGGCAACAAAAATGAAAAAGGCAGAGCTCATAGTCTAGAAGAGGAAATACAGAGTGAGGCAAAAGTAGGTTGACAGTTGTGAGTATGCAAAACACAGTGTGTTCTTGTATTATTTATTTATTTATTATTATATTATTTTCCATGTGAAAAACTATCAACCTACTTTTGCCCACCCACCCCTGTAGCAAATAATGGTAATAAGATGCAGTGATGGAGGCCTGCCCAGAAGATGACAGGTGAGTTGTATTTCACACAGAAGAACCGGTACAGGAGGAGGTATTTCTTTGTGAAAGAGTTAATAAACATTTATTGATGCTTGTGATATTAAAGGTAAGCATTGTTTGAAATCTGTTATTTTTTCTTTTTATTCTGTCTTATTTCAGGCTTAAAATAAAAATTGCGTTGGGCATATGAAAAGTATAAAAGTGCGTAATAATTTGTAAAGCATGATGTAGGTATAGGGCATAATCAGCGTTTGCAAATCTGATTTGTTCCGTTTTTGAATACAACAATGCTGGACTGATTGTGGCGACTTTGGCCGTGTGTTATTCTGGAGATGGACAACAGGAACCAAACTTAATATAATAGACACATTCAGACAAGAGAATGTATCTGTGTAATTTTAAATATAAGCACATTGCTGGGAATCCACTGCCTTCTCACTATTTTTTCTGACATCATAATCAGTGTGCTTTTTTTTTTTTTCCCCAAGGCAAGGGAAAAAAACTGTGCCTCATCGATATCCAGCTTTTAATCAGCTAGACAGTTAAATAGAAATTTTTATTCTCAAGTAGTATAATCTTGTGTATCATCTCAGACTTTAAGCTTTTGAATGAGAGTTCTATTAATATAGTAATTTTTAGAGATTATGCCCTTATTGCACTGCTTGGGGTGATTTGCGAAGTAATTTTTTACTAGTAGACTGTCTTTTAGACATCTTCTTGAGATTTTTTTCTTTAAAAATGACATTCAGCCCATCCAGCATGGCTCAGTGGTTGAGCATCGACCTATGAGCCACGAGGTCACAGTTTGATTCCCAGTCAGGCCTGGATTGTGGGCTTGATCCTCAGTGTGGAACATGCAGGAGGCAGCTAATCAATGATTCTCTCTCATCATTGATGTTTCTATCTCTCTATCCCTCTTCCTTCTCTGAAATCAATACAAATATATTTTAAAAGATTAAAATGACATTCAGCATATTTCTAGTGGCATAATGATAAAGTACATTATAGGATATTTGAAACTTTGATAAGTAAAAAAGGAAAATTTGAACCACCTACATTTCCATCTCCTATAAATTATAAATTTTAATGTATCTTCTACTTTTAAGAGAAAGATAACTTTCAAATGGGATCATACTATAGCTGGCCAAGCAATGGGGAGGCTCTCAGCTCACGACCCGAGGCTTAGTAACTAGTCTGGAACGCAGAGCACTCCCGGGAGGGAGGCCTTCAGGATAACTTTAATTCTTCCCCCAAAGTGCTGTCATTGAAGGGAAAATACATTTTTGGAGCTCTTTTAATATGCTAGTTTCCAGCAGGTTCTCAAATTACACTTTCTGTGAAGAGAACGCTGAAGGGGAGAGGAGAGCGAGTGAAGGAGAATGCTGAGCCAGAAGCTAGGACATTCCAGAAATGCTATGAGATTTAAATTGTGTAACTTTCCCCCTCACTTCCCGGGTTTACATGCATTTAATGCAGCTTGACCTGTTCAACTCATCTTGGGTTTCCCTGTGGATGCTGCTGCCTCTTTTAGGCCAAACTCTCTGTCTAACATAGCAGATAAAGACATAGTCCTATGCCCCTATCAATTCAATGAATATTTGTGAACAAAATAATGAGCTGCAAACAAATAAATCCCTATATTTAAGCTATTTTCAGTTACTTTTTCCCCCACAGAAGTGCTTATAGCCAAAAGTATTGCTACTTAGTAAAAAAATAAATAAATAAATAAAAATAGTCCATTCAAGAAAGACTTCTGTTGACCATATGCAAATACTAGTAAAGTAGTGGAGAAGAAAGACAAACCAAAAAAAGGAACAAGTTTATAAGTGCAGCTATCAATCAACTTGGGAAGAAACATATCAGATCCTCGGTGAGCGCAGAATTCAGTGTGTGCTCATGGGAGCAGGAGAATGTGGGTATGTGGGAGCAGAAGCACTCTCTTTGGGAACACGCAGAAGGCCATGGACGTCATGTGACAGTCAGCATGTTACAGGGAATGGACGAAGAGCTATGGTCATGAAGGAGGTCCACTAAAAGGAGGTCATTTAAAAGAGCTTTGTTGTACGTGAGAATCCAGAGGAGGAAGCCACTAATTCACGAAGGGGTAGGAGTAAGGACACAGCAGAGAGAGGAGTGGAGAGCCTTGAAGAGAGAATCGGATGCTAAAGGCCCAGAACGGTAACTGCGCGCGCAGTGGGCAATGAGCACGTCTGTCTGGCTGAAGCCACAGCGAAGAAGTGGGAACAAGGCGGGAACCTTACTTGGAGACGCATGTTAAAAGGCTTTCTATATCAGACTCAGGGTTTTATATTTATCCACGAAGCAAGTGGATTTCAAACTTTTTAAAATACGTTTTTATTGACTTCAGAGAGGAAGGAAGAGGGAGAGAGATGGAAACATCAAAGATGAGAATCACTGATTGGCTGCCTCCTGCATGGCCTCTACTGGAGAGCGAGCCTGCAACTGGGCATGCGAAGATGATGGTTGTTTCTCTGGGCCAGAAACCCAGCCATGAGTTAACGGTGTGCGCCCCCAGCTTGGAACGGGCCATAGAGATCTCGAGAGCAGCGCTTGCCCAGACAGCCTGACTTGCACTGGGGAGCTGGAACTTCTCTGTGTCTGGCCACTTTCTGCCTCAATGACACTGATCTACGTAAGTCATAGGAGGTGGGGGAGAGTTTGTGGACACATGCGTTCAGGATTTTGTCCCTGTTAAGCAGTTTGCTTAGTGAGTTTTGGCATGGCTGTGCTGTGAAGAGCCAGACACTCTTTGGGACGTAAAGCATTTTGGAGGAAAGAGGGCATGCACACTGAATGGATGCTATGATATTTAGGGCTGCTTCCGTTTTCTTCTAAGTGTCTGGAATGTCTGCTCAGAGATTACCAACTTGGAGGCTCAAAGGCATGCCCAAGAGACCTTGCCACAAATGGCAGTTCGGTCAACACCTAATTGTGGAAAAAAACAGTATTCGGTAACTACCAGGGAAGCTAGTGCTTTTTATATCACAGAGAAAGGTGGCCCCGGTCAGTACTGTTACACCAGGCTTGGTGCATTCATCAGGACATGTGGGTTTCCTCAGTTGTTGATGAAATGTCTCCTTTGGTGACACTCACCGGCCAAGGAGCAAGTTCAAACTCTTAAACTTGTATTCAATGTCCTCTACAACCTTCTTGTGATTTCTTCTTACTACTAATTACCTTTGAGAACCCCGGCTCTGATCAACCAGCCCTATTCTTTATTGCCCAAATAATCTTTTTCCTTTCTCCCGTATGCTGTTGCTCCCCCTATCTGGACTATCTCCCTTGTTTCCCACACTCACTCCGTCTGTCCCTCTACTTAAATCCTGCATATGCTTTAGGAGGCAGTGTAAATTCTGATCCCCCATGAGGACAGCTTCCTAGAGATTGTGGGCAGTCCACTGTTTATTCCTGTGGTTAGTGTTCTCAATATAGATTCTGTTTTACGTTTTTAAAAGTGTCTCTAGATTTGAAACTCGAGAGCCCTGTGTAATTAGGAACTCAAAAGTTGATGCTATCATGATACTGATTTTATGAAGATGAATAAAGGAATGTTGTAGGGAGAATAGTTGACTGTTTACTCCTAGAAATTGTATCTATGATTTATTTAAAAATTCATGTTGATCCAAGTTTCCAAAAAAATTGCTATAAATATGTAGTTTATGACTATTATTATTGTGTTTTATCAAGGCTGGTTGATGTGGTGGTAGGGGAGTGAAGCTAGGTTAGGCTAGCTGACTGAGATTCTCAAAGTAAAATTTTTTATATTGTATTATGTGTTCACTATCCCAAGTCAAGTTTCCTCCCATCACCACTTATTGTCTCTTTCCCCTTCCTCTCATCCACCCCCTTTCTCCTCTGGTAATCACCATACTGTTGTATGAGGTATTTTGGTGGTTTTGTAGTATTTTTGGTTGTTTGTTTGTTTTTTGTTTGGTTTTTTTTAATCTCCCCACCTTTTTCACTCAGCCACCCCCCTTCCCCCGCCGCCAAATCTCTCCCCTCTGACAACTGTCAATCTGTTCTCTTAATCTATGAGTCTGTTTCTATTTTGTTTGTTAGTTTATTTTGTTCATTGGATTCCACATATAAGTGAACTCACATGGTACTTGTCTTTGACTGGCTTATTTCACTTAGCATAATACCCTTCAAGCTGTCACAAAAGTTAAGATTTCCTTCTTGTTTACAGCTAAGTAGTATTCCATTGTGTCAATGTCCCACAACTTTTTTTAATCCACTCATCTATTGATGGGCACTTGGGCTGCTTCCAAATCTTGGTTATTGTAAATAACACTGCAATAAACAGAGGGGTGTATATATCCTTTCCAATTAGTGTTTCTGGTTCTTCCCATGTATTCCCAGAAGTGGAATAGCAGAGACATGAGGCAGTTCCATTTTTAATTTATTGAGGTAATTCCACGCTGCTTTTCCCAGTGGATGCATCAGTCTGCATTCCCACCAGCAATGCCTGGGGGCACTCTTTTCTCTGCATCCTTGCCAACATTCGTTTGTTGATTTATTGATGATAGCCATTCTGACAGGGGTGAGGTGATATCTCATTGCAGCTTTAATTTGCATATCTCTAATGAAGAAGTGATGCTAGGTTAGGCTAATTGACTGAAATTCTGAAAGCAAACTTTTATGGTCTCTTCTTGAGTCCTGAAAAACGAAAACTGAGCATCTACAGCTAGAGATCACTTTTCTACAAGTGCCCAGTCTTTCTGAAAAGCTGGAGGGGGAAGGAGCTAGCAATGTGTTCCTATTTTTCTGCCTAATGTTGTAGTTTCTGTGGATATTATCATCTATCTCAACTCGTGCCAGCGTCATGATTGCTCTTGTGGTCCTCTTCTTGGAGATCCAGGTTTCTTTCAGCAGGAATAGCAATTGCTCCCCCTGCCCACCCCCCGCCCCCCCCTGTCACCACGAGTGATAAGCAGGCGGTACATACGCTGACATAAGGCCAGTAAAAACTAGAATCTTTCATTAGCCATTGTCTGAATCATCAACGATGACTTAAATGCGTATTCAACCTTCCCTTATTCTCATTGCGTCCCCCCTCACACTCCATGTTTAGGTTTACCCAACCCTTTCAGTTATAATGTCTCAGACGTACCCTCCGCACAACAAGAAGTGGGCTGCCGCCATGTCTGTGAATGCGCTGGGTAAGCCAGCCCTGGCATGTAAGTGTCCTGCCGTCCGAGGTAACTGGTTTAAGGGAGATGCTGCCTCTGAGACCGACATTCTCACAGTCTGTTCCCTGAGGCCTAGACAGATAGCAGAGCCCATGCCCTAATGAATGAAACATCACATATCGCCGAAACCGGTTTGGCTCAGTGGTAGAGCGTCGGTCTGCGGACTGAAAGGTCCCAGGTTCGATTCCGGTCAAGGGCATGTACATTGGTTGCGGGCACATCCCCGGTAGGGGGTGTGCAAGAGGCAGCTGGTCGATGTTTCTCTCTCATCGATAGTTTCTAGCTCTCTAGCTCTCTCCCTTCCTCTCTGTAAAAAAATCAATAAAATATATTTTTTAAAAAAAAGAAGAAGAAAGAAAGAAAAAGAAACATCACATATCTAGAAGACTTCAAGTTCAATCTAAAGCCAGATGCCGTCTTTGGTCAACTAATGTACTTAACAATAAATATAGATGCTTTTGGTTCCTTTTTTTTTTTTTTTTTTTTTTTTTTTACAACTTACTCTGTCTTGTGGTAATCTGCTCTAAGGATGGTAGAAGTACACACACCATTTAACTCTCTACCTCCGGGAAGGTTTGGTACTTGCTTTTGGAGAAGTCTCATCAGTCACCACCAACTCATCACGAGCTCTGAGGCCTCAGGCATGGTGACAGGAAAATACATGAAGAAGTTAGACAGTACATAAATATTTGTAGCCTGCTGGGGTGTTTTCCCAATTGTAAAAATGTTAGAGAAAATATGAAGAAAATGTGTACCGTTTGCTTAGAGAAAGAATGCTTTATATTCTGTGCCAATGTCTCTTTCTTCTTTTACTTTTTTTTTTTGGAGGGGGATTGGGTGTTATTAGGAATTAAAAATATTCGGTGCAGCCTTAGGTAAGATGAGATCCACTGACAAAATATAATTGTGAATTTGTCCAGCTTCTAATCTTATTTACCTGTTTTCTTTACCTACGTGAACATTGGCTGGGTAAAGAGCCTCACTTGTTACCATCCACCCTTCCCATCAGTCTTGACTAAATCATAATACAGATCCTCCTGGGGATCTTCTGTTGAGGAAAGCTATTTTCTTTACTGGATCCTTCCCAGTCTGGTGTCTGTGAAACATTCTGAATTTTTTGGTTGTTATCAAAACAGTCTCCTAAGCCCACGGTCTGGGTTCTGATTTGGATTGGAGAGTCGCAGTTTCATTAGGATCAAATGAATGTGCATTTCTGGAAGGAAGGCACATTTTTTGTGGTCACAGCAAATGCCACTGGACATCACCAGTTTCAGACTTAGGGGCATCTGAGAAGAATGTGATATTTTCCACATTTTAGTTTCTTTTTGAAGCTAGGTTCCTCGAGGCAGGGGCATGCTCTCATCCTGGGATGATTTTTTTTGCTGAGTGTGATTATCGATATTCTGGTCATACTTCAGCCGCCACTATTTGGGAGCGCCCTGATTTAAATGTATATGCTGGATTTGGCCTATGCAATTCTTGAAAATGAGAAATTGAATGCAGATGTATTAAAGCTCTGCTTAGATGCAGGCACAACTCTCAAGGTTAAGAAGGGGACAAGGGAGGATATGCGTAAAGACAATTTACCAAGGGCTGGGCTGCCTCTTTTTAATGTTTCTGGTTTAATGCATCTTGGGACTTTCTTGAAAGGGATATATGGAAATTGTGGGTAAAGCATGGATGATTTAGTGGTGTGGAATGAAGAGAAGGAAATGGAAATAAATGGGGATATAGATTAATTTGGTGACAGATCAGGAAACTTTGGTAGGAGATACATATATAATTCTAAGAACTTTTTATATTATTTATTTTGAAATAATTTCAAACTTGGAAAAACATTACAATAACAGTACTACAAAAAATTCTATATTCCTTCACCCAACTTTTCCAAATGTTAACATTCATTCCATATGTTAACATTTGTTCTCTCTCTTGCCTTAACCCTTCAGGGTGCATTTTTTCAAAAAAAACAAGATCTCTCTCCTACATAACCAAATGCAGACATCGAATAAATTAATAGTCCACAGATCCTATTTAGACTTCAGCTGAACCAATTGTGTCTCCTTTTGCTTTCTTTTTTTAAAACTATGTATATATAAAACTATATATATATATATATATATATATATATATATATATATAGTTTATTGATTTCAGAGAGGAAGAGAGAGATAGAAACCTCAATAAGAATCACTGATCAGCTGCCTCCTGCACAACCCCTACTGGGGATCAAGCCCCTAATCCAGGCATGTGCCTTGACCAAGAATATAACAATGACTTTCTAGCTCATGGGTCAATGCTTAACCACCGAGCCACACCAGTTGGGCTCCTTTTGCTTTCTGATCCAACAACCAGTTCAGACCAGGTGCTACACTTAGTTGTCATACCACTTAGCTCTTCAACCTGGAACAGTTGCAAGACCTGGTTTTCACGATCTTAAGTTTTAACATAATAAGGCTTTCCTTCTGAAGGGTGCTCTTCAAGCTGGGTCCATCTGATGTTCCTTTGGACCAGGGTCAGGCCATGCTTTCTTGACAGTGGTCTGTGCTCTTCTCAATGCATGACATTGGGAGTGTGCACAGTGTCTATCCAGTCCTCTACAGTGAGGCTAACCTTGACTACCAGGTAGGTTATTAACTGCCAAATAGCTTAACTATAAAGTCACCTTTTTCACCCCCTTGATCATTTCCCGAGCATTTGGGTGTTCCAAGATTGTGCTAATCCTCTTTTCTACAGCAAAGTTCCACCCACCAAAAAATCTCTTCTGAAAATACCGTAGCACCACTATGACTATTACCAAATCTCTATTTATTAGTTGGCATCCTATAGTAAGAAAAGTTTTCCTTGTACTAGTATGGCTTCTCCAGAGAAACAGAGCTGTTATGGACTGACTATTTATGTCCCCCGCAAAAATTAATACGTACCTTAGAACCCTAACCTTTAGTGTGATAATATTTGGAGGTGGGGCCTTAGGGAGGTAATTAAAGTTATATTAGGTAATGAGGGTGGGGCCCTTATGATGGGATTAGTGCACTTAAAAAAGAAGAGGGAACATGGAATATCTGTGTGTGTGTTCACACACACACACACACACACACACACACACACACACAGGAAGGATATGTGAGGATATAAGGAAGAGAGCTCTTGCCACTTACTGTGGTAATTTTAAACATGTCGGCAAATCTTTTGCTACACTCCCCATCCAGGGTGAAATCTAATTTCTCTTCTCATGAATAAGAGCTAGACTTGATGACTTGCTTTAGCAAATAAAATATAGCAGAAATGACACTACATGGTATCCAAGGCCTGATCATATAAAGTGATATGGCTTCTATCTGCTTTTCTCCTGAGGTACTTTCTTTTGGAACCTAGCCACCATGTTGTGAGGAAACCCAGGCCACATGGGGAGTACATGTGTACATGTGTAGGTGTTCTGGCCAACATCCCAACTTAGGTCTTGGCCAAAAGCCTGAATTAACTGCAAGACACGTGAGATAATTCTATTCTCAGCCTCATCTGACTACAACCACACAAGACACCTGAGTAAAAACTGCCTCCTGAGCCTAGTGAACTCCCACACCCATGAGGGATAATAATAACAAAACAATCGTGGCTGTTTTAGGCTACTGAATTTTGGAGAATTTATTTTAAAAAAAACAATAGATAACCAGAATATTTATCTAACAACTGTTTATCTTACTTGTCCAGAATCTGATCTTAACACAAATTTGCCACTTATATTTTAATATAGTTCTGAAAACTTCAAAAAGCATCCTATTATTTAGATGATTCTCCATAATATGACCACAGTCTTCCAGTTTGTCTCATTCTCACCTCTCAGATGTAACCCCAGCATCAGCCAGATGGGCCTACTCAGACCCTTAAATATTTCATTTCATTTGCTCTCCTGGAGTCCATTTCTCCCTCTCTCTCTCTCTCTCTCTCTCTCTCTCTCTCTCTCTCTCTCTCTCTCCCTCCCTCTCTCTCTCCCTCCCTCTCTCTCTATCTCTCTCCCTCCCTCCCTCCCTCCCTCCAATTTTTATCAGTCCAATTGGTACTAAAAGGTCTATGAAAAAAATTAAGCAGTATTAAAGAGAGATGTATAGTTGTGTGGGAGGGCATATTACTTTACTGTCAGTGGTTAGGGGATTCCTTTGCCATGGGAGACATTTGATCAGAGTTCTGGAAAAAATGATTAGAGATACCCGAGAGAAGATAACTCTAAGCAGAAGGAAGAGCAAATACAAAGACCTCGAGGCAGAATGTGGTTGTTGTGGTCAAGAAACAAAGAGGGCCTTGGGAATAGAGCAGAATAAGCAAGGCACGGTTAGGAGATAAGGTCAGGGATGTTGGGTGCAGATCTTCCAGAACAGTGATTGTTGCTCTGAGGACCGTGGCTTGACTCTGTGTGAGACATAAAACCATTGGACTGGAGGATTTGAACATAATGTTATCTGTAAATCAAAACTTAGATTATCATGATGTAACTTGTCTGAAAATGCCAGGAATATGGAACTTTAAAAAAAAAAAAAAAAAAAAATATATATATATATATATATATATATATATATATATATTTCTTTATTGATTTCAGAAAGGAAGAGGGAGAGATAGAAATATCAATGATGAGAGAGAATCATTGATCGGCCTGCAACCCGGGCATGTGCTCTTGGCCAGAATCGAACCTGGGACCCTCAGTCTGCAGGCCATCACTCTATCCATGGAGCCAAACTGGTTAGAACTGGAACTTATTTGTAAAATCAATAAAACCCTCTTCCTTTTAAACAAACCCTCTTAATCTGTGGACTGTTTAACTATAAGTTATTGAATTCAAATCATAGGGTTCACATTTGGAGACCTCAAAATTGTAAGTGATTGTTTCTTAATGAAGTCTTGTGTTGTTGTCTGGGGGTTTTTGTGGTTTTTTGTTTTGTTTGTTTGTGTGTTTTTTTGGTGTTTTTTTTTTTGCTTTTATTTTACTGTTTTGTACCATAATTTTTATTGTTTAATATAACCCATATACATACTTCAAATGTCAAATTGCCATAAGTTTATAAA
The DNA here is from genome assembly GCA_963693515.1 of Pipistrellus nathusii. Classification (NCBI taxonomy): domain Eukaryota; kingdom Metazoa; phylum Chordata; class Mammalia; order Chiroptera; family Vespertilionidae; genus Pipistrellus; species Pipistrellus nathusii. The sequence goes on along the minus strand of OY882861.1, from coordinate 3,197,028 downwards.
AGAAATGGTGTTCCTTCCCTATTCTGTTCCTAATTCTGACTCCTGATCTCCAGTGGCAACCATTTTCAATCTATTTTTATGTATTTTTAAGTAATATGTCTACACGGCCATTTCTGTTTTCTTGGTTTTATTTATTCTTTTATATTTTTATTGATTTCAGAGAGGAAGGGTGAAGGAGAGAGAGAGTTAGAAACATATACAATAAGAGAGAATAATTGATTGGCTGCCTCCTGCATGCCCCACACCAGGGATTAAGCCCACAGCCCCACACCAGGGATTAAGCCCACAGCCTGGGCATGTACCCTGACTGGGAATTGAACCATGATCTCCGAGTTCATAGGTCAACAGCCACTGAACCATGCCAGAGCTGTATACTCAGTGTTAGATATTATCTATTTCCTATTGAAGAACACAATTCTGTCCTTAAAATCAATCTTTCCTTTATTCCTATATGGTCAAATGTATCAGTAACCTGTCAGTTCTGGGGTTTTTCATTTTGTTTTGTCCTTTGTATCCTTGAAAAGCCAAGCCTTCTAGAACTCTCTGTCCTTTTGCTCCTATCTGGACAGGTTGTTCTCTAGGCCTGTTCCTGTTGTACCTTCGGACTTCCTCACCATACTGGCACGTCTCTGTTCCATTACCCTAGGGAAAAATGTTCTTCAGCTGTTCTTACCACAGCCCCTCTTTCTAGGGTTTCTTGTTTTTCTTTTTTGCTCCTACCCTTTTTGGGGGGTGGTACCATATCTTCTAGTAGCTTCCTAAGAAAGATGTCATTAACAGGTAAAATTTTTGGTCTTACATATATGAACATACATTTAATTCATCTTTATGTTTGCTCGATAATTTGGCGCTGAATTCTGGGTTACAGATTTCCCCCTTTTGTTCAGAAGACATGGCTCTAGTGTTAGCTAATGTTTGTGTTGTCACGGGGAAGTCATGCTTAGATTCCTAATCCTTTATTACTTTCTGGTGGTTGGTTAGCATGAAGTGAGGGCCCTCTCTTTTATTTACACCCTCAGCCAATCCTCCTGTTTTAGGGACTTTCCCTGATCCCTATCCTCATCCCTGGTGCCTCTCATTTCTGACCCTCTCTGGGTTTTTCAACACAGATTTCCCTGCATATCGTTATCATTGCTTCCTGTTGGCACTTCATGTTTTAATTCCATCCTCTCCAGTCAGTTAGGGACCACTCAATCATCTATTTTCCATCCTCCAAATTTGTGTTTATATCTCTAGTTCTCTAGTTCTTTTACTTTTTTTTTTTCTTTTGTAGGGTTTACACATTTTTATGTATTTCATTTTATTTTATTTTTTTCCATCACTATCTCTCTATGCCCTCTTCCACCTCTGATCTTCCACTCTCTGGATGAATTTCTGGAGTCAGGGATAACTATGTGTTCAATATGCCATGTTTAATAGGAAGTAAAAGATTTCAGAATTTCAAGATATAAACCTGTCTCGCCACCATTGTATATTTCTTTTTAAAGAGATCCAATTTCCATATGCAAATTCTCTAATAGGACAAAGTAGCATGTGCTAACATAAAAGTATACTTGATAGTAATTTAATTCGTGTAAGTCAAATGTGAGTCCAGGCCTGCCAGATAATAGAAGGCATCAAGAGGATTTGAAAGAAGTACATGGCATGGTGTCTTTTTTCAAGGAGCTTATCTTGTTGGGATAATAAAATGTACGCACTTATTCATGTCAGAGATACAAGATTTCATCAGACACAGAAAAGATAATAGAAGTGGACTTGAAAAAAAATGGATGATTTTGTTAAGTGGAATAGATAATATAGTTGCTTCTGAGTAGCATGAGAACATCTGAGTAAAGACATGAATTTGTTTAAACATAAAATGTTTCTCAAAATAAAATACATTCACAACACTAAAAATTCCATACCCATTTTGTCCATTTTATGTAACTTTTTGGGGGCAATTTTGAGGTAGTAGCAACACATTTCAAAGAAATGTTCATAACCTTAAGTATTCACAGTCATTTTAGAAACAGGTAGAGCCTTAAAGTGGGCTTTTATCCACATAAATTCTTTGAGTCTTTCTGTTTCAGCTACACGATTTTAAGTGGAGGTCAGCCCCTAAGTCTGGCAAAGCTAGGCTTAATTGGATTAGCAAATGCAAACCTAGAATTTTAAATACCAAATTTGTGCACATTCTTGGCATTCTAATCCCATTTTGGAATGCTTAAAAGTCTCCAAAGGGTCCAGACTAACCAATCTACCCACTCAGGCAAAAATTTCAACCTAAGGAGACTGCATTTAGCTTTTAAAATGCTTTCCAGCTTCTCAGGACACCCACTGCAGTCTAGCCGTCTGGTTAAGAGCCTGAGTGCCTCAGAGCAGATACCTCCCATTCCCGTCTCTCTCCCTGGCTACTGCCAGGCCTTCCTTTACCCACCGGCCCCTTTTCTATTCTCATACCCCCCATGCAGTTCTCATCCCTGTGCCCCTCCAGGCAGCCCACTGCCCCCAGAAACCATGTCGGGGAACTCCTTTTGAGAATGCACCTGCAGCAATCTTGTTAAAACACTAACAGAGCAGCAAGTTCCCAGCAAGCTAGCTGACTGCTGTTAGGGCGTTTCGGTCCTTCTCTTTCCCATCAGAAGAGGCAGCTGGTTTAAGTCATGTATTTGGGTTATCAGCAGGACACAATTTTCCACAGATGAATGTAAACAGTGCTTTTTAAAACCATGATTTTATGGCATGTTTTAATCTTCATGGTTGTTTATCACTGAAATTCAGAAGACACCCTTCACTTGGTACACATGACATGGTGACCCAGACCCAGATGTTCTGAGCTACAACCTTTCCGAGGATTTTGACATTCGGCTGCCATTTTCCCTGACCTCTCAAATGGGGGATTTCATAACCACAGATATTTTGTTTTATTCATTGACCCAAGAATGGCACATTTCATCACTTTTTTTTTCCATATTCTATTATAGGTTCATTATTCCCTCTATAATTGGAGCTCTATCCCTCAGGATTTGCACCAAAGCACATTTTAGAGAATTTCATGGAATTTTTAAAAATAAAAAAACTAATTCAGTGATGAATAACTTCAGTCCCATTTCATAGCTGGGCAAGTTGGTTCCGAAGCAATTGCTATAAGACAAGTTCTCCACCAAGACTCACTGTCCGTTGCTCTCAAGACCCTGATTAGTGATCTCCTGTCAAATGTAATCCACATGACAGTAGGCTCTACACTTATAACTTCCACACGGCCTTTCCCATCCTTGCAGTTGTTGCTTTCCTTCGTATCTTTGTAGCACTTCAGAAGCTGCTCTGCAGTCTGTCTGTTTGACCATTGGTTATTTCACGATTTCATGTTCTTTTTTAGATACTTTAGCTAGATTGTAGGCTGAGCATCTTTTCTGTTTTGATTTCCTTTCTTTATCCCCCGAGATGCCTGGCATTGTTCTACTCACACTGGAAACAAGAACGCTTGCCATAACGGTGTCCGAAGGGAAGTGTATCCTCTCAGGCGCATGCAGGGAAGGTTGCTCACTTCCGCTACTTCAGTCCAGGCTCCTTTCAGAAAATGGCCTGGTAGTCAAGATCATGGACTCCAGACGCAGTCAATCTGCGTTCAACTCCAGCTGTATTTCTTACCCGGGTCAAATTATTTAGCCTCTGTGTCCCTCAGCTTTCCAACCTATAAAATGGAGATAATGATACTATATATAGCATAGGATTTTTGTTTATTGAGTTGATAATGAAATGAGAATCATGCCTGGAATGTAGTGAGTATGAAATATGCATTTACTAAATACGAATTTTTTCCAGGATTACTGCCACTGCCACATGTTGTGCTTCTGCCCCCCGCTTGTTCCCTGACCAATTCCCTTGCTATTGAAGCGTTGACGCTTCTAAAATACAAACAGGACACTTTACTTCTCTGCTTAAATACCTACACGGGGGGAGTTTCAGCTTCAGCTGAAGTCAATGATACCAAGCTGGGCATCTTGGCATAAAAAACTCTAAAACAGAACAAACCTACCAGGCGACTGTATTTCAGGCCATGGACAGCAGCCAGCTTAAGCCCGTGATCCTTGAGAAGGGATCTCATGAAATGAGCCACACACTTGCCCAGTTCTCTGCCTCGGAACCATTTCCCGACTACAACAGCGAGAAGTGGAGCCCAGGCTGAATCCAGTCCAATAGTCCCGGAGCTGAGGCTGCAGAGTTTGCAGTTCTGGGCTCTGAAAGCAGCTGCAGTGTGATGGGTGGCACATCTGAGAAGGGTCACCCCAGAAGCCTATGGGGTGACAACCTATGTCCGTGGCTGAGGGTGAGCATTGTACCCTCAAGGAAAATTGCCAGAGGCCTAATAGCTAACCATTGATATTGGGTTAAGAGCTGAACAAAGATATTGGAGATGAAGCAGTACCTGTAGACATGCCAGCCTTGCCAGTGTAGAGAGGTTTCCCATAAGCCTCTGCAACGCCTCTAACATCCAACTGAGATACAGAAAGGCTATTTCTTAGGAGTAAAGACCATGCCATAGAGTTAGACCTACTGTCAAATTACCCTAAGAAGCCATAATACAACTCTAACAAGATCTACAGAGCAACAGAGGTTGAACATTTGGTCCCAACACATTGGAGGGACTGGCAAAATAAGTTGGTTTCTCCATAGTTTCTCACTAATGAAGTATAAAGTTAAGCCCACACAAACTGTAGATAAGCCAATAATCGAACTTGTTTCTGTAAAAGGCAGAAACAAGCCAGGAAGACAGCACAATCCTAATTCTCTGCAATGTATTATCCAAAATATCTAGAACACAATAGGAAAGTGACTAACCTAATTTCTTAAAATGGCAAATGAAATAAACAAGTTTTACAAAGGAGAAAATACAATGGCCAGTAATCATATAAAAACATGTTCAACATCACTGGTTATCAAGGAAATACAAATTAAAAGTATAATGAAATATCACTTCAAACGCACAGAATGACTAAAATGGAAGGACTGGTAATGTAAAAGTGTTGACAAGGTTGTTGAGAAAGAAATAAGCACTCTCATACCTGTATGGTGAGATATCAAATGGCATGACCACTTCTGAGAACAGTTTGCCAGTTTCTTGTAAAGTTGAACATACTTACCATATGACCTCACAAATTTTTTTCTTTTTCTAAACTTCACCTGAGGATATTTTTCTATTGGTTTGTGTGTTTGTTTGTTTTTTTTAATAGATTTCTTCATTGATTTCAGAGAGGAAGGGAGAAGGAGAGAGAGATAGAATCATCAATGATAAGAGAGAATTATTGATTGGCTGCCTCCTACATGCCCCCCACTGGGGATCGAGGCCACAACCCAGGCATGTGCCATTGGTCAGAATCGAATCTGGAACCCTTCAGTCCACAGGCCAACACTCTACCATTAAGCCAAACAGGCTAAGGCGAATTTTTTTAAAGAGAGAGTGGAAGGAATAGAGAGAGTCAGAGAGAGAAAAAAAAATATTGATGCAAGAGATACATTGATTGGTTGCTTCCCTCATACACCCAACAGGGCTGGGGATCCATCCTGCAACTGGGGTACAAGCCTTTGACTGTAATCAAACCCAGGACCCTTCAGTCTATGCGCCAACACTCTACTCACTGAGCCAAACTGGCTAGGACACAAATCTTTTCTTAACACATTGCAGACCAATAATTTTATTGCTAGCTTTACCCAATGGCCAGATAAGTTTCTATAGAACAAGTACAAAAAGAAAACATTTTACATAAGTGTTAAAGGCACACTTTAAAATTAAATAGCCATTGCATTTTGAAGTTATTTATTACATGTTCTTACAAGGTAATATCTTTTAAAGAAATTCTCGTGATTGGCCACAAGCCTTAGAACAGAAAACACAAGCATTTTCATGATCCATCTGCAATTTAAGTATTTACTCAAGAGAAATGAAAACTTACAATTGCCAAAACTGGGAGTAACCCATATAATGATGGGTCCTAGTAAATGGTTGGATAAACAGATCACAGCATCTCATCATCTACTCTCCAGATGTTCTATTTTGAAGTTCACATTTTCTCCACTTGGGACATTTCTTACCTTCAAGTCTGTGCATATACTGCCCCCAACCCCACTGATCATCTTTCTACTCCTGTATCTTGAGGCAAGTATTTCCTTCTAACCCCAGGTTGGTTAAGTGTTCTTCCTATCTGTTTCCACAGCATTCTAGAGAAATGTTATTGTTTTTGCTTATTGTCTGTCTTTTTAAAATTATAACCTCCCTCATTACCAGAACTGAACCTGCTTTGTTCCCCACCACACCTCTCATAGCCTGGGCACTTACTAAGTATTTGGTGAATGAGAAATGAATGAACCAACACACAAACACATGGGCTCACACAAACCTCCTGAGATTGTCCGGTAGACTCTACTCATTCTTGAAGTTCTGTTTTCTGAGAGAAAGTAAGTGACTGTTGGCCTTAGTATGACTCCACCATCTTATTACCAGTATTTTCTTTATTAAATTATTAAATATTAAATTTAAAAATATTAAATTGTAATCCTCAGAAGCCCCCGTTTCTGTAGGAATAGTGAGTCACAGAAATGCAATTCTTGGCTGTGCTGTCCCTCGCTATCCTTACACACACACACACACACACACACACACACACAAACACACACACACACACACACACACACACCCGGCTAGCCAGAGCAAACATTCCGTTTTAACCCTGTTTTTGATTGTCTAATGGATTTGTGTCTGATTTAGACTGTCTAGCAAGATATTTTGTAACCTCCTTCCACTCTGAACATTCTAGCATATTACATTTCACACTTAGAATATTACTTACCTTTTTGCAAATGCTTTTGAAAAATAGGTGCCTTCTATATATACCAAATATATACCAACTATATAGATGAAGCCTTGTAAGATAGATTTTATTTGCTCTGCCACTGTTTCTTGTGTCTTTCCGTCTATTTTTTGACATGTAGTTTCAGAGCTTTTAGAGAAAACTATGCTACCATTCCTCAATTCGCAGTATTGAGAGAAGTATCATTCCATTCTCCGTTTGCTTAGAGTCTTGTGAGGACTTATAAGGAAACCCAGAGAGAGTATGTAGTTTGAGAAGAGGCACAAATATTCCCTGGCCTCTATATTCCCCTTGTTACCTTATATGAGAATCTCATGCATATTTAAGGGCTTCAAGTTGCATTCATTCGTTGAACAAATACGGATAAAGTTACTGAGGATTGGTTATCTGTTCCTCAGTGAGCGAAGCTCTATGGGGAACAGAAAGAAGATAAATACCTCGCTAGGAGCCTGCAGTGTGGTTGGCGATCGGGGTGTATTTGTATTCCAAGTGCTAGAAGTCACCTTGCAGTGTAGACTGCGGACAGAAGCAGCATCTTATGTTTGGATATGTTCCTAGGAAACCTTGGTGTCTAATAACAATCATCCCAAATGTCCAAAAGGAACGAGATAAACATCAGTGATCTAAGCTCCTCCCAGTTTGCTGTTTCTGTTGCTGTTCTCTTTGGAAACTGTTCGTCACTTAACAAATAATAAACACTTCTCAATCGTGCTGTGCTTTGAGATCACTCGCTTTAATGCTGAGGAGTGCAGGTGGACTGGATAGGACAGCTGTAGAGACCCACATGCATTTCCTATTCCTGCTTCTCACTGCCCAGCTGGTCCATTCTCCTTTCTGCAGGCATTCCCTGTCTGCAGCTACAGCTTCCTGACAGAGTCCGACCACCAGCACAGAGGATGGTAGCTCGGTGTGACCTCGGTCTTGAGTTCATCTTGATTTTCTTCTTTCCTTGACGCTGCTCATGTGCTATGTTTAATCCTTAAAGCAGCCCTTCCAGGCTGAAATTGTTCCTTCTATGTTCCTTAGGAAGAAAGGAAGCTGAGGGAAACTGTGGCCCTCCAAGTCACTGTTATCTGTTGGGGGGTCTAAGGTGAAAAGACCAGGTCCTTGCCCCCAGGGGCTTCACAGTCCAGCAGGGAAGTGAATATGCATCTTTACAGGCAGATACGTGACTTAATCATCAGAGAGATCCACCAGAAGGGCCGCAGTAGATGTGTGCGAACAGAGAGTTGTAGTAATACAAAGCATGACTCCTGAGAAATCGGGGAGAAAAGGCATTTGAACCCATCTTGGAAGGAAGGTATAGCTCTCTGGGAATAAAAGGGGGAGGTGGCATCTGTCAGTGGGAGTCTCGAGTCGTAGAGGGACAAAAGGGCTTATTGTAAACAGGGAGATGGTACCCGGCTCACCTTCTGAGCTGACAGCCCAGCCACAGCCCAGAGGTGGCACTCGCTGTCGATCCTGCTGCCGTGGGGCAGAATTATCTGATTTCCAGTAAGGCTGAGAAGAGGCCAATGTTTGGTATAAAAATGGAGCCTCTCTCTTACTCTCTAGTTTTCTCTCTTTCTCCTCCCCTCACCCCCAAGCCAACCGCAATATAAATCAGCAGCACCGAAAACAAAGTGGGTTTTGGCAGCGATCGCTCTGAGCTTTGAATGGTGAGCACATACCAGGCGTGGGCATTGCAAAGCCGCCTGTGTGGTACGTTGTGCTTTTTCAGGATTTCCCCGCGTACATGTGGGCTGTCTCCATCGTATGGCCTGTGTCATCCAGCTTCGCACAGAACTTTCAGGATAGCTCACGGAATAACACGTTTGGATTCTGTAGCTTCACTTAAGGTGTGGGTGACAGCGGCTTCAGAAATAAGACTGATATGTGGGCACTGTCTGCACAGAGCGGTTGAAACTGCCTCTCCTTTGCTCTACTAGTAAATAGAGAAAAGTACTAACAATTTTCACTGCTTAGGTGGTAAATTCTCCTGTATCAAAGAATACACCCAGAGATGTTTAAATAAAAAGCTTTTATTTGAAAAAAATTTATGGTCTTCTTCACACTTGGTTGACTCACAGATACCTGAACTATAACATGTCCCAAATTCAATTCACTTCTCAGATTCAATTCACTTCTCAGTTCGCCTCCTCACTTTCCAAGGATGTCCTTCCTTTCCACCATCCACCCAGGCACCAGGCCAGGCATCTTTAAGTCAATGTTTCCTCTTCCTTTCCTTCTTCTAGCCACGCCTAAACAGCCACTAAATTCTGTTGTTCCTATCACCTACGGTAAATACTAATTAAATCTGTCTCCTTATTCCCACCCCCAGGTAAGTGGCTTAGATTTATTCCTCGTTATTACTTACCTTAGCTGTTTCATAAGCTGCTAAGTGACTTCCATCAGTTTATGCACTTCTGAGTAAAGCAGTGCACATTGCTGGCAGTTTTCTTTCTAAATTGCTTATCATACTAGGTTACTCTCTTCAAAATTCTTTTCTGGGTCTTCATTGCTTGCAGTAGAGTTTGAACCACTTACCACATTTCACAGTTTACTGGCTCCTTCAGCCTTATCACCTCGGACTCTTGGACATGTCATATGCTCCAGACTAACAGCTACTCAAAGTTGCTTCCATATGCCTGATCTTTCGTCTCTGGGTGGTTGTTCATGCTATTTCTTGACCCTTCTCACTCTGATTTCTAGGGAGTATCTGTCATCTTTCAAACTCAATGATTTTTCATAGCTGTAATTTAAAAAATTCATGGGTACATTTCCTCCACTAGCCTGCAAGACTTTCCTGGGAAATGAGCATATTTTATTCATCTATGTATCTGTAATATCTTTTACAATTTCCTGCACTGGGGTGGCACGCAAAAAGTATTCATTGAATAATGTCCGTATGTTTGGTCCCTGTTCTTCCTTCTTTATTCTAGTTTATGATTTAAGTCAAATTAGTTTTCCTAAAATAGTGCTCTATTTATGTTACTACTAAACCTTCCAAGGAACGCTTTTCTCCGGTAGCATGTGTCCAAACCCCTTGGCAGGCTACTTAGGTTCCTCACAACCTGCTTCCCTAGGTTTCTCACCAACACACTCTTAGCATCCCTACAGTGGCCTTTGACTTTTGAGCCAGAGTCGTCTACTTGATACTCTTCAAAGGCCCCGTGTGAACTCACATGCTCTTTTACTGCCCAGATCATCATCCTGAGGTCAATGATCTTCTCCCTTTCTACCTTGTGTAACCTCACTCATCCTTCATGGTGAAATCTAAACCTACAACCTCCACAGAATTTTACCTGACCCTTCCATCAGTAATAAATCTTTCTTCCACTTGTTTTTAATGCCTCGTTTCTTGTGTTCAACATTTATTTTATTGCTTAGATTGCTGGTTTTCTCTATTATTGGTGAAGCTGTTACTTTCATTTATCTCAATTATATGACTAATTTATAATGCCTTAAGGGTAGGAACACAATCTCAACAATATTTTTTGAATAAACGCTTTCATTTTTCTTCACATCATTCAGAATGGCTATTGTCATTTTTTTCTCACATCTACCATAACAATTTACTGCTTTTCAAACTTGACTTATATATGATTTTGGTCTAGACCAAGTTTTAAGAGTATTTTTGCTTATTAATTCTGACCACTTCTTATGTTACTATTTGCCACTTTCTGCCCTCGTTGCTGATGGTCCTTTATTTTTAAAACCTTGTCTCTTATTTTTCAGCTTCCTGACTCAATCAGCTTCTTCTGCATTGAGTCAATGACTAAGACAATGATGAGAAAGAGCAAAGAAAAGGGGGGGGGGGCCTACCATGTTTCAAGGTATAGGAGTTTTTTATGTTTTTTTTTTTTCCCCTTCGGTGGACATTGTCCTGAGGCAAGTGCATTTTACAGACACTGAGCACATTCATTAAGTAGAGATCAAGCTGTTGCTTCTATATCCCAAAGTATGAGAGGGACATGTGGTCACCAGATGTGATGTGTACAGTAGAATTCCCGGGCCTCACTGTTTTCAACTGTCCTAAAGCACCATGTCCCTTTTGTAGATTTCCCACCCAGAGATTGGACAGGGACACACACCCCACCTCATTCCCAAGGCCATGTCTTCAGACTTGTGGCCATATCTTTTTCCTTTTTGGTCCCAGCCACTTGAAACAGAACTCCAATTTAGAAACGTGATGGAGTATGTGGGGTGCCAATACATTAGTTATTGTTTGTTCAGCTTTCTCACATTTAACAAAAATAGACAATTTGTGAAATCCTCATTAGCTTCACCAGCCACTGCTGGACTTCTCTCCCTTTAGCTGTTCTGGAAGCCCAGGCCTACCTCAAGCTCCTTTCCTGCTAGGCCTTCTTCCCCCAGCCATGGATCTCACATGCTGGGCCCCAGTGCCCAGGTCTGCTGTTCCCTTTGCCAGATGCAGCCAGTTTTACAAATGAAATTATACATTTGAACCAGATGAGTTTGGCTTGGTGATTGGCCCTGTGCATAGTGTACAATTTGGGTCAGACTTATGAAAAGGTTGGTGAATTTGGCACCGTCTTTGAGGAAGTGTGGCCTGTCTTAAAACTCCAGCGAGAAACTTTCAGGATTTCAGACATTCCATCTTTTGTGGGCTTCCAGCAACGGCCACCCTCAGCTGGCATGAGACACAGGGCTCGTTTTCAAACTATTCAAGTCATGTTGTGACTAACGGTTGAAGTCTGGTACAAAACCATGAAAACCCAAGAAGTAATTTGCACCAATCCTGGAATCAGCAGCTTCACTCTACTGTACAGGGACTCTGGTAGGGATGGTCCAGGAAGGTGATATTTCTCCCACTGAAATAGAACTCTCTGGAAGAGTTCCTTTAAGCTGTTTGTGTTGCTCAGAATAAATACCATTCCTAAAATTCAAGAAAAAATATAAAGTTACTGTGTTGAGGAGAGGCAATGACTGGATCTTTGTACCAATCAAAAGGGATCTGGAGGTCCAGGATGCAATCCCTCTTGGTTGGCTTCCATAGGAATGAGGCTTCAGTTAGGATCTAAGGACAAAGACCTGAGAATATTTTCCACCCCAGATTTTTAAAGAATCATAAAAGCAGCTTGAAAGAACGTCTCACTCACTCACCCTGAAACCTTCCCTGAAAAATAAATAATTGAAACCATAGCTGAGCGTGATTAATGAAGATGCATTAGAATAATTTATGGTACTGCTTTTGGAGAGCTGTTTTCCTCCATTTTTTCTCATCTGTCTCCTCTATTACCTCTCCTACCATACTGAAGACAGAGCAAAATGCAGATGGTAAGAACATAAAGATATCAAAGAGTTAGTTTTGGCTGAATTAGCAGTGACCACAGTACAGGTCTCATATTTCTTTCCTTTCATGTGGCTTTTTTTGTGGGTTGGACAATAAATTTACTAGAATGAAATTACTGTGCATTTGATCTAAACGTGCTGCAGTGGATAGAAGGGAGTAACTGTGAATAGGTCTGCAGGGAACTGCTCCATCAGACGCTGGTATGAATGGAGGGACCCTAGAATTTAGCTGAAACTTTTCAAATCTGACAAATACTTTACTTACGACATTTGGAAAATTCTTAAATAACAGAAAGTCCTCTTTGTGCCTAATTACCACATACATTTGCATACAGGGAGCCATATACAGTAATTATTGTTAGTTAATGCTGCTTCTAGTCACCTGAGTATGCCTCTGCCTTTGGTTGAGTATTGCCTTTTTAACATTGAAGAATTTTCTGACTAAACCACCTGCCCTTGCATATGCAAAGCTCTGATGTTAAAGTGTTTAAATAAATACAGCTGGTCTAAATTCATCCTAAAACACTGCGTTAAAATGGAATTTCTTGTTTAAATTGTCAAAGCTCTTGTCTAGCAAGCAAGAGTGACTGTATTTTATCTCAAAAGACTATGTGAAGAGCAATGATTCTCAGCCTTGCCTGCACATTAGAATCACGAGGAGCTTTAAATGACTTGGATGCCCAGGCTGCAGCCCAGATCACTCACTTCAGAATGTCAAGCCACAATTTGCAGACTTCCTGGCTCCCGAGCTAACGCCAATGTGCAGTCCAGGTTAAGACTCCTGGCTTAGAAGGTGGCACATTGCGACGAAGAGCATGGGCTTTGGGATCAGCAGTTCTTTGACTGGCATTCCATTTCCAGTACTTCATTTATTCACTCAAAAATATTTGATCACCTAATAAAAAATAAAATGCCTCATATAAACTGGTACATTCAGTACATGGGAAGTATTATAGTAATGACTAGTGGCCCAGTGCATGGATTCGTACACATTGAAAGGAAATTAATTAGAAGAAATATTTGAATATCACTATTCTCCCTCTCACCATAATAGAAGGGTCAGAGGTGAAAGAAAATTAGTAAAATGCATATGAAAATAATATATAAATTGATTAATAAATAAACAATAACAACATAATATAACAACAAAGACATGATATAAAAACAACGAAAACATGATATAAAAACAACATTGATTAAAAACAATGACTGATAAATTGATTAAACTTATTCTAATATCTTCTTGTATACCACATTAAGAATAAAAACACTTTCAGAGTGCTTGACTAATTTTCCTTGTGATGAAGTATTTACAACGTCAACTTTAACGTCACAAGCTCTTCGAACCTTAGAGAAAGCAACATATAACTGACCATGTCAGGAAATGGGTTCAGGTAGGAATATTCCTACTCTGTCTAGAGTTTGTCCTTGTGATTTATTAATGGTCATTGCAAATGCTGGCATCACGGGAAACTGTCTTCGAATTAATTTAAGTGGGAGGCCAATGTCAGATGGGGACAGTTGTGCCAATGGTTGGTCTTCAGACATATTCCTTCGATGCTGCCACTTTCTTTCAGCTTCAAAATGTCAACAGAAACAACCAAATTCATGATTAGCAATGACAGATCAAAACACACATGTGCAATTGGCACCAGCTAGAGCTTTATATGTATTGTGCATGTGCAAGTCAACGTTTATTTTTAAATTGCCAGTATATATCATATGTACCGGCTGGTCAGTCAGACAGACAGTAAGACGGACGTACAGACAATCACTAAGCCTTTTATATATATAGACTAGAGGCCCAGTGCCCAAAATTCATGCACGGTTAGAATTCCTAGTGGCTTCCGACTGCCAGCCAAGGCCTCCCTTCCCTGGCTGCCAGCTGGGGCCTTCACCTTGAGGTCAGTGCATGTCATAGCAATCGATCGAACTCCTGGTTGGTTGAACTCCCAAGGGGATGCTTTGCATATTAGGCTCATATATAGAGAGATAATATCTGCTAGAAAAATATTTTATAAATGACACTCCATACGTGTAGAAAATAAATATATTACTTTAATAAGATTGCATTTTAAGTTCCTTGCTATGCCTCAAGGGTAAATTATGTATGCTGTATTCATAAGGATGACCAAGCCAAATAAACATATTTCACCCACCTTTGAGGCTTTCTAATATTTCATACTTCCCTTTAAAGAAATTATTTTAATTTCACTTTGGATTGTTTACCTATTTTCTTGATCTGTGCATGAAAACTATTGCTTTCATTGGTATGCACTAAACTGTAAGTTTTTAGAGAGCAGAAAAGGTTTGCTTACTCACCCCTGCATTCTTTTCTTCATTGTGAGTTTCTATCCAAGATGTTAGCATGCAGCTTATTCTTTAAAACCAATATTATAAATAGGTTGCATTGTATTGGTTTGGTTATTTGGGGGAGGTGATTAAAAATAGGATATTGATCACCTGTTTTTAAGAGATTATAAATTGTTTATCCCTCTAGGATATGTGTGTGTGCTTGTGTGTGTATATGTTTATATGCATGTGTTTGGGAGAGAGAAATATTTTCTATGAAAGGAAATTGTAACTGGTTTAGTTTGTTCCTTGGCTCATGGTCTTGTGTCGTAGGCATTTTCCTTTGGGTTGTCAGAAGACTAACCCTGTGGGTGGTCTGCCATGCTGAATTTTGGATCTAAGATCTCAGTGCCAAGGCCCTCATCCTCCATAATGCCAGCAGACGGTACAGCCCATCAACACCTAATTGCTTCCTAGTAGTTCATTTGAACCCATGATCTTTTTTGGTTTGGTACCAGAATCAACTTCAGAAGGCATTGAAGAAAGAAAGAGTGTCTGGAATTGGGATCCTAAATATGTGGACTTTCCTTTGGGAGGTGATTGATCAGATCATTTGTTATCCACAGTGTGCCTACAGAAACAGCTGGAAGCGAGGTTTTCTGACCTCCTGGCAACCATTATTGTCCACTGAAATATCTCCCCTAGTGAGAAATTTCTCCCCTTTTGCCTTACCAACTATTTTTTTAAACAATAATCTGAGGTGAAAGCTAGTTACTTAAAATGGTATAGTCCTTTTAACTATCAATTGACTTTCCTCTAACCACACTGTCCCCAATTTCCCTTGTAGCTAAAGCCTTCACAGTGCTGAATTCATGACACAATCTAGACCAATTTAGGGAAAACCATTAAAAGAATATGAAATACAAGCACATCCATAGTAACCCAGCCAGGTGTGGTTCAACAGTTCAGCATTGACCAGGAACCAAGAGGTCACCAGTTCAATTCCCAGTCAGGGCATATGCTTGGATTGGGTTTCAGGCTTGATCCCTAGTGGAGAGCATGCAGAAGACAGCCAATCAACGATTCTCTCTCATTGTTGATGTTTCTATTTTCCTCTCCCTCTCTCTTCATCTCTGAAATATTTTTTTTTTAAAGAGCATTCATAGTATTTACCTTTCTCTAATAAATTTATAGTTATGTAGGACATGCATATTAAAATGGCTAATTGAGACCAGGAACTCTAAATGTGCTTAAATTATTTATCCTCCTATTAAAAAGGAAATCAATCTTAACAAATTTAATATCATCACAACTCTCACAACACCCACAAAGGCAATAGTCATGTAGATCTATTTAGAAGTAAAATAGTAGTGGTATCTAAATGTCAACTTCCTTATTCCCTTAAATACCTTAAGGGAGCTTACGGAGGGACTTACTAGCTTGCTCTCTCTCTCTCTCTCTCTCTCTCTCTCTCTCTCTCTCTCTCTCTCTCTCCTTTCTCTCTCTCTCTCTCTCTCTCTCTCTCTCTCTCTCTGTCTCTCTCTCTCTTCTCTCTCTCTCTCTCTCTTTCTCTCTCTCTCTCTCTCTCTCTCTCTCTCTCTCTCTCTCTCTCTCGATATATATATAGTGTATCATATGATACACTATATCATAAAGAGCTAATATGCTAATGGCCGTGACACCCTCACACCATAACAGCCATTCAGCAGGAGGCTGATTGTGCGGTGAGGTGGGTTGCTCTGGAGACAGGGTGGAAGCAGGGAGGTGCCCAGAGGAGGCGGGACCATCCCGTGGCAGGGAGGGCTGGGGTGAGAGCCCATAGTGCCCCCCTCACCAGTCCTTCACCACCCACCGCTGGCATTCAGCGCGCCTGCTGCCCACCTGCCCAGGGAAGGAGCACAGCAGGTGCACCACCAGGAAGCGGTGCTGGAAACTCCACAGCAGGCGGGAGGCTTCCATGCTCTCCTCTGGGCCATGATGGGGCAGAGCCGCCACCTTGCTCCCCAGAGAGGGTGAAAGCGGGAGGTGCCCAGAGGAAGCAGGACCAGCCTGAGGCGACTCTCTGGACTGAGGGTGGGGCTTGGAGTGGCCAGAGAAGGCCGGAGGGGTTGGGGGCGGGGCCAGGAGCACTGTCAAGGGGAGGGCTGTGTGCGGGTGGGCGGGGCTGTGAGATTTCACACCCCAGGTCACTAGGTGCATATATACAATTTATTTAATTTATTAAAATTATATATATATATATATATACATATATATATATATATATATATATAATTTAGTTTATTAAAATTCTGCTTAAGGAAGGAATGGGATTGAGTATGGAGATTGTGCTGAAGATATTTCCCCTGTTCCCAAAGAGATCTAGATCCTATCAGCATCAACTCTAAGTGCATAAGAACATCTTCTAATAAAAGTAAGTTAATTTTTAGAGAACAGAGATAATCCTGTCAACGGGGGGAAAGGATATATATGTACTTCTACTTGTAATACTTTAAACAATAATAATTTTAAAAATCCTGAATCTTAAAACCAATTTAAACATCAGAAATCCTTTAGGTTTGAAAGGTAACACTGGTTATTCTCAGACATTGTTAATTTTGAAGTATTACGTGGCATAGGGGATATTGAAAGCAGAATAAAGGAATCTGAAGCTTCCATATATACAGAAATCAATCAATACTTAGTATCTGGATGTATTAGAAATCCAGAATTATTCTTCTGCCAATATTTACTGGTGTATATCTTACCTGAGGAAAGAAGAAGCAAGAGTCTGTTGAAGGAAAAAGGAAAACAACTATTTCCCACTCGGACCCAATACCTCTGTGCAAACCCACTCCTTCCTCATAACGGCGGTGATCAGCCAGGCGTCTCTAGGTACAGACACTCACGCATTCTCATAACAAACTTCTCCCAGCCTCCCTTTTCTTAACTTTAGAGTTTGAGATACACACATCTATTCTTGTTGACTTCTAACTTGCCGCTGTCTATCAGTTATAGGGTCGTTGATTCATTTATAGTAAAAATGTAATAGACTTTGTCATAAAATTTTGTTGCATCAGAAAGATTCTGTTTCATCCCTGTGATGGGGAAACACCTGCATTGTAGAGTTATTTTAGCCAAGGGAATTCAAGTTAAAAACACCCGGCTTAACATTACAAAACAAATATCTCTTAAAAGACAGTTTTCGAAAAATAAAACACAATTAATGCTATAACTGATGAGTCACGAAGCAAAGTTTAAGCCAATAAAGACATTTTCTCTAAAAGAGTTGGAAAACTTAATTAGAATGTTTTTAAGAGTTGGTATTTTAAGATTGGCCTTGGGTGTTCCTCTAAATTTTATAGTGTATATTTTACAAACTATTTCCTTTCTTTACCCTTCCCTTCCCTCACACGTAGCACTGGTTTAGATGATTTGGAATGGAAGGGTTCCTCTTTCTCTAAACTGACGGTTCTAGTCCAGAAGTTTCATTGGATCCCACCTAATCAGTAAGAGGCTCTATGGGATTCTCAGCATCCCTGCTGAGAACTTGCCTTAGCTGCATCGTTGACCTATTGGCATTCATCTTACCTTTTCTCTGCCCTGTGTTCTGGGCTCCGCTGGGGCAGTGCCTGATTGAGCTAATTTCTACAGCCAGCCAGGTCCTAATTTCTACTGTAATTTTTTTTTCTTGTCGGGGTTTCAAGCTTAGTCTCCTAGTGTTCGGTGGTAGAGGCAAAAATGTGGCTGACTCAAAGATATTCTAATAGCACATTCTGGAAGGCCACCCTGCCAAAAACATCAGTGGGTATTTATCTTGTTCCCTTGTTTAAGGGGAGGAAAGAAAATCACACCTTATATGTAATGCCATAAATGTGCTTTCTTTGGTCAATTATGAAGAGCATGCGTTGGATTTTAACATGTTGGTCTTTGACATTTGAGGGTGAGATATTTTATAACCATCCAATCACCTGGTTTGTTTTCAGTGTAATCATTTCATTAAGATATAAAAATTTAATGAAGGCAACATGGAAAGTATTAATATTAATATATAACATTGATTGAATGTCAGCACTGCCCTAGGAATTGAGCAAAGAACAAAATTAGAGTGCCTGCCAGTTAGCTTAGCCTACATCTGCCAATTTTTTAAAGCAATTATAAAATTTGAAGGAAAAAGAGCCCTAAAACATGTCTTTATAACCGCTATAGAATGGAACCTGAAAGATTTTTTTTTAATCCCTTTCGCCAGAATCCAGTGTCATTGACCTGTTTTGATAATACCTGCTCAGAAACACTACTCCTACAGTGTTAGTGTGCCACGATACTGACTCTTCCTGTCCAGTTAGCACGGCAGGGGGTGCAGAGGATGCCTAAATAATCCTAGCAAAAACTAACTTTATCTCTAGAACTAACTCAAGCAGAGACTGTAGCTCATGCCAGTAACCTTTGGCGTGGACTGCTGCAGAGTACTCTGTGTTCCCTGGTGGAAACAGATGATGAGCATTGGGCTGATGTTGAATTCTACAGGGATTCATTGGCAAATATTCACAAAGAGAAAGCCAATAGCTATTTTTACAAATGCTTTCTGTGCTTCCAGAGTATTATCTTATCTTCCTTTTTTTGCATTTGTGACCAAAAAAATTTTAGAGGAGGAAGAGGAGGAGGAGAAGAGAGGGAGGAGTAGAGGGGGAGAGGAGGGGAAAGGGGAAGAGGCTGCAGAAGCAGGCCATGTGTGCTACCTGCTTTTCTTCACCTCTCACTCTTCTTACTTTGCAACTAGACATCCAATCCCATCACTCGGGGGAAGCTGCCCTCTCATAGATCTCCTTAATCCTTCCTTACCAAACCGAAAGGCTGTTATCAATTCTTGTTTTCAGGTAAACTATGAAACTGTTGACACTCAGTGGGCGCTGTTGAGCAGCCCTTCTTTTATTAAGTTCTCTTTCCAAGGCTTTAGAGCCGTGTTCTCTCATAGGATCCCCTTATCATCTTTTTAAAATACTACCTCCTTACCCTTTCCCACCTCCTAAGTGGAGCATTTCCATAAGTGTTATTCTTGAAATCTTGTTTTCTATCTCTGCAAAGAGTCCCTTCAGTATTGCACTCGCTGCATGAGGTCTAACCCTCTACCTCTGTGACCTCCACTCCTGCTGTTCTCTGCCCTGTCCCTCTGCTCCAGCCATAATGGTCTCTTTGGCATTCCTTGTACTTGACAAGCTGACTCTCACTTCACGTGTTTTGCGTGTCATGCTTTCTATGCTTGGCTTGTTTTTCACTGAGAATCTGAATGGCTTGTTTTCTCATTTCCTTCAGGTCTCTCTGCTCAAATGTTACCGTATAGGTGGGGCTTTCCCAGACCCCACCCCAGCCCCCATGTAAAATAGTAATCCCTACTCTCTACCCTCATGTTCCCGCCTCATGTTTTCCTGTGCTCCTTCACCTTATCAGACATCTGTTTTTTTGTTTGCTTATCTGTCTCTCCATCCTATAATCTGCTTCATGAAGGCAGGGTCCTTTGTCTGTTTTGTTCACAGCTATGTTCTTAGTGCTTAGAATGGTCCCCAGTTCACAGTGGACACTCAACAAATATTTGTCGCATGAAGAGATGAATTAGCAGAGTTATAAGGAAATCAAAATTCTTCCAGGCTCCCAAATTCCCAAATGTGGCTACTATTCATCTCACCTGTGGGATGAGGCAGTGGGACATCATTATAGTGACCCTTCAGACTATGATATGAGGGCTTTTTTGGAAGTAATTTATTCAGGCGCTGGTCCCCTCTAAGGATAGTGCTGAGAAAGACAGAAATAATCAGGCTAGAGATAGCCCTAAATCTGACTTCAGTGCTTTTACCTAGAAAACTCTTCACAGGTGAGGAACATTATTCCAATATCAGCTTCAAAATGATCTTAAATTAAACTGAATTAATTACTTTGTGTTGCCCAACCAGTGAGGCTCAGTGGTTGAGCATCGATCTATATAACAGGAGACCACGGTTCAATTCCCGGTCAGGGCACGTGCCTGGGTTGCAAGCTTGATCCCCAGTCTGGGCCATGCAGGGGGCAGCCAATCAATGACTCGCTCTCATCATTGATGCTTCTCTTTCTCTCTCCCTCTCCTTTCCTCCCTGAAATCAATAAAGTTATGTTAAAAATTACTTTGTGTTAACAGTAATTTGAGTCATATTTGATATGACCCAACACTGCTCCCTGAGAAAGTCAGCACTGTGTGGAAGCCAGATAAGATTCTTTAATTCTGTGGTCTTGGCAGGTCGTTTTAACAATGACCAAACGCTATGCAGCTAGAAATCACAAAGGCTTTTACTTTGGTTTTTCAGTATATTCATATTAGACTCTTCTTAAGACCAGAATATGGCCTTTCCATTATTTTTATGTCCGTGGGCTCATAAATCCCATTAGGTTAAAAAAAAAAAAGTGCTCATAAAAATGTTCTGACAAAAGTCTTTCAGTTAACAAAACTTAGTTTTTTCACACCCCTAAAAGTTGTCGTTGTAAAAATCAGAACTCTCTGAAGTCTGGTTAATTTGCAAAACATTAACTTGCTTTCAAGAAAGTAAATATTGTAGTGAGTTCAAAGTAAAATGTTTGGACACAAGAGTATATAGCCATTTCAAAAAAAAAAAAAGGCTTTATTTTAAAATACTTCCTTTAAAGAACATTTGTCTAGACATGTCTTCCTTGCCTTGTGTGAAATTAATAGCTTAAAAAGAACTCTGTGAGTGGTTCCAAGTGCAAACTTCAAAATTGTCAAATAACTTAATAAGGATGCATTTCATTCCTGGTTTACCAAATACGGTTTTGACAGTGCTTCCAACAGTCAAGATGGTTTCTAGAATGGACAATGCCACATTATTTGGTAATAATGGCACCCACAAGTAGAACTATAAATCTTCTTTAAGACATTAACTACACAGACCACCTATTTAGTATTGGAAAACTAAGTTCATGCAAGTTCATGTGTTTCTGAGATCATTAATGGTGTGGGGAAAAAATGGTTTCTAACACAGAAAATGCCCCAAGTCAAAGAAAGAGTCTGAGCCTCTCTCCTATTATCAGCGAGAACTCTTGCCCTGAGAGGGAATTGGGGGAATGGCATTGTCTCCATGGACTGGGCCCTTGAGGAGAAAGTAGCTTCCCCACTACGATCTACATCAGTGTCTGTGTCTCTGAGACGCTCACATATCTTATTCTATCCGGCTCTCAAAACAACCTGTCACGTAGGTGTGATTACTCATAAGAAACCTGTGATCCTAAGAGATTCAGGGACTTGTTTCCAAGCTAGAATTTGAACCCAGTTCTTGTGACTCGATGCCCAGTGTTCTTTCCACTAAATCACACTGTCCTGTGAGTCAGCCCCATTAACTGAGACAGAAAGACTATTCACAGTCCTTTAGTAAAACATTTCGTTAGGGACTTCCACCGATCCCAGTTCTCGCCCATATTCCTTCAGGAACTTCCACACAAACGTTCACATTTTCTATGCCCAGCCCTGATCCTGCGGCTGTGTAACAAATCAGCCCCCACTCAGTGGCAGAAAACAACTGTTTATTAGCTCCTGGTCCTGCCTATCAGGAATCTGGAGGAGGCAGGGCAGGAGAGAATGCCCTCTATCCATGATGTCTGGGGCATCCGCCAGAAGGTGGAGGGAAGGACTCATGGGAAGGCGACCCATTCACATGTCTGTGGTTGGGTTTGGCCATGGCCTTAGACCTTAGTTGGGGCTTTTGGCCAGACATCTCCATGTGCCTGGTCTTATGTGGTACCTGAGTTCTAGGGACAAGACAAACCCAAGAAAAGGAGTTGGAGTCAGGCCGGTGTAACACCTTTTTGAACTTAGCCATGGAATTCAGTGTCACTTCTGCTTCGTTCTCGTCCTTAGAAGTGAGTCATTAGGGCAAGCCCATATTTAAGAGAAGGAGACTTTTGTGGGAAGAGTGGTGGCGAATTTGTGAAGATGTTTTAAAATTACCACAGTGCCCTTCCCCTGGCTTTGCAGTGCTTATGCTTATAAGAGTCTGCCCCATGAAGCCACTTTGACTGCCCGCAAATCAAGCTACTTAGCTCCAAAGCCAGAAGTGCCTGGCAGTGCCATGGGGAAACCCCTTTTCACAGAGTGGAACATAACTCACATTCTAATCTCAGGGATTACAATGAAGCTACCCTCTACAGAACTTGGCTTAAAAACACTCGCTTGGTCTCTTTTCTTTCCTTGTTTTCTAGGAGAACTTTCCTAACAAAATCTTTGTACATGATTTTTAATCTCAGTCCTTTTCTACAGAATTCAAGCAATACGGGATGACCAATACATCTGAAAAGTAATTCTGACGCATAAGGACAAATTCTGATGGTACCATCTTTGCTATTCCTAGTTTATTCTGACGGGTTTTACCAAGATTTATTGATTCACAGATTTTGACCAAAACAAAAGATTTGAAAATACTTTATATTTTAAAGGTCTGAGCCTCTTTTGGTTGCTGAGAGTTTCAAACACTACTTTTATTAAGCCTTATTCTCTAATTACCAGTTTTTTAAAGGCATAGTGTCTTAGTAGTAGACCTTCAGGTTCCTTTAACAAATTAATCAGGCATTTCCCCAGAAATTTTACTTACAAAAATTATTTGGCACCTGTCAGAATGGCCAAAATCAACAAATCAACAAATGACAAGTGTTGGTGAGGTTGCAGAGAAAAGGAACCCTCATGCACTGCTGGTGGGAATGCAGACTGGTGCAACCACTGTGGAGAACAGTATGGAGTTTCCTCAAAAAACTGAAAATGGAACTTCCATTTGACCCAGTAATCCTACTCCTAGGAATATATCCCAAGAAGCTAGAAACACCAATAAGAAAGGATATATGCACCTCTACATTCATGGCAGCACAATCTACAATAGCTAGGATTTGGAAACAGCCTAGGTGCCCATCAGCAGATGATTGGATCCAAAAACTATGGTACATCTACACAATGGAATATTATGCTGCCATAAAAAGAAGAAATTCTCATCATTTGCAGCAACCTGGATGGAATTGGAGAACATCGTGCTGAGTGAAACAAGCCAGTCAATGAAAGAGAAACACCACATGACCTCACTCATTTATGGGTAATAAAGAACATTATAAACTGATGAACCAAAAGATAGATGTAGAGACAGTAAAGCAACAAACAGACTGTCAAATTACAGCGGGGAAGGTAGGGAGTTCTTGGGGAGATAAGAGATCAACCGAAGGATTTATATACATGTATATAAGTACAACCAATGGACACAAAACTCTGGGGAGGGAGGGCATGTATGGGAGGGGTGAATGGTATATGTACAAAGATAATAATTTAATTTAAAAAATTAAAGAAAAAAATAAAATAGAAAAAGAAAAAGAAAAAAATTATTTGGGCATCAAAGCAGAGAGAAAAAATGCATTCACTGTAATTGTCTTTGAGAGAAAAAAAAAGCAGTGGATGTGATAAAATTGATTACAGGTACCGTCACAGAAGGCAGAGATGTGGTCATATGTGAACAAGTACTTATGGGAGGGACAGCAGAAGAGGGAGGAAGGGAGTGAAGGAGAGAGGGAGGAGGGACAAGGAGGAGAAGGAGGGTAGTCAGAGAGAAGGTGGTATGATATTTTTCAGAGCGATTCCTTCACAATGATCCTAGAATTCTTCATCCAGTCTACAGATCATTCTGTGGTTGGTGTGTTTGGGTTTCTTGCAGAAGCAGGAATGGAAAAAGTTTAGCGTTGTTTGTGCAAGATGCTAAATCTAACTGACCAGCATGGATTCCAGAATGAAAACAGACGTTCCACACGCTGTTTGTCAGATATTTGCAGAGGTCATTGGGAGGCCACTGGACATTCCAGATTTTGAAATCAAGACTTGGACACACTCTCTACGGGTCAGGGCAGTCCCAAGTGGCATCTTGGTTACATTTGCTTATTCCCAGTAAAGCAAAATGCCTTGTCATCACTTGAGCCTCCGCAGAGTGGCCTGGATGATGGCAGACTTTCCAGTCTGCTTTCTGAAGACAGTCCATTCTGCACATCTCTCAGGACAGTTCTATTCAACTGCTTTCCTTCGTCAAAAAGTATAGTAGCTCACAATTTCTACTTACAATGGTACTTGTGATGCAAGGAATGAGACGTTTTCACAAACTAAGTTTTCTAGAATTATTTCATTGCTAAATGACAGTACTATAGCATACATCAAGAATATTCTTTACTTCCTTTGCTTTCAGAAATACCCACCTGGCGCCGAAACCAGTTTGGCTCAGTGGTAGAGCGTCGGTCTGTGGACTGAAGGGCCCCGGGTTCGATTCTGGTCAAGGGCATGTACGTTGGCTGTGGGCACATCCCCAGTGGGGGATGTGCAGGAGGCAGCTGGTCGATGTTTCTCTCTCATCGACATTTCTGGCTCTCTATCTCTCTCCCTTCCTCTCTGTAAAAAATCAATAAAATATTAAAAAAAGAAAAAAAGAAAAAAAGAAAAGAAAAGAAAGAAAGAAAGAAAGAAAGAAAGAAAGAAAGAAAGAAAGAAAGAAAGAAAGACAGACAGACAGAAAGAAAGAAAGAAAGAAAGAAAGAAAGAAAGAAAGAAAGAAAGAAAGAAAGAAAGAAAGAAAGAAAGAAAGAAAGAAAGAAATACCCACTTGCCAGTGATTCCAAAACAAAGCCCTGGATCCTATAAACCAAAGCCCTGGATCCTATAAACTCTGAACTAGCAACACTTTTAACAAGAAGGAGCAGGGAGGATTTAGAAGGCAGATTCAGAGACGTTCATTTTAATGATGCCAGGCCTGCCATCCAGGTTTGAGAAGCAACAAATGACACACTCGAAAAGGTTAAGTTGAATAACTTTTTGTTGTTGTGTTAATCCTCACCTGAGAATATTTTTCCATTGATTTTTTAAAAGAGAGTAGAAAGGAGAGGCAGAGACAGAGAGAAACATGGATGTAAGAGAGACATCATGGGTTGCCTCCCACACTGGGTTCTGACTAGGGCCAGGCATTGAGCCTGTAACCGAGGTATGTGCCCTTGACCGGGATCAAACCTGGGACCTTTCAGTCTGAAGTCCAATGCTCTATCTACTGAGCCAGATCGGCTTGGGCAAGTTGAATAACTTTTTGAAGAGACCATTTACAGAGGCCTGAGCAGGGTTAGGGCAACCAGCAAGGTCGGATGAAACCACCCAGGCACTATTAACAGCAAGATACCACTGTCACTACTAGGCTCGAAGTGGCAAGGAGAGAGCAGTCCTACTCAGAGAGGCTGCTGGGACCTGGAACTGTAAGACTATGGGAGAAGGACCACCTGTGAGGAGCTGTGGCCTTCGGGGCACAGAGATGCCAAAACTGTGGTAAGACAGGGAGAGAACAGAGGAATGAATACCTCAGCTTTCACCAACCTCCTAGTGGTGTTGCTCATGAGCAGAACCCAAAGGAAGCCAGAGAAAAGGAATCCTGGGTGATCTGCCACAGAGGTCAGCTTCCCATCCCGGAGCGAGGCGGAGAAAGATGAAGAATTAGGGGAGTGAGCGTGCTGTTAAGTGGGAAATAACCAACACACAAGTTTAGAATATCACTAACATTGACTGTTACTTTTTCTAATGCTACAGGAGTCTCTCATTTCTTTTTCACTCATGAGCTATTTTAGCTCATTGGGTTTTTACCAGGTGGAAATAAATGAGACCACAATACAAAATTGGATGGAGTTACAGTTGACCCTTCAACAACACAGGCATTAGAGCACTGAACCCCTGCACAATTCCAATATCCGCTTACAAGTTTTGACTAAACAAAAACTTAACTCCTAATACTCTACTGTTAAAGCCCTGTCGATGACATGAACAGTTAATTAACATATACTTTTTATGTTATATGTATTATATTTCATTTTCTTATACTAAAATAAGCTAGGAAAAAATGCTCTTAAGAAAATCACAAAGAAGAGAATATACACTTACAATATTTATTGGGAGGGAAATTCACATATAAGTGGATCTGTACAGTTCAATCCCATATTGTTCAAAGATCAGCTGTATATTATTAGGAAGTAAGTCCTAAAATGACCTATAGAAATATAAGTTTCTAATTGACTTGGGACCTCAGACAGACATTGAAATGACATGTAAACAAAAATGGAGTGCAGGCCGAAACCCGTTTGGCTCAGTGGTAGAGCGTCAGTCTGCGGACTGAAAGGTCCAGGTTCAATTCCCGTTAAGGGCATGTATATTGGTTGCAGGCACATCCCCGGTAGGGGGTGTGCAAGAGGCAGCTGGTCGAAGTTTCTCTCTCATCGACATTCTTAGCTCTCTATCTCTCTCCCTTCCTCTCTGTAAAAAATTAATTTTATATATATATATATATATATATATATATATATATATATATATATTTTTTTTTTTTTTTTTTTTTTTTTTAATGGAGTGCAGAAGAAAATGGAAAAGGAAGGAGCTGTTCTCTACCTAAAACCTCGGGCCCCCACTCACCGATTTAGAAGGGACCCCAGAATGTACCATCTCCCTTGTTCTACACAAGAGACAATGTGATCTGACCATGTGACACAGCCACTTAGAATTCCTGAGCTGTCTGTCATCTCGGTAAAAGATGTGCTTTTACCTCTAAAGGCAGGTATGTGTGAGTTTACAACTCCTACATGAATGAAGTGCTTTGGATACCTTATACAATAAGATACTGCTAGAGCCACTAGATAGTTTTGAGAAAATGCAGACATTTTTATTATCAAAATCTCATTTATTTCAGAAGAATGGTTACATTTGGGTGGGAGTTACTGAAAAATTTCTCTTGTTTATTTTTTAGCATAGTATTTTTTCAATCTACTGCTATCAATTGTACTTTTGACTTTCTTTTTTGAAAGTGTAAAAAACAATTATTACAACACCTCATTCCCGTATAGTATAGATTATGTTGATAGTTACTTGAGTGACTATATAAACTTACTAAAATTCTATAACTATATACATTTATTAAAATCTTATAACTTTTAAATATTTATTGACTGCACAAAATTTTATTTAATTGTTAGAACTAAAAAAAAATGGTTCTATTCTAAAACTAATTCCAAAATCAAAGTTCTAGTTTCAAAAAGTGAAAATGTTATATCCATGTACATTAAAATAAAATTTTTAAAAACTTTGGTCTATTGATTGTTTGAACATCAAAAATTACCTAAGCAGAATAATTGTTCTCAATTGCATTTCCATACTTTAATCAGCTTCTTAGCCACATTCATATCTTCTACTGTGTCCCTGACATTCTCTTGAAGAGTATGTTTTAATATAGCGTTGTTATTTTTAACCTTAAAGAACATGTCTTTAAAACTGACTTGTTTTGGTTATTAAATTTGAAATTGTTAAGCTCTTAAATTGGCACTTCTTTATACAAGAAGCTTACTTACATGCAAATAATGATAACAATACTTGATTAAGAAATAAATAATCTGAGTCAAATGCTAAGACAGAAAGAATGCTGGGACAAAAGGCATAAACCAACACTGTCCCAGGAAAGACATAGTCTAAGACTTACAGTCACCCTAATATTTCCTATAAGGTGTAATTCATGAAACTCATGATTACCTAAGAATACAAATATGTCAATATTCTTTACCCTTAACAACATCCACATATCAAATCCATATGTGATCTGAGAGTCTAGAAGTCTCTAAGTAATTACCATGCACCTCCTTTAAAGTCTTGGAGAAAGTTGTCAGAGGCACATAAGAGCTGAGTGCTGACTGTGAAATTATTCTACTGGTACATGAGTCCACAGATGCTAGCTGGAATTATAAGAGATGGCTAGGGATGGGACATGCTGTCAGTACCTGAAAAAGGGAGGGGGGAAAAGTGTGTCATTTCAGTTACTGCACTCAATCATTTTCCCCCCATCAGAGTAGATTCCTTTGGTCAAAGTCACATCACTGTGGCAGAAAACAGCCTGAAGATTATGGAACGACCGTCTACATATTAATGGTGACCAGCATGTTGTCTCTCCTTGCTGACAGATACCTCTAGGAATGACACTCAGTCACGCAGCCCTGAAGTCTGGCAGCCGAGCACCCCTGGCACCTCTGGCCTTCGGCACCCGGAGGGTAATTCTTAAACCTACAAACTGTGTCCTGCAGCATTTTCCCCTCCACCTCAAATAATATCCAGTTACTGAGTGCTGTGCTGGGAGAACCTGGGGAAATGCTAGCAGGAAGCGCAGCTGAGAGCCACTGTGGTTTGACAGCTCGCCAGCTACTTTGGAAATATTTTGGCAAAAATGAGATTTTAAGTAAAACTGTTTCCTTTGGTACCATACCCAAAACTGCAGGTTTTACATTTTCAGGACTATAATTTGGGCCAGAGCGGGGGAGGGAATGGGGAAGAAGCTGTTCTTGAGGGAGGAAGATAGAATCTAAGGGAAAGGGGGATGCTGTGAGCACAGGAGTGAGGACAAGGAGGAAGCATATGGAGGCATAGTTAACATTCTTTCCCGACCTCTTCTCTACTAAGGCATTTACCCTGGCAAAACACCACACTCCCTCTTGCCCTCAAATGGCCTGGCAGGGATTCTCCGGGAATGACCAGGCTGGGATTTGTGTTATTGCTTATTATGGGGTGATAGATCATTGCCTGGGGAGGGTCGGACCACAGGTGGCCATCTACAGCATTGCAGACACAAGAGGGGATGAGACAGAATGGTCTTCATCACCACCCACCAATTGGCCCTTAGCGATAGGCTTGTTTTTTCTTGCTTCACTTTCTTCCTGGTGCAACTACACGTGACATCCCTCAGCACTGGGAGAACCCAGCTCTTTCCTACCTCAGGGCCTTTGCAAATGCTCTTCTCTCTGCCCAGAACACTGTGCCCCCAGCCTCGACCACTCTTTTTCAGGGAATCCTCCCCTTACCCTGCAGATGATGTTAGCTTCCATGATCTCTTCCTGGCTACCTGGCTACCCGTTCCACAATCACCTGTAAATCCGATGAGGGCTTTTCTATTGTCATATTCCCCGGGGCATAGCATACTGTAGAACAAGCATGTCAAACTCTCAGCCCATGGGCCACATACCTTATTTATTTGGCCCTTTTATTAAAGCACTTTAACCTTTGAGTTTGACATGCTTGCTGTAAAAATGCCTGATTAAAATGTATCAACCAGTTTTCTGATTGAATCTACTTACCTTCACCTTCTAGTTCTTACTGTACATCTTTCCTAATAACCTCCTCCTTAGTTTTTGTTTTTCACCCTTATATTTATCTCTCTCTGTTTTTCTCCTATCATGCTTTCTCCACTCTCTATATTTTGAGGCCCTGCCTAAAGCCAGGGTCTGGAGAAAATACACTCAACACCAAGCATGTCAAACTCATGGCCCACGTGCCACATGCCTCGTTTATTTGGCCTTTGAGTTTGACATGCTTGCTCTACACTATCTTCTATATATATCAAAGCCTAATATGCAGTGTCCCCTCTAGAGTTCAACCGGGAGACCAGGAGTTCGATTGCTCGCTATGATGTGTGCTGACCACCAGAGGGAAGCATGGAATGAAGGAAGGCTCCGGCCAGCAGCCAGCAGCTGGGGAAGAAAGGCCCTGGCCTGCAGCCGAAAGGCACTGATTGGCCCTGATCACTGGCCAGCCCATGCAGGAATTTTGTGCACAGGGCCTCTAGTAGAATGTTAATTCTGGAAACACTTCAGAGAGTTTCTAGTCTAGTCTCTCTAGTTCTGTAACTGTGATCAACTGTTCAATGTGACACAGCTGGTTGGGAACAGAATATAGATTACAACAGAATATAGAATATAACAGAATATAGATTAGTCTTCCATTCATTGTTGTTACACTATATGAAGTGTTGGAGCAGAAGGAGAGGCCCCAAATGTACTAGTACAACACAAGTTTCCCATCATCCAAGAGTTGAAGTTTTGTTGGAGAGAAGAGATTGTTTCCTAGGTCCTTTCAAAATAGTTGCTGTTCTGAGACTAAGACTTAGGGTTGGTCTGCCACTTCCCTCAGATTTCCAGGAAGATCCATCTCTCTGGGAGCGCTGAGGGGAAGAGTCAGCTTTGACATTCAGTCCCTAAAATAATTACTCATGTGAAAGTGAACCCAGAGGCCCAACATCCTGTTAAGAAATAGAGAGAAACAGTGTCTACTCATCAATAATGATGATAATTACGACCGCTAACTGGCATTTGCTGTTTATCTGCTACTGATCTAGGAACCTGTCCTAGATGATGTGCTGACCTACTTACCCTCCCAACAGTCCTGTGATTAAAAACTTTTACCACACTTTAGAGTTGAGGAAAAAAACTGTGTAGTAAAATGTGGAACCACT
The DNA here is from genome assembly GCA_963693515.1 of Pipistrellus nathusii. Lineage (NCBI taxonomy): Eukaryota > Metazoa > Chordata > Mammalia > Chiroptera > Vespertilionidae > Pipistrellus > Pipistrellus nathusii. Next base: position 3,166,271 of record OY882861.1, on the reverse strand, counting down.
TTGTCAGCGTCTGTAGCTAATAATGGAAAGCTGAGATTTTAATCTGGGCAATTTTCTGTGAAGAAGGCAGAGCCTCTCCATTTTAACCTTAATCCAGAGATCATTTCTATTAATCCCGCTTCGTAAGGAACAAGTCCTGCCTAAGCATCAGTTTTGCGTAGGGATGTGTGTCCTGCTTGTGGTAATGAACCAATGATCAATTTTGGACCAGACCGTCAAAAGCCATGGCTCATGTAGTGCCTGGTTGCATTCTCCTGCAAGTAATGAATCTATAATGGTGATGTTTCTTGAAATAACCTTATCTAAAGTCCACATGTTTCTCACATAAAACCTTGGTCTGCAAAACTCAGAATTGCTGCTCATCAGTGAGTATATGGTATAAATGTTAGACAGTAAGCTAATGGAGCTATAACTTACAGGCAGTACAGTTATATTAAACTACTAAGAAGTTCCCCTTTTGAATATGAAATAAAACATATTACATTTATTCTATGAGGACCTTGCTGACAGTTAATAACAAATTTAGCAAGAGTTAAAGCTTGCATTTCAGGACAGTCATTGGTCAACCTAGAGACTATATCCTATTTCATTCAGACTGAATTTTTAAATTAGCTGCACAGCAGGAGACATATTTCTGAGATCCAATTAGAAAGATCCATGAAAACCAGCTTAGGTGGTCTAGGGCAGTGGTCGGCAAACTCATTAGTCAGCAGAACCAAATATCAACAGGACAACTATTGAAATTTCTTTGGAGAGCCACATTTTTAAACTTAAACTTCTTCAAAATAGAGTTACCTAGGCCATGGTATTGTGTGGAAGAGCCACACTTAAGGGGCCAAAGAGCCACATGTGGCTTTCGAGCCACAGTTTGCCGACCAGAGATCTAGGTCAATGGCTGGGTTCCTCAGCCTCCACCCTACAGTGATGGGTTTGGATGATAATTTTTGTGGGGCTGTCCTATGCACTGTTGAATGGTTAACAGCATCTCGGGCTTCTACCCACTACATGCTCGAGGCACCTCCTTTCCCAGTTGTGACAAACAAAAATATTTCCAAATGTTGCCACATGTCCCCCGGGAGAAAAACTGCCCCTGACTTACAGAGCAGAGGAACAAGCCTTCCAGGTACCCAGGGCTTAGGCCCACAACATTGCTCACTGGATCTGAACCTCCGGGAACGGCACCTCAGAATCCGGCCTCGTCACTACCTCTCAGGGCAGACTCGTGTGCACTGCCGTGGCTCACTGGAGCTAAGCAGCCGAAGCAATGACACACCTGTGCTATACGTGCACCTTCAGCTCTGATTTGCAGGCCTTTGGAGAGCACACCTCCCCTAAGTTTGGCTCCACTCGGTACTTCTCTGACTTTGTTTATTTCACTGTAACCACCTTGTCTGGAAGGATGAAAACTTCGTTCACCCTTCCATTTTGCAGTTAACACTGCTTTGAAGTTATTGGTAACCCTATGATGTTAGAGATCTCACCATTAAGTTACCTGGAACATATTTTTAAGGCTCAGTAGGTTTGAAGTTCTTTAGCCAATCTGTTTTTAGTGTTTGGTGTTCAGAACATATAAAGACAGGCAATAGTTACATGACTATTTTCTAAGGGATTCAGATTACCCAATATTAACCCATGTTAAAAATGGTTGGAAGCTCAGGAAGGCTAATCTTAAAACCATTTTACAGTGATATATCTATGAATAAATTCACCGGTTTACCATGAGGCATTAGTAGGCTCTGATCATTAATGAGTGTGTCAAAAATTTCTCTTTTACAAGGGGAAAAATGGGGGACATCTGTAATAGTGTCAACAATAGAAAATAAAAAAATTCCTCCTTTACGTTTATATATTTATCTTTGAAAGTATGTTCCACAAGGTATCCAGCCTCTCATTCCTTAGGGATTCCAAACATGGCCCCATCCGACCAGCTGCCAATCTTGGTCACCACAAAGAACTAACCCCACCATGAGGTATTTAAAATATGTAAAGGTTAAAAGATCATAAAAATGAGACCATATGTCCAAACATACCACGTGTGCTTTGGCAAGGAAAATGTACATGTTAAGACAAATCTTGGCAAGCCTGCCAGGAAACTAGATCAAAACCAGGACAAAAAGATTCTTTTCTATAAGCTAGGTATTTCCCCAGCGCTCATTCTGAGGTTAGCCAAGATGAAAGAAACCAGTCTGCCTGACAAAGCCATCCTTCTCATGGCTGGAAAGAGAAAAGACCCAGGACTCCGTATTTGGGGAGATGAATGGTCTCGGTCCAAATCCTAGCTCCACAATGAACTCTGTCAGCATCTCACTATGCCAGAAAGATACCTAGCACCTCTGAGCCTCAGTTTCACCATCTATAAAATATATATGCTGGGGTGTTCTGAGAATGAAACAAGGTAAGCTGGGCGTGTTTAGAACTTTCCTAGCACATAAGGAGGCTTGCTGTTCTTATTAAGAAAACGCATGTACATCCATCTTTTTAGAAATGCTAGCATTTTGAGGGCCACTCTTGCTTATTTCCCAACATGCTCCAAGGGAACACTGGCTGTGAAAAGATGTGTCCAGTTGTGCTAAGTGGTGTCACCACCACAGCCAGATGGAGGACGAGCCAGGACCTGGCAGCGCACAGCCTTCTTGCTCCTGGGAGGGCCATCTGCACTGGTATGGGTTCATGTCATTGAGGGGAACTAGCCAAAGGAGTCTTGAAGATCATCTCAGAAAGAGCAGTAAAAAAATGAGGATATTTGAGTGAGTAGGGGGAACCATATATTACATGTGTTCAATTACTTGGAATAGTCCGTACCTTATTCATGTGGGTTGCATGAGTAGATTGTAAAACTGTGAAAACCTAGGAAGAAAATACTCTCCTAAGGCCAATATTTGGGTCGATCCACGTCATACTTCCCATTCTTGTTGTTGTTAACCTTCGCCGGAGGATATTTTTCCATTAATTTTTAGAGAGAGTGGAAGAGAGGAAGAGAGACACAGAGAAACATCAATGTGAGAGACACATCAATTTGGTGGCCTCTCACCCAAGCCCCAACCAGGGCTGGGCATTCAGCCTGCAACCAAGGAACATGCCCTTGACTGGAATCGAACCCAGGACCCTTTAGTCCACAGGCAGATGCTCTATCCACTGAGCCAAACTGGCTAGGGCCACTTCCCATTCTTTACAACCAATTGTCTAGAGTTGATTATACCACCCAGTCAAAGTTGTTCAATTAAAAATTGTTAAAATAAAAATTAACGTAATAAGTATTTAGCAAAATGAATGAGAAGTAGTTTATATAATCCTTAAGAGAAAAAAAAAGTAGTTTCCCATGCTTTTAATGCCTTTTAGAACTTAAAAGGTCTGTAATAAAATATCCCAGACTTACAAAAATGTATGAATAATAATACAGGGAACTTTCACTAAGGGTATAGGTCTTCAGGGGACTCCTTTAATTTGGGGTCTCCGTTACTATTCCACATCTTACTATCACCCCCTCTCCTTTAGTAACCAAACCTCTGGGTGTAGAGATTGTAAAAGGCCTCGCAGCTAAGGGTTTGGCATCAGTTTCCACTCTACTTCTTTTGTTAGTTTAAATGAGCCATAAATTTAGAAAGATGTATAAAATATTTCACTCAGCACTCTAGGTGTTTATAGTGGGAGATTTTTTTCAGGCCATCTAGCCCCTTCTCTTTTTCTTGTCAAAATGTACTCACTATTATGTGTTTGAAGTTTTTTTTTATTTTAATTTATTCCTAGATATGTCTCTGTTCCCATTGAGATATTAATGCAAATAAAGATAAAATAAACAAAATTGGAATTCTTTAAAAAGTAGTGTAAAGACACACAGTTTGTCATGGTAGAGAGCAATTATTGAATTTGAATGTAGTTTTAATAGTTCCAAAAGTATAACTCAGCACTAATTGGCCATTCTGTTGTTACTCAGTGAATGCGAACTCTAAACCCAGACTGTCCTATGCGTGTCCAAAGGCCTTCTAGGATCTTTTCCAATTTATAAGCTCCCCAAGCTGGCGTAAACTGTCCTTAGAGAATGGAATGCGAATGCCAGCATAGTCACGCAGTCTCTTCATCTCACCTGAAGTATGTTGAGTTAATGAGGAAATTCAACTCTTTCTCTGCGTATTTTTTTAATCAAACCTTGGAAGTTTCAACCCTTTTCTTGCCCAAGTGTACCAACTGTGCAGTAAGCCAGTGCTGCGTTGGTGGTTTGGGTCCCCGGGGTCCGGGTGAGCCATGGTGTGCCATCAGGTGGGAAGTCTCCGTGGATGACCACCTTCCAGGAGGACATGCCTTCACTGCTCTGTGTGAGCACTCACCCTACTTCTCCGGGAGGCCAAGCTGCTCTCACCCCATTGGTCCTCCAGCCAGCCCCGCAGTGGCCCTCAGCGTGGAGATCTGGGAGGAAGGAAGCGGTTCTATCCAGTTTCCAGAGAGGGAGAGGGAGCCCCCAGCAGGTTCATTTGTATGAATTGGAATAGTGAATGGCGGGAGCCAACTGACTTCAGAGCACATGACATTTCACTATCCCATTGCCCGCCACAAGCACCTAGAGATCAACTTTAAACTTATTTTTCATGAGAATTTTCAGCTGAAAATATTCCAGAACACCCGAATTGTAGTTTGTTTGTTTTTTATTAATTAAGGTATTACATGTGTTCTTATCCATATTTATTTTTATAGTATTCATTGCTAACTGATTTTTTAAATTAAATTTAGAATATTGTGGCGTGTGGGAATGGTTTCCATTTGGGACACGTGGCAGTTAAAGGACTCTATTGCACACAAGGATAGGCGTGCTTCTGTGAGCGCTGGCAGGCGTGCAGGGCCCGGCTTGGGGAGGGGGGGGGATAAGTGTTTGGGGTTATGCTGGCTGCTTGCGGGAGGCCTAGTGAGTTTGGAGCAGTGCCTGGCACATCCTAAGTGTTGCCTAAGTGCTTGCTGTTTGCGACGGCCACAGGCGGCTCTGAGCACCTTAAGTCATCGTGTGTACTCTGCTGTTTCTGATCCAGACTGAGGAAGGGGACATAGAAGCAACTGGAAGCCAGTGAGCTTTCTGCAAACGGAAACAGTGCCTCTCTGATGCTCAGTGAGGCCGCAATAATGTCAAAAAATGAACTGTTCATGTAACCCTATCAGTTAAAGCAGGATTAGATTTTTTTAAAATATTTTTTTATTGATTTCAGAGAGAAAAGGAAAGGGATAGAGAGAAACATCAATGAGAGAGACTCCTTGATCAGCTGCCTCCTATATGCCTCCCAATGGGGATCAAGCACACAACCCGGGCATGTGTCCTGACCTGGAATCGAATCTTGACCTCCTGGTCAATGAATATTATAAAAATAAATATATATTAATGAGAGACAGCATGAGGTCACATCTGGGACAGTACTTCTAAATCACTAACTGCTTTCCTATAGAAGAGAATGGCCAAAGAAGCATTCAGAGTTTCTCTGGAATTATGTCAGAGGCCTTCGCATGCTAATCTACCCCAAAATGAAACCAGCCTTCTCCCCTGTCCTCAGAGACAGGTTTTACAAGTAACTCATAGAGAGAGTGCTCCGCTGGGAATGAGCTCTCATCTGAAGAGTATCAGCATGGAGATACTAATTGGAGGCCAAAGGTGTTTTCTCTTTCACAGTGTTGTAAACAACATTCATGGGATCCTGGAAATTATTCTAAAACCTCTCATCTGTAGACTTCAGTTGTTCTCTTCTGATTGACCGGATATCACCTTCCCCATATCCCTGCTTGTGAATTACCCTCCCCTGCCCAAGCCACAGTCTTGGTGGTGACCATCAGCGGAATTGCTGTTCCTCCCCAGATGATGCTCTGAACCTCACAGTGCCAGCATCTCATTAGACCGGGCTACTCTAGTCTTTGTGATGTGACAATGGGTCACACCATAAAGATGGAACCTTTTCAGAACATCTGGATCATAGGATAACTTTAGAATTAACTTCAGAAATTATCTTCTCTAATGGTTTGCAAGATTTTTAATAGCACAGGAAGAGGGAGACAGAACTAACATACTACCTGTCTCCTTGTTTCTTTGTAGATACTAAGGTTCCACTAAACCATTTGAAAATCACTCGATATATTTCAGCCTTTCCTCTTCTGCAGTGCTCTAGTCCTTTCTGCAAAGGCCATCACCCAGTTCCAGGGATGTCCATCCTCCCAAAGAAAGCCACCTTATTTTCTGACACCTTCAATTTTTTGTTTATGAAGTTCATGCTTATGTTTTGTTGCTTTTCTTGTAACTCCTGTTTGTTCTTAGGATGTGACAATATAGGGTCCTAATCTCTTTATTCAAATTGTGTTCAGTTGTCAACATCAGAACTGGGAACAGTATTTCCTATCTTAATTGTAACCCCCGGTTCTATCACTTTCTGTTAATGTGGCAATAGCTGCATTTGATTTGAAGGAGGCTTGTGGAGCTTAGTCAGCTAACTCCCCGATATCATCCCTGAATATGCTATACAACACAGTAGCGTAGCTCTCAACATGTAAAAACGTGATGGCTGCATGTGATCCTTTGTTGTGGTTCATGAAGTCAGCCACATAGTTCTGTTAGAAAGATTTCCAGGTTCTTGTCATTTATAGGATCTAGTTTGTGGGATTTGATCAATCAATGACTGTATATTTGGTCACAGTTTTTCTGTCAGTCCCACAGATACCATCTTCTTAACAATTTTCTATAGTTCTTTATTGATATAGATGTTTTTGCAAAAACATTTGGTAAATTCTTTAGATCCATACTACCGTATGTCATCATGAATACCCATTTATATCTGACATAAACAGTTTCCCTACTATAGAATTTTTGAAGTTTGAAGCAGTCTCAGTTGATTTGTTTATCCTCCAATGGTACTCTGAGTCTGTAATTTAAAAAAAAAAAAAAAAAACCTACCCCCAAACCAGGGGCTTATCTACTGTTAAATGGGTGAATTTTTAATATCAAAAGATAAGTTGGAATTTTCATTCTTCCCTAGGAATTTCCTCAGCTTTGTGGGTTTCAGCCAGATACTTTGCCTTCCTTGAACATATTTTCATGCGGCTTTATAATATTTACTCAGCATTCTTTCCCATTAGTTCTCTATTTTTAATTGTTGGTGACCATTTCAATGTGTAACGATTACATGGTGCAGAGCTGACTTACCCATGCTCATGTCTGAGGAGACCATGACCCCTTTTATTTGCTGCGTGGTCAGCCCTGGTATTTGTGGCAAGTCTTCTGAATATTTCTGATGAAGTCTTTAGGCACATGTAATTCTGAAAACACTTTCCCATTCAGTGCGACTTATACAGGATGGTAAGCCCAACATGGCAAAGGGTTTCTAAAAAATTCCATAAACATTAGGCATATTTATGTCATAGCATTAAGCTTGGTCAGTTTGAAACTCACTGTATTGTAGTATAAGAGGCATTTTGTTTGCCAGTGTTTACTTTCCCAGGAGTAAATGCGTTTGGTTAACCACAATGGCAAACTTAGGCAAGACGTTTATGTCAACAAACCCTACTGCTTAACAAAGTCCCATTCTTCGTTTCTAGGACAGCAGACTGGATTCTAAGTCATAAGGTGTTTATAAGGCGCGCTGTAAATCTGGGACTATAAACATGTCTACTTTTCTCTTAAACCTGCTGCTGTGCGTGAGGTACAATAAGCTCTCTTTTCAGTTTTATGGTGGCCAGTGTGTTGGCGTGCCAGCCTTGATGGCTGTTGATTCTACTGTTCCCAGCACCTCCTGCCAAGCTCTTGACCCAAGTCACGCTCCCTGGTGATGTCATAGGCTGCTAAGAATTTGCTCATTCACTGTACTTGCAGTGATGTCTGAGTCACATACCTTCTCTCTTAGTCACATGCCCGCTGGAGAAGGACATATTGAAAAAAGCAGGGCCTCTCCCTCCCCTGATCTCAAATGCATCACATTTTCAGACCTTTCGTAGTGAGTATAGAAAGATGAGGATTACCTGTATAGAAATTATTTTTAATATGACTTTTTCTCAAGAGTTAACAGTATTAATTTTATTGGGTTTTTGTTTTGTTTTGTTTTTTGGGGTGGGGGGGAGACACAAGATTTATTTTCTGCATTCGTGAGAAAAATTTATTTCAGTTCAACACATACACTGGTATTTTTTGACAGTTTCTAGTATTTGATAATATCACCATGGTGACTGATGCCAAATATCTGGAGGAGCAGAGGAGAAACTGGTAGTAGATCTGACATTTAAATTTCATGATGTCAAATATGTCTATTTGAAAAAAAATTGATCCATTTTAAGTTCTTCCCTTTACACCCAAATATTGGGCATTTGTGTTGGTACACCTGGCATCTTGTCTTACTTTACACTTGGATTCCCTCATTCAAAGTACTCAAATAGCATTCCAGGGGCCTATTAGACCAAATATAAAAATAAAAACAACAAACAACGAAACCTCAACAAAAATTCTTTAAAATCCACTGGTCTTGAGCTCGGTTCAAAACAAATAGCTCATGTATTTGTCCACTTTTTGTTTCTCAGATGAACATCACCAAGATTACATTGGTGTGTTAACCAGCATGAGCAGTGGTCCAAATACAAATGACTAAAAACCACACGTTAACTTCTCATGGACTATGATAGACTTGGAACTTACCCACTGTCTTTCAGTATGTCACTATATTCCCTTGACATTTTGCATTTAACAAATTTATGAAATCTATAAAATTTGATATTAATTTAATATAACAGGAACAGACTCATAGATGCAGAGAACAAACTGATGGTTGCCATAGCGGAGGGGTTTGGGGATCAATAAAAAAGACGAAGGGATTAAAAAGTACAAATTGGTGGTTACAAAACAGTCACAGGGATATAAAGTCCAGCATGGGGAATACAGGCAATAACATTGTGATAACTATGTATGGTGAGTCCTTGAATTATTGGGGGAGGGATCACTTTGTAAGTTATATAATTGTCTAATCCTTATGCTATACACCTGAAACTGATATAAAATAACATTGAATGTCAACTGTAATTGGAAAAAATTTTGTTTTTAAAAGAGGAGGTTAGGGTACACAGAGCAAAAGGACCAGGTGAGGACACAACAATAAGACAGCCATCTGCAAGCCAAGGAGAGAGGCCTCTAAAGAAACCAAACATGGGACACCTTGATCTTGGACTTGCAGACTCCAGAACTATGAGATAATAAATTTCTGTTTTTTAAGCCAAAATTATATATATATATAAATTTAATGTGAATTATATGGTGGCATTAGTGGTACAAAATTACTACTTGCACTATGAATATAATAAACACTTTATTATCACTAGTCTATAAGCTTCATTAGAACAGACCCATGTCTGGTTTTCTTCACCATTGTGAAATCTTAGGAAATAATTAAGAAGAAAATGAGTTAATGATCCTTATTAATATGGATAACTTTTAAAATATAAAATAGACCAAAGATGTACAACACCTTTACAGGGGAAACTATGAAACATCACTGAGAGACGTTAAGAGGAGCTAAGTAAATGGAATGATGTAACATGTTCATAGATGGGTAGATTTAATATATAAAGATGTCAGTTTGCTGCCAAATCCATCTATCAGTTTCATGTAATTCACTGAAAATCCCAAAGGTGACTTTTTTTTGCAGAAGTTGATCAGATAATTCTAAAATTCATATGGCAATGCAAATGCTTATGAATATAAAATTCCTTTATTTTTCTTTAAGAAAAATAAAATTTAAAAATGGAGGCCTTACTGCTATACATCAGGACCTACTATAAATTATACTAATTAGAAAAATACAGTACTGATGAAAATATAAGCAACCTGAAAATAGTGACTCCATAAACAAGGTATATATGCATGCATCTGGTTTATGAAAAATTTACCACTGCAGTAAAGTGTAGAAAGTGTGTCTTTTCAATAAGTAATGCTGGGTCAATTGTATATCAATACCAAAAAATGTTTCTTGACTTCTACTTGACACATATATAAAAATCAATTCCAGAGTGATGTAATTACAGATTAAATGTGAAAGGTAAAAAAAAAAAAAAAATAGTCTTTAAAGTGAAAATGGAGAGAATATATTTGTTACCCTGAAATAGTAAAAGATTATTTAAACAAGACAGTAAAAGCATTAGCCGTTAAAAATTATTATAATAAAATTAAAACATAGTGATTTCTGCATCTGGAATAGATTGAGTAACAGGGACCAGTTTTACCCTTCCATCTGAATTAACAACAAGCCTTCGCAAGTCCCTGGAAAACACGGACCCCTGGGAGACAGAGAAGAAATGAGGTGAACCCCTCTATTGCCCTGGCTTACTCCCTCCAGAAAGTTTACCATCTGCCGTGCAGAGTGAATGCAGGTGGAGCGCAGCGGACTCCCTGGTTTGAGAATACAGAGCCCGTGTCCAGGGAGACCAGTGGGGCTGGAGTTCATAGGATAGAGCGCCGTACAAGAGAGAGGAGTAATTGTGAAGATAAAACTTTAATGGTAAAAGACTACTTTTTCCTCCCAGGGTCAGAAACAAAACATGGATATCCACTCTCATCCCTTTCTATGCAGCATTATATGGAAAGATCTGACCAGTGAACAACAGAGAAAAAAAAGTCAACTTTTTTGAAAATAAAAATAAAAACTGTCTGTTCAAAGGTAAGTGATCGTCTATGTAGAAAAGTCAGTGTCCTAACTCTCCAGGGGACAAGTTCCATGGGTTTAACTAGGGAAATGGCACAGGGGTGCTTTCTTTAAGCTGTCCACAGCCTCTCCACACGTTTTCTCTGAGAAATAGTGAAAAACAACCCATATTCAAATCAACTACCTAAAGGATATTTATGCAGATACTGTTCACCTGTGGCCACTTACAACCCTCTCAGCAATAGGCACTTAAATATCCCTCTGACAAGTGATTTTTCTAAGTGCCTTTTGCCAAATTGCTAAGAAGAGAAATCCCACGGTATCTATGCCATCCCATCCTAACATGCACAGTGTCCGGCCCGTGATGAGCAGCAGGCAGTGCCCAGTGCACCGTGGTAGGTAAACACTTAGGTGTATTCCCGGCGGCTGTCTTCATCTTCCCCCAAGTTTACCTGCTGACAGCACCTGTCAGTGCCTCCCTGCCAGCAGGCCGGTGTGGGCCCCACACATCAGGATTTCTGTTTGCTGAGAACGGAGCCTGGCAAACATCCCGCCACAAGGAATCTGAAAGCACGAACCTGCCTCAACCCATCTTGCCTGGGACATGCCGCTCAGGTGTGGCCGCGCTCAAAGACATCACAAACAATGTGCCTTGTTTCTGGAAAACATCATTAATCTACAACGATTAAAGTCTGACAAGATGTCCTCAAGCCATCCCTTATTTTGTTTGCTTATGAGCAATTTAATATCATAAAGTCTGACACAGGTGAAATGAATTCAAGAGATATGGTTGGCTCTTTTCTATTTGATTTTGACCAGATACTTCCAACTAATTACTGATTCTTGATCATGCTGTCATTTCAAAATACAGACAAGTGGGTTTGTAAGTGCAAAAACTGTGTGATTTTAGTTTTATGCTCAAGCAGAAATACGTCTGAGCTTGCCGAGTGTCAGTGCACTCAGAAAGCTGGCTTTCCTGCAATCTGAAAGTAATATGCACCCGGAGTGGACTTGTACTTCTCTGTCACCCGGTGATGGGGACTGGGGACAAGAATCCGGTGTTCATAAGCTCAAGCTCCTGCTAGCTCTTCTGAGAGCTCTCTGTCAGGGCCCGGTGTGCCGCTCCAACTTCCCCTGCTCCCTGGAGTGTCAGGCCATAGTGGTGCGCGTCCAGCACAGGGAACAAATGTGCTGAGCCTGGGTCATGTCAGCCCCACCCCAGAAAGGTCAACCTGTTCTCCACTAAAGACGTTTCATCAGCAATGTGAGGGGCCTCACGCCTGTGTCCTGAGCTTATCTTGATCCACACTCACTCCACAACCCTAACCCTAACCCTAACCCCACCCCTATCCCTACCCCTATCCCTATCCCTAACCCTACCCCAAACCCTAACCCTAACCCTAACCCTACTCCTACCCCTAACCCTACCGCTAACCCTAACCCTAACCCTAACCTTAACCCTAACCCGACCCCTACCCTAACCCAAACCCTAACCCTAACCCTAACCCCAACCCCAACCCTACCCCTAACCCTACCCCTATCCCTAACCCTACCCCTACCCCTACCCCTAACCATAACCTTAACCCTAACCCCAACCCCAACCCTAACCCTAACCCTAACCCTAACCCTACCCCTACCCCTAACCCTACCCTAACCCTAACCCTAACCCTAACCCCAACCCCAACCCTAACCCTAACCCTACCTCTAACCCTAACCCTACCCCTATCCCTAACCCCAACCATAACTATAACCCATGAGCCAGCCTGGCATTTGCAGGGACCAGATGGTTGCAGGGTGTGGCTGTGTTAACTCGGGACAGACTAAAGACAGCACCTCCACCCCCCAGCCTACCCCCACCTCTGGGGACGCTGGGACCTCAAGCTAGCTTCAGGCTGCGGTGAACATGGATGCGTGATACTGACTATTCTCTTGTTTCTGAGAAGGAAAACAATAGCTCATTAGCTGTGCTGTGTGGCCTTTCGTTACCACAGAGCAGTGGTCGGCAAACCGCGGCTCGCGAGCCACATGCAACTCTTTGGCCCCTTGAGTGTGGCTCTTCCACAAAATACCTTGGCCTGGGCTAATCTGTTTTGAAGAAGTGGCGTTAGAAGAAGTTTAAGTTTAAAAAACTTGGCTCTCCAAAGAAATTCCAATCGTTGTCCTGTTGATAGTTGGCTCTGCTGACTAATGAGTTTGCCGGCCACTGCCACAGAGCTGAGTCCTTGCTGTTTCTGACCTAACCAATCCTAGTAAGATCGAGTTGGGACTTCCATTGAGATGCCCTCTTTTAAACATGCCAGGTTAAGGGCATTAAAAATATCACTTCTCTCTCATATCACTTTAATTTTGTTAAAAATAAAAGAATATTTTAATGATCCTCCCCCAAAAAAGGATAAGGAAAGATATGATGAAGAATAAATTATATCTTTAATAATTATTAGGTTTTGTGAAAAACTCATTACATATCCTTTTTTGGCTTGTTTAGTTTTGTTTGTGTTTTATTTTACCACTGTCTAGTCTACGTTTCAGGAATGATGGCTCTAGAGTATAACTGGCTAGGACAGAAGGTCAGAAACTAGTGTGCAAGCCTGTAGCCGCCATAAAGCGTGCCCTCGCCTCTCCCGCTGCAGGAAGGCCTGAGAAGGCTCAGCCGCCCTCGGACCCGCTCTCAGGCCCACTGCCTGCTGCTCCAGCAGGACCCGCAGCAGGCTCACAACGCAGACCCATCTGGCGAGGGGCAGGACTCCTCTGATGAGTGACTCTGTCTGGAGGACTCGTCCTGGCAGACAAAGCTTTCTTAGGACCGAGCTGTGCTCTGGGACTTAGCTTCTAAGCACCCCACCCCACCCCCAACACACACACACACACACACACACACACACACACACACACCCTTCTCCTCTCTCCTGTGCGCTCTCCCCTGACTTCCATAGTAGGAGCAGGTCTCCTCCCGTCTTGGACTTTCAGGGACAATATATTATAGTAGCAACAATCAGGTTGGAAGACAGTAATCACACTGAGCTCGCTCTCTCTCTCTCTCTCTCTCTCTCTCTCTCTCTCTCTCTCTCTCGTCTCCTTGGTTTACTCTCTTTCTCTTTCACCATAATTTCACATTTCTAGAATGTATTATCACCAGCACAAAGACCCCCTGCTAGGAGATCATGATTCGAGAGGCCCAGGTCCTTCTGTTGTATTTCAGTGGAATTTGTGCAAATGTTTGTTTTTCACGGGAGACTAGATGTGGAGTTGATCCCTTCAGCACCTTAGGGAATCTAGTAAAATCAGACTCCATGTTCTTTGGGGAGTTTCATGGGAATTCCTGCATGTGCATCTGCCTATCTGCATATCTGTAAATTAATATATTTGCTTACATATTTATACTGTTGCTAAGATACCCTCCTCTCTACTCCCCTACCCTGTGCCCTGCAGCAGAGGGAGTGACTCAGGTGTGATTAAACTTAGTCTTTTGGTTGCTATGGCAATCATTTTCATCTTATTTTTTTTTAGTTAATTTTCATTTTGACTCAGAAAGTTTCTGGATTCCATTCAAATCACCAGGATAATTCTCTGAGTCACAGTGTCATATAATTTCAGAGACCAAATGGGTTATAGGATTAGCCAGTCCAACTTTTATGTGATCATTCAGATCTTCAAGAAGTATACAGTCAGCATTTACTGTGTGCCAGGCACTAGGCTAGTTACTGAAATCATAGTCTTTTAAGAAAAGGAAGCATGCACATAGGCACGAACCAGTGTGGTTCAAGTGCAAAGCAAGCCCAGGAGAAGGCTCTTCATCTGCCTTGTGGGGTAGGACAGAGGGGAGGGGGGACCAGGAAGAGCTCACAGAAAACAGAACACCTAGAAAGATTCAGATTCAGGCACTTGGGGGGAGGGGGGGTTCTTCCCATCTGGGCCAGGGCCAGCTCCAAGTGCCTTACTGAGGTCTCCTTCACGCCGCACACAGCTTAAGCAGTAGACTGTCACCCCTCTTAGAGGTGAGGAAGCGAGACACAGAGGGGCTAGGCAGCGCGCCCCATGGCAGACAGGAGGGAGCCGTCCAGTGGGCGTGCTGCCTAGTCCCGCACGTCCTGCAGCGTTGACTCTGCCAGATTTCCCAGGCTAATCCCTGGCAAGCCCGCGTTGAGTCCAGGTGTCTGATTCCCGGACTGGCTTTCATGTCTAATTCCTAAGACCCCAGAGTAAGAATCTGTTTTCCTTAGTGGCCTGTCAGAGTAGCTTCTTACACAAAGGTGAGACATTCCCCAGAATGGCAAGCTCGGGGTCCTTGTTTGAGTCCCGGGGCTTGGAGGAGGGACTGTGACAAACATGATGCTGAGCATCCATGAGACAAGAGTGCACTGTGAGCAGAGCCTGAGTGTTTGGGCGAATATGACTCTACCGCATGCGTGGTATAATAATCAGGGTTTCAAAATACTCGCCAGACTCCGCTGGCCTCGCTCACATGGACATGCAGACAGATAAAAGACTGTGTTCAGGTTTTATTTTAATCTTTGCCTCCCTGCTTGTGGTCTTGGAGGCCTTCGTATTGAAAGCAAATGATATTTCTACCTTCTCCTTCCCAGGGCAGGAATTTGCATTTTAATTTTGGAACACTTAGGGGAAAATCCAATGAAATGCTTTATTTACTTTTTTGAGATTTTTTTCTTCTTCTTTCCAGGAATGAAGCCTGTTGCTTACTGAGTTGTAGACTCAATACCATACGTCCCCGGGCAGAGGGGCTGCCAGAGCTTTAGACAATGTGTCTGTGTCACCAGGAGGAAAGAGCCAGCCCCCAGGGGCTGAGGCCGGGGAGGGGGCTGTCTCAGGGTTTGCATGGGAGTTCGTTTACCTTGAACTGAACTTCGAATCGGGAAGTTTATACATACACAAGTTTATACATAAGCTTCAGTGAAGATGGGCAGGAAGTCCTGCTTTGGTAAGGAAAGTGATTTACATGCATGTTGGTCTTCTGGTTAGCAAGTCTGAAGCCCCTCGAATGAAAATGACGACAACACGGCTACCGGTGCGTAATTCTTAGAGGCTGTCTGCATAGCCTGGGCCATGTGATTCATCACTCAGGCTGGACCCTCGGAAAGCACAGTGGGTGCTACCATCCGCTGCCGCGTAGAACAGCAAAGGAGCAAGAGTGGTCAGCCCAATCAGGGCAAAATGCCCCTTTCTGGCAGAGAACCTGGATCTGTCTGTTGGCGAGGGCAAAGGCAAGCCCAAGGGAAGGGCCAGGAAGAGGCCGTTTCCCACGTGGGCCTGCTGCTCTGACACAGACGACTAGAGCTGGAGGGACAACGGGGGTCTGCTGCCAAGGAACGAGGGCGTCACTAGGCTCTTCACAAAACAGAGGGTCCGGGCCTCCTGGCTCAGCTGAGCTGGGTGTTGGCAGGGGCTCAGCTGTGGCCGATGGCTAAGGGCCGTGGAAGGAGTGGTGCTCTGGGCCACCCTCCCTGTGGCGCCCTCCACCTTTCCTCCCAGCTCCGACACAAGAACACCCTGCTCTTCCTGTCGGTGAACTCGTGGAGGGTAACACCTGTGGGTCAGAGCGCCCATCGTTGGAGCAGTGCTCTTGGGATTGAGCAGGCCTGTTCTCATTAGTCAGCACACTCATTAGTCACATCTCCAGAAAACCAATTCACTGCCGCCTAGCACAGTGGTCTGCAAACCCATTAGTCCACAGAGCCAAATACCAACAGGATAAACGATTGGAATTTCTTTGGAGAGCCACAGTTTTTATTTTTTTTTATTTAACATATTTTATTGATTTTTTACAGAGAGGAAGGGAGAGAGATAGAGAACTAGAAACGTCGATGAGTGAGAAACATTGACCAGCTGCCTCTTGCACACCCCCTACCAGGGATGTGCCCGCAACCAAAGTACATGCCCCTGACCGGAATCGAACCTGGGACCTTTCAGTCCGCAGAGCGACGCTCCACTACTGAGCCAAACCGGTTTCGGCATAGAGAGCCACATTTTTTAAACTTAAACTTCTTCTAACGCCACTTTTTCAAAATAGACTCGCCCAGGTCTTGGTATTTTGTGAAAGAGCCACACTCAAGGGGCCAAAGAGCCGCATGTGGCTGGCGAGCCGCAGTTTGCCGACCATTCCCTAGCAGGAAACGGAGGCTAAGAATAATGACACACAAGGCTTGTCAGCTTTTACACGGGAGGGAAAGGCCCTTGGGGAGCCTGGTGCTGCGGATCAGGCAGGTGCGAGGTGTTGGCCAGGGCCTGAGGCAGTGGGCTGGGCTGGGTGCCGCCGGGAACCTGGGAGCAGGTGTGGCTGAGGAGGACGGGAGAAGGAAGAGGGGTCAGAAGACACGCTTTGCAAACTGCGGCAAAGGCTGTGTTAAGGCTTCTTGAAAGTTAATTAGAGGAATGAGCTCACAAGGAGAGCAGGTGTGGGGTGCCCAGAGCACCCGCGAGTGTTTTCTCTGCCTTTGATTTTGGGCAGGAACTCAGGAATCAAAGACTAGGGATTAATTACCCCTTGAAGGCAGGTTTCACTGCACGTCTCTCTGTGCTCTTCAGTCTTCCCCTGAAAGCCAAGGTGAGTTGGCAGGAGGAAAAGGATGAATTAATCCCAAATATAGAATGTATTTTCCTCTCACTCATTGTAGTATAATACATTCCGTTTTATACCACCAGCCCAGGAGAATTGGAAGGGATACTGCTTGCAGATTTAATAGAAAAATTATAGAATTTGGACATTGTTTGGAAGGAAAGAGCCATTCTTTCTGTAGTGTTATTTTATCTGTGGCGTTATCTTTGTTGCATGAAACCAGTGTTCAGATGAAGATGGAAACATTAAATTAGTCATTCATGCCCTTAGTCATGTTGGCGTGTATATTGCCTGTTGCATATTTAGGAGTTTATGAACAAATATTTTCATTTTCATCAAGATTTTGAATGCTATGAAAATTGATAGCTGTGCAAAAAGATCATAAAATATTTCTCAAGTCTTTTACTTGGATCTTCCTGAGTGCTACTTAAGAAGTTCCGGGTTTTTTTGCCTAGCCGGTGTGGTTCAGTAGTTGGATGTTGACCTATGAATGGTTTGATTCCGGGATAGCAACCATGCCCAGATTACAGGCTTAATCCCCAGTGTGGGGAGTGCAGGAGACAACCAAATAATGATTCTCTCTCATCATTGATGTTTCAATCTCTCCCTCTTCCTTCCTCTATGAAATCAATAAAAACATATTTTAAAAAAGAAATTCTCTTTTATTGGGTAGCATCCAGTAGTACTCATAAAGTATTGGTCTGTTATACTTCAGATAAACATTTTGTATATATCTCTTTGGGGGCAAAAAGCACTAATACAGTGCTTTTCAAACTTTTTTTTACTAAGACCCACATAAGAAATATGTTATCTCATGACCCAGTACACACACACACACACACACACACACACACGAATCAAATGTTTCACAAGATAATATCTTGACTATATCAGATATACTTTGATGTGTTCTACTTTTTAATGCTGGTCTTGTCTATAAAACTGACTCCAGAGTAAGTGAGTGATGATCCTCTGAGTGAGACACTGTTCTAGGAGGCTATGGATCAGATACCTGAGAGAGAGTTCATGTCTTAACATTTATTTCCTGTGAGATATTCTGCAAGCACTTTTTCGCAGTTATCCGCTGCAACTAGGAAAACAATGCTAAAACCAAGGCCTAGTCAATCTACTCAGTTAAAGAAGCCAACTCAATTATTTTAAAAATGGAGAATTGTTTCCCATCTGAATGAATTTTTATATCTGTCAAAATGGTCTATGCTACAAACTTTCATCTCCTGTATGCTCTGGAATTAATTGGGTGAAATTAATTTTAAATTTGTGATTATTATTGCTAAAGTTTTTAAAGTATAATCTTACATAACTGGGAAAAGTCACCATTTCTTGGACATTTCAAAAATAATTTACATTTAATCAATAGAAATTCCATTTGATGACCTTATCTCATACTTGGATTTGAGTTGTTATTGTAAAATCATTCATAAAGAATAAGAGATCTGGTTATTCATATGTAGACTTTGATACCTTTCTAAGAAATTGAATTAAAATATCCATTATCTGAGTTTTCAGGGTAAGATGCAAATACACAGTCAGTATGGCTCACACAATAAAATCTGCAAGTCACTATTCATCATAAAACTAAGCACACGAATGCACACACTTATCCCCTTATATTTTTATTGAGCCCTTACTAAAGTAGAGCTTGTTCAAGCTGAATTAAGGCCTTTATAGGCCCTAAGCACTGAAAAAATTATTCCACATTCTCTTCTCCATGATATATTCTCCAAAGACAATCTAAAATAAAATCATTATCTTCTTTGTGACATAGGCCCCTTCGCAGAATTATGTTTTAAAATGCATAAAATAAAATGAAATACAATACAGTTCTAAAATATAAAATGTGTAATATAAGGAAATAGTCAGAATTTTCTTCCCTTACCCCATCATAACGACTTTGATAATTTTTGAAAATACCAATTCTTTCAGAATCTTTTTCTCATATTTTGATGCATGTGTTTTTCTTGTTTCCTTCTTTTCTCTTTAATACTTCTGCTACTCTTCCCAGCCTTTGCTATGGATTATGTGTGACTTTTAAAATAAAGTGGCCAGAATTTCAGCCTGCAGACCAAAGGGTCCTGGTCTCGATTAAACTCGAGGGCACGTACCTTAGTTGCTCCCTGGCCCAGGCCCTGTTTGGGGCTCGTGCAGGAGGCAAACAATTGATGTTTTTCTCTCACATCAATGTTTCTCTCTGTCTTTGCCTCTCATCTTCCACTCTCAAAAAAAAAAAAAATCAATGGAAAAACATCCTCGGGTGAGAATTACAAATAAATAAATAAGCATGGCATTATCCGGTACCTCACTGAGAAGAGGGTTTGTACCACTCCCCAGAAAAGATTGGAACATAACGTGGCAGTATTGTGGTATGGGGGATGGGGAGGGGAGGGAGGAGAAAGCCAATTCTCACCCCTCCTTTCAGAGTACCGGACATCAGCAAGCTGCACGGAGAGAGGAAGGACCGCTTCCCCACTTGGTCGTCAGCGGAGTTCTCATGAGCACGTGTGTGAGAGAACTGCCGAAGCCAAGGAAATGCTACTTGAAATAAGCAGTGAGAACACTCCCCAGAAATTAAGGGAAATAAAGCATAAAATATATAGGTCATATTGGATGTTGTCAGGACTACATCTAGTTCTCTTGGTTTTAACACCCATTTATCTCTCCTTTACAATATGGCTTGGGAAATTTTTCTCCTAAGGAATGTAGATCATTTTTACCCATGCCCCCACTCCCAACCTGTACACTTCTAGTCCTTGGAGAGAAGAAAATATCCAAATGCTTAGTGTGTGTTTTTAGTCATCGTTGAGTCCCTGTGTTTAAAAATAAACATTCCGGTTCTGCTATTGGTATCTGTTTCTTTCATGCCGGGGCGGCCATTTCCCAGTGGGGCTGCTTCTGAGGTGACGGGACACACTCTGAGTTTTCCAACGACCCACATGCGAACATATGGAATTATTTTCAGGACATCTTACCATCTCTTGCCTCAGACCAAACAGTCCTAAATTATCTGTCACTCTGTAAAGTCTCACGCACTTCCACAAATGCAAACATATTCAATTTATGGAAATACTCTGTCCCAATATTTTCTTTTTGAATTTTTTCTTCACAGGGAATTTTTGCCCCAACAGTTCCCAAGACCTGAGGGACTCTTAGGTCTTTGCTAAAAAAAAAAAAAAATAATAATAATAATAATAATAATAATAAATAAATAAATAAATAAATAAATAAAAATAAAATCACTTTTTGTAAGTAATAATCTCTAGTTCAGCCACTGACCCCTAGGGTTCTGGTTTTCTTCTCACAATGGTTTAGAGAACAATGACAGCAAGCATGTTTAACTTCCCTCAGCCTGGACAGAGCTAATGTTTCCTTTTTTCATTTTAAAAATTGGGATCTTTTACATCATTCTTTTTCCCTAACCTCCAGAATCCCATTCCTCCCTTTTCTCTGGATGAGGCAGTCTTTCACCTCTAACAGCAACCATTTACTGAAGAACAGGCCTTGTAGCGAGAATCTGCTCCGTCTTTCCTGAAGGTCCCAGGGGATGTGCACAGCAAATGTACGGCGCCGATCTGAATTTGGTGGAAATAAAACTATCAGTTACCACTCAGCCTGCTCTAAGGAGTCATCAAGAGTGAAGTTCTGAGTCCTGTTCCAAAGCCTGCCATGCTCTGCCTTCCCCTTTTGCTGCATGTTGGTAGACCCCGTCGTGTTCTCACTCAACCAACCGTCCACTTGCAAAATGTCCCTCTTCCTCTGAGGGCAGAGGTCTTCAACCCCACAAAGCTCCCCGAGGTAAGTCAGAGAGACTGGGGGTGGGTAGGTGGGTGGTGGTAACGGGCAGGAACAGGCGTGAGCTCAGAGTCCTGGCAATGTGGGCATTGGCCTTCCTGTGGTGCCACAGACCCCCGGAGACTGAGGCTGGGCGTCTGGGTGAGCTAGAACTAATACTTGATGGAGCGAAAACCAAAAAAGATGCAACCATAAAGCAGCTTCCTTTTCCTTGTGCTTTCCTTCACATTAGCTCAGTGGGTTAGTAGCTAATTTTTTTTTCTCAACCAAGACCGGTGCTTTTCTGATCCCTTTTGAATATTAAAAGTCCTCTGGTCAGTCTCAGCCCAGTCAGTAAATGCCCAGCTCAGTATCATAATCGCAATTCCATCCTTTCCTTAAAGCCAAACCTTCTCCCCTCGCCAGTTTGGCTGGGTGGATGGAGCGTCGGCCTGCGGAATGAGAAGTCCCAGGTTTGAGTCTGGTCAAGGGCACGTACCTCGGTTGCAGGCTCGAGCCCCAGCTCTGGTCGGGGCACATGCAGGAGGCAAACAAACGATGTGTGTCTCTCTCTGATGGACGTTTCTCTCTCCGTGTCTCTCCCCTCCTTTCTCTCTGAAAGATCAATGAAAACATGTCCTCAGGTGAGGCTTAATCACCCTTCCCCGCCCCAATCTCAATCTCCTCCCTCTGATGAAATGCTGCTTCCAGCTGAGACACCTTCCATGGGAAGAGGGGGCGTGACCCACTTCTCTATTCCCTTTCCTCCTTGCCCTTTCCTCCTTCCCGCACCCACCCAAGCCCTGCAGGGTAGTCAGTTGTGGAGGTGGGGACAGCGAAGGGAAAATACTTGCCAGCTAGAAGAGGTATGAGCCTATACGGGTACCTTTGGGATGGCAGGTTCCCGATGCTGATTACTTTTTCCACGGGCAGTTTTCTGTGTTTCCCCAAGATCCTCCCACTGGGAACACCCAATGGCAATCCTTAAGACCTTGGCAGTCTGGCTGGATGCTAAGAAGTCACCCCTCAGTACTCACCACACGCAGGTGTAGTCACCACACACACGGCCCATTGCCTCACCGGTGACTCCATTGAACCAAATCCACTAAAGCTGGCTCTGGGCCAACTCCCCCACAAAGGGCCGCCCTGAGGTCCAAGGTCAGCTTTCACGTGACCTGCTGTGCAGGCCCCCGTGCAGCTTGCCTCTACTCTACCATTTCAAGCTTCTAAAATCCAAGAAATTGACAAAAACACCACATCTTCCCAGCTATTGAGACTCTTTTCCATTAAACACTTATTCCTCTTTTTGCTCTCCTTGTCTATTTGGTGTTTGAAACCATAAAAATATAGCATATCATTTTGACTTTCCAGAACTTGAAGACCATAGTCTTCACCCAACAGATCCTAAGCATGCGAGGCTGAATTCAGTGAAGTTCCGGCATCCTTTCCCCTCCTTCCTGTGCATGAAGGTTTTCCCATCGCCTCAACGGCCGTGTTTCCCTCTCCAGCCGCCAAGCACAGCGCTTTGGTCTGAAGCTGTAACACAGCACGGCCAAGTGCTTATTCTTCAGTCGGCTCTGGGCCGTTTTCCAGTCCTGTCTGCCGGGAAGATAAACTGTCCATCTGAGGAAGCTTCCATCAGGTTCCTCTTCTGTTTCCTTAGAGCTTACCCAGTGGGCCTACCAGGCTCCCCCTTCCCCTCTCCTCTCTCCAGGGTGACACCAACTCAAGTGGGGAAAAGTCAAGTCTATTTAGAGGCCAGATGCCCTCCAGGGCACTCTTGACGCAAAACCCTCCAGTAACCTCAGGAAGCCTGGTTCTCAGGACACGAGGCCATAGTCTGTTCTGCTGAAGAAATGTGTTTTTATTAGCCTTTGCCATTTTACCTTTCCTAAAATATCGATTTCAACTTTAATTTAACCTCGTGACCCCAGAGGCAGATGGCTTTCTCTTCCAGTTTCTTATCAACAAAAATAAGCAGAGAAGTTGCTTTTCTAAATCAGATATGTCGTGTGAGTAAAGAAAGAATTTTTCTTCAGTATGAAATATGCTAAAGCTTAATCATCTGGATAACAATGTATGTCATGTCATATATATTTATTGACTACAATAAAGCTCTACATTGATTTAAAAAATATGTCATCCCTAAGAGTCAAATAATGTGTGGTGGATTTAATAGTTATATGGGCTTTATAGGAAGGAATTTATTGTTTTGCATGGAATTTTAATGGATGATAAATGAGATCTGAAGCAAAATCAAGTTTCTTTAAAATAAAACTTGGATGTGGAATGAAGAAAGAGTGGTTAAGAAATTCAAAAATTAAGATTCAGTTTTTTATTTATACTTTGAAAATAACCATTGATTGGGTTATATTAGACTTTTATGGTAAAGTACCATTATTTTATAAAATACTGATTGCTAGTCAGTACCAGTAAGGAATTATGAACTCTAGATCAAAATGCTTAGGAAACTCAAACTGTTTTTAGTGAAATTAATTGAAGACTGCAATAAAACAAAAAGACTTGCAATTTTACAAATGTACATTTATAATTGATGAGAAGTATAAGCATGATTGCAATAAATCTTGTTATAGTGCTTTCCATTTGGGGGATATTAGCCAAAATTGCTTTTAGCTAATGTAAATAGCACGAGTTTGAGTTTTATTTTTAAAGACAGAAAGATATAGGTTCAAATTCTCTTTGCCACTTTCTCAATGTAACCTTGAGCAATGTACTTGGCTTCTCTGAGACTAGTTTTCTCGCCAGTAAAAGGGAACAATAATAGGACTTTCTGCACCATTTATAAAAATAAATGACTATTTCACTTCCAGTGAAAGCTAAGAAATTCAGACCAACCTTCTCAAGTAAACAACTATAACATAGTGGGGGAGAGGGGGTGTAAAATATTCTTCCTGAGAGTTTGAGAGTCAACAGGACAGTGAAGAAAGATGGAGACAAAATCTCAGAGAAGAAAGGAACACACAGGAGGGAGCTGCTGCTTCTGGAGAGGATGCTGAGGAGCCCGGTCAGCTGCCTGGCGGAGACGGTGCTGGGAGATCCGCGCTGTTTCCTGGGACTCTGATAGGCAGCTCCTCGGGAACAATGGCGAAGCGGAAGTAGGCAGCCCATCCAGGGACTGAGGCCCAGCTCATCTAAATCCAAAGGGGAGGAAGAGGAGAAAAGGAGCGCACAGAGAGGACCCACAAAGGTCAAGTAACAACAGAGTTAAGTTCAAGCATATCAATAATTACATTAAATGTAAATGGACTGAATGCTCCAATTAAGAGACAAAGATAGACAGGGTGATATACAATGTATGTATATTTGCTTACTATGGGCCAAATCTAAAATATAAGGAAACATAAAGTCTGTAGGTGAAAGTATAAAAAAAGTATTCTTACTGTTTTAAAAATAAGTGCACAGCCCTAGCTGGTTTGGCTAAGTGGATAGAGCATCAGCCTGCAGACCGAAGGGTCCCAGGTTCGATTCTAGTCAAGGGCACACTTCAGTTAAGGCTCCTCCCTGGCTCAGTCCCTGGTCAGGGTGTATGCAGGAGACAATAAATCCATGTGTTTCTCTCACATCGATGTTTCTCTGTCTTTCCCTCTCTCTTCCACTCTCTCTAAAAATCAATGAAAAAATACCCTCGGACGAGGATTTAAATAAATAAATACATCAATAAAAATAAAGATAAGCCCACAAATTCTTGAAACTCCTCCTTTTAGAGGTAATGCTACTTCCCCTCTCCAGGTGGCACTTGGTGACTCACTCCTTGTAAACAGAATGGGGCAGAAGCAAGAGGATGGGACTTCTGAGAGTAGATCATAGCATGCACTGTGGCTTCCTCCTCAACCTCTCTTCCTTCGGGCTGGCTTGTGGGACACCAGCTTTCACATCATGTGGACTCTCGGGCAGCCTTGTGAAGAGGTCCCTGGCATGAGGAACCAAGGCTTCCTATCAACAGCCAATAAGAAACCAAAGCCTCCAGCCAATAGCGATGAGAGGGCACCATCTTAGAAGTGGACTCTCTGGCCCTACTCAAGCCTACAGCCCCACTCAAGTCTCTCCTGAAGCTGCAGCTCCTCTTGACACCTTGACTACAGCCTCCTGAGTTACTAAGCTGCTCCTATATCCCTGACTCCCTTAAACTATTAAATAAATACATTTTTGTTGTTTTAAGCTACTATGACTTTGGGGTACTTTGTTAGCAATAAATCAGTAACACACTAACCAAAAGAAAATGGGTATAGCTACATTAATATGAGAAACAAAAGAGAGATGTTATGGGGAATGGGATTAATTTAATAAGTAGATATAATTATAAATTTTATCACCTGATAATATAGCCTGAAAGCATGTAAAGCAAAAGTGATGGAAGTATAAGAAGAAATAGGCAAATGCACATTCATGCTGAAAATTTTTAAAATACCTCCTTATAACTGATAGAACAAGGAAGGGCAGTCAAAAGTGATATAAAATATTTGAACATCCCAGTTAAAATGTATGTAGTTGAATACCCAACAACTACAAACCACACATTCTTTCCAAATACATGTGGAATTTTTTCAAAAATGCTGAACCATAAAGCAATGCAACAAATTTCAAAGGAATGATATTACACAGAATACATTGGGTGACCACAGATCAATGTATAATAAAAAGCTACATAAAAAGTTCCCATATGTTGGGAAATACAAATTATGCTTCTAAATAGTCTCTGGGTCAAAGAAGAGATCACAATGGAAATTAGAAAATATTTTGAAAATACTAGTGCTAGTGAAAATATGCATGGAATTCAACTACAGTCATGCTTTCGTAGGAAATATATAGCCTTAATACATATATTAAGCAAGAATAAAGCCTGAAAATCAACGATCTAAGAATTCATTTCAAGAAGTTAATAATAGAATAGTAGTTTCAACTCCTTAAAAAATAGAAGGAAGAGCTCATGAAGAAAGGAGCAGAAATTCATGGAGCAGAAAACATATAATTGGACCAGCAAAGTCAACATTGATTCTTTGAAAAGACTAATGGAATTGATGAATCCTGAGAAAAACATATTAGGAACAAATTAAGGCATGAATTAGTAATATCAAGGTTGAAAATGTGATATCACTACATAGTCTATACTCATTTAAGATATAATAAGAGAATATTATGTATACTTTGCAAATCAGAATTCTTGTGATCTCTCCACAATCAATGTTATCTTCTTGGTTTTTAGTTTTATATTAATCTTCACTTTCAGAATAGTTTCCTGGACTTTTTATTTTATTATTATTATAAGTTACTGTTTTCATTTTCTTCACTTTCAAGTCTTCTTATGGCCATTAGATAATATTGAAAAATGTTATCTAATTTGATTTTTTATTGTCTCCATTTCATTTTGGCCTAGTCTTACTTAATAGAGATAAAATCCCATTTCATTTTATTGAGGAGAAGAGGGCCACTTAATTTTTTAAACTTTTTTCTTTTATGTAAATCAATTTTAGGACTTTTCAAATGCTGTTAGTTCCTCTTCTTTTTCTACCAAAAATACTTTTTCACAGTTCTCAGACTATTTTTGTGGGGGTTTTTTTGTTTTGTTTTGTTTTGTGGTTGTTGTTGTTTTTGTTTTGTTTTGTTTCAATATGGTTATCTTTGAAATTTTAAGGGTTTTTTTTGGGGGGGGTTAGTATACTTTATTGATTTTTCACAGAGAGGAAGGTAAAGTGACAGAGAGTTAGAAACATCGACCAGCTGCCTCCTGCACACCCCCTACTGAAGGTGTGCCCTCAAACCAATGTACATGCCCTTGACCGGAATCGAACCTGGGACCTTTCAGTTCGCAGACCGACGCTGTATCCACTGAGCCAAACCGGTTTCAGCTGAAATATTAAGGTTTTAAACTCATCCAGAGCATCAAACATAAGTGAAGGGGATCTTGTCCAAGGACAAGCCTATATAAGAATATGCTCCCAACCTCTCTTTCTCATTCCTTTACCCCTATACACACATGCAGCTTGGTGTTCCCAAAGGATTATTGCAGTAGGGACAATGTTCTAATCTCAGAAGTCTATAAATGTCTCAAAATCAATCAGAAAAAGATTTGTCTTTTATATGGAGAGAGAAAGACTAGCAGGAACTTTGTGAGGGAGTCAGGCACAAGGTGGGGTGAGCAGCTGGCAAAATCAAAGGGCTCCAATAGGACCTGTGTTTCTCTGGTTGGCTAATTTGCAGAATGCCATGGTTTGTGTGTGAAGGTGTAGAGCGAAGACTCCAGAGCTTAGGAGGCAGGGTGGGAAGATATGAAATCATCCCTGATAGGGGAGGGAGAAAAGACAATGGAGGAAAATGCCCTCGCATAAGTAGAATGGGCAGGACTTGGGGTATATTGAACATGATGTTGCAAAGCTTCCAGGTTGGAAGGTCATAAGAATGGTATCTCTATAATCCAGTGCAGGAACCACAGAAAGAGGAACAATAAAGGTTTCAATTCTAGAAAGAAAAAAAAAAAGATGAATTAATGTCTGTCTCTTTAGAAATGTCCTAATGCTATCGTACTTGAAAACACAGGATGAAAGCATAGGGGAGAGCTAGAACTAAGAGAATGCTTCATCTTGGTTTTTAAAATATATTTTTATTGACTTCAGAGAGGAAAAGAGAGGGAGAGAGAGAAACATCAATGTTATGACAGAATCATTGATCAGCTGCTTCATACACGCCTCCTATATGGGATTGAGCCCAAAATCCAAGCATGTGCCCTGATCAGGAATCAAACAGTGACCTCCTGGTTCCTGGGTCAATACTAAACCACTGAGCCATGCTGGCCCGACTATTTCATCATTTTAGGAGTGAGAATACAAACAGATCATAGGATTGAACCAGTGATGAGCCTTAGAGAACGCCCTAGTTACAAGAAAACAAGCCTTCTTGGGAAGGAGCGGATTAATAATGTAGCTAGTTGGAAGAACATCCAAGAGAACGTGATGATACAGAAGGTGCTAAGGAAAGTTTGTTGTATTCTTGCCATGGCTTGAACATACTTGCTTCTTTGGCCTGACTGAATATAAACAGGCTCCAGTAACCAGGGAAACCATTTTACTCCCAGAATCAACAATCGGATGGAGCCTTGCTGTCTAGGATAAGATGGGGTTGGCTATTCATCCTAAGAACCTTCCTTCCTGCTTCTTGACCTGTAACCTGGCCTCCCTGCAGCCCTTTTATCTGCAGCTTTTAGGGAGCTGAGAGAAAACTGCCTTTCTTCTCCAGGCACCTCCTCCTGTTTCTATTATGTCTTATCAGCTGTGATACTGTCCAGGTTGTGATTCCAGACAGCAACAGCCTTGGACGTTCCCTCCAAGGCCAGAGGTTATCCAAACAGCCAATGGGCAAAGAGAAATATCTCTCAAACAATAAGAATGAAAAGCATGAACAGCTAAAATTGAGGCTTCCCTGACCACCCAAGAACACAACTGTGTTGATTAATCTCACTCTAAGTTCATGACCACTAACCTCAAATGGGCCATCCTGCCACACATGCCTGGTGTGTTCACTTTCCTGTTCTCCAAAATTACTAGTTCACATTTTTCCCACTACCCTCAAATCTCCCACTTCCCCAACTTTCCCATTATTCTCAGTGATGACATTTAAGAGATAATAGAAGCAGTTACCATCTGCTTTCCACCATCAAATCTATCTAGTTATAACTGCTTTCAGTGCCCAGACTCTGCATGTCTTCAGTGACATTGAATTTAGTATCATTGCTGTATCAAAATCCAGTCCCTCCACCTGGATCCCATGCCTTCTCTCCGCTCAGTCACTTTCCTCCCATGGTTATCCCTTGTCTATTGAAGCACTTCTATGGGCACAGAAACATACTCGGATGGCTCCCGTTACTTTTCAGAGCCTCAATGACACCAGTGAGTGTAAGAAGAGAATGCCTAGACCCTAAAAGTTCAGCCTCTGCCGAAACCAGTTTGGCTCAGTGGTAGAGTGTCAGTCTGAGGACTGAAAGATCCCAGGTTCGATTCCAGTCAACGGCATGTACGTTGGTTGTGGACACATCCCTGGTAGGGGGTGTGCAAGAGGCAGCTTGTCGATGTTTCTCTCTCATCGACGTTTCTAGCTCTCTATCTCTCCCTTCCTCTCTGTAAAAAATCAATAAAATATATTTTTAAAAAAAACAATTAAAAAAATAAAATGAAAGTTCAGCCTCTTCTAACTCTGCCTTTTCCCCTATCCCTTTCTACTCAAAGCCCTCTTGCCTATACTTAATTTTATTTGACACAGTACAGATGAAACCACAATTGTGAATTTAGTCCCTGCTTTTGCTGGTTATTCTTATTGGCTTATGGACACAATGCACTTCCTAAATCTTGCCCGTTCCTCTAGATAATGCTACCATGAGATGGGGAAGGATGAAACAACATCAATTCTTTATTTATTAACTACAATTTGTAGCATTTCAACTAAAGCCAGGTCTAGTTTTAAATGAGTGAAGCTTAGGAAAGAATTTTTAAAAATATTAAAATGGTGGCAAAATTACACCTGAAGGATGAGGTTAAAGTACTGAGCCTGTTAAGTTGGAGATAAGAACACTAAAGACAAGTGACCTTAAATAACTTATAAACAACATTAATAATTATCCCCTATCATCTGTTATATAAAGCTTTGCTCATATTAATTCATGTAGATGCATATCAACAACTTATATTGTAGATTCTCTGTAAACAGAATACTGTGCTTAAATTTAGATTCTACAAAAGATAGTGAACATCTTACCCTGAGGTGGTTACCAGTATATTTTGTTTGTTCTCCTCTAATTGATGGGAGGAGTGGTTTATGCCTTAGAAATTCATTCAACCTTGCAATCAATTACAGAGTACAGGAGTGTCTCAATCTAGAGTTCTGATTGGCTATTGTATACGTCCGCAGTTTGGGTGACAGCTAGAGACTAGCGCATGGTTCATTCTAGGAGCAAACATGTGAACAGATCATAGGAGAGGGTGGGGCCTTAGAGAAGGCCCTCAGTTAGGGGGCTGAAGGTAGAAGATTAGCCATAATTAAAAACAAAGTAGATAGGAGAACCTACCACCTAGAAGAAGGTAGCATCACAGAAGATGGAAAGGAGTCTTTGAGCACATGAATCTAGAGAGCTTGCTTCTTCATGAACAAATGCAGCACTATTCAACTTCCTTCATTACCAGGCTGCTCCACACACTGCCGCTGCAGCTTATACCCAGGGCACTTCCATGGTCTGGATTTATCCTTTCACCCAACACTCCATGTTGCCATGACACTCTATCTGTGGCAGAAAACATGATAGAGACCTTTTCTGAAAGTAGTTTGGCAGTCAGTCTTTTCTTATAAATGTGTTATCAGGAATCCTACTGAATCATAGATATTTAAGACTTCGTGGTCTCTTCTTCCTCTTTACTTTGGCTAGTTAATTCTTGACATCTGCATGCTAAGCAGCAGCATCCATTGGAGCAGCAGCAGCTAGAGAGTACACAAGCTAAAAAGAAAACAAAATGGCCCTAGCCAGTTTGGCTCAGTGGATAGAACCTCTGGACCAAAGGGTCCTGGGTTTGCTTCAGATCAAGGGCATATACCTTGGTTGCAGGCTCCCCCCCACACCCAGGCCTTGGGGAGCATGCAATCGGTACCCAATTGCTGTATTTCTCTCACTCAATATGTCTTTCCCTCTCTCTTCCACTGTCCCTGAAAATCAATGGAAAAACATTATTGGGTGAGGATTAAAAAAGAAGAAAACAAAATGAACTTAGAAAGAAGCAGACGCTTGATATGAATAAATAAATAATGTGCTCAACATTTTAGTATTTTTCACTGGATTTGCATCAAAGGAACAAGAATGTTTTCAAGTACAATTCTCTTTGAGCTGCTATGTTCTGGCCCCATGTTGGCCTGAGAAATGTTCACATTTATACCAGTAAGTTGAACCAGATACCATCAGATCTCCTTTTCCCTGAGGCCCAAAGATACTCTTCTTTTTCATCTTGTATTTTGATCCTGGAAGTGTTTTCACAGAATTCATCCTCAATAGTAAATTACATTCCAGTTCTCTGACTCAGAGCCATGTTTTAACATGCACACCAACATCAGGGTTGCTGTTTTGCTAGTTTTGCCTGGAGATGGGGGACTTTTAGAGATTAATTTAAAACATCTCAAAACCACACGAACATGGGACAATGAGGACTGGTGATGATTGAAAGATGGTTTTCTGCACTTTGAAGAATCCTCACCCAAAAGATGAGAAATATTTGATATTTTCACTTCACAAAGAGAAACAAAACTAAACACAAAGGTTGAAATCAGACAGTCCTGACAGTGAGGGCTGATGTATGGTATACATTAGAAGTGGTTCCAAAAGCTGGGTGAGGAATCTTCTAGTCCGGTGTTAGATTTGCACCGGTTTGGGGGCGTTTGGTAAAGAGAAGTTAAATAATCTCTATTTTCTTTCCCAAATATGCAACTCAGGAATAATACTGAATTATCCTGAGCATCATGGCCTTGGTCTTCAGCAATCAAAAGTAATTCAGGGGGAAGCATTCACAGCAGAGTAGACAGCTCTTTTTCATGCTCGAATGGCATGGTATTTGCAGTTGGCATTCAAAATTAGCTGGAAGCAATTCTGGATTTTATAAAAAGTAAAGTAACACAACTGATAAATATTACCTAAGTATAGGTAGACATTTATTTCCACTGAAATCTAAAACCTATGTGACATTGTCACCTCATCTAGACTCAGAGTAGAATTTGAAGGAATTCCATTTTCATATTTATAAATATTTATTTAATCTGTAAATTCAATACTTATACTAGACTTTGAATATACAGTGATAATGAACATGCTTTTATCTGCCTTCATAAATTTTACTGTCTTCCAGAAATAGATATTAAACAAGCAAACATATAAATTACAAATTGCACAATGCAAGGAAGGGAATAAATACATACCATGATGGGCACTAATAGGGCAAACTTAGAGTAATCAGAAACAGCCTCCTAATTCATTTTTTGGTTATATAAAAGGACCCAAAATGGTATTTTAATGTAACATATTAAGTGGAGCTATGAGAATTTGCTATTATTTGGCCATACTTAAGCTACAAAAATGACTATTTCATATGGTTCAACCTAATAAAAAACTGACCCTTCTTAAATAGACTCATCAATTAGGGTAAATTAATAAAAATTTCAAATAAGTAAATTCCCTAGACATGCACATGCAAACAAACTTGTATAATGCCTTTTCACTCTTCACTAAAAACCTGAAAATTGGCAAAAGCTGAAACAGAAAGAAAAAGTTGGAGACAGGACAGATTTTTGTTTCTGTATTTAAGAGGAGAAAATTGAGACCAAGAGACATTCAATGACTTACCGAAATCTGAGTGATTCCACGAAGTAGCAACTGTGTAAAACCAGATCTAATAGCTGTTTCTCTATTATACTTTCCTTATTGTCTCATTGACTGTATCTCACATTAGGCTTTGTTAGTTATTTTTCCTTGTCCCTATATCTTTCTGTTTTATTAAAAGATGGACTTGCCCACTTGTGGCTAAGACTGATACATTATTCAAATTCCAAACTTCCTTCTCCTCAAGGGCACACAGTCAGACTACATGTCAGGACCTCCCTTGTAGTTAGGTCTGCCCATTCACCAGGGTTCCAGCGATGCATTGTGGGTGGAAGGGACATGCCATTTCCAGGTCAGGCTCATTCATTCTTTCCACACAGTTCTCCACATACGTTCCCCTTCCACACATGCCAGTGACTGGAACTGTATCAGCTGAGATCTCCCAGAGAAACAGAAACCACTCTGAGTATCTAAAACAGGAGGTCTAATGCAGAAAAGGAGTTCCTCTGGCGATGGAGAAGTGGAGAGTCACCCAGGCCACAGGAGTGGTGTCTTCAGTGAGCTATGTCTTAGAGGAAGTGGAGGCCACAAGATGGAGAAAAACTAAGCCTTGAATGATTATATGGAAGGTGACAAGCCAGAACATTTGTCTGAATCCTATGGATTAAGTAATGAATTTTAACTCTATTAAGCCATGAGATTTTGCTAATTTTGTTGTTGTAGCAGCTAATGTCACTTACCCTAGCTAATATACGGCCATTGTTATTTTTTAAGCGTGTGTGTGTGTATGTGTGTGTGTGTGTGTGTGTGTGTGTGTGTGTGTGTAGGTATAATCTGAGTGAGAAGGTGCAGTACTTTTCCATGGATGCTGTAACAGATTACTGCAAACTTGTGGCTTAAAACAACACACATTTATTGTCTTGCAATTGCAACCTGGATCTCGCTAGGCTCAAATCAAGGTGCCAGCACAGCTGTTTCTTTCTGGAGGCTCCAGGAGAGAATCTGTTTTCTTGCCTTTTGCAGCTTCTAGAGACGGCCCACATTCCTTGGCTTATTGCCCCTCCCATTTCCAGAGCCAATGGAGTCCTTTCATTCTGACACTGAGTCTTGCACATATAAGGGTCCTTGTGTTTACAGCCGGCCTAGATGGCCTAGAAAATACAAGATAATCTTCTTATTTTAAGGTCAGTTGATTAGCAATCTTATATCCATCTGTAGCCCTACTTCCCCCTTGCTAGGTAAACCCACATATTACTGACAAGTTGCAGGGGTTAGGGCCTTGGTCTGCAAACTGCGGCTCCTGAGCCACCTGTGGCTCACAAGCCACGGTTTGCCACTCTGTTGGCTAATGAGTTTGCTGACCACTGGGATAGGGACTTAATCACAAGGAACAACAACAGCCTGTAATAATTGGAATCAAGAGTCTAGGTCAGTGGTCAGCAAACTCATTAGTCAACAGAGCGGCAAACCGAAGCTTGAGAACCGCATGTGGCTCACAAACCACAGTTTGCTGACCATTGGGTTAGGGTATAGGCACATTGCAGGGGGGAGGGGGAGTGCATTATTCTCCCTCCCACTAAGAACACCTCAAACATGGCAAGGATGGAATTGAGCCTTAAATTTAAACTGAGGAGCTTTGTTTTTAGCCAGCTCTTAATTACATTCTGGTATCTCTCAGGGGGAAAAATTAGTATATTCCATACACATGACACTTGCTATCAAGTGTTTTTTTTTTTTAAAGAATTAAGAGTATATTTACCTAGCATCACATAGCCACTATTTCATTTGACCATTCTTTACACTTCCATATTTTCCCAAGATGGAGCTGGGTCACATTTGAACCACGGTTCAGAGTAATCGCACCTCTGGGGGAGATTTGGAAAAGTGATGCTGTAAACATCTTTACGTCAGAATTCTCAATTAGAACACACTCCGAGCTGTGTGTGTATTCATATGCATACTCACTCATGCAGAAGCATTCAGACATAAGAAGCAAACCTCCCCCAAAAACAAATAAGTTGTGTGTGGGGTGGGGGGGGAGGTGCGTGAAGGGGCTTGGACTGAAAGCATAGTGAGAAAAGGCACTGCAAACATAACATTGTGGCTCCTGTGGAATCCCATATTTATCCTCTCAGCTGCTTCCAGAGCAAACACGGCTCATTTATAAATGAAAGCAGGACTCGCTGGCAACCTCGAAGCTCCACCTGAGATTGGGGAGAGAGCCCCACCCTCACTCACCTCCCTCTTTTAGCCACTGACCTCATTGCCCGGCGCCAACACCGACACCCCCGCCCCCAAACCAGTCCTGGCCTCTGAAAACGCAGGCGTGGCCCTCGATGCTCACCTTTGCAGGACAGAAAAGGAAAGCATTTAGTGTTTAAAATTACCCAGGAGAGATGATTTCAACACAGCCGTGTTTCCAGCCTCAACAATTCTATCTGAAATGGCACTCTGCTTGAATCAAATATTCTATTTCCGTGAACTCTAGTCTTAGGATAGAGCACAGAGACCCTGCCTGTGTTCCTCAGCAGTGCCCTGGGTCCCACGGGGAAGGTGGGAAGGGAAAGCCAATAGCTGGGAAAGAGAGGGGCCTCCCCCACCCTCCCAGGCTCCTGAGAGGTCCAGAGTGCAGTGGGAAGAGCAGAAGTGGATACTGAGGGCGGGTTTCCACCCTGACTTCGCCATAGGCAGTGTCTGACCAGGAACAAATCCCATACCCCCCTAATCCTGTGTTTCTCACCTTTAAAGTTGTAAGAATCATTTTACCTTCGGAGAAGCTTTTGTGATTAAATGAGAATGTGTGTGAGAGATCCTAGCACAACTCTTGGCCCATAGCTTAAGAACATGAAGTGCCTTTTAGAACTATTCTGTCAGAGTTGCCCTAGCCTAGCCAGTTTGCAGGCTCAATCCCTGGCCCAGTCAGGGCGCCTGCGGGAGGCAACCAACTGATGTGTGTCTCTCTGTGTGTGTCTCCCCTGGCCTTCCTCACTCTCTAAAAATCAACAGGGGGGAAATATTCTCGGGTGAGGATTAACCAAAAAATAAATAAATAAAAACATTTAAAAAAGAAACTATTCTAACAGTGTTGAGCAACCTGCCCTCAAATCTATTCCTCACTCTTCTCCCAGCTTCCTGTCTGGATTGGGCGGG
Source organism: Pipistrellus nathusii (assembly GCA_963693515.1). Taxonomy (NCBI): domain Eukaryota; kingdom Metazoa; phylum Chordata; class Mammalia; order Chiroptera; family Vespertilionidae; genus Pipistrellus; species Pipistrellus nathusii. Next base: position 3,130,765 of record OY882861.1, on the reverse strand, counting down.
GGCGGGGGGAGGGAGGGAGGGGGAGGATGGCCCCTGCAGGCTATTGGCCCCTGGCTGGGTTCAGCCCATGGCAAGCACTGGGAAAATTAGACAGAGGGGTTCCACTCCCTGGCCCCTGCCTGTGATGGTTTCTCTGGCAGCAGCCACACTTCCTGCATGGCGCCACCTGCTAGCAGACAGGCCCGCCATGATTCTGGCTCTGGGAAGGCGGTCTCGACCTCCTAGGCATGGTTAACCCACCTCCTTCCAGACAAGAGATGCTGATGGCCATCAAGTCCGTTCACCGAAGATGCTCATGTGGCTGGATCTGCCTCTCCCTTCGCCATCACTCGTGTAACTACTTCCCTGTGCGGGGCTCCCTGTTTTAGATAGTCAAAGGGGTTTCTGCTTTTCTGAGGAGACCTCAGCTGGCACAGCTCTCTTCCTCTTTCCTGGGCAATGCAGAAGAGGGAGTGATATAAAAGTCAGGAAGCTTTGCCTTCCTTGGGTATATTTTATCACAGCGAATGCTTAGGACTTTCCATCCTTGTTTCGAGCTGTTCATCACCTGTTCTCTTTATGTGAGCATCATGCTTATGATCTGATGATTATAGAGAGGGAACGTACCAGGAATCACCTAGTAGCCCCTGGATCTTTTAATCCATGCCTTCCCATCTACTTGCCTATCTAAGTGGATGGATTGAAGGGCACCATCAAGAAGAGCCACTCAGTTTAATTGTTTGTCATTGTAAAGATCAGAGAGCAAGGCTTTCCATCGTTTAAAATAACTCACGGACAATAGGCTGGGCGTGTTGTGAGGTGCGGAGGGGATGGACCAGATTGGGAGGGTTAAGTGCCTCATGAAAGACACTTCAGGGGCCTTCCATTCACTTCACTCTAATGACACCTCTGAGGAGCCGTCCCTGGCCACCTAGTCTAGCCTAGTGCCATCACCATCAGTGCTGCTCTCTCTCCTTTTGCTGCAAAGCACTTGTGACTCCTGGATTTCACCTCTCACATGCTGTCACTCAGGTCTATTGCCTGTACTCATAACAAAGTCTCTAAGGGCAAGGGCTTTGTCTGGTTCATCACTAAGTATCAAGAACCTAGCCCTTCAATAACTCAGTGGACACTCAGGAAACACGTGTTCAGTGAATGAATGAATGAATGAATGTGAGGACACAGGGCACAAGGCACCTCCTGTCTGGATTTGCCTTCCTCCCCACTGCACACTTCCTGCCCCAGCCGGCAGTATTCTCTATAAAGCCCCGGGCCCCTGCAGCAGGCCCTGCTTATGCCTTAACAGGGGGCATGTGGTGGCTTCTCAAGCAATGGCTCTTCCCACTTCCCAGAGCTCTTTGTGCTGTTGACCTATCCCAGTCCGCCTGGCTTCGGCTCTTCAGTTCTTACTGTTGTTGGGATTTTCCTTCCTGTGTATCTCCTGAGCCTGCTCATCTATGCCGTCCCATCTACTGGCCTGGACACCTAGCGAGCTTCTGGCACAGAGTTTGAAACCTGCCCGAACTCCGGGATATGTTTTGGCTTCTTCCTCCTGACCTGATATCAACACCCGACTTAGACCCCGGGCTCCTGGGTTTCTGTCTTTACATACAGCCAGTTCCATCGTGTGTTCTTCTTTCTGACATAAGTCCACGTCCCACCTTCTCTGCTACTCCCGGCGCTACTAAGCTAAATGGAAAGGAAGGAGAAGACACAGAGGGAAGAGGAGGAGGCGCTGGAAAGAAAACACCTTCTGTCTAGGAATGGACTTGACCAAGAGCACCGTGAGTTCTGACCTGTGTGAGCGGAGCGCTTCGTGTGTGACCTTGAGGCAGGCTATTTGAGCTGTGGTATAAAGCAGGAGGCTCACTGCAGCACATCCCAGCCTAATCCTGGGCTGAGAAGTAGTAAGTAAAATCAGCCCTGCTGATCCCTCGTTGCTGTGGGCCTCGGCGATATGTCCATGCAGCTGAAATAATACCTTTAAATCCTTCTCTTAAACATTGGTCTCCCTAAGTGATGGGGCCAGTGTACCCCTTGGTGGGATGGAAAGGGACTTGGCCTAGGAGGACACAGTCTGGGTTCGATTCCAGCTGCTCAGCAGCTGTGTAACTTGGGCCTTCACCTCCCCAGGCCTCCGTGTCCTCCGCTCTGAATGAAAGGCGTGGACTCATATGATCTCTGGGATTATTTTAAGCTTCATGATCCTGCACACCCAGGAAATAAGTGAAAGCACTGGTATGCCGAGGGTTTGTACTAAAATGACACTCAACACAGTCTCTTGACTGTGATATGGTAAAAGGAACTCTGGAGTCTCATGCTATTGCTTTTAGTAATTCCCTTCTGCTTTCTTCACATCCATTTCTTTCCCTGTAAAATAATAGTTTAAGCAAGAATATACCTAAGCTGCCTTCTTTTTCTAAGGTCTTTGTAATTCCTGTGTTTCCACACTATAAGTCTATTTGCCTGGCACAAACTATGAACAAATTTTCACATCTTTGAAAACAGCCAACTATAAAAAGGCCCTTGGAATGTGGGTGAGAGAGGTAAAAACTCCTTTTCATCTTGTTAAGAGCCTTTCCACCTAGTAAATTTCATGAGGAGAAAAACTTATTTCATAATAAGGATGGATAGATAAAAGGAGACAGATTTTTAAATGGAGGGACCAGGAAAAAGGAGGAATAACCAGCATGAATATCATGGACTTAATGTGATTGCTCATTTCAGACCATGGCAAGATTTCATCTCCAATGAAAGGTGGTGCCCAGTGGATCCAGTCCTTGTCCTTGATGCATTTCTCACATGTTCCAAATGGCACTCAGGCCCCAGATTTGGTCGGCTAGGGCCAATATACAGCCAATATCTCTAAGATGGATTGTTTTCTAACGAAATTACCAGTGTTATTCCCACAAGAGCCTCTCCATTAACATTGAGAAGAGTTCATTTCTTAACTTCATCTTAAAATGAAGTTAGATTAAGAATCACAGTGCTTAAAACTTGTGATTCAAGTTTCTATTATTTTCCAACAAGGCACATGGTATTGGGCTGAGGGGGGAAAGGCAGGTCCTGTTTCTTAAGAGAAAGTGAATCCCATTGCCTATCTTAAAGACTGCTATGGATAATTAAAAGGAAGGTATATGTAGGGCCTGGACATGGTTAGTGTCTGACAAATGTGATCTTCTTCCTTTTGTAAATGGATTCCTAGCCAATCCTCAAGATAATCCTAAATCCCAAGAGTTCTCAATCCTCCCGACTCAACTCACTGTGCCTCTGCTCTTTTAAGGAGGCCTAACAAAGAGCTCTCTGCTTTACATCCCCGCAGGCTGTTCGTTTTATTCCCACCGGTGTCTAAGCCAATGACAGGCACAAGACACGCAGAGTCAAGACTCAGCATGCTGTGGGATTCTGCTCTCCACGGGGCTCTTTGTAAGCTGTGAGCTCTGCGAACACACTGTACAGGGAAAGGAGGACTGCTTGTCCACTCTTCCTGGTTTGGGACCTTTTCCATGTCCTTCTAGGACAGCGAGGTTCTCAAGACGTGTGGAGATGGGCATCTTCTGTGGGGCACACCTGTCAAATCTGCTGTTGGGCCCCCTGGGTTTGGGGCACAACCTGAAAGATTTCACAAGCTTCTGACACCCCCTTTCCTTCACCCATGCCAAAGGTTATTGAGTTCCATTTTCTCAGCCATTGATGTATGCCTTAATAGTTGTTGTTTTTTCTAATGGTAACTAAAACTATCCAAAAATATACTTTGTCTATTCGTATGCATTGATTTATGATAATAATGCATTGGGCATTGTTCACTTATACCCGCCCTTTTTATCATAAAGGGTTGGAATGTCTTTTAATAAAATATATTATAAATTTAAGGTAGAAAAAGAAAAAGAGGAATTCAAGTAAGCCAGCTGTAAGGGTAAAAGTGATTCTAAACCCCAGAAGCCGGGGCCATAGTTGTCATTAGAGAGGAAGAAGTAAACCAGTGTCTAAAAATGAGATAAAACTATCTTTAGCACGAAATTCTAAACAGAATGATGCACAGGCCTTTACATAAGATATCAGGAGTTATTTATGGACCAAATCCTCATTATATCTACAGAAAATTAAGAAGGAGATTTCAGTTGTCTATTTTTTATGGTAACTGTCAATAAAATGCTCAGAGCATAAGATTAATGTGTATTAATATCATAAAGGGTCAAGACTAATATTAAAACTCTCTGGACACGCAGCTAATCTGAGGGAAGTATTTGGGGTGCATAGGGAAGTGGAGAGACCATGTCTTTTCCCTTAGATAATTTATCTTCAACTTCACTCCTCACAATCTAACTGCTGAAAAAAAGACAGAAGAGATCAGACGAGGCTGGGCTTCTACCCCAGGAGCTTGAAGTATCGGATAGACAAGGGCCATGTCGGGGTCTAACTGACGTAGCCCAATTTGAAGAGCACCCACCTCTATGCAGGATTTGACTGCGTGTAGATACGAGGTTAAGGATTTTCAAAAGCACCTGCCTTTACTTAGCCCAACTGGAATATACAAGATATAAACACTATCCATCTGGGCTTTCCACACACCTTCCCATTCAAGATCCACGTGTCCCTGCCGCAGGGGACTGTCCTGACCTCCTGTACTAAGTGGCCTCCTTAGTGCATGTCCCCAGCCAGCTCCTCGTCTAACTGCATCAGCTAATGCTTCCGCTTCCTTCAGGCGGGAGGAGCCAGGGAAGCGGTCTGTCCTTTCACTGTGGGTGTCCGCCAGTCTAGAATAGCACCTGGTTTATGATCAGTCTCTACACCACACTTGCTGGGTGATTGAATCCATAGATAAAGTGGCTGCTGTCAATGTTTCAGAACATTTTTGGTAAAAGATCATTCTGCTCCTCAGGGGTGAGCTCATGTGGTGTGTATGACGGATGTGACATCATTTAATCCCTAAAAACACTCCATGAGAGAAATATAATTATTGTCTCCATTTCACTAATGAAAACACTGAGGCACTGAGAGAGTAGATAACTCCCCAGGGGGTGCTATGGGGAAGGGGGGCAGCCGGGATTCACTGCCAGGCAGTCTGGCTCCAAATCCCATCATCGTAGCCACCATATGATATGAGACTTAGGACCAAGTTTTAATACTTTCACTCTCGCAGAGTCCCCGTCTCACGCATTCTTGCTGGCTTTTAGTAAAGTCTTGCTTTAATCGGCTTTTCCTTGATAAAAAGTTGTGATTAAAGATTATTTCACTGTTTATTAGCTCCTTATATTTTTTTAGGAGATTAAAGCATATGTTTTCACTGATGGAGATAAAGGATAAAGGTCCAGTAAATGGACTGTTGTTCAGGGTAGACCAGTAGGCCTGACTGACTGACTGACTGAGTAGAACATTGCCCTTTGGGGCTGGGAGACGGGGAAGGTGCCAACAGCCAGTGCCGCTGTCTATGGGGTGGTCGTTAATCTATCCTCCGAGCCAGTTCTCTGCTTATCATAAAGGATTATGACAGGGCCGCTGCACTAATAACACCTAGACAACAGGCAGAAGCTGGGCCTTCCCAGGCCAATGGGATGTAGAGTCCCTGTACCTGATTTGTACCTTAGCGTGGGGATGGCTCCAGTTCGGAGGTGTGGTGGCCGCTACTGGTTACCCCGAGCAGGTGTATCCGAACTCGGTGTGGGTCGCGGTCATTGTGATAGTGTTTCAGGCCCTCACAGCTGTCTGCACTGTCCCTTGAGATGCCCTCCAGGGAAACACACCTACTCAAATGATGTTGTAATCGTCCAAAATGCTTCCTGCAATTCTGTCTGGCACGCCTTCGGATCCAGTTCATGGCCTCTGTAAAAAGTCAATCTGAACACATCTTGCTAATTTTTTTATGCCACTTAGCTCCTTGCGTGGAGAGACACTTAGTAAATATTTGCTGAATTCAGTGACATGGAATTAGCTCAAAATTACCGTCAGAGGATGAAGATTCATTACCACTGAGTCTCTTCAATCAACCACAACTCAGCAAAAGAGCCTGGAAAGAAATATATGTTAATCATGCTTACCTCTAGGCTTTAGGATTATAAATAGAAATTCAGAAAACAATTCCAAAATCGAAAGTTTTCAGTATGAATATGTAGTGTTTCTTTTAAATTAAGGAATGTTTCTTTCATTCCGTTTTTACATAGTCTGTCTCAGGTAATCCCAAGAAGAATGTCTCAAATACGTTCCATAACGGGCCCATTTGGGGAATGTGTGTACAACTTTTCAGCAGTGATTACTTTGAAGGGGACAACACACATTTAGATGAGGACATTCTGTAATGTTTGCTTAAGAAATTACCCCCTGCTTTATAATCATGCTTCTATTTTGGATATTTTCATGAATATAAGTCATGACATAGATCCTATGAGGGACATGATTTTAAAAATAAGAGAAACAAACAGTCAGGAAATAAGCAGATGACACTTGGGGTCAGGGCGCGCTGCCAGCCGCCAGGGAGCGGTCTCCAGGCTGCGCTTCCCTGGCCTCGTAGGCGGCAGCAGCTGCCCTCCCCCCAGGCCTGCCCAGCGATAAGGGGTGTGGGCATAGGCCCGGCCAGGTATTTGGGGGCTGAGAAGTAGCTCTATCACTCCAGTTTTAGGGAATAAAAAGCCAAGCCTGGAGCTGCCAACAGCCCGCCTCGCTGGCAGCGTAACGAGGGCCTGGGCAGCTTCCAGACCAGAGCGTGGAGCGGGCGCACACAGGGGACCCACATCAAGGCCCCTATGTTTCTGTCAGCTGCGTACCCAGCTAAACAGCCACGCCCTCAGCGCAAACTGCCCCTGAACCAGGAGCTAATGAAACCCAAACAGTGTGATCTCCCCGAGGCCTGAGAGCTGGTGAGGCGGGTGTCCTGACAAGCATGAGGCCCAGGCCAGGAAGGAGGCTTCTAGAAGGGATCTCCTAAGCATCCTGGTGGGAGAGGGAAGAGCAGAGGGGGCCACTGTGGCTGCCAGCCCCGGGCCATGCCCAGAGACCGTGGTGCACGCTGAAGGGGCCCTTCTCCCCGCCTGGGGCCGGGCCACGGCCAGCAGAGCAGATGTGGCCGCTGCTGCCTCTGCGGGTGACCGTGGGGCTGGGCTGGGAAGGAGGTGGGGGCAGCGGGAAGCCAAAGCTGGTTCCCCACTCCCCCGGACAGGAGCAGCGCACTGCCTGCTGTAAAAAGAAAACATTATAAAGTGCCTGTTTATGTGCCGAAGTAATTTCTAATTACTGGAGGCAGGGAGCGTGGTCTGCTGCGGTTACAGGAGGCGCTGGGCCCAGGGACAGGGACCATTCTGTTCTCTGTCCCGCTGGAGCCTCCTCCTGCGACTGACAGCCTCCCCCAGCCTCCTCCCTCCTCGGGGTCCTCTCCTCAGCACTCGGCATCAGGCCTGCGCAGCCTGTAGAGTGTTAGACTCATTAGACGGCCCCAGGGCGGGCGGAGAGGAGGAGGATGGAGATGCTGCTGCCGCCAGGTCCTGGTGATGGAGGCAGCGGAAGCTGAAGGGACTCCCCCCAGGGCCTGCCTCCCTCAGCGTGGGCAAGAGCTCATCCTGGGCTATCCCTGCTCCGGGCCACACCCTCCCACCACACCCTCCCACCACACACTCCCACCACACCGGGAACTCACCGGGTGCTCTGAGGATAACTCAGATTAGGGGCTGAAGACAAGAGTTTCTAACACGGGTGGGGCTTTCTCTTCACTAAGAAGCCCAAGCAGTCCTGAACCCGCAGCTCACCGGGCACAGCTCCTTCCTTCCTGGCCCTCTTCTCCTCTGGAGACTGTCACTGGAACAGGCTGTCACCGGGACAGGATGTCACCCGGACAGGCTGTCACCGGGACAGGCTATCACCCGGACAGGCTCTCACCGGGACAACTGTTGGAACTAGATTGAGTTATTGCTCCCTCACTGTAGTCGATAATGTTTCTCTTCAAACAAATACAACATACTCCTTAAACAATAAATTTAAGTAATTGAAAAGAGAAAAACTAGAACAGTATTTTCTCAGTCCTAAACTTGTCCTAAACTCATCTCCCCCAGCCACCCCAGTCCTATGCCTCAGTGCCGAATGCTGTCCATGTTCCTATGTGCCCTTTGAGCAATCACAACTAATTAATAAACATGTGGGAGGCCCTATAGCCTGACTGCCAATTCCATTATTTCCTTCCTTGGAGCTCTCGAAGCCTCCTTTTCCGCATCTGTGAAATGGAAATAATGATATTGCCTACCTCCTGGGGATAGTTTAAATATTAAATAAGACTCCACTTTGTACAGTTCAATAAACATAAACTATTATTTTTAGGAATAGACGCACTCCTTTATTTTACAAAATAAGGTTATTCTAAGCATGAGTTTTGTAAAGTATACCCAACCTTAACCATCGCCCAGAGGACTTCTCCCTTGTAAGGTGAGGTCATGTTCAGAATATTAGCAGCCGGTCTGGCCCAGACACGGAGCGATCAGGAAGGACACACTGAACAAGCAGAGCAGATGTCAGGCAAAGACAGCAGGTGGCGACCAGCCGAGTGTCAGCCATCCAGCAAGCAACCTATTAGCTTCTGTCAAAACGAAGCCTTCATTTTCTTTGGAGCGTTTCATCATTGTAATGTTACCTCAATAACAGATTTCTTTGCTGATTTGTTTCTTGTTTTGTGTCAAGGAACAGACTCTATATGATTTTGATCTTTTGAAGTTATTTTTTGGCCCATTCCATGGTCAAAAAGTTTTTGAAAATATTCTCTATGTGCTTGGGAAGGATGCATATTCTGCAGTTGTTGGAGGTATGTTCTATTTGCCCACGAAGTCAAGCTGAATATTGCAACCTTCTCCTGGCTATTCTTTGAAGGAATTAAAGAGGACAGGGCCTACGGTTAGGGAACAATGGTACAAGGTCATAGCAATGTCTTGAAGAAGCTGGATATGAGGTGCCAGTCAATGACCAGCAGAAAGTGGGACAGTGGTCTGGGGGATCCCCGTTAGGAGTCAATGGCCATGACAATGGATGAGTTGGCATGGGCCAGCACAGGAGGGTGCCTGGACCTAACATGGAGACTGCACTCTTCCATGTATTAGAGGGAAAGAAGCCTTGGGAGAAATGTTGATCCCATTGTTTATGTGTATAAGGTCTCCTGGAGTTTTATATTCATCTCACAGAGTAAGAAACCCAAGAGAACAGAGGTGAAGCAAACCATGTGAGTGAAGTTATGAAGCTAGGTAATAGAATTAATAGGAATGGAGCCCAGGTCTTTTGATGGCCAGTTTCCACCATTCCAAAAGTTGTATCTCAAGGGTCGGAAGTTTCCACAAGGAAAACTGAGCAAAAGGCAAAAAGCAGTTTAATCTCGTTTTGTTGCTGTTGTAGTGAGGTGCTTACCTATTTATGTGAAGAACTTGGTAACATCCTGGAACTCTGATCTGAGCTGTAAACTTCTGCACAGACTTTGCTGTTCAGACTCCGTAATTCTGTATCACTGTCTGATTCCAGTTCTAAGAAACCCAAAACCTGCCTGTCTTGTGATAGCAATCAGAAGGTGATTGGTGATAGGAATCATAAGGTGATTGAGATGGGAACCAGAGAAACTGATGGAGAAAAGGGCCCAAGGGAACTGTATTGTTTGCATCTTATTACAGTCATCGACACTCATCACAGCAAGTACCTAAGCACAGGTGAGTGGCATTCTGTATCAATTAAACCTAAATAAAAATATAAAATAAATAAGATTAATCAAACCCACATTAAATTAAATGAAAACTATTTCTCTTCAGAGGCACGAGGAAAGACTCCAGATGCAGAGGTGAGCTTCCGTGTCCTTCCTGTTGCAAGGGAAAATGTGTCCCCACAAGACTGTCACGTATCTGTCTCCTTTCCCTATCTCACTGCCACTGGAGAACAATACCATTGGCAAGCACAGCGTGATTATCAGGGAAAACAATAATATTATTGCTGGAAACATTAGCAAGTTCTTTTCCCCCAGCAAAATTCTTTCCCAATCATAGGGTCGCATTTTCTTTCCTCCTATTCTCTGACATCGCAGCCTCTCTACTGCTGATTTTTTTTTAAGTAAACTATAATTCTAGGTGCTGCTCTTCTGTGCTCTAACTCAATAGGATTAATTTTTAGTAAAGTATGTAGACTTGGGGGTTTCTTTTTGGTTTATTTTTGCTCTGCTTTTGTAAGGTTTACACTAATTTCCTTTTTTAGTATATTTTTACTAATTTCAGAGAGGAAGGGAGAAGGAGAGAGAGATAGAAATATCAATGATGAGAGCGTCATTGGTCAGCTGCCTCCTGCAAATCCCATACCAGGGATCGAGCCCATAACTATCACATACCAGGGATCATGTGCCCTAACTGGGAATTGAACCGTGACCTCCCAGTTCATAGGTAGATGCTCAAACACTGAGCCATGCTGGCCAGGCTACACTGACTTTCTTACTGATCTTTTTAAAATAAACATATTTTTTTCTAATCACATAGAATATATACCTTTGGCGCAAATAAATTTAATCCCAGAGTTAACTGCTACTCACATGTAAATGCACTTTTCTTTTGTTGTGTTCCATAGTTGAGATCATGCTACATACCCAGTTGTTTTTCACATTTTTGTTACCTAACATTATAGCATTAAATTTTCTGATACTATTAGAACTACTTTCTAATACTGGATAATGCTTGGTAATAATTTCTCCTTTATTTTTGGATTGGTCAAATAACTTTGTCAACTTCCACTTGATAACTATTTTCCTATTACATCAGTTAATAAATCAGTGTCTGTCAACATATTTTCAAGTTTCATGTAAAAATTAGATAACATTTATGCAAAATAATAGGCAGCTTGTGAGCAAATTGAAGACCAGGATAATATTGCCTCCATCTTTGAATTCTCCACAGAACCGACACATGATGGGAATGAAAAAGGCATTTATAGATTGAATGAATGAATGAATGAATGAATGAACTAAGACCATTAGATAATATTTGAGAGTAGGTGAATAGCGCTCAGTACCTATGACTTGCCTTCTGGAAGTGACATGAAACGTACTGAGAAGTCTCAGTAAAGGTAGAATAACTTTTAGACTATTATTTTCTGTTCTGGATTTGTTAGCCACCTTTTAACACCAGTGTGGACTATATACTGACACTGCTCAACAAACTTTGCTTAAGGTTCTTACATGTTCTAGCGATAAATTTTCTAGTTTCTCTGTAACTATTTATTACTGAATAGAATTTGAAATGTCATGCTTTAAGATGGCCCTTCATGTTATTATATCAGTTGGTTCTTATTTGAATATCATAAAGGCATTTTAGGACAGAAATTCAGATGTTCTAGAGATTCTCTATTCATAGAATTACTGAATCCTAAGACCGAAGTGATTGTCTATTTCAAGGTCCCCTTTTAAAGAACAGCAAGATAGTCGATTAACTTACATGGTCACTGGACTGACCAGAACTGATGTAGCAGCATTCTGACTTTCCTTTTCGTTTGTATGATGATACACCAGCTCAGTGGATCTTGTCTATGGTTCCTTAAGAGCAACTCATGTTGAAAAACTGTTTACATTTTTGACAGAACTACTATGATATGGATAATGGAGGCCTCAAATGGATTACTAAAAATAAATATTCCACATCAGAAATTATGATCTACACTCCTAAGTAAAAACTCACCTTAATTTAGAAAATCAAGTTCCTTCTCTTTTGTTTCTAAACCCGTGCTAACTCCTGGTAGATGGTCTGTAAGGACTTGAATAGTTATCTGTAGAACCTAGAGATTTTTGAACCCTAAAGTCTGAAAGGAGGCCAAGAAGGGCCCCTGGGGAATGTGTTGTATTTCTGCCTGTTTCTTACTCTAAGGAACATGTATAACAATTACCCTAAGTCCCTGGTTAGAGTAACTATAGAACCATATCATGGAGCCTATTCATGGAGCATTACATAGCTCACATGTCACTAGGCAGACAAGAACTGAGCTATATGTCGTCTTTCTTCCTCATAGAATGAGAAAAGCACTGACCTCTCCCCTGGCTTTCAGGGCTAATGATTAGATGGCACTTAACAGAACCTCGGGCAGCACGAAGAAGAGCTTCACAAAGAGGCTCTCCCTGCGACCAAGAGAACAGAGAAACCTGTGTTAGGGTGAAAGCCTGTGGGGTGAGTTCTGCAAAGGAAGAGTGACTTTATTCTTGTTTCCTGCACCTCCCAGCATAGGGTGGAACCCTCACCATTCACAGGTCCTTTTCCTAACGCAGGATGGGAGGTGAAACTGAGAAAACTTAGCATCTATGTGTAGGAGAGGTGAAAAGAAGTGAAGAGAAATAGAAAGTCAAAGAAAGCACAATAAGGAAATGAAAAGGACAAAGAAGCCAGCAAGATAGCTTGCTCACTCTTGGACATGGAGCAGCCTTCCTTTTTAGGTGCTGCCTCATTCTCCGAGCATCCAGGTGGTGGCAGCGGCGCTCTTTCTGCCTTACCCCGTGGGCAGCGTTCAGCTTGTCTCCCTAAAATAGGAGGCCCTCTGGGAGCTGGAAGAGATGAGAGACACCTGGCTACCTAGTGCTGGATCTGCTGAAACTCCGCTTCCTGAAGGACCATCCCTTTGCAATGCGTTACCTGAACAAGGATGTGCTCATCTGTGAAAGGAAGGAAGGAATTGGGCCTGTCATGGAATGTAGCCTATAGGATGGAGCTTTCAGAGATGGATCAGGGAGATACTTCCATTTTTTAAGGCAGTCTTAAAGATGGTTGGATTAGACCATTATAATCTGCTTAATTTATAGCCAAAGTTAAGCAAATTATAGTGATAAACACTTCATCAGTTTCTATCATTCTCAAAAAACTTGTATAGCCCTCAAACCTATATAACCCCCTCTCCCCCATTCTGTTACTCTATCTACCTGGTGCCTGATTTTATAGGCAGAAAGAAGAAAAGCATAAAATCTGCTGACTTAGGTGAGGTCACCTAGCAAGTCACCAGTAAAGTTCTCTGGTGTCCTTTACTGGTGGGAAAGACAGCAGGTGACAGAGACACAGCAGCACGACTTGGAAGTGTTTTGGTTAAGCTAAGAAATTCTCTACCATATCCTAGATGCTTTTGGATATGTCCTTTGCCAGTAAGCATTTTTCTATGTGTTTCTAAAATTCAAGTCTCAAACATTGGAATGGGTATAAATAGCAAAGAGACCATCTCAAGCTTTCAAGCGACCCTAGAGGAATGATCACTAATTTCGTTTATCAAGCAAATGGGTTTCATGGTGACCTACAATTAAGGTAAATAGTATTCCAGATACTTCTGCTTTATGATTCCTCACTAAAGCTCAGGAGAAAAGGAATTCCAATGGGTATATAAAGTGTATACAAACATTGGTCTTGGAGACATGTTGGTTTCCATATCAATAGAGACTCTCCCCTAGTCTCTATTGAACTCACGTCATCTTGTGGAAGCCACTTAGTGTTCTCTCTTAATCTTCCCCAATGTTCTTCTCTGTAAAGCTGAGTTCAGTTGAATTGATCTTTAAATTTCATCTATCTTCAGCCAACCATCATTATTTTCCTGATAGTCTCTTTACAAGCAAATGCTCCTCCACCTGAAAGTACAACTACCCAGAGTTGCTTCTTCAAAATAATTTATTCTTAAGACCCCCCTGGTAGGTTTACCTGCCTGCCCTGGACGTCCTCTGTGGCTTTTCTCACCGAGTGTTTTGAGGCCACTGTAACCCACTGCTGAAGTTTGTAAACCTGAACTTTGACCAGTATATTTAACTGTGTGTCTTGTTTAAGTACTCACCATTTCCATGGTAACCTACAACTCTATTGTCAACTCTCAGTTGTTACAGACAAGAGAAAACAGGGCTGTAAATAATCTAAGAATGAATGTCAGTTCCAGGAATTATCCTACCACCCATTTTAAGTAAGTGTGACTGGAACTCACAGGGAAAAATGATGGCACATGTTTCTTTAGTGGCAAAAGTGATCTTTTTTTTGGGGGGGGGGCAGATAGTCACTGGTCTTGGGTAATATTATACTAAGTTAATACAAGCTGTACTGCGAGTGCAGTTTATAGGAGAAATTTTCTGTATCTGTTACAGATTTGAGTTGAACACTGAATAATATTCATCCTAACCAAGAGAGCATACAACCTCAAAGTCCAAAGAGCATCTCTATCCTGGGCCATTGACACCATTTTGTTCATAGTGACACATTGCCTTCCTTCCTGCTCCATGGCTCTGTGCTCTCTGGAACCATGGGGTCACCAACTGATATTGGTTAATCTGCCTAATTCTTCTGATTTAATAAGACTCAGGCAGGCAACAGATACGATTCTGTTCTAACTTCTGGAAGTTCATATGTAGCCGAAGGACCTGATCCAAATATTAGCTATTTATCTAAAAAGTAGACTAATCCCATGAGCACAAGTGACTCAAGATTCATTCATAACTATCTGTTAAGAGTCTAGTGGCATCTTCTCTCTTATACATTATAGAAAAAAAAAAGTTTTTTTTTTTACAGAGTCTTAAAAATGCACTGATAAAGTGACTAAAGAGATATGTAAATTGTTTCTGCTTGGATATGTTCATTCCAGGTTTCTCAGAATTCACATATTCACACTGTCCACATTCAACTTCCCTTTTGGCCCCTTTTCCAATTTTGCAGACCAAGGCATTTTCCTTTAAGATGGAGAGTTATGGAAGGAATGTTTATAGGCCTTTGACCATTTGTATTCTCTGGAACCCTCACGGGAGTATTAGTGGCTTACAGCAGGAGAGCAAGGTAACCTCAAGTTCACCCGAGAGTTGTTGGTTTTGAGAGGTCTCACATAAGTAAACAAGGTGCATTTTAACCCTTTTCTGCTCTGACCTTTCTTGAAACTTTGCTCTTTTGAGGTCCTGCTTTGGTAAAAAGGGTAAAAAAGGTCATGTGGGTGGTCCCAACTTGGCTTTACAGCATCAGAATGCCACTTTTCCCCAGCACCATTTTCCCATTCAGATCGGCTCCTCTCTAGATGCTCAGAGAACGTGTTTCTTGGCTCCCCAGCCCAGTGCTTTTCAAATGTTTACAAACTGCAAGTCTCTTTGCTCAGACATAATCTGCTATGGGCTCTCAGCAGGTATGGCCAGTAAGATGCCTGTTGAATGCAGAGAGAGGGACCAGAGCCCCACTTGATCTAACATCTGTACTTCTCCCCATCACCCCATTGCTGCCCTTGAGGGGTACGCATGACCCCTCAGGGCAGGGAGAGCTCCGTTTAAAAACTATCATCTTATTCAAAAATATGTACTTCCTTCCTCTGTTTCTAACGTTCGTTCATTTACTCATTCATGCCGCAAATAGGTATTGAGTGCCAACTATGAATACCTGGCACTTAATTATGTCCGCACATTAACATGTGAGAGGCCCTGCTATCTGCCCCTGACCCCCTTAGCCTCTCCCACCTGCCTTCATGGCACCACTTGCTTCCTTGCATCGGATTATTCAATGTTCCAACGTGACCTTATACTCTCCGTAAATACGTTTACAGTTTCTTAGCTCTTCCAAAGCAAATTTATGAGTCAATTAACAAATATAACTTAAATATCTTTGTACAGGGAAACCAACCTCTAAGAACTGGAGATAACACAAATTTTTTCCTGCTCCGAAACCTGGCACTCAAAGCTGCTACTTAAAGAGAGGAGGCAGCACAGCCAGTGTGGCTCAATGGTTGAGCATCAACCTAGGAACCAGAAGGTCATGGTTTGATTCCAGTTCGATTTCCTGGTTAGGGAAAATTACCAGGTTGTGGGCTCAATCCCCTCCCCAGTGTGGGGCATGCAGAAGGCAGCTGATCAATGATTCTCTCTCATCATTGACATTTTTATCTCTCCCTCTCTGAAATCAATAAAAATATATTTTTAAAGAAAAAGAAGAAGAGAAAGAAGGTAGAAGGGACATATCTAGGATATTATCATAGACACCTCACTAGGCAAGGAAAGCCCACGGCAAGACCCATGCGAGTGTGGGATGTGAGCACACATGGCCTAGCCCCAGCGAAGTTCTGACAAATAGCACATGGAGCATTGAGCTCTGTGGCCCCAGGGGGTGGCCTCTGCCCTCCAGACCTGCCTTTTCTGGAGCCACAGAAGTCATGGCCTTCAGAGAAAGGACAGAGAGTGACAGAGGAACACTGGCATTCTTTGATGCCTCAGAGGAAGCATGAGGCGCTTGGTCATTTGTAAAACTCCAAAGAAATTCTTGAGGAGGTTAGGCCTGGGGAAGAATGATAGTGGAGAAATACTACTTTATGTAGTATTTAGGCAGCAACAGTCACAATTGTGTGTGTGTGTGTGTGTGTGTGTGTGTGTGTGTGTGTGTGTGTGTTTCATCTTTGGATGTGGAAATAATTTCAAACATTCAAAAACGCTACAAGAATGTCTCCTATTCTTGTTAACATATTCCTCCCCTTTATTTTATCAATTACATGCTTCTCTTCTTCTTTTCTTCCTTTCTTTTTCTCCCTGTAAGGTGATTGATAGATCGATGATAGATAGATAGATAGATAGATAGATAGATAGATAGATAGATGATAGATAGATAAATAGATAGAATTATTTTTGAACTATTTGAGAGTAAGTTGCATACATCCTGCCCCTTTACCGTTATATATTTCAGTGTATTTTTAAGAATATGAACATTCTCTCACATAACCACAGCTATAACTTTAAACTTCCTCATTTTTCATGGTGACTGCATCTCTCTTGGCATTCCTTTCACCATTTAGATGACCACTTCCTGATGAATATCTTTGGAGTTGTTCTCATGTTCTGACTCTTAAGCATTTTTCAGTGTGATTTACGATTTTGAGTAAAATATCCAGTATTACACCACGTTTTCCCTACAAGCTCTTGGCTCTGCTGATCCCATATCCCCTCCACCAGGCTGCCTCTGACCACGGGGTGGTGATGATGCAGCGTGGGGGTGGTCGCTGCACCTTCTCACTTTATGAGCCAGAGGAAGCATTTGATCTGAAATCCACCCATTATCCTTAGAGAAAAATTAGATAATATCGTCAAGAAAAAAGTCAAGCCATTTGTGCCAAGGCTGTGTCAGGCTCTTGGCTGCGGCTTTCAATTATTGTGCCTGGAGAACTGCAAGAGGTGAAGGACAGAACTGAGAACAGAAGTCACACTCTGAAATACACAGGCAACTGCACCGACCTCATAAATTAAAATGCGGAAGCTCAACTTTTCCAATTACGAAAATAGCATTGCTCATTTTATGTATTGCTTTTTAAAATCCAGTTGAGCTGAGCCACAACATGTCCTTCCAAAAGAGAAAGCATCTAACAAGCAGAAGGATCCGGTGTGTGTGAGTAGCAGGACGGCTCTGTCAGAGCTGGTCTCAAGGGACCTTCATAAAGTATCTCAAGTCTCCGACTGAGTTTGTGCCATTTTATAAGCCCCACTAGCATCAGGAAACACAGGTGATTTTTACTCTTTTTTCAAGTAGGTATTCTTGTGATTCACAAAACAGTTTCTAATTTTTTTTTTAAGATGTCTACATATATTAAACTGGTCCCAGATTGGTTTTCATTATTTTGGAATGTTAGGCCTAAATTCTAATGATAGTCTCATGCATGTATTGAGACCTAGAACCAGGAAATGATTTGTCCAAATACCTGGTTAGCGTGTAGAGTCTAAATTTACATAAAGTTAATGGATTCTCCTCAATAAGGATTCTTCCCACCATCATTCCACACTAGTCTGCCTATCAGATGACTTTTATTAAATTAAACTAGCCTTCATGGAGACATGCTGAGTTATTAATGTTTCTTCTTCTTCATCATCATCATCACCATTCCTTTCAATCGAGTGTTTGAACTTATTTTATCTTCCCTGAACCATTTAACTCCTTTTCCCTCCTAGGAGATTTGCAAGCCAATCTGAAGCGGAACTCCTCAACGCCCTCCACCCCATAAACTCACGCAGTACACTCCCCATTCTGAGAGGCCTCCGTCCGCATTATTGAAAATCTTTTTGGCCAGTGAGGTATTTCTGTTGAATTTTTACTCAGCTTTACTGTTTACAGCTGGTATTGTTACTTACAGTTTTACTCCTTCTGGCCTCTAAGCTCCGGCTGCCCCATCCCATATTCCACCCCCAGAGCATCTGCATCCGCCTGTGCCCTTTGGGTCCCCATCCCAAGGAGGTCTCTAGGGGTGGCAGACAACCATGCCAGTAATGTAACATGCTTTTTAGAATTTTCCAAGTGCAGGAGGGGACAAATAAAGGAGGGTGAAGGAGCGTGAACTGGAGATGGGAACAGATGCCCTTCCATGTAATTCTGCCTCCTAACTGTCCCAACTCCTCATTAATGTGTGCAGTCCTCTAACTCACTTGACAGTTGTCTTTTGCCCACCGCCCTCTGCCAAGCCCTCCACCATTACACCCGCCCCCATTAAAATCCCCAGTAGCTCAAAAATAGGATTTTGATGAACTATTTTAAGAGTAAACAGTAGATCAAATGAGTTCACGCTAAAAGGGATAAGTGACTGCTGCCTCAATGGACTCGTTCATCCTATTTCCAGCTCTTTGTGATGAACTTCCTTCCCCCTTAGTCTGGTTATAAAAGTGTGGAGAGAGAATGCAAGTGTCCGCCCAGGGCACCTCCATTAAAATCTTGAGCTAGTTACCCCTAAGGGCTGCATTCCCAAAGGTGGAATTTCAGCGTGACTGGCCCATGTGTATGTGTGTTTGGAGTGGGAGGAAGTAGGGAGGTTTGCCTGGATATGCACAATTGCCCCTTACATCGCTCTTTGGAAAGTATGAATTTTTTGCATATTAAGTGGTCTCCGAGTGGGCCCTATCTATGAAGAGAAATTTTCAAACCTGATACGTGTATGACTGAGGCATATAAATGGTCCTTTGCAAGTGTATGAGTATCCTTTTTACAGTAGGTAGCTTATACAAGGGAGAGGCATAATTTAAAATGAAATGTAGAAGTAGGGAATGATTATGAAGTTTCAAGGTAGATTCTTACGCTGTTGGCATCTTTGAAAAATAAAGCTTAATCCAAGATGATCTGAGAAGATGAATCAGAGGTTAAATAACACTACACAAATACTTCTGCTGTCTAAACCTAAATTGCTTTTGGGCATTCCTCCATCCGTAAAGAGTCAGAGACAAGATTAATGTTTGTTTGACATTCTAGCCATTAGGTATAAAGTTTAGTCTTCAGTGAGGAAAGGGAATCACTTGTAGTTTCAAAAAATGGGAGACAAAAAGCCTTCAGCCAAGGAAGGAAAAGTTTAGACTAGATATTAGGAAAAAGAATGTTCTTATGAACAAGAGCCACAGAGTCTCAGAGCAGGTTCCCAAAAGAGGTCAAAGAAGCTTCTGTGCAGAAAGAATGGTTTCATTAAATGCCGCAGGAATATAAGGCATTGCTTGAAAAATGCAAGTGGAGGCAAGCAAGGCCTTTTCCTGATGCTATGGCCTCAGAGGTCAGCAGGCTGGGCCACTCAATAGCGAGCTGTGTTCGAGCGCACAGTGAAAAACAGCACGTCCTGGAGGAATGGCATTCTCCTGACGAAAGAATCTCCTCCTTCACACTGACATCGGAAAAGTTTTCCAGAAATCCACTTAGATAAGCGTATCAGGTCAGAGGGGAAAGAGTCAAAGGTGAGCATGAGGCCCAGAACATCAGAGATTTTCCAACAGATGAACATACACTGTCAATTCCCTGCAGTGTGGGAACAGAACAATATTCTATGAACCGGCAGATTGGTTCAAGGGAAGGTCAGAAGTCGGGCATTTTTTGTACACACACAAGTCAGCTGTTGCAGTGAGAGGAAGGTCTTCAAGAAAGACATTGGAGGTTCCAGTTCACCTAAAAGTGACCCACTGTGTGCCCATTACCAGGTCCATAATCGCAGGTCCCGCTAAAGCCAGCAGAACTCATTCCACACTACACTTCTAAAGAAACAAACAAAACTACGAAACTGGGGTCCCCTCCCAAGATCGAAAATCTAGCTTGTGTTTTTGAGCTTCCAAATTTGAACATAGCAACTTCCTACATGTTAGCCAATCAGTTCTAAAGTGAAAAATTCACTCAATAAGCCACTTTTGTTGGCACGGCTCCTAACATGAGTTCTGACACAGCTCTCTGGTTACCACAGTTTTGCAGGGCCAAAGACCATGGAGCCACAGTTCAGTGTCTACTATGTACGAAGGATACAGTATTGAATAAGACAAGCAAGGTCCCTAATCTCTTGGATCAAATACTAGTGGAGAAAGACAAACCATGAAAATAAGACAAATAAATGTGTCACTTCTGGGCCAGAGTCTTTATTTGTTAATGAATAAGCTGCATGTGGCACCTGAGAAGGTTAAGTGCCCCAGATCCCAGGTGGTAGAATGGTGGGGCCTCTGTTAGCCTGTGTCCTTGAGTGTGTAAGGGATGCAGAGCACCACTTAACCGCACCAACATACGAGATGTAAGAAACACAACTTTTGTGCGTGTCTTAAACCACAGAGATTTGGGAGTTGTTAATTCACAGAACCTAGCCTAGATAAGTATGATTACTATGCCTCTGAAATGTCCTCCAATGGAAAGTAATTTATAACCTGAATTGAATTTATAACCTGTCAGCCCAAATCATTCTTTCCTAGCCACTCAGTGTGAATTAACTCATCATTCCTTCTGATCTGAGGTTTCCCTGGACAGTTTCCTATGTCAGCTCCCACCTTTGTCATTAGGAGGCACAAGGTGTTACCACCGCTTGATAATAACTAATAAAGTAACATTTATAACACTTGGTTTTCTTGCTCAGCAAAGGGAGTGGAGCTCATCAGTTGTGTTTGGTGAGGAGGAGAGCTCCCAGGCTGTTGCCATCCAGATGCTGAGAATCCCAGAAGGGAAGGTAGAGCTGAGAGCCACCAGCTCCATTGCTCTACTGAGGCAACAATGTAGTGTAAAGACTTCTTTCCCAGACACTCACCTTGTGAGTGCTCAACTAAGTTTTTATTGTCAACTCATGTCAATAGCAACAAGTATACTATTTCTAACTAATGTATTTGCTCTATTTATGAACATGTATTTTGAAAATGTAAATTATTTGAATATATATCATGGAATTATCCAATGTGATCAGTTAGGGTGATTGATTGGTTAATGGTGAACCAATTAATCAGCAATCCACCAGCAATCTAGGAAGATAACTCTTAGCTGAAACCAATAATGCTTTCAGGTTGATTTAGGACTTCTCAGATTCCAGACTATAGACTTAGTCTATAATATTATTTTTATGGAAGCCTGAGCAGACTTATACAAATATTAACGCAAATTTCAAAGACCTAAATAAAGGTGCTAAAATTATAAAATTCTTAAAAGAAAAACATATTGCCCTGGCTAGTTTACTCAGTGGTTAGAGTATCAGCCTGTGGACTGGAGGGTTGCAGCTTTGATTCCCAATCAAGGGCATGTGCCACGCCAGCACAACCAAGGGTTCGGCGAGCCTGAGGGAGGGTGGTGGAGGATGAAGAAAAGACAGACAAGAGAATAAACTGGGTCTACCGGATCTTCTGTGCCTGGCTGAGGCCACAGAACCTATCCAGACTGCAAAGCTGATGCTTTATTTATAGTCAGAGGCAAACAAGGTAATTTACAATGTTCTTGTAGGTTTCACTTGTTTTGGCAGCACTTGCTGCCCCCTCACAGCCCATCAGCTACCCAGGAAAGATCTAAGGAACAGTCACAAGATCAAGCTTAATTATGCTTAGAGATCTGTGCCCTCCAAGCTGGGACTTGTTTGTGACTTTGCCAGCAGGTCAGTGTGAGGCTTAACCCTATAACCGCTCCCTACAGGGGCAATTAAAAAAAAGAAGAAGAAAGAAAGAAAACATAGAAGTAAATTGTTATGACGGATTTGTCAATGGTTTCTCATAAAAATATAAGAAAGAAAAAATAGATAAATAGAACTTAATCAAAATTAAGACCTTTTGTGCAACAAATGACACTATCAAGAAAGTAAAAAAGACAACCCACAGAATGAGAACAAAATATTTACAAGTAATATATTTGAAAAAAAAAAAAAGATCAAATATCCAGAATATATAAAGTATGAATTTCCTAATTAGAATCCTACATAGTTGTTCTGCATATATTATCCTCCTCGTACATCATCTACAATTGTTAGTTTTAGCTTCTTTAAAGTTAAAATGTGAGTCCAGATTTCTTCTATATTTTTATAGTATTTTCCAACTTTTGCAGGTTGTCTTGCCCATAGTGAGTTATAGCATTTGTCTTACAAGCTCCTCTCCATCAGATTTTTCCAAAGTATTCCATATAATGACTCTCTTTTCACCCTCCTAATCACAGATTTATAGAAGACTTAGCTTGCATAATTTCAATGACATTTACAACTGACCTAAGAAGGCTGCTTGGTGGGTGCCAGCTCAGACAGTGAGAAGGGTTGGGTGCATACCAGAGTACAGTCTGCCAATCGTGAGCATTGACAGCAATGGCCTCAGGCAGTATGCCTTCCCAGGGGAAGGGAGCGAGGCAGACGCCAGTGCAGGGGGACGACACGTGGAAGTTGGTTCACAGAGCATCTATTGTGTACATACAGACATAAACATATATTTTTAATTGCCGATGACTATTTTGAGAAATTTCTAATTTTGGCAATTAAATATACTTCCACATCATGGAGGTAGTAGCTTAAGCAGATATGACTTGGCAAACTAGCCCAGTATGACTCAGCACTTCTGACTTGGGGAGCATTTATGAGACTTGGGCTAGCTGGGGGACTCTGAAGAACCTCCTTCACTCAGGGGGATCCAGAGGCCAAGTTTGCCATGAAGTGAAGGAGGCAGGTTCTATGGCTCAAGAGCTGAGGGACATGTTTTGTAGCTTGGGAAGAGTAGCGGGGATCGATTTGCTGAGTCAAATTGCCCAGACGCAATAGAGAACACTTGCTTAGTGGACCACAGAGGCTGTTTTCTGTGTTGTTTAAAAGATGACTTTCCCATGGTTCAAGAAAGGAAGGTCAACAAGTCCTTCAGCAGCCTCAGCAGTTTCAGCTTCAGACATGGCGTGCCCAGAGGCCACAGTCCTCTCAGGATTTAACTTGTCCTAAATCTAGGTTTCCGAGATCTATCTTCTCTCAGCTGGAATTAGCAGAGCTGTCTCTCCCTTGTTGAGAAAGAGGGGAGAATATCCTCAGGCATTCTCAAAGAGAAAGCCACACGGTCCAAAAGGGACTGGGATGGGTTTATCTCTTGGCATTCAAAGCTTTCCACTAGGAATTTGTATCTATGTGCATGCCACCGTCTACCCTGCCTCGATACCCGCTGGTGCGATATACATGATTTCACACGTTATTATCAGTATCTTCTCCCGCTTCTAAGAACATGCAGTAAAGCAGAAGTGTAGTTGTCTTTCCCCCTTTCAATCACCTGCTACAACGATATCAAGGCTCAACTTTGAGATCTATTTGGTCTAGATGTACGCAAGCTTTCATTGTTGTGGCCTTTCTCTTTTTATGGATGAGACACTGAAACCCGAGATGTCAGGGAACACACAGTACACTGGCAGCACTGGAGCTGGAATCTGGGTTCCTTGCCTGCCCACTACACTATCCTTTTTCTAGTCCTACAGATTTTATTTATGGCTAAGTCAAGAAAAACAAAATCAAATTTCAAATGCAAGATCCATGGACCTCCAGAAATTATCAGCAAAATGTCACCTATAATATTTAGGCACGTTTTTCTGAAAAAGAGTAGGAAATCTGAACAGGCAGGAGACACCAGGGATGAGCATGCACAGAGGGAAGACCGCATGGGGAGACCATGAGAAGGCAGCATCTATAAGTCAAGGAGAGAGGCCGACCTCGAGGGAAGCCTTGATCTTGACCCCCAACCTCTGGAACTATGAGAAAGTAAGTTTTAGTTGTTCAAGCCACCAGTCTGTGGTACTGTGTTACAGTGGCCCTGGCAAACTCCAGTGTCAGAGCCCTCTGTTACAACAGTTACTAAAGATGCATAGAAATTACTTTGAACAGCAGGGCAGACTTTATGTACCTTCAGAAAATTGTTTCAAATTACTTATTTTTGCTTTTTTTGTTCAACATCAGAAATGCATTATTTCATGGTTCTGGAGGCTCAAGTCCTGGATGAAGGTGTTGGCTGTTTCGAGTTATTTAGATGATTCGTTTTTATACACACACACACACACACACACACACACACACACACACAGCCCCTCCCCTCCCCAGTTGATTCTTTCAAACTTCCAGAAAGTAAGTTGCTGATACTCTTCTAAAACTTAAAACCCAGCTAAATATTAGAGTTGTAAGATATGTTTTAGTCATTCTACTCTAACCCCTTATTTTACAGAAGGGAAACAGTCTCACATTCACACCATTAGCCATTTCTGTAAAATAGAGGCCTGGCAGGGGACTGAGGCCTTCATCATATGAGCAGTGTGACAAAACTGGGCAGTGCCCTGTAGGCAGCAGGCGCTCGTGGAAAAAGGCAAGACCCTGGTCTGGTCCAGTCTGGTCTGGCCTGGCCTGGTCACACTGCTGATTGTTGGTAAATCCACTTTCCAACAATGCTTTTGGAAATGGGAACTTTCCAATTTCCCCAAAATCCAAGGCCAGCACATTTTCCCAAGAGTAATAAGCCTGATCTACTCTAGAGAGAACTTGTGAAGCGTCTGATGAGTTTTTCCTTAGGAATCCTTCCAGGGGAACTGCAAGGATGCGGACCTGCTCAGAGAGCTTTCGCTTGGTCCTTGCACTCAGTCAAAGCCAGACCGAATGACGGAGCCTGCAAGTCAACACCCCATCCCTTCCAGGCCCTTCCCCTGGGATGAAGCAGAAGCACAGAGACCCCTTCCTGGGGCCACCCCCAGGGTGACCATCAGTAGCTGGAGTTGGATGTGAACCAGTCTTCACAGTCCACCATCCCCCAAGCCTGATCCTTCACAAAACCTCCTAGGCCCTGGGCTTCCCTTTGACCCTGTCCTTGGCTATCGCCATGGCTTCTCTCCAGCTGTATTTAATCATTCCTTCCTACCTTTTATCTGTGCTTGCCCAGCATTTCCTTTGCTAGTAAGGCAGGCCAATGCTCAGACTCAGGACATCTCCCAGTTTGCAGTCTGGATTTCAGTGGAGTACCCTTTCATGTTGAGCTTTGAAGGCCACGGTAAAGATTTCATTGGGGGACAGTTACCTGCCAGCTATTAACCATTGCCTCTGGTCTGACCTGAATTCACAGAGGGTCTGCTCACCCGACAACTTAATCAATGAGCCCTTTGGCTTTAGGGCGGCAGGGCCAAGAGCTCCATCAAAGAAGCCTATGTGCTCTCAGCAGCCCAGAAGATTCCAGTTGTTTTCAGCAGGCCCGAGAGCTTAAAATAAACAAATATGAAAATGCCAGGTTGCCCTCTCAGTTCTTATCCTGCCCGGTGCCAGCCAGGGCCAGGGCCGGACAGGCTGCCCCCAGAAAGACCGCCGAGCTGCCCGGGAGGCCAAGCCACGCGACCAGAGCTGTCACTGCACTAAGTGCCTGCCTTTCTCTCTCCGCCCCACTCTCCATTTCTAAAAATGCATAAAATCCCCATTGCCGTGTAATCACCAAATAAATAAAGGGCTGGCCAAGCCCTCTCTCCTGGCCCAGATTCTGCCCCGTCAGAGGCTGCCCTTGGCAGCCCGCGGGACACGAACACTCGGAGCAGTGTTTGGACTCAGCGCCTCATGCAGAGAAGCCCAGCAATTGTTGGTGTTCGCAACTGTCATTGGCTGTGACCTTCCTGTCCCCTAGCAGCAGAGATTAGGAGCGAGAGCTCCATGCTGGCATGACGGGGCAGATACAGGATCGCGGCATGCCCTCGGCCTTCGCAGCTCTTACAAAAGGTCATAAACACGTTTGGCTGCCAGAGCGCTCACAGGGAAGAGGCCGCTCACTGAGTGATTGTCCGGCCTCAGCGTCCTGCTCACAGAGCAGCTTCTGCCTGGAGCAGGCCACTCGCAGACGTGTGGATCTTACGAGTTGGAATGGAACGAGAAGAATTCCCCAGTGCTTATTGCTTACAGCTATAAATGCCAGCATTCAGTCTCTAGAAGTCACGAACCCAGTGTCCCCCTCACCTATGACCAGAAGAAAAATTGTGTAAAATGTTTATAGCTACCTGTCTACCTGGTACCCTGATGCTGAATATGTCATGCGTGTGCATGGGGTTGGTTATGTGAATGCATGTGGATGGGAGGTGGTTAAAGCAGCATATCCCTATAACTTAGGGGAAACGTTGCCACTTAGGCTCTGCTGAGAATCCACTCCGAAGTCACCACTGACTTCCTAATTGCCAAACCTTGTGGCCACTTCTCAGTCCTCCATCTCCTAAATGTCCTGGGAGCACCAGACCACTGATCACCTTTCCCTTCTCCCTTATGCATCTAAACCCTGCACCATCGTGATTCCTTCTGGTCTCTCTGCCCCATCTTTCTCTTGTCTTCATTCTCTTTTATTCACTATGAATGTACATGAAGTAAGAAGTCATGTGAGCGCACACAAGAAAGCAGCCTTCTGCAGGCCGGGAAAAGAGCTCTTACCAGAACCCAGTCATGTTGGCGCCTGATCTTGGACTTCCAGTCTCCAGAACCATGAGAAAATTGATCTGTTATTCAAACCATCCTGCTTACATATGTTTTCTATAGCAGCCCAAGATGACTAAGACATTCATCATACATCCCCATTGTCTCATGAGTACCTGATGCATCCTAGGAACTCTTAAATATTTGTCCAATGAAACAATGAATATATGTGTAGAATATGTGTCCGCTATTGTCTTTGATCAAATAAAGCTAGTGGGCTCTCCGATGCCCAGCAGAGCTTGCCACCCAAGCTTCTGCATTCTGACTTCTCCCTGCTGATCCCAGCCTACGTTTACCTCAACCCAAATAGTGCAAGTGAGCGACTCCTTCTAAGCCAGAGACAATAAACTGGCAGCCCAGAGGCTCTCTGTTGCCCATTATTGCTTTTGCCCAATATCATAATGTTTTTCCAATTTTAACTTAGTTACCAGTATTTTAAAATTGGGAGATTTCATGTAAAAATATGGATGGGAGACAATGGTGGACCAGCCCTCCTTCACCTGGAAGAATTCACCAAATCCCACAGCCTGAAATTACTTTCCCTCCTCTGTTTGTATTTCTGTATCACAGGAGAATTGGCACGGATCTCCTGGAAATGAGGGTAGAGCAGAACTGCACTCTCTCGCTTGTCTCATTTCTTCAAGTAAGGAAGGTTAACGGTAAGGTCCCAGAAAAGTAGCCGGTGGTGTTAATTCCCACAAATGGTGTTTGACAGTACTGGCACTCAAACCCAAGTCTTATGACTTCAAGTTCTGTTTTGTTTTTCTTAATGATGAGTTCTTCCTTTACTGGTTTTTTCTGTCTTCTGCAACTCAATCCAATTTCATTCAGCAAATATTTATTGAGTACTGAATAGGTTAAAGAACTCACTGTTCTCCCAGTGTCATTAAACATTTTTATTCTAATTATTGAGAATTCTCATTCTTTGACTGGAGACCCTGCCCATAGACAGAAGACAGCCAATGGAGATAAATTCTCTCCTTCACTTATTATGTAATGGACACCTACTTTGTTGAAGTGCCATGTTAGGTTGTAGGCCTCCAGTGGTAAATATACCTAATATTCCCTTACGCTCATGGGACTTAAAATATATTTGCCTCTAAATTCTGTTTCCCCAACAGATTATAAATCCTATCAGTAAGGAGCTGAGTCTTAACTGTTTCTATGATACCATTTTTTCATTTATGGCAGATGTTCTCAGTTACCTCCCTGGGGAAGGAGGGCTCATCCTGCCTTCTCTACCGCCCTCCACAGCTGGTTCTTAGAGTTCCTGGTTCTGGAGACAAGAATAGGGAGGACCAGCTTCACGGGCATGTGGCCTGTGCAATCACATGGGCCCTGTACTCACAAGGGCCCTGTGCTTGCTTTAATGCTCTGCTGTTGCCATCTTGAAATTCTTAATAATTCTTTAAAGACTTACCAATGACATAGGCTGTCCTAAGGACAGACTGGGGATAGAGCCAATATAACTCAATGTGAACACCTGGAGTTTGCCAATGGGCTCCTTCTCCGTGTGTCTTTTTCTGCTCACATGCAGAGAAACAGTAGGTAGGAACATCATTTAAAAGGTATTTCCGTATTTGAGGTTATTTCTATTCCATGGCGCCTAACTCAATGCTATGTCTTAAGGCCCATCTCTTTTATTGAGATTCTGAGATACCCTCATATCCTTTAGAAACAACCATGGCGCTGAGACAATCTTGTCACGTTTGTTCACTGAGAATACTGACATCTTTATGATCAGGATGGCAATGCTTCTAGAAGTCTGAGCCCTGGGCCAGCAGCACCAGCAGCACCTGAGCACATGATGAAATGCAAAATCTTTGCCCCTCCCCCAGACCTACTGAATAAGAAATCCTAAAGGTGAGACCCAGTTCCCAGGTTTTAACAAGTCCTTCAGATGATTCTAGGGTATGCTGAAAGCTGGCAACCAGTGGAGTGTGGCATTGCCAGACCCTTGAGAACCTGTCTCCTCCTACCCTTTCCCTTCTACCAATTGTCCGCCTGATGGGGATATTTTACACAGACCCATTGAAAGACAACTGAGAGATACTTGGGCTTGGAGGCCTTCGGTTTAATGAGCTTGTATGAATCGAGGGGGAAACAGCAGAAAGGATTTTCTCTTGGGCAATGGATTTGTTTATCCTGCTCCTTTGAAGCCACAGCCAATAAGGTAGAAGGCCACAACTTGACATTCGAGTGAAATAGAGAGGCCTTCTTCTAATTGCTCCCTCACACACACACATGACGAAGAAACACCATGGAGTCATTCTGCTGAGTAACCCCACTCCCACATTCTACACATGAGAAGAATCAGGGCCCACAGAGATGAACGGACTGGCCAGAGGTCACCCGGTATTGCTCCTGGCATGCACTGAAAGAGGAGCTTCATTTAGGTAAAAGTCAGGCTCACCTGGCTCGGGGTTGGGTGCCCTTCATGGCTAGACACTTAGGAAAGCAGCCACCCTCTCTAGAAGCCCCGTTAATTGCAGAGCCATTGAGCATTCAGTTCCTCCCTGTCTGCTTTTAGGTGGTTTGATTTCAAAACACACACACATCTTCAAAGAGACAGCCTGCACGTTCTCCTTCAGGGCGGAGTGCTCCGTTTTTTCCTCTGCAGTCGGACACCTCCCCGAGGGAGACGAGGCGGGCCAGGCTGTCGCTGGTGACTGACTCTCCCCACGGGGAGGAAGATGAGCCGAGCTTGTAGGTGGCCATGCTCAGCTCCAAGCTGCGTTTCTCCACACCTGGTTCTCGTTTGTAACACTGAAAGCATTTCATGCTTATTAAGCATCATCTGGACCCAATTTTTAAACCACAAGTTTGGCTTGGTTTGTTTTTAATAAGCGGTTACAACAGAGTCCACCTTTGCAGTGTGGTGATGTCTCTTAAACCCAGCGAGGGCACCTTGGAGATTCAGATTGATGTGGCTGCCACAGGAGGTTAAAGGCATAAGGGACACGGTCCTGAAGTTTCTGACTTTGCCCTGCCTAGATACGACACAGATTTATTTTCAACACATGTATGTGAAGAAAAGGATGGTCGTGTTTAAGGGGAATTGTGTAACGGTCTTTGCTTTCATGTGGCAGTCCACATCTCCATTTCTCTGTCTAATTTTCAATGTAAAGAATTTCTATATTTTATGCAAACTCAGGTTGGGGGAGGGATAAAGTATTGGAATTCTCCATCGTTGCTCCATTTCTATGTCTCAGTGTTCCACAATTGGTATCGCCTCGCTTTTTGACAGCCAGTGGTTCTTTCTGTGGTATTTTGTCACTGCCCTTGGCCAGCAGAAGAGAGCGGAGCGAAGACATTCATCTTCTTTTAAGAAGAGTGAGTCAGGAGCCTGGGAGCTCCAAGGCAAATATAATTGTAAAGTCACAAGTTTTAAAAAGGATATGTAACTGATAGTTAAATTTTAACAGGATTTTCCAGGTTTCTTCATAATGCATTTTTAAATGCCCGTGGCCTGGTATTAAACACTCGCAACCATTCATGTATTGAGCGAGGACATTTTAATTGTAGCGTGTGAAATGCCTTGATGTTGGGGTAGTGTCACAGGTTTGGACCAGCGTGGCACAAGTGTGAAGCCATCTGAAGTCTCTTTCCTTAAATCAAAGGCCAACCTGGATTGGTGGAAATATTTACTTTTTAATTCTGAGATAACTGCAATGGATGTTTCCAAGTGCCCTCAGGAGAAACAGCCCTCATAGGAGTGACCAATAACTGAGTCTAAACCCTCTTTCTGTGTGATTTCAAAAGTGTAGTCCTCTCCACAAGTCATTCCAAGAAGCTCTGAAACTCGCTGGTATGTTTCACATGTCTGCCCTAGCACAGCCTCTGCACCACCATATTGTTCTGATTTAACTGCCTTTCATTTAACTAAGCTACACCGGTCGGTGTCCTTTTTTTATCGGTTGTATCTTCAGTGCCTAGAACAGTGTCTGGCACATGATAAATAACAACTTAACTACTTGGCTAACGGTATGAGTGACTGAATGAAGGAGTGCATTCGGTGGAAATAAGCTATTGTGGTGACCTATCTTAAAGTTCAAAATTTAGATTTTATATAAAAATGAGCAAAAAGAGGGAAATCACTTGAATAGCAATCTAAACTTCTATATTTCCCCAGGGACTGTCGTCATTGCTGTGTCCTCCTTGGTGTCGCCAGGGCCTAATTATAGCTCAATTGCAGCACGGTCACATTGTAACACCACCATATACCGGGAACTCCTTGAGACATGGAACTGTGTCTTCTTCATGGAGTGTGTCTCCCCTTCCTCTTCCTTCCCCTAGTATCTAACACACTGACCAGCACTCATATCCAATTCCGTATTGGTTGAATGGATGGCAGAAAACCATTTTATTTGTTTCCATGCACTGGAGACAAGAAGAGGGAGAGGAAAGTCGAGGGAAGGGGTTAGGAGAGGGGTAGTACATGGGACACATTTGGGGAGTTTTCTACAGCCAGACATCATTCTACGTGCTGGGTCACCATTACTTCTATAATCTCCATGATAACTTCTGAGGCGTTTTTATCCTCAATCACAGGTGATAAAAAGAAGATATCCTGAGTTAAGTCACGCGCCCTCCGTCACACAGGCTGAGGTTCAAGTCCTATGAATGCCTGTGTTGCTTAGCCTTAAGCCTGTGGGGGAGGAGCAGACCATAGTCTCTGTGGGCCTACAGATGTTTTTTAATTGAGGGAAACAAGCCCATTTGGCTGAAGAGGGGTGAGGGGTGAGGACTGTAGGAAACTCATCTAAAGGGAATAGGCTGTGACATAAGGAAATGCACTCTAGCAAGGTGAGAACGTTGCATTTGTTTCATGAGAATCCAGACTTTCGCCTCCTGGATTTCAAATGTTAGTAACTAATGCTAATTAAAAATGTTAAAAAGACTCTTGAGATAAAGCATCTGTACACAGCTGTCCACTGCTGTGCACACTTTAATATATCACTGCCTCCCCCACAGCGAGCACTGAGCAGCCAGGGGGCAGCGTGGGGTGGAAAGTGCCATTGGAGGACGAGCTGGATGAGCAGAAGGCACGTCTGGTCCATCCCACAGCTCTGCCCAGAGTGCAGACGCAGACGCAGATGCAGACGCAGATGCAGATGCAGACGCAGACGCAGACGCAGGGGCAGGGGCAGGGGCAGGGGCAGGGGCAGGGGCAGGGGCAGGGGAGGATGAGGTAAGGCCGCTGCTGGTGCGCATTCCACGGCCTCCAGGCACCCCTGGGAGAGCGCATTCCTCAGGGCCCAGCAGCAGAGCTGTTGGTTTTTAAAATTTTTCCAATATTCTGTTCAGTGCCCCAGTGGGTTTTCCTTGCCTTGGAAATATGATAACTAGGCCATCCCTTGGCCTGTGGGGCGTGGGGGGAAAGTGAGTGGGAAGACTGTCATGACTCCAGGCCACAGGTGGCAGCGTTTCCTGGGCCTGGCGGGTCCTCGGCCAGGGCTTCCTTTTCGCCTCCCCGGGAAGAGTGCCCATCACACCGCCCAGTCACAGCTCCCTCTGCATCCTCCCCCACGAGTGTCAGCCTCCGCAGGAAACTGGAAGGCGGACTCTGCTCACATGGCGAATCTGCAGTCTGGTTTGCAATGAAGCTTTCGGAGTGCTGCAAAGTTGCATACAGCTGCCTCTGGAAAAGAGAAGTAGCTGACCTCCAGCCCATCCTTCCCTGAGGGCACCGCTCCCTGCGGTGATAGGCGGTGTGGGTTAAGGATGGGTGAGAGGCGATGAGGCCTGCCATGAGACGCTTCCACGGTCCCGGGTCTGAGGAAACAGCCAGCTGTTCAGAGATGTGACTGCAGGTTGTGGAAGGAAAGGCTGGGCCTGGTTGTGATCGACCGTTCCTCTGGGCAGGGGACCAGTCAGCAAAGCCCACCCCACCAGGGGCTGCTGGCCTGTGCGTTCAGAAAAGCTTCTCTGCCGTTTCTAATATCCTCTCCTCCCCTGCGCCACCCCACAGCCCCCTAAAGCCCATCTGAGCATCCCCGTGACAGCGCCGAGAGAGGAAGAAGCCTCCTGGGGGAGCAGGCTGCGGGCTAGCCACGCTGGGCTCAGAGAAGAGTGCCTGCTGCCAGGGAAGCTTCGAAAGGTCCTTGCTGCTCACTGCACCTCGCTGAGCCTGGTAGCAATTTTTTAGTCCCTGGGGAGATGGGATCCAGGCCCACTGCTCCCCCTAGCAATGCCCTATTGTCCCCCTAGAGCAAAAGGTCCCCGAGAGGGTGCCCCAGGGGTGTAACCCTCATCCCATATATAAAAGAGGTGATATGCAAATTAACCATCACTCCATCACACAAGATGGCCTCCCCCATGTGGTCAAAGATGGCTGCCCCCATGTGGACACAAGATGGCCACCACAAGTTGGCTGGCAGGGTAGGGCAGTTGTGGGTGATCAGACCTACAGGGGAGACCTGTTAGGGGTGACCAGGCTTGCAGAGGAGGGCTGGGGAGACCAGGCCCGCAGGGGAGGGCAGTTAGGGACAATTGGGCCTGGATGGGAGCAGTTAGGTGTCAATCAGGCTGGCAGGCAGAAGCGGTTAGGGACAATCAGGCAGGCAGGCAGGTGAGCTGTTGGGAGCCAGCAGTCCTCGATT
Source organism: Pipistrellus nathusii (assembly GCA_963693515.1). Classification (NCBI taxonomy): domain Eukaryota; kingdom Metazoa; phylum Chordata; class Mammalia; order Chiroptera; family Vespertilionidae; genus Pipistrellus; species Pipistrellus nathusii. The sequence goes on along the minus strand of OY882861.1, from coordinate 3,097,559 downwards.
GTGAAAGAGATGGGATTGGGCCTAAATGGGCACTCGGACATCCCTCAAGGAGTCCCAGATCGGAAAGGGTGCAGGCTGGGTGAGGGACCACCCATACACACCCCCCATGCACGAATTTCATGCACCAGGCCTCTAGTTTCTTAAATAACATTCATGGCCAACCCAACAGGGCTTGCAGATACACACTCAGAGACACGGAGCTACTTCCTCAGTGAAAAGACGTGGGGCTGCGCTAAGGTGCCCTGCGGCACAGAGCACAGCATAAAGTATGCCAGGTATTCCCTCCACTGTGGCCTGAGCACGCACTTCAGGAGCAGCCCTAAGGCATGCATGCTCTCCTCCTTCGTCATCCCCCCTCCCTTCCAAGGCCCCCCCTCCTACTTCCTGCTTCAATACATTCCAGACGTCAACCAAGGATGCTCTGGCCCTGCGGCCTTTGTGCACTCCACCCCGCAGGCCTGCCCACAGCACCCTTTATGATTCATTCATGCATCCCTACCCTCGGCCTCAGCTCCCTGCCCTCAGCCTCAGCTCCGTGCTCTCACTTCATTCCCACATCGGGCTTATGAGGCAAGGCTGTCCTCGATTTACCGATGAGGAAATTAAGGCTGAGGAGTTAAGGGAGTAATTTATTCAGAATCACAATTTTTCCAAAATGTAAATCCAGGTCAGGTGGGATCTCAAAGCACCCCTCCTTCCATCCGCACTCCCAGCCCCTCCTTCCTCTGACACACCTTTGCTCCCTTTTCCTTTTAAAACATTTAGTCATGCGTGCTGTGACCCCTTTCTCTTTGCTTCCTCTTGCTCGGCTTCCTGATGAAGAGTCCTCTCTTATTTTCCCCTTTCCTTCTGCCTGGCTTGTTCTACACGTGAAGTAGTGCTAGAGGGCCATTGTGGGGGGCAGTTAGGGGTGATCAGCCTCCAGCTTGTGGGCACCTTTGTAGTGCCCAGAAATGGAACTTGCTCCAACATAGAGTCCTGGCCTAGGACTTATGAGGATGGACCTGATTCTGCTGCAAGACCATTTGTGTGACCTCAGGCAATTAAATAATTCTACAATCCTCTATGACCAAGAGCAGTGGCCAGCAAACTCATTTGTCAACAGAGCCAACTATAAGCAGTACAACGATTGACATTTCTTTTGAGAGCCGAAAACTGACTTCTGTGTATGGGCCACAAAGTTTCAATCGCACTGTATGTACCCGCCCACATGTGGTATTTTGTGAAAGAACCACACTCAAGGGGCCAAAGAGCTGCATGTGGCTCACGAGCCACAGTTTGCCGACCACTGACCAAGAGGCTTTTGTCCGAAGGACCCTGGCACAGCGGACTTTTATTTGTCTCAGACTCTGCCCTCATGGATGGCTTACACTTCATGTGGGGAGAATAGATGCACACTCAAAAAGCAGCGAGCAAGTCCATGCAAACCACAGTATAACCAAACTCTACAACTTCGCATGTATTGAAGAGTGCTATTGAACATCAGAAAGTGGATGTCCCTACAGACTAACATACCTGGCCATGGCTCAATGAAGGAGACATGGACGGGGATCATAAGTGCACGGGTAGGTGTATTAGTCCGCTGAGCTGCCATCCAGACACCAGAGCTTGGGTGGCTGAAACAACGGGAACTTATTTCTCTAGATCTGGGAGCTAGAAGGCTAAGACCAAGGTACCAGGCGATCCAGTTCCTGGTGAGCCTGGCCTTTCCTCAGTGCCTGGGTGAGGCTAGAAAGAGAGAGAGAGCTCTCTGGTGCCTCTGTGTATGAGGACCAGTCCTAGGAGATCGGGGCCTCACCCTCAAGACCTCATTTAACCTCAGTTACTTCCCAGAGGTCCCATCTCCAATGCCAGGCAACATGTGAATGTGGCAGGAGATACAGACATTCAGCCCCTACAGTGGGATATGACCAAAGAGTGCAGGGGAGGTTGTTCAAAGCAAGGACATGAGACAGTGGGGAGGTGTGTGTGTGTGTGTGTACCACATTCATTATTTCTGAACAAATACTTACAGAGCACCTGCTCTGCACCAGGCACTATTCCAGGGCTGCCCTCTGGAGTTGATTCTATCAGGTGGAAACACACACAAACGTAACCAATCGATCACTGAATAAATGTTACTGGATGTATAAGAGTGAGGAGTGCTATGGCAATGAGACGGTGGGCAGGAGATGGGATCCGAGGTGGAAATGGTGAGGGGGAGAGGGAGAAGGTTAACTGGGGGAGAGAACTGGGCAGAGATTGGGGGAGGCAGTGAAGTGGATGAGTCGGGGGAAGCATTCCAGACAGAAGGAAGAGAAAGCAGAAGCCTACGAGGCAGGAAATTCTTGACATTCAAGAAAGAATGAAGATGCCAGGGGGCAGCAGGGTGAGTGAGGGCAGGCGCGCTGGGAAAGGTCAGAGTGGGCCTCAAAGGCTGCCATAGAATGTGGGAGGTTAGCCAGGGTGGATTTGGAGCCAATGCGGGGTTTGAACAAAGGAGTGGCAAGATCTGGCTTTCCGAAGCTCATGCTAGCCGATGTGGGTAGAATTTGAGCTGGGGGGCCAGGAGGTGTGTGTTGCAATCAGCCAGACAAGACATGACGGTGGTTCAGGCCAAGACAGTGGCAGGGGGAATGAGCGCAGTGCTCTGGTGTGGATATGGGCTGCCAGCAGAGCTAAGAGAATTCGCTGGCAGGCTGTGGAGGAAAGGGAGGAATCAAGAATTATTATGAAGCACCAACTCGAAAGATGACATGTGCCCTGTGTTCATTGCAGGGTTATTTACAATTACCAGGATACGGAAGCAGCCCAAGTGCTCATCAATACCAGTGGATTAAAAAGGTGTGCACATATATGCAATGGAATAGTACTATTCAGCCATAAAAAAAGAATGAAATCTTATCATTTGTGGCAGCATGGATGGACCTGGAGGATATTATGCTCAATTAAATAAATCCGTTAGAGAAAGATAAATACCATATGATTTCACTTAGATGAGGAGTCTAAAGAAAATATAAATGGCTGAAACCGATTTGGCTCAGTGGATAGAGCGTCGGCCTGCGGACTGAAGGGTCTCAGGTTCAATTCCGGTCAAGGGCATGTACCTTGGTTGCGGGCGCATCTCCAATAGGGGGTGTGCAGGAGGCAACTGATCGATGTTTCTCTCATTGATGTTTTAACTCTCTATCCCTCTCTCTTTCTCTCTGTAAAAAAAAAAATCAATAAAATATATTTTTTTTAAAAGAAAATATAAATTAAAAAACAAAACAGACTCATTGATACAGAGAACAGACCAAAGGTTGCCAAAGGGGAGGGAGGACCGGGTGGAAAAGGTAAGGGAATCAGGAAGTTGATTGATCGTTCCAAGATAGTCACAGGGATATAATATACGGCATAGGCAATATAGTCAATAATATCATAATAACTATGTGTGGTGCCAACTGAATACCAGGACTCTCAAGGGGATCGCTTTATAAAGTATATGATTATCTAACCGCTATGCTGTACACTGAAACTAACACATAATAATACACAGGGCCAACTGTAATTGAAAAGTAAAATTTACATTACAAAAGGATGGCTGTGAGTATTATGTCCGCGCACTTCACTGGACCACTTCACTGGGATTACAGCATTCTCCCTCTGCCCCACTCAACCTCTGTCCTTCACAGGTGAGAGACGTGGCTCAGACAGCCTCAGGGCATCACCCAGAGTCTCTGTGAAAGCAGTCAGAGCCAAAACTGCATGTTTGTAATCGAGAGTAGATTTCATCTCACGCTGGTTGAGGGCCATATGTTTATATGTGGACATTCCTCGATCACTCTGAAAAACAACAATCCCTCTCTCCCATTTCTCTCTCTTAGTTTATTTTTCTCCCAAGCAATTGCCGGCATCTAACATACTATACCTTTTATTTCTCTATCCTGTTTATTGTCTAACTCCCCAACAACAAGAATGTAAGCAGCTCTTCTCAGTTTGTTCATCTCTGTATCCCTACTGCCTAAAAGAGCATTAGTACATTCACAAATATGCACTAAATGGATGTATGTGTGCATGCATTTATGCAGGGAGGAAGGAAGAGACAAAGGGAGGGAGGAAGGGAGGGAGGAAGGGAGAAAGAGAGGCAGGAGGAAGGGAAAGAAGGAGGGAGGGGATAAAACTGCATTAGGAGCACACATTCCACAGTCCCCTTTGCTAAGGGACGCACAAAAGTCAAACTCTCAGGCATGGGCCTGTGGCGACCACTTACATCACAGCAATGGAAGTGATCTAGCGTGCCCACACCTGACGTCACCTTTGCTCCCCTGTACGCGTACCAGTCGGGTCATGTTGGCCTGCGGAAGAGCGTTATTCCAACGGTGACTTCTCACGATTCCGTTAGGGGACAGTTTAACAATAGGTAGACGGATGGTCTTTAAAGCTGGGTAACAGGCTTGGTTTAGTTGAGCTGCATTGGATTCATTGGCAAACATGATTTTTTCCCCTCAACAGAGGCCCCCAGCTCGGTGTGTCTGATGCAGACAGGGAAGTGCTAACATAGGACTCTGTGAACAAGAGCAGGCCGCACCCCTGGGCCCTTCCCGCTCCCTGAGACGTGCCCTGGGCTCCTCTCGCCGCTCCAGAAACGTAAAGCTACAATTCCAGGCAGAACATTCTGCTCGCTTCCAGAGAGTAAGATGAGAGCACCAGGGGGAAGGAAAGCAGCTCGGCCAGGGAGGAGCCCTGCGCGGGTCAGAGTGGAGAACAACTGCAATGTGTCCACGCTGTCGCTACAGGCGTACAAGACGCAGCCATGCGGTGTTTTGGGCTGGGTTCCCGGGGGCACACATGCTTCGAATCCCTAGCCCATCTGTCAAGAGCTGTATGTTGTCTGATGTTGCTTAAGACACGTCGGCTGTTTGCAACCCCTTCTTCCCTTCAGGGAGCATTTCCCCTGAGTGTTTCATCTCGGCCTGCTTGAGGCCAAGGCCTTAAACACACATCAGTCGCTCTGCTCTGGGTGTCACCACAGCCTGCCTGCTCCTCCTGATTCTATAGCTCACGCCCGGCAGAAACCAACCCTTCAGGGAGTATGTTGGTGCCAGATTCCAGGTTCAGAGGACTGAGGCAAGAGGAATAGCTCAAGCAGTCAACACAAAACCACAATCTAAGGTTATTGTTGCAGAGATTTAGAACAAAGCATGTTGGGAAATTTTCCCAACAGTCTTGTCCCCAACTAAATTGGGATTTTGCCTTCTTAGACTCTTACTGTGCTTCAATCCTTTAACTCAGTCCTATCCAAAGAGAGCATTATCCCCTGTGCTTTCTAAAGGGTGGGCCCACAAAATTCAGGTACGTTTTATACAAAGCTATGAATTCATTATTCTATTATAGACCCCATGTCATAAAGGTCATTGGGAGATTTGGACTCTCTGAGGTACCAGGCCATTCCAAATAGTAGGTAAAGACACACATAGGCTTTTGTGCTACGGAATCCATTCAAGAGGAAGAGAGGCCTTCCTCTTGATGAATTTTAGGCAGAATATTGATGTGAATTCATCCATTGGCCTCTGAAGCAGAGGGCTCTTTCAAAACAGGAAAGAGTGGCAGCTAAATGTTCTTCAGTCAAATCGTCTGAAACCATAAACACAAGAATTCCACTTCCTTTCCCGGGCATTTATCTCTAGCACCTCTATTGGATGAAAGAGGTGATCTGACATTGTTCACTTGGATAGGAAACTATTTCACTTGCTGGCTCTTGCAACAAGATGTGATTTGCAATATGTTATCTATATCTATAAAACATAAGTGACCATCTGTTCACTGTTCCACTGTCCGACCGGTAGCTATGATGCGCAATGACCACCAGGGGGAAGACGCTCAAAGCACAGGCATTGAATCTCAGAGGGAAGTGGGGAGGGAGAGAGTGGGAAGAGATTAACCAAAGATCTTATATGCATACTAGAGGCCAGGTGCATGGATTTACGCACCGGTAGGGTCCCTTGGCCTGGCCTGTGGGGATCAGGCCAAAAAGGGGCTCTCTGATATCCCCCAAGAGATCCCAGGTTGTGAGAGGGCACAGGCCAGGCTGAGGGACACCACCGAATCTATACACAGGGCCTCTCGAAGGAAAGAAAAGGTAATGCCAGTTTGTGAGAACAATTATGGAGCAAGTGCCAATGGAGCTGGCATGTCTTTATAAACAGTTGCCTTTCAATGACCCAGTGATTAATTGACTGGAAGCAGGAATGGCCTCATCAGCTTTCACCTTGACGTCATGCACTCCTATTGCTTTCTCTCTCCTCCGTCAAACAAAGGGACTGTTGGCGAGTTTACATGCCTGTTCCCACCACCAAAAGCCCTTGTGCATTGAAATGTCAATCCTCTCTAGAGGGACCACGGCCCTGCTGGACCCGGAAGAGGGAGAGCAAAGAGACGCTTACCTGGGGGCCAGAGAACAGGCTGCTCCTGGTCAGAGCCCGCAGCTCCGCGGAGCCAGGCACCAGGAGGTACCAGCTGGCAGGAGGCCATCGTGCGGCCCTCGCTGGAGGCCCCGAGCCCTAAAAGGGCTCATTCCCCCCACAGGGGTGAGCAATTTCCTCCCAGGCGGCTCCTCACCAATGGCAGCCCCATTACAGACAAGATGGATGGGCCTGCCTGGCGTGCTCCACCTGCCTTCATTCTTTCTTCTCTTTGAAAAAATCTCACACACAGGAACTGAGCTCTGGGACAAATCTTATCTCAAATAATGGGATGGTTTCTTCAGATGGAAGGAAAAGGAGGCAAAGAGAAAAGCCACAGAAATATTGCAGATGGTGACTCAGGAAACACAAATTTACATACACACACACACACCACACACACTCACACACACTCACACACACACTCACATATATACACACACACTCACACATACACACACACTCTCTGTCACACACACTCTCTCAAACACACATATACACACACACACTCACACACACACACTCTCTCTTACACACACACACACACTCTCTCTCTCTCTTATGGACTCTCTCTCTTTCTCTCTCTCTTACACACTCACACACTCACACACACTCACACACATTCACACACACTCACACATACACATACACTCACACACACTCACACATACACACTCTCTCTCACACACACACTCTCACACACACATATACACACACACACTCACACACACACTCACACACACACTCTCTCTTACACACACACACACATTCTCTCTCTCTCTCTCTCTCTTACGGACTCTCTCTCTTTCTCTCTCTCTTACACACACACACAAACACACACACACACATACACACTCATCCTGGGGCAATAATTCTCAGGGCCACACGTTGAAGTGGTTTTCATGTCCGCGTGGGGAAAGCCATTGCTGTGCCCACAGGAATGCTAGGGCCATGCTCATGCTGGATCTGCAGCCTGGGTCTGAAGCTTGCCTTTGTCCCGTGTTATCTAGAAGCTTCTTGGTAGAGCTGCATCAGGACCCCGAGTCTCTGAATTTCACATGCCAGCATCTTTCTCCCAGGGCCGGCCACTGGGAGATGGGCGCTCTGCAACATGCAGGCTCGGGAAAGGAGTTTTTCTCTCTGTGTTGCCTCTCTCAGCCCCTCTGCTAGTGGATGGTGCACCCCCTGAGTGCTGCAGGGAGCTCAGCGCACGGGGAGACCTTCACCGGTGCCCAGGCCGCACCCTGCCAGGTGCGGTGCTCATGCGTGAGCCCGACCCCGCTTCCTCCCTTTCCTCCACCTCCTCCAGGGGCAGTGGACCAGCACTGACTGGGCCGTCTCGGGGAGTGGGAGGCGGAGAACACAGAGGTGTGGGAGGCAGAGCACAAGGAAACCCGCTCCCCACCCTCTGGCCCGCGGGGCCGTCCCGTCGGGCTGCACTTAGAGGCACACTCACAGCGACAAGGTACAGTCAGGAAGAACGTCACGATGACGCCCACCGAGCATCAAACCCCAGGCCCGAACCCGCTTCTCCCGTGGGACACTACGCAGCTCCCCGGGCCCCCACTTACGAAGCTGGGCCTGTTTGCGTCTCGTGCAGGAAATACGGATGTGAAGGTAAACATGGCAAGAGTTTCCCCAAACATGTAGCTTCAGATAAACAAAGGAAACCGCACACTTGCCTTGGTGTGTGTGACCGGCCCTTCCCTGTATTGTTTTCTTAGACTGGCTGCTCAGAGGCAGGGTTAGCAGCAGAGGCATAAACATTGCTGAGAAGCACTGACAGAGAGCTTTGCCGAAGGGCGAGGCGGCTCCAGCAAGACCCAGGGCAGGTTGACTATAGACCCGTGGTCGGCAAACTGCGGCTCTCGAGCCACATGCGGCTCTTTGGTCCCATAAGTGTGGCTCTTCCACAAAATACTACGGCCTGGGCAAGTCTATTTTGAAGAAGTGGAGTCAGAAGAAGTTTAAGTATAAAAAATTTGACTCTCAAAAGAAATTTCAATCGTTGTAGTATTGATATTTGGCTCTGTTGACCAGTGAGTTTGCCGACCACTGTCCCAGAGGGTTCGACACTGGGAGGTGGCCGGGGAGGGGGCACATGTGCTGATAAACAGTTTTGTTCATTTAATATATGAAAAGAGCCTAATTGCATTTTTATTCGAGTTAAATGTTCTTTATGTAGTTTTTGTGTGTCTGAAATATTTTGTAATTTTTTTAAATCATCAAAACTTAAATTTTTTTTAAACCTAAGCATTCTGCTTAGTACTGTCATGCAACTGACACTGAAATGCCATCTTTATGTGGGTCTTAATGGGCAGGTCTGGGTCTAGCAGAAAAGGAGAGGAGAGGAGGGGGAGAAGAAGAGAAAATGAAAGAGAAAATTAAACCACAATGAAAATGTGTCTTTCCTGAAAGCTATCACTGTGAAAAGTGGCAGTTGGATCCATCACTTGTCATCATTGTATGGGACAAAAAACATCTAGTCCCCATATGTTATCAGTGTCCATCACAAGTTCTTTATCTTTTGGTGCTTTTATTATTTTAATATGCTTTTATTGATTACAGAGAGAGAAGGGAGAGGGAGAGAGACAGAAACATCAATGATCAGAAATGCACGCTCCTACTGAGGATCGAGCCGGCCACCCGGGTATGTGCCTTGACCCCGAATCAAACCGTGACCTCCTGGCTCATGGACCGATGCTCCAACACTGAGTCAAACACTAAACAGCAGCCAAAACGAAAATCCCTCTAAAGCAGCGGTTCTCACTCTTCCTAACGCCTCAACTCTTTAATACAGCTCCTCATATTATGGTCGCCCCCAGCCATAAAATTATTTTCGTTGCCACTCAAAACTGTAATTTTGCTGCTGTTATGAATCGTAATGTAAATATCTGTGTTTTCCAATGGTCGTAGGCTCTACAGCAGGGGTTCTCAACCTAGCAGGGTTGCCTAAGACCATCGGCAAAACTACAGTTATGAAGTAGCAACAAAAATAATTTTATGCCTGGGGTCACCACAACATGAGGAGCTGTATTAAAGGGTCGCAGCCATAGGAAGGTTGAGAACCACGGCTCTAAGGCATTCAGATTGCGTCACGAACCCCTCCCTTCCTAGGCCTGTAACCTTTCATCACTATTTACAGATGGAGGGCCTTCTGACTCCAGACTTCGCACCTTGTACGCAATGATATTTCACTGGGTTGTTTAGAAGGTCAGGTGAGGTCATGTATGCAAACATTTACTGTCAGTGCTGTTTGGAGATGCGTATTTTTGGACATATGAAATTAGGAAGTTACGTTATGTTTTTTCCCCAGGAACCAAGAATGAATGCTGTTAACTCAAACCACTTTCAGTGAACATATAAACCAGGAAGCCTAATGTTTAAACAAATTAAGATAAAAACTAATATACTTGAAAGTGTTTAAAAAAAAAAAAAAAGATTTAAATTGTGAAATCAGCAGTAAAAATCATTTAGCATCTAGTTAGGCAGTTATGTACCCAAAAAATAGCCCCTTATACATGGCGTAGGCATTAATTTATTTACATAATGTCAACTGTTTTTAAGTGCTGTGATATCAAAAGCAAGTAATATGATTAAGATCATCTTTTTTCCTCTTTTTAACTGAAAAGTTACAAAAACAATTACATAGAACAAAGGTTACATAAAAACTGCCAGTAGCCAAGAGTATTAAATGAGAGGAAAAGGAAATGTGGATATAGATACAGAGGGATAAGGAAACAATGTTGATGAGCGAATATTTTAATTTATTCAGCATTTTTCAGATATTGGCTCAAGTGCTTGTTTTTTAGAAATCTTTTCTTTTTTCTTAAAAAAAAAAAAATCTCCTCTAATCCTGCAAGTGGGAATTTCAGACTCTTCTTTTGTTCAGAGGAAGCATTTGTTTCAGAAAAAGAAAACACCTCTTAAGAAAGGTCAATCGAACAGAGGACTCAAATATTCAAGTTGGCCAATGCAACGTGGTCCCCCAAGTTCCTCGGCATGTGGGCAGCCCTCAGTCTGGTCAGAGTCAACGTAATGAAACATAACTCCACTGCAGATACTTCTGAAAGCGTTTGAAGAAACGCTAATGAGTTTGAAGGGAACTGATGGGGCTCTAGAGCAGACAGAATGAGTGGCAGCTGGTGGACCTGCATATGATCCTGAGGCAGCTGAAGGGCTGGGTTGTTAAACAGAATGCAGACCTCCAAAGGCAGGAACATCTGACTTCTTGTCCTGGCTCCACTGCTAACTTGCTGCATGACACTGCATATTACTCAACCCCATCTGAGCCTCTGTATCCCCATCCTCAAAGCTGAAACTATAATACCTCACAGGGGTAGTGTGAGGAGGAAATGAGATAATGTGGCTGAGGAATGCACTATTTGAGGTTAATAAGTGGTTGTTATAAACAATGCTCTTAGGACATTTGTAAGGGGGTAAGACCTAAAGGGTAGATGGATTCCATGAGGGGAGATGAGATAGGCAGAATGGGGAGTTTATTTCAGTGAAGGAAGAGGAAATGAGGTGGAAAGGTAGATTTAGAGTTCAGAAAAAGGATTATAGCTCCAGCCCAGCCGGCATGGCTCAGTGGTTGAGCATCAACTTATCACGGTTCAATTCCCAATCCGGGCACATGCCTGGGTTGCAGGCTCGATCCCGATGCAGGAGGTAGCCAATCAATGATTCTCTTTCATCTTTGATGTTTCTATCTTGCTCCCTCTCCCTTTCTCTCTGAAATCAATAAAATGTATTTTTAATTAGAATTATAGTTTCAGAAACTGCTGTTCACTGGGACATAGACCTGGAAATTATTTCAGAGATATCCTTGTCTATGCATTCATAGCTGAAGTCATTGTATGTGCAGTTGGTCCTATAAAATCACTTCACACACTAAGTACTAGAGACAACCCAGGATGGGAGCAACGACTCAGGAGAATATAAAGGAAAGGTCATGCATTTGGAGGAAAAAGCCATGATTGGATGTGATGGAGGAAGGTGTCCTAAGAGTCAACCAAACCAGATGGATGCATTCTGCCTCAATGATCTCACGTGTTGTAACAGTTCCAAATTGAAGACAATTGGCAGGCACTCAGGGAGGAAATCAAGTCAAATAAAATCAAATTACGAGTTCAGTCTCTTCCCTCTGCTGCCCTGAGGGTAAGAAGATGGGATGAATGAGGTATGGGGCACTGCATTCCCCAGATTTCGGGATAAGCATCTAAGATCATCTGAGTGGTTTTCCTGAAGTCTTCTTTCCCAATTTGACTTATAGCGAAAGCGGAGTGTCCCCTGCCTCCACCCTCAGATGGGGGTTACCCCCCCGTCCTAAAGTGTTCTCCAGAGAGAAGCTCCCATGGCCTTGTCAATCTTCCTATTCACTCACAACCTTTTTAAAATATAACCTCTTACCTGAGCTAATAACGGCAGACCTCGATTGCTTTCTGTGCAAACCCTGCATATTCCGAAACCTCACTCTAGAATGTAGGTGTTGGAACCTATTGTTTTATTCTTGACTTAGTGGGCCCCTAGAAAATTGAGACATCAAGAAAATTCTCAGTTGGCATCCCATTTTATTAATATGTTGACAGAAAAATCTAAAGGAATGTACACAAAACCAAAGACTGTGATTTTCAAGGAGGTGATGGTACTCACAAGGGAATTTAACTTCCCACATGTCTACTTGACTCAAATGTTTTGTATGTGTACTTCTTACTTTGGCAATAAGGAATAGAATCACTCAGAGGAATGTTCCCAGGATGCGAGGTTAAGGTATTCACAAGGAATGTTGACTTTAAGTATGAAATCCAAGGAGAGAGTAGACTCTGCCTTCAAGGTACAGTGGCTCTGTAGGTTCAGAAGATGACATCAGCTCCCTACCCTGTGCCCCTTCCGGACTTGGCTTTGCTTTCCTCTGAGTCGGCTTCGTTCCCAGGCAGACTGTCCCCATGGGGAGACAAGTGTTCCTCCCAGAAGTTCATCTGGTTTCTTGGTGCTCACAGAGTCAGGAATAAGGAGCCTCTTTTTCCTAGAGTTCAACACCAACGTTCTCAGTGGCCCTGCCAGGAGCATGGGACCGATCACATGGCCAGGGAGTAGAGCACTCTGTTTGGCTAGCATCGGTTAAGTGCCTGCCACGTGGCCAGTGAGATGGGATCTGCTTGATTGGCAGCCCCGTCTAAATACGTGTAAAGGGGAAGAGGGTGTTTTCTAACGTGATGCAGGGTGGACACAAGAGGAAAGGATGGGGAATGAAGAAAGAAAAAAGGGAGGGAGGGAGGTAAAAGTTGACTGGTAGCTCAGAAACCCAGCATGCACGCTGCTGAAGATCCTGGAAAATCTAGAATCTAACATTGAAAGTTTTAGCTAGAAGAGACTTCACATCTATAATACTTTCAACAATAAAGATAATTTTTTTAAAAAGAGAGAGAGAGACTTCAAAGCTCCAAGCTACGATGGCGTATAACCGTTTCCATGGTGACCGTGTTGCCTACATCAGTGGTTCCCAGACTTCAGGGTGTAGCAGAAGCACTGGACAGTTTGCTGCGGCACAGATTGCTGCCCAGTGAGTCTGCGCTGGGGCCTCGGGACGGACCTTTCCAGCCAGGTCTCAGGTGACGCTAGAGAATCACTGCCCTGCATCACAGGGTTTCTTGCAGACAAATACCAGTCAGGTGGCTGAGACCCGCTCAGCGCTCAGCTTCAGCAGGAATGGCGGCCTTGTTCAGCCAACACGTCAGTCTAACCTGTGCGTCTCCATCAGCGGTGGCCCTGAGTCTGGGAACACCCTGCAGTCTGTGGACGTATTCTCCGCGATCATGAAGGGGTGATGTTCAAGGAAGCTAACCAGGGGTCCACCCTGGAGAGGAGTGGGGTTCAATGTCCAACGCTGGTTTTCTGTGACTGAAGCCGAAGCGTGAAGCAAATGGCCCATGCCGACCTCTCCCCACCGTGGCTCCCCCATAAAAAACAGCGCAGGGCAAGGCCCGGCCAAGGGCACCGTCGGAGGAAGCCAGCCAACCAGGCAGAAAAGACACCGGGAGCTTTAAACTCCAGATGCCTTCGTCTCCAAAACAGCATGTTCCTTCTCTCCGCTCCACCCAGGGTTCCGGAGGGAAGTGGGGTTTTTCTCCGGCGTCCAAGCAAGATTTACGGCTGAGAGGGAACCGATTTCACCTGGCAGCGGGCGCGAGCGAGGCCGGTTCCCTTTCATAGCCGGCCCAGTCGCTCTGTATTTTGCAGACGCTAATATTAGACCCGGTTAATCATTGCACATTCCTTTTATTAGGTGAGGAGCTACATTCTTGAAACCGCTCTCGGGAAAACAATCCTCACTTCCAGACCACCGGAGCTGCAGGCTTGGGGTTTCGGCCGCGGCAGCGCCGCTGGGCCATGTGGCCGCCGTCTGGGCAGCGCGGAGCCATCTGCTCCGGCCTCGGCCCTTTGCAAGTGGTTCGGGAACTTCCTCTCTCCTCCTCGCCTGGCCCAAGGTGGCTCCTTCTATAAACATCCAGGAGGTGTGAGTACCACCAGAGCATCAGACTTTATTGCCTCGCTCCCTGTGGGCACATCGGCCGTAATGAGGGCCGGGCTGCCAGAGGATGCATTCAATCTGCTTAATGTGAGGCCCCCATTCAGCCGAGGGCCGTGCAGACTACGGACCGGTCAGGCGTATTCCGTTTCATGAGTTCTCAGAGACGATGTCTTGATTTCCATAGTCGTTTCTAAGTTGATTATTGGCAAATTAATAGCCAATTTGCCATAGAAACATTGTGGTTGGATCCTGAGCCAACCCCCAGATGCTTCCTTAACTGGTTCTGCGCCTGAAACCCAGCACTACACTAATACTGCCGTGAAATCGCACGCCGCCTTCCACTCTGCTTTCGGAATTAAAACATCCCGAGTTCCAACCCGGGGCTTCGGGGGGTGGCTGCGGGGCCTCCCCCTCAGTCCTCGCTGCCCCAGTCATGGTCGTCTGCAGAGCTCCCCACGCTGAGAGGGGCCCCCAGAAAGCAGAAGCGGGGTGCTGGGGGAGTCTGTGTCTTCAGGGGTCCCCGCAAGCAGCAGCATTGGGCACGGGGGTCCCAGCTCTTGCTGAGGGACGGTGGGGCTGGAAATGGGGAGTGAGGAGAAGGGGGAGGGAAAGGAGGTCCCTCGGGGAAGCAGGGATGCCCGAAGGGAGATAAGCCCGGCCTACAATTCACAGGAGGGAAATACCTGGGCGTCTGGGATGAGGAAGTGGTCCACTGGCTGACCACAGGGGAACCAAAAGTATGTTGCCCACAAGATCCTCAGAAGACCCGCTTCACCAAAGAGGGGAGGGGGGGGGAGAGAGAGAGAATGAACTGGCACATCAATTCGAAATATAAATACTCCAAATATTTATTTCCTTACGTCTTTTAGCACCTACTTTTCTGCCCACCCGAGGCCGTTATCGGACTATCTACTGAGCACCTGCCCTGTGCCAAGACCACCCTCCGGTATCTGCTGTGAGTTTGCACAACTGGGAGGCATTGCTGTGCGTCTGAAACGGACTCGCTCGCCTCCTCCTGTCCCATGTAATGTCTTCCCGGCCCTTCTTTCTCTCCCCCTTTTCTCTTTCATCTCTAAGATCCACTTAACCTGTCCGGGGGCTGCTGTGGGGCCTGGTGCGTGCTGCTTATTCTGGAATCTCATCCCTGGTCCTATCCTAGACGCAGAGAGACAGAGCCTGCCTGCACCTGGGACAAGGCGCAGACATCAATCCCGGCCTGCCTCCGTCTCTGCCTGCACCCTGCTCTCCTGGCTCCCGTAAGACTTGCTTCTCCTTCCCTTTCTCTCTCCCCCTTCCTTCCACTTCTCATCCTGATATCCTTTCTTTTTCCTCCTCTTTCACTTCCCTTCCCGGAGTGCCACTTCTAATTCATTGCTTTTTTATAGACACTTTTTATTTCTCAAACTGTGGACAAGTCTGAGCATTTCTGCTCCCAGCCTTCCCCCATTCTTAGGTAAAAGCTTTCATACTAAAACCTATAACAGAGCCGAAACTGGTGTGGCTCAGTGGATAGAACGTCGATCTGCAGACTGAAGGGTCCCCGGTTCGATTCCAGTCAAGGGCATGAACCTTGGTTGTGGGCACATCCCCAGTGAGAGGTATGCAGGAGGCAGCTGACCGATGTCTCTCTCTTTCATCGAAGTTTCTAACTCTCTATTCCTCTCTGTAAAAAATTAATAAAATATATATTTTTTAAAAACCCGTAACAGAGAAGACCTGGAAGCGACTTCTCCCAGCGGACTGCGCTCAGCGGGCGAAGGTGACGTGGGTGACAGGGAGGAGCAGGCTGGGTTGGGAAGCTCTGCATCGATGACCTAATGAGGGTGACCTCTGACCTCCACAGGCCTGGGGGTTTGGACTGGCCCGCTGCCTCCTCCAGTTCCCCTTCTAGCGTGACCAGGATGTACTTAGGAGGCAGCCCGACCCACCAAGGCCCCCGGGGCCGGGAACACCACCTGTCGGAGGGGCCTCAGCGCTGCCCTCGCCGCTCCTGGGACAGGGGAACCAGAGCCAGCTTCTCCTCCGCCGCCGAGAGAGAAAGCCTCTCCCTGGGAGCCCCGCCAACACAAACAGCCTTTGTTAATCATCGCTCATTATCAATCTGGCCAACGCTGTGGGTTTGTTTTTTCTCCATCTGGGTGGCACAGGCTCCGAGCAAATCTCATCCCATCAGCAGCCGGTGTGTGATTCTGGGTGGTTCCCCCGGGGCAGGCGCTCCCCGGCGTGTCCTGGTGAAGGTCCGGCGCGCTCTCTCTCGCCTTAAACCAAACAGGCTTGGCATGTTCAGTCTAGTTCTATAGACTGTCCTTTCCCTTACATTCCCCCTAAACTGGGATCATCGTGAAAAAACACTCCTGTGAGCAGAAACCTGTTGGCTTAGTGGATAGTGTCGCCTGCGAACTGAGGGGTCCCGGGTTCAATTCCAGTCAAAGGCATGTGCCTTGGTTGCAAGCACATCCCAAGTGCGTGATGTGCAAAAGGCAGCTGGTCGATGTTTCTCTCTCATCCATGTTTCTGACTCTCTATCCCTCTCTCTTCCTCTCTGTGAAAATTCAATAAAATATATTATTAAAAAAAAAAAAAACACTCGTGAGTCCTTCCGCTCCCATCACCTGGTGCCTGGCTGCCTTTGGGGACAGGGGGGTGCTTTGCAATCCAGGAGTGGGCCTGGCTTTTCTTCCTCACGATGAGTTATTTAAACAGTGGCCTTGGTAGATTTCAATAAGCCACGCTGGTTCTCCTACCCGCAGCCCACGGGAGTTAGTCGGAAATTGGCGGGAGTTAGTCGGAAATTGGCGTTAGCTCTTGCGGTGACAGATAGGCGTCATTGATGACTCTGAGCCTCAAAGGCCATTAGAGACCTGAGTCAGCAGTTCGCCTCTTCTAACGGCCCCTGGGGGAACGTCAGGCAGAAATCCTCGGCCAAGGAAGGCAGGAAACAATTGTTAGTATTTCATTTTGTTTCATTTCCTGAGGGGACTTAGAAAAACTAGGAAACTTCCGGCCCTCCGATAGAAGACACAGAAAAAAAAATCAAAATATTCTGCTTAGAAGACACCAGAAGGCAAGCTGAGCTAGCAACAGCCTCCCCATTCTAAGAAAAAGCCCACTCATTCAGGCAAAATGAAATTGTACTTTTCTGGAAGGTAAATTTCAGGCTGCATTTTCCAAACTTTTGTTTCTACTACAGCTCATAGCAAACATATATTTTATATCATTTGTGCACACATATATATTCCTGAAATGTGTTTTGTGAAACATAACTTGTCCTAGTGCATGCTGTGAACTCTGATTTTTTTTTCACCTCTGCCATTTTGTCCTATTCCATCCTATGCCACTCTTCTCAAAATGCTAGCTGTGTCCCACAGCATCGATTTCTAAATCCACGACCCACAGTGGAAAGAAACTAATAAAGGTGAGAATAAAGTAATGAATCCTGGCCATAAATCATCCCACTTCTATTAGAGATACTCAAGATTTCCCATTGAGGATGCCATTGCCTTGGCTAAAAATGGTCTCTCTTATTAAAATGTAAATGAACTCTGAATGAGTAAGAGATGAAACTTGGTCCATCAGTCACACCGTTATGATACTGAGCACATATCACATTACATCACCTCCAACCATCATATCCCATCCCATCCCATCCCATCACAGGAGAGAAGGAGGTCAGGGGGGAGGGGCGGAGGGAGAGTGAGAACACAAGTGCTCCAAGGAAGGAGTGGGTGCAGTAAGGAGGTCAGAGCGCCCTGGGGGCCTTTGGCCTGTGGCCTCTCCCCCTAAGAAGAGGGACAGACCTAGGCTGAAGTCCCCTCAACACACCCGAGTCCCTGGCTCCTCCGCCCCCCACTCCTGCCCATGTCACTGGCAGGAGCCGGAAGGGCCATGTAGAAATGGGAGGAACAGAACCAGAGCGCCCTTAAGCACATTTCAATGGCTGTGTAGAGACCTGTCTGTCCCTTTCCACAGGATTCCGTCTCGGTGGCTACCGGGGAGCCCTTACGGGGTTTCCCATCGGAATTCCCCCGACTCTCTCAGAGCCTCTGTCCAGTCCAGGAGCAAAAGGCCCAGAGGGGGGACTCACAGCGTGGAAGGGCCTCCCGCCTGGTGCGGGGTTGTGGGCAGTGAGAGAAGAGCGGCCCAGGAGGCGGGAATGGGGAGAGCCGGGCTGTGTGCCCCTCCTCCGGCTGGCTGGTTGTTCTTGGATTCCAGGAGCCAATAAATCCCCTTCTGGTCCTTTTGCTGAATTCCAGTTGGGTCTTTGCAAGTTGCAACCAAAAAATTCCTGACTAATACAACCCCTCACTTTTTCTTCCTGAGCGCTGCCCTGCTGTGCTAACCCAAACAGTGGCATCCTGTGCCGGCCCGTCTCTCACTCGGGGGCTGGCCTCCCCTCTGCCGCCGTGGACATGGCCTTGTATGTGATCCGTGATCCTGGGAGGCTAGGCACACGTGGCACACATGGCTGTCAGCTGTGCTGAGAAAAGGTGGCTTGCCGAAATCGGTTTGGCTCAGTGGGTAGAGCGTCAGACTGTGGACTGAAAGGTCCCGGGTTCGATTCGGATCAAGGGCATGTATCTTGGTTGCAGGCACATCCCCAGTGGGGGGTATGCAAGAGGCAGCTGATTGATATTTTTTTTCTCTCGTTGATGTTTCTAGCTCTCCCTCTCTCTTTCTCTCTGTAAAAAATCAAAATATATTTAAAGAAACAGAGAAAGAAAAGGTAGCTTTTGTAAGTTTTGGTAACAGAGCCAAGTCATCCTCATGAGATGCAATAGCCAATCGCTTCCCAGGAAACGGTGTCTCCTTCAAACAAGACTTTGAAGCCGGAAGAAACGGACTCGGTCCTTTTGGGACATCCTCGGTGCGCGGGACCCTGCTCTTCTCCACACGTAGACCGGCTGGAGGAGGGCGTTCTCGGGCTCTGTATGTGAGAATGTCTGGGCTCCGGGGATGACACAAAGACATGGACAGTGGTCAGCTGCCCTCTGTCCGGAACACCACACGAAAATTATGACTGCCCAGCTCACTGTGAGGCTAATTCCAGAGTTTCCAGCTTTTCGCAGCCACAGCTAAGGAAACCGACCAATCCTCCCAATGCCTGAACCCCCTTTATGGGGGTTTCTGCAGCCCTGAAACTGGGGGCCTGGCACAAGTGCCCTCAGGGCCTACCGTCTGACCTCCGTGCCCCCTCTGGCTGCTTTCTCCTCCCCCAGCCTCTGAGATTACCAGGGTCATTTTCCGCACTTCCTTACTGTCAGAGGCGTCTGTGCCATCTGCTCTCTTATTTTTGTTAAAACTCAGTCATCAAAAATGTTCCAATGTAAAGAAGCTGAGGGGCTCTGTTTTCTCTCACCAAAGCCTGCCTTTCAAACTGTCTTGAACTCAGAACTTCCATTTTGGAATTTATAAATTGCCTGTGCCCTTCTTTACATTCTTTCTGAAGAAACAAAAAAAATGCTAATTTCCCCCAAGGCTGACGGATGCCTCTGACAAAAGAAAAGGTCATAACAGAAGGAAATTCAAATACAAAAATCATTTTAATATAAATCAGAAGTGTTATTCCCCATTACATAACATGGAACCTGATTGTGTCATCCAAATTGTTTGCTAACACTCTGATCTCATGCACTCATAAATTTGAAAACCTTACCTTTTGTCCCTTCATGATTTTATCAATTAACATTTTTATCCATTGTTAAAAGGATAAAATTGCTCTAGCTGGTTTGGCTCAGTGGATAGAGCGTCAGCCTGCAGACTGAAGGGTCCCCGGTTCAATTCCGATCAAGGGCATGTGCCTGGGTTGTGGGCTTGATCCCCAGTAGGGGGCGTGCAAAAGGCAGCCAATCAATGATTCTCTCTCATCATTGATGTTTCTATCTCTCCCTTTCCCTTTCTCTCTGAAATCAATAAAAATGTATTTTATAATAATAATAATAAAAATAAAATAAAAAGGGTAAAATTACTGGGTGACATAGAAAATAGAACTTGAAGAAATTCAACTAGAAACTTGTTTGCAATTTGACAGTGACCCACAGGAAAATACTGTTTGCCTGGAATGTTTTGCTATGTTAGTCCAGGAAATCCCTTATTTGGGATTGTAGTGGGCAGACCCTCAGGTGAGCATCCTGTGGCCTCATCTGCTGGTACTCATCCCTTGTTTGGGTGCTATTTGTGTGTTGTTTCTAACCAATAGAATGTGGCAGCGGTGATGCAATGTCTCTCCTCGGTTCTGGTAAGCTAAGTGAAGCTGTCTTGTTAGAGACTTTCTCACTTGCTGGTTTTGAAAAAGTAAATGGCCATGTCTGGAGGCCCACAAGGGAATGAGGATAGTCTCTAGGAAGTGAGGATAGCCTCCAGCCCACAGCGCAGGGAAATAAACTCTGCCAGCAACCTGAGAGAGCTTGGAAGAGGACACTTCCCCAGTTGGGTCTCCAGATGAGAACACAGCCTGGCTGATTTTTTGCTTATTGCAGCCTGAATATAGAGAAGCTAGCTAAGCCTTAATCAGATTCATGACCTTCAGAAATAGTAAGATATGTAGTATAGAATATATAGTATAATATATATCTACACTAATAAAAGAGAAGCATGCAAATTGACCATCACTCTGCTACACCCACAGCCAATCAGGAGCAAGTATTAGCCCAACTAAGATGGCAGCATTCAGCTTGAGGGAGCAGGAGGCTTGGGTTTCCCCCAGCAATGGAGGAAGCCAGGCTTCCTGCTGACCCTGGCTAGCCCTGGCCTCTGTTCAAGGTTACAAAGTTTCAATTATAGAAGATAAATAAATCCCAGATAGCTGCTTCCAGCCTGCCCTGGCCTCCACTCAAGGAGATGCTGGAAAAAAAAAAATTAAAGGAAAAAAGGGGCAGCTGGGAGCCTGGATCACCGGGGAGCATGGCCAGCCTGAAAACAGCCCTCAGCCCCTCACCCAGTCAGTGGGGTCAGTTGGAGGTGATAAGAACAGCAGGGGGAGGGGTGGCAGTTTGGAGTGAGTAGGCCAGCAAGGGGGGCGGGGGCAGTTGGGGGCGAGCACACTGGCACAGGGGGCAATTGGGGGTGATCAGACTGATGCAGGGGGGTATTTAGTGGCGAGCAGGCCAGTGTCAGGGGGAAGTTGGGGGCAAGCAGGCCAGCAGGCAGAGTGATTAGGGGCAATCTGGCAGGAAGGCAGGCAGGTGAGAGGTTATGAGCCGGCAGTCCCAGATTGCGAGAGAGATTTTCAACTGCCGGCTTGGGCCCAATCTCTGTAAACCAGCAGAAGGACATCCTTTGAGGGGTCCCAGATTGGAAAGGGTTCAGGCCAGGCCGAGGAACACCACCCCCATGCATGAATTTCTTGCACTGGACCTTTAGTATATATAGGAGTGGGGATCCCTCTTCCTGGCATGCACCCTCTGCAATTTGGGACCCCTTGAGGGATGTCCAACTGCTGGCAGTTTAAACTTAGCAGCAGACATCCCTCTCACAATCTGGGACCACTGATGCCTAACCTCTCACCTGCATGCCAGCCTGATCACCCCCTAACCTCTCCACTGCCAGCCTGATGGACACCTATCTCCTCCTCTGCCAGCCTGATCACCCCCTAACCTCTCCACTGCCAGCCTGATTGACACCTATCTGCTCCTCTGCCAGCCTGATCATCCCCAACTACCCTCCCCTGCAGGCCTGGTCACCCACAACTGCCCTCCCTTACCAGCCATCTTGTGGCAGCCATCTTGTGGTGGCCATCTTGTGGCAGCCATCTTCTGGTGGTCATCTTCTAGTGGTCATCTTGTGATGATGTAAGAGGGGCCATCTTGTCAGGACATGATGCCACCTAGGCTTTTATTATATGATATGACAATGAAAGAGTAAGTGCATATTATTTTAAGACACTATGTTGGTGGCAGTTTGTTACATAGCATAGAAAACTAATATAGGGTCATACTGTGGGGAGACATACTGTTAGGATATGTGCCCTGGTTCTGATCCCTGCTTCCGATTATATTGTCTCTCTAAGCAGGTAACTGAGTCACTACTTGGAATAGCTAAGACTGAGGAAATCCCATTAAATTATGACCAGCAATTCCCTGTGCCCCTTTTTTCTCAGCTGTAAAAGGAGGACATCTTAGTGGGTGAATTCTAAAGAACCCTTAGGCTCAAATATTTTATGTCCTGTGGCCCAAAGGGAAGATAGATATCCTTGAAATGCATTTGAACTGAGGTGAAGCAGAAAGAAGTTGGAATGGAATTTGGAAATAAGGAGACAGAAATGAGCAAGTACTGAAGACTAAAAGAAAATTCAGCTCTAACTAGAAAGTTTAAAAAGCCCAGTTCAGTCAGCATGGCTCAATGGTTGAGCGTTGACCTATGAACCAGGAGGTCACAGTTGGATTCCTGGTCAGGGAATCATGCCCAGGTGTGGGCTTGATTCCCAATGTGGGGAGTGCAGTAGGCAGCCTATCAATGATTCTCTCTCATCATTGATGTTTCTCTTTCCCACTCCCTCTCCCTTCTTCTCTGGAATCAATAAAAATATTCTTTTAGAAACCCGTACACTGATAGCCCGCTGGAACTCAATGAAATGAAATGACTCAGACCAGTTACAGACATGATGCTTGCACACCCAGCCAGGTGAGCACTGGGGTAGTTAGTATCTGCCACCTGGGTTTACAGATTTCATTCTGAAGACATCTAGTGGTTTGTTTTTAAAATCCAGCTCAGATCTCGTCCAGTGGAAGAAGAAGGAACTTACCCGCAGCCCAACGCTAAGTCTCTTAGCGTGGAATTTCTCTGCGTGTTCTCCGCCCCTAATAACAGACGCCGCTCAGTTACTAGGCCACTGTCATGACTCTGGTCAGTCGGAAGAGCAGAGCCAATGTTCTTAGAAGTAAACCAGAGCAACAGACGCATGTGAAGCAGTTTGTGGGTCTTCATGTCATAAAGAAAGGCTTTGAACAGTGCTGGGCTGGGAAGAACCACGGTGAGTATTTTCTAAGATTTCAAAGGCAATGGGATATATAACTGAGAACATAAATTCTAAAACCATCATAAGCTGAATGTTGGGGGGAAAGAAGAAAATGTCCTTTTCAGTGGGGAAAAAAAAAAAAAAAAACCCGCTCATTAGAGCCTTAGCATGAATCTGCTCTTACAAGTCTAATCCATGAATAAGCCAAGAAATAGAACTTTGCTGAAAAATTCCTCATGGATTTACAAGTTGCTATACATCCCCCAGGAGTGGGGTTTGAGCTGTAAACTTGCCTGAGACACACAGGTCTGTACAGTGTGGTAAAAATTTGAAAACTAATATCTTTCCACAACAAAGACACTACTGATACCCAAACCAGATCTATCTGGCTTTTTGTCCCCTGTGTTAACTGGTATTTAGTTTGGGCTTAAGAGTAACTTAATGGGTACTAGCTTCAGAAAGGCAATTTTTGAGTGATTGTTAGATGATTAAAAGCAGGCTTCTTAAAAACCTGGGTCTTGAAACCATTTTTATTTTAAATTTATAATTATAAATGATCTAATAATATTAAAATTTCTTAATTACTTAAAACATATTGGTCAAACCAGAAAACAAATGTACATATGCCTTTATGCCTCTTTTCAAATGAAATAACAATGTTAAATATTCCAGCAAATAGGAAATACTGATAAAGGTGAGCTTCATTTTATCTTTCATTCATTATGTGCTTTATTCAACTGCTCCATAGTAATGAAGTTTTTTTATTTATTTGTTTGTTGTTTGTTTTGTTGTGTTGTGTTGTTGTTATTTTTTTTAAAACAACGCCAAATTTTAAATGTGTTGTTTTGGATGAACATCAGTCAAAAACACAGTCACAAAACTGGACTAGAGTAAGACTAAGCTGACAATATTGACTATCACTAGCTTATACAATTTCTGAAGCTAAATCCATTTCTGAAGTCTGCTTTGGCCAAATAACATTCCTTTCTTCCTCAACTATTGAAGAATCCCGCTTACAAGTACTATAGTATGAAATAATAAAATGATCAACTTAGGCATAAGACAGCCTGGCCAGTCTGAGAAAGGATATCTCCATCTTCTGTGTGTTGATCGTTAGGCTGAACCAGAAATCTGTGAGCCAGTGACTGGGAGTGGTCGTATGACCTTAAACAGAAACCTGGATGCTCTTCAGGTGGAAGACTTCGGGGGAATGTTCCATGACCCTTAGGTCCCTAGAGAATGGGTATTTTATTTACCTTTGAGCTCATCAGACTTTCTAGTTCAAGCTCGAGAATTCAACTTAAATTTTAGCAATTCCACTCTGTATTTTTTATTACCAAATGCTCATTTGTCAAAGAAAGTATTGGTGTTCAACTATATTCAAAACACCTTGCTAATTCGAAAGAACAGTTTGGGAACAGAGATAAAGAAGTAAGAGCCTTACCTGGTTTGGCTCCGTGGATAGAGCATCAGACTGTGGACTTAGGGTCCTGAGTTTTATTCCGGTCAAGGGCACATGCCCAGGTTGCAGTAGGGGGCATGTGGAATGCAGACCATCAATGATTCTCATCACTGATATTTCTATCTCTCTCCTCCTCTCTCTTCCTCTCACTGAAATCAGTTTTTTTAAAAATGGAAGGAAGGAAGGAAGGAAGGAAGGAAGGAAGGAAGGAAGGAAGGAAGGAAGGAAGGAAGGAAGGAAGGAAGGAAGGAAGGAATCGAACCTGGGACGGAAGGGAGGGAGGGAGGGAGGGAAGGAAGGAAGGAGAAAAAAAGAAAGAATTGCTAGCCATTAAGACAAAATTAGTCTAGTGAGAGAAATGAGATGTTGTAGTGAACAAACACAATACAAGGTAGGATGTGTTGTAAGATGAGTACAGATAATATGCATTGTGAGTTCAAAGGCAAGGGGTTGAGATTTGGCAAGATTCAGAAAAGATCCAACAGTGTTCCTCATTGATGCCACAATATGGAACAATCATTATTATCTTAGAATCGAGGATCTCAGAAGTAGTAGAATTCTGAGAAGTCCAATCCTTTATCTTATGGTTTTTATCAATTTGATTTTAGTTATAGTAGACGTACAATATTATATTAATCTTAGATGTACAACAAAATGATTCAACATTCATATACCTTAGGAAGTAGTCGTAGTAAGTCTAGTAACCATCTCTCACTGTACATAGCTATTATGCTGTCATTGACTATGTCCCCTACGCTGTACATAACATCCTGTGACTTATTTTATTACTGGAAGTTTGTACTTCTTTTCCTTTTCTACCCAGCCCCCTCCTCCCTCTCCTCTGGCACCTGTCAATTTATTCTCTGTGTCTAAGAGTTTGTTTCTGTTTCATTTTGTTTGTTAGTTTGCTTTTTGATTCCACATATAAGTGAAATTATACAAGATTTGTTTTTCTCTGCCTGGCTTATTTTACTTAGCATAATATTCTCTAGGTCCACCCATGTGGTTGCAAATGGGAAATATTCCCTTGTCTATGTAAACAACATTTTCTTTATCATCTATCAGTGGACAACTAAGTTGCTTCCATACCTTGGTTATGGTAAACAATGCTGCAGTGTGCATGGGGGTGCTTGTATCTTTTAAAATTATTCTTTTTGCCGAAACCGGTTTGGCTCAGTAGTAGAGCGTCGGTCTGCGGACTGAAGGGTCCCAGGTTTGATTCCGGTCAAGGGCATGTACATCGGTTGTGGGCACATCCCCAGTAGGGGGTGTGCAAGAGGCAGCTGGTCCATGTCTCTCTCTCATCGACGTTCCTAGCTTTCTATCTCTTTCCCTTCCTTTCTGTAAAAAAAAATCAATAAAATATATTAATAAAATTATTCTTTTCATTTTCTTCAAGGAAGTACCCAGAAGTGGAATTGCTGGATTGTATGGTAGTTCTATTTTTAATTTTTTTTCAGACTCTCCCGCGGATTTTTAAATGGAAATCCATGCCCTGATTTTAGGGTGTTCAGACCCTCCACGTTGCCTCTCATTCTGCCCCCTGTGGAGGCTCACCCTCTTCTATCCTGTCGTTAAATATTAAAGTTCCTCAAGGATTCATCCCAGGCTCGCCCATCCATATGCATGACTTCAGTAGCTATATATATATCAGTGACTCCTAAATTTATCTCTCTGGACAAGATCTCATTTCTACATTCCATATTGTTCTCTGCCCACTTGGCATCTCTGCTAGGAAAACTTAAAGGCAATTTACATTCAATATGTCCAAGATGTTCCTGGTAATCCTCAAGATATTTTCAAGTGTGCATAGGAAGGGGTACCTACCAGTACTGCTGCCTCACCAGGACACAATTTTGATAACTACCACCCTTATCACACAACCAATAAGTACTATGGTCCCAAACCAACTTCTCTGTAAACAGCAGAAGCCAACAAATTTCAAAGTCAGAAGCATTCAGTTGTATTGGACAAAATGTTTACCAATGTTTAGTCAAGCATAGGTTGGTACCTGTTTCCTTCAAGCTACTTCCCAATAAGATAAAGAATATCCATTATTTGTGAGTTGTCCATTCTCCCTTTGCCATGTACTTTGTTGTGTTTAATGCTAGCAGGGCTTTAACTCAAGGCACGATAAGGAAATAAAAGGGAATGTAAGAATTAGGATTTCTTATTTCAGAGCCATGAGTGAGAAGAGAGGCACACCAGGCTGAAAGGCACTATAAGATACCCTCTTTGGGAATGGCATGGTGCTGACAGGAACACGGGCTGCCAAGCTAAATACACCAGGTTCTGATCCAGTATCAACTGCAAGTAAAATGTGATAAACAAGAAAGTCATTTGCAGTGAAAACGATATGTCGTTGGTGGTCATTACTCAAAGCCAAAGTGACCTTTCTGACCTCCGAAAGAAGCCAACCACCCAGCTTAAGGAGAGATGAGACTTAGGCTCGAAAGGGAATGACCGTTGTATTTCTAGTCTGGTCCAAGCTTGTAAAAGAGGCAGCACAGTGACTGCAGCATGAGCTCACAGAAGAGAAGCAGCAGCCAAGCTGAAACGGGCTTTCCGTGACTGGGAAAACACACCTCAGGCTCGTAAGGGGAGCTCTATAAAGCCTGCATAATGAAACCGGCGAGATTTGGTGGTGAACATTAATCGAGTGATAATTTTGAATGGAAAGAAACTATGAAGATTCTGAATGTTTCCCACTCTTGATCAGAAACTCTTCACTTGTTACCACTTCTTTGAATTTGGAAGATCATTTGAATCCCCATCTGACATTGAAAGTTAGCTGAGTATCCATGGGTTGGCTGATTCGATATTTTCAAGACACCCATAATTCCAGGGATCTTGTGAGAAAATGAAAGAAATATATTCCCACCTCATATCCATTAGGACAGACACTATAAAGAAAAACAGCCGAAACCGGTTTGGTTCAGTGGATAGAGCATTGGCTTGCGGACTGAAGTGTTCCGGGTTCGATTCCGGTCAAGGGCATGTACATTGGTTGTGGGCACATCCCCGGGGGCATGCGGGAGCGGGGGGGGGGGGGGGGGCGGGGGGGGGAAGGCAGGAGGCGGCTGATTGATGTTTCTCTCTCATTGATGTTTCTGGCTTCCTATTCTTCTCCCTTCCTCTCTGTGAAAAATCAATAGAATATATTTTTTAAATTAAAAAAAAAGAAAGAAAGAAAGAAAGAAAGAAAGAAAGAAAGAAAGAAAGAAAGAAAGAAAGAAAGAAAGAAAAGAAAAACAGAAAACAAAAGTGTTGGGAAGCCTGTGGAGAAACTGGAACCCTTGTGCCAAGTTGGTGGGACTGTAAAATGGTAGAGGTGCTGTGGGAAAAAGTATGGAGTTCCTCAAGAAATTGAAAATAGAACCACCATATGAGCCAGCACTCCCACCTCTGGGTATATACCCAAAACAATTGAAAGCAGAGTCTCAAGGAGATATTTGCACACCCATGTTCACAGCAGCACGATTGACCATAGCCAAGAGATAGAAGCAACCTAAATGCCCATCAATGTGAAGACAAAATATGGTGTCTACATGCAGTAGAATATTATTTGACCTAAAAAAGGAAGGAAATCTTGTCACATGCTACAACATGGATGCTCCTTGAAACATTATGCTAAGTTAAATTAGCCAGCCACTAAAAAGCAAAAACAAACAAACAAACAAACAAAAACAAATACCATATGATTTCATGTACATGAGGAATGGAGTAGTCAGGGGCTAGGGGAAGGGGAAAATGGAGTTGTTGCCAAGTGGATATAGAGTTTTAGATAAACAAGATAGGAAAGTTCCTGAGATCCAATACACAACGCTCCTGAGCTCTCCACTTAAATATCTCTCAGATGGCAAATTTTACGTTATGTAGTGTTTAACCACAATTAAAAAAAAAAAAGACATTGCCAATT
The DNA here is from genome assembly GCA_963693515.1 of Pipistrellus nathusii. NCBI lineage: Eukaryota > Metazoa > Chordata > Mammalia > Chiroptera > Vespertilionidae > Pipistrellus > Pipistrellus nathusii. Next base: position 3,069,269 of record OY882861.1, on the reverse strand, counting down.
CTCTTATTAGCCCTTAAATTCCGGAGAGATTGGGTGAGAAACAGACAACAGGAAGAAGGATGGGGGAAAGAACACAGAAGAGTTATAAGAGGTCTGGAGTGGGAAATATTGAGACTGTAGAGTGCAAATGAAGACAGAGCTGAGGTAACAACCTCGGAATACAAAAGGGATTGAAAAAGTTCACGCAAGACCTCCCTTCTGCTCACTGCAGGTCTCCTCAGCTCTGAATGTAGCCTGCTAGATCCAGATCTTTGGATGGCACAGGCCCAGCCAGTCTCTCTCCTGAGAACCCATGCTACCTGAGCTGTCAGACCAGTCTTCGGCAGGACATATACAACAAGCATTCCTGTAAATGCATAGCTGAGGGCACCAAAACTCAAGGGAAGCTCCAGGGGCCCAAATACAGAAGGAACTGAGTAATATCAGAGCAGTCAGAGCAGGAACCAAGGGTACAAAGCAGGTGGGGAGTTTGCCAGATTACAGAAACCAGGGCGTGGGTTTTAACAACCATGCAAGAATGAAAAAAAATATTTTAGAAAAAATTTCCTATAATTTTGTATCTCTGTTGGTAACTAATCTTGTATCTCTCTTGGGTTACCTTGAGTGACTTCTAGCTTCCTGGTCAGAACCAGCCCCAGATCTTTCTTCTCATGGACGTAATGAACTTTCTTCAGTGCTTCTTCCAGATACATTTATCTCAGAAAGCAGAGGACAGGGAAGCCTCTTAGGTACAATAACAAACCCTGAAGACCCTCAGGGCCTCTAGCGTTGGCAGCATTTAGTCACTCAGGAGCCTCCCGTTCCTCATCTCCTCACCCAGGTTCCTCATCTCCTCACCCTCAGGGCCTCTAGCGTTGGCAGCATTTAGTCACTCAGGAGCCTCCCGTTCCTCATCTCCTCACCCAGAGTTTAAGGATGCAGCTTCCTAACTGCCCCATTACAAAGCTTCTAGATTCTAGAATCTATAGCCCAAATGATCCTTAACCTACTTTGCCTTAAAATGAACAGTGAAACCTAGAATGGTATTTCAGAAAAATTAAACACATACACCTTTTAGAAGGAGAGGGCCTGCCTGTTTTTAAAGCCAGATATGATGTCTTCCTTCAACAAGTCTCCATTGTGGCAGCTTTGGTCATGGCCACCTTGAGTCTAGAGCCAACACCTGGGAGAATTGGAGGTCTCTGGTTAGGACACTAAAGGGCCCTGTTAGGGAACCAGGAAGGGTGAAAGGCACACACAGTTACAGTGGAAACAGCTCCTTATCATGATGTTCCCTCTCCTCCAACAAGGATCCGCGTTTTCCTGAGACGGTAACTGTGAGAAGGTCATTAGCCCTGAGATGACTCATTGACATGCACCCAGAGCAACTGTGATCCCTGGGAGACCCCCGTTGGCATTGTGGGCTGTAAATTATGGTCATTCCTAAGAGGTAACAAGAGAGGTCCTGTCAGCTGTGCAATTACTTTGTTTTGGCAGGACACATTGGAGTCAAGAAAACATTGGCTGGAGTTCAAGGCCAAGATTTTGGATCAGCTGCCACCATAATTTTTCAGAAATGTGATGACTGCTTCTCAAGAAATAGTTTCCTAAGTAGGCTGCAGGCATGTCTCCTGTGCATGTTCGAAAGGGATTTAAGGAATGAAGCCCTTGGGTGCCGACCAGTTCAGCAGAGTTGCCATGGGCCTCTCAAGCAAAGGGTGAGAACACTGAGACACATCAGGAATCCTCCTCACCAAACAGTGAGGGAATCAGAGAGTGGCTCTAACTGAGACAGGGCGTGCATGGACTCCATCTTATACAACATAGGAGCACCGCAATGGAAAATCTACCAATATTGCTCAGCCAGCTCTTCTCTCTCTTCATGGAAAGTTCAGTGCTACACCAAACAGTGTAAGCTTTCTACACGCAGTACTGTGCTTGGATATAATAATAGTGAAGACAAGAATTGTGTGAACATCTACATGACCCCTAACTAAACGTGAGGCCACTGGATGCAGTGTCTCCATTTCTTGCCTAGTCACAGTCCTTCATTTAGTTATAAAAAAGCATGCTCATACTTAAAAAACATGGGATTATAGCAATCTGAATGCCCAAGTCTATTGCTCAGCATGGAGAACATTCCCTGCCCAGTTTTAAGTAGCATAACATTGCATGTAGACAATCTCTATTATTAACACCATCTATATATATAAAACCCTAAGCGACCATATGACTAAATGACCGGAACAACTGGTCAACCAGTCAGTATGACACACACTGACCACCAGGGGGCAGATGCTCAATGCAGGAGCTGCCCCCTGGTGGTCAGTGTGCTCCCATAGGGGGAGCACCGCTCAGCTGACCAACAGGTGTCAGAGGTAGGGCTCGTGGCTGGTGAGCACCACTGCAGCATCATGAGATCTCCCAATCAGGACTGACTGGAGCGAGCCCATGGCAGGTGCAGCAGGGCTGGGATGAGCAGGAGCAGCAGGTGGTGCTGTGCTGCCGATTTTGGACCGATCCCCACAGGCCATGCTGAGAGACCCCACTGGTGCACAGATTCATGCACCCGGCCTCTAGTATATTATCTTTATCAAAGGAACATTTACAATGTACTTGAGTCCCTAAGATAGAAATAAATAAATAAATAAATAAATAAATAAATAAATAAATAAATAAAGTTTCGGTGATGGGAAGCTGGGGGTGAAATTAAGAGTCAAATACTAAGTCAGAAAGACCATTCATAGAAGTATACATGCCAGGCCTATGGAGGCACTGAGCATGCTCAGCAAGGAGGAGAGAAAGAAGCTTCAGAACTTTGCGGGCAGTAACTGGCCCAAACAGATCACATCCTGAAAAGTTGAGGCAAGCTATTAATTTATTATCAGTTACTACATTTCTTTTATTAATGTTATAGAATAAAATGAAGTGCATTAAAAACACTGTTTGCTCCATAAGAGATTGCAAAAGGTGATGGTGGTTCTCTCGAGCTTACAGAGTTAGCACAAATTTTTTCCCAAATGGAAGCCATCTCGAGATTCTTCATCCATGACTCTTGAGGAAATTATACCCGTGACTCTTGAGGAAGCCTGCGAAATTTCTGTGCTCTGCTATGAGTGTGCTGAGATTGGTTCTCCACGATAAAAACGTCACAAAAGGTAGCATTGTGCAAAAGGATATGGAATGAAGTCTCACTAGAAGGCCTACGATATATCAATTGTTTCTCATTGAATGTTTACTTCTATGTTTTTATCATGTTTCCAACTTTCCTATGCGTGCCATGTATGAATACGTGGTATGTGGAGTGATGGCTGTCAATTTAGCAGGAGGGAGGGTCTAGAAACTTCAACAGCAAAGCTTCCAATTGTCAGACTCTGGGATCCTCATCCCGTTGCTCCCCCTCCCACTTCCCATCACCCAACTCACCATGAGTACCCAAGCCTCCCCAAAATTCTGAGGGTGTCCTGGGAGGTCATGTGGGAATACTAGCGGAGGCCAGGAAAGCACTTTTGGATTTTTGAGGATTTCTGTGACAGGAATCAGAACCTTTGCTCTCTTGGCAGTTCCCCCGACAGTCAAGGCCTGCGTTCCGTGGCCTAACAGCGCTAAGCCTGCAGCTCTCGTCCTGGGCTCCCTGGCTGTCCGCCGGGAGACTCCGAACACGCCATTTAGTTCCCAGCACATCCACTCGCTTCTCAGGGAGAGAGGGGTCCCTGACGGCCAAGGTCTGGGTGCACCTGGTGGAGGGGAGGGCAGACAGTGGTGTGCGGGGAAGCCGTAGCAACCAGGTCTCCGAAGGGAGCAGGCCACAGACTGTAGCGTCTATGATTTCCGGGTGTAAATGCCCGGATGATGGCTGCTTTCCAGCTGCCAGTGTGACGTCATAAATGTCGAGGAAGAGAGGCGTGGTGACACCGTATTCTGAACTTCTGTGTGGAGACCTTACAGAAAGAGAGGGTATAAATGACCTCAAACGCACAGGTGACAGCCGCAGGTAGTGGGTAGTTAGATGATGTTTTGAGCATTTATTACCTTTGCTTTTAATGAAATGCATTTAATTGTAGGTTTATAGAATGTTGCTTTTAAGAATGATTCTCTCTCCCTAACCAGTTTGGCTCAGTGGATAGCGCGTTGGCCTGAGGACTCAAGGGTCCCAGGTTCGATTCTGGCCAAGGGCATGTACCATGGTTGCGGGCACATCCCCAGTAGGGGGGTGTGCAGGAGGCAGCTTATCAATGTTTCTCTCTCATCGATGTTTTTAACCCTCTATCCCTCTCTCTTCCTCTCTGTAAACAATCAATCAATTATATATATATATATATATATATATATATATATATATATATATATGTGTGTGTGTGTGTATTTTTTTTTTTAAAGAATGACTCTGTTTACCAACTAGCTCAGTGTTCCTGAAAATTGAGTAAATTGTTCTCACAAGCTAGTCGGAGCTGCCAGCTGTAGCCCATCCCCCGTGGTTTCTCTCAGATGACAGAAATGAACAGCAATTAGTTTTCTCATTTACTGAGCGGGAGGAACATCCGTGTGTTGTCTCGCTTACTGATGCATTCACTGCTTGGTTCTTGCTTATGCCCTGACTGGGGATCAAACCCGGAACCCTGGCGTACCTGGCGCTGCTCTAACCAGCTGAGCTCCCTGGCCAGGGCCGACTCCTTCCTAAGTAAAAGCTAAGAAAGGCTTTGGGCCCAGCCTTGCTGGAACGAGAAGATACGAGATCTTGGGTGGGTGGGAATGAGAGCAACGTGCAGATAAGTGTCCACACTGACAGGCGTCAAGGGCTTTACTTCTCTTCAGTCAAAGCAGCTAAGTTGGGAGTAAAATTGAACAATAACGTTTTCGTGTTTTCGCTTCAGAGGGCACTCCGAGCAGAAGTCTCTGACGTCCGTGGCAGTATTTGCGCTGTCATTATTGCTGTTATTCTAAGCTGGTGAGCCGTGGCCTGTCACCATGGGAGCAGCTGTGACGCAGCCGAAGTGCCCCCCTGCAGGCCTTGGAGGGGCAGCAAGGGCCATGGAGGAGCAGTGAGGGGCCTGGAGGAGCAGCGAGGGCTCTGGAGGAGCAGTGAGAGCCATGAGGAGCAGTGAGGGGCCTGGAGGAGCAGGGAAGGCCCTGGAGGAGCAGGGAGGGCCCTGGAGGAGCAGTGAGGCCCTGGAGGAGCAGGGAGGACCCTAGAGGAGCAGAGAGCCCCAGTGGGGAGAGCAGGGCTGTGCTGCTTACATGGCCTGCAGTTTCGCTGGTCACCTGACAATCAGAATGCAAGGATCTCTAGGAGGACAGCGAGCAGTACCAGCCGCTGGCCATGAGTAGTGGGAAGGCTGGGCGGCGGGGAGGCTGGGCGGCGGGGAGGCTGGCGGAGAGGGGCCTGGCCTCATGCTTCAGTGCCTGCCCAGCAGGAGCCTGGCCCTGTGAGTGCAGAGAGCTGTGCAGCTCCGCTCCCTGGCTGCTGCGGGCAGGGCTGCGTGGACCCACAAGCATTGTTGTTGTTGTTGTTGTTGTTGTCCTGGCTGTACAAGAGGAAACTGAGGCTCGGCAAGGCTGGGGCTGCTGAGGGCGCACACTGGCCAATGGAAAACTCTGCATTTAAGCACCAGAATCCTTCTTACAGGGGCCATGTAAGAACGTCTGAGTTCTAAGAAAAGGGCACAGCAGACATGTACGTGGTGGGGATGACATCACAGGAGCGGCATGGCGTTGTGGGGACAGCGGTGGGTGGAGCCTGGTCTCCGGGAGAGGACCGCCCTCTGATGGGCCCGGCTCTCGGGCATCGTAGCTGCCTGGAGCCAGCAGCCTGGCTGCACCCCAGCCCTGCCACCTCGGAGCTGGGGCCCTGGGGGAGGTCGCTCACCCTCTCTGTGCCTCCGTCACACACCTCCTAAGTGAGGAACCTGGCCAGGGCCCTTCTCCATGAGGCGACAGGCGGATGGTGACGGTACAGATTCACCGGTGAGCACCGTGCAGAGCCAGCGGCGCCAGCAGAACACGTGCTCCTTAACCAGCCGCCACTGGAGCTGGGGAGGTGTGTGCTCCCGCTCCTCCCTCCTCTTCCTTCCCCGTGGAACGCTGAGAGTCATAACGGGGACGCAGTGGAGAAGCCAGGTCACCGAAAGCGGTGTGGCTCAGTGGATAGAGCGTCGGCCTGCGGACTGAAGGGTCCCAGGTTCTATTCCGGTCAAGGGCATGTACCTTGGTTGCGGGTACATCCCCAGTGGGAGGTGTGCAGGAGGCAGTTGGTCGATGTTTCTCTCTCATTGATGTTTCTAACTCTCTATTCCTCTCCCTTCCTCTCTGAAAAAATCAATAATATATATATATATATATATATATATATATATATATATATATATATATATATATATAATTTTTTTTTTTTTTAAAGGGAAAAAAAGAAACCAGTGTCTTGCTGGGTGTTTGCCTGGAAACACAAAACGCCTTTGCCACCGGTGGCCCAGGACGCCCTGCGGGGCAGCCTGGCCTTCACGCTCAGCTGGCTTTTCTCTGCGCCCATGGAGCTGCCCACCTCCATGGTGCCAGCCCCCCCCCCCATCTCCAGCGGTGCCAGCACCAGCCCCGGCACTAACAGCGGGGGGCGGGGGGAGATGGGGCTCGGGCTGTGCCTCTCGGATCTGCCTGTCGGGCCGGGGAGTGGTTTGGTCTGGCTGGTCCCGGGCGTCTGGGCCGGAGGAGGCCGCCCTGCGCCAGGGGCTGTGTGGTCTCTCATGGGCCAGGAGGGGCGGGGGAATAAGAGCCACCGCTGTCTGCCCTGGGGACCGCCTCAGAGTGCTGCCTCCGCACTGGCACTGGGCAGGGAGGGTCTGAGCAGGAGCAGGTGCTGCTCTGACAGATCACATCCATCTGTGGGCTCCGTTTTCCCAGCGGTGGCATCCGGGGCGGCCCTCCCGGCCAGGGGCAGAGGGGGGTGGCAGGTGTGGCCGCTGGTCCAGCCGTGGCACCCCCCCCTCCAGAGAGAGAGCAGGTGTGAGGGGCACGCTGGCCCCCTGAGCGGCAGGGGCGGTGTGGCCACCGCTGTCCCCTCCTGGCCCTTGCCTGGGCCTGGGCCCCGGGGACAGGGTACGGCGCCGCCGCTCATCTCGTCCTCCAAACGGGCGGGACGGCCTGTCGTCGGCCACACCGTCTCTGACGGCCTTGGGAATGGCCACCTGCGCGTGTGTCTCCCTCCCAGGACCCGGGAGAGGGTGACCATCCTCCTGTGGATGCTCCCAGGAGCCAGGTGTGAGGTGCCCGGGGCAGCCCCGTGGGGTTGGGCCCTGACTGCTCCCCTTTGCACCCTGTCTGCACCGTCCTCCTCTGGGACACGGGGACGACGGAGCCTCCAGCCCAGGGTAGCCGGGGCTGCACAAAGCCCACGGAGGAGTTATTTTCCTTGGTCCTCGCTCGGTGCTAGTAGACGGTTCGTTAAATGGCTATTTTTTTAAAGACACACAGGCCTGGAGCCTCTCCCAGCCCAATAGCCGTTGCTATTTAAGTCCGCCCCAGCAGCCCACGGTTTGGGGTTCGAGTGGTGCTGGGCGCTCCCTCAAGCTCCTCACAGGGGCACACGCCCCCCTGGCCCCAGCCCTGAGGCCTCTGGGGTGCAGCGAGGGGTGCCGGGGTGTGTGGGAAAGGCCAGGAGGGCCAGGGAGGTGAGGCCTCGGGGGGAAATCCAAGGAAGCGGGTCCCCGGGCGAGGCGGGAAAGGTGCAGAGACACCCTGGGTGACGGGCTGGGAGGCCACTGGGGATGCCTGAGCGGTTAGTCTGCTTCGTGGGGTGCTCCTGAGAATGACCAAACCAGCTTAGGGCCTCGTCCAGGGGGTCAGGGACATCCTAGGTCCATGAGGCCCATAGTGGACAGTGTGGTGTTCTCAGGCCTAGACCAAGCATGTCAAAGTCGAGGCCCGAGGGCCACATGCGGCCCACGATGAATATTCCCGCAGCCCAGCCAATATAACGGCGTGGGCAGTTATTTACAATTATGACAGGAAATAAGTCTCCTGTCAGATCCAGAATCACTGACATTCATTCACCTTGGGGCAGTTTTGAAAGTAATCACTGCGAACAGGATTTCCCTCCAAGTAGGAAAGAGAGCAGCAAGAAGAGAGGAAGAAAACACTGATTTTATCGTTGCTCTGGGGTGTTTTTCAAACTATTCTTTTCGAATAAACCTACGGTCCCGTGAAAATGGAAACTTTTGCTTTTCAATAAACTTCAACCCTGTTCATTTGTCCTGTGTCAGCCTTTGAGTTTGACATGCTTGCTGTAGACACTCGAGATCACATTACTCCGCTTTCTTCCCTCCCCGGCCAATTCAAGGTAGACGCCTCATTAGCATAATATTTTCCTATTTCTGCAAATTTCCCTTGGCTGGGCGGAAAATTCTTGAGTCAGTGCATAGGCACCAGGCACACAATAAAACCCGTCCCCTCCACGGATCCATCTTCCACTTCACACACACACACACACACACACCCCGGGGAGCACAGAGGGCTCTGGGGAGAGGGCCTGGCAGGGTGGGCGGTTGAGTTACAAACAGAGAGGGCTTGCTGCGGGATGTGTTTTTAATGAGAACGCATTGTTATACCGTGAGCATGTGGCATTCCTGCTGAGTGAAAACATTTACAAGAACACGAACACATATATATCCAAACACCGAGTGAAGCAGGTACGTGAAAGGGCCAGTTTGCACCAGAAATAAAATAATTATACAAAACAGGGGTTATATCCACAGTCGTTAATTCTCATTTTCTACACAACACAACAATAAATTAAATCACATTATATGCAGATAGTCTTACTTACAATTAGAATCAGAAACCGTATGTAGTGTGTGCCGCTGTGGCTCTGACTGGCTACCGGACTCGTGGGAAGGGCCATATTGTTTGGTGGTCCTGTGTTTACATTAACAGAGAACAACGTGGCCCGGAAGACAAGGGACCCTCCCCCGTGTCTGGACCGTGCCCGCTCTGTGTCACTACCCACCAGGCCAGGGGGACAGAGCTCCGATTCCCAGGCCCCAGCACAACGGTCTGCACACTCGCCGCCTCTCCCGGCCACCTCGGGCACCTCGTGGCCACCTGGCCAGGAAGGCCCGCCACTTTGGACACGCTCAGCTTGGGAACTCAATGGTGCAGAGGACACCCTGCTTCCAAACCCAGCGTTCCCTGCCTCTGCCCCCTCGCCCTGCGCCATGACAGCGGCTCCTCGTCCCCGTGAGGAGCCGGCTGTGGGCTCCGCAGCGGCCTCCCCTGGGTGACTGACCCTGGGTTCCTTGCTGCGGGAAAATCTGGGTCTTAACTCCCGAGTCAGAGCAATGCAGCACTTTTTGCTAAATCTTAATTCCAAGTGTTCGAGTCTCTCCCTCCGGAGGCCCCCTGCGGCCGGCCCGCTGGACGGCGAGGACGGCGTGTGGGTTTTCACTCCGGAGCCCGCTCGCACGGAGCCTGCCCTGCGTCTGAAGCAGCTAAGACAGGAACGCGGACAGCGCCAGCCGCGCGGCACTGCTCTGGGCAGGAATGGGCGTTAGTGGTTAAAGAGAGATCTGGGCCCACTCCCGGCACCTCGGAAAGCTGCTTTAATCCGGAGTCCCGCTGCAGGGCGCGCCTGGGGAGGAGTGTGGGAGACCGGCCCCTGGAAACCAGCCTGGCTTGTTGGCCTCTAAGCTCTCCCCAGGTGCGTGGGGGCAAGTTAACAGGGCTCTGGCTGCCAGCCAGCGGGGGGACTCCTGCGTGCTCAGAGCCAGCCTGGGCACCGGCTCCTGGAGAAGGTGTGGGTCCCTCTGCAAGCCGCTGCCTGCCCGGGCAGAGCGGCCGCCCCTCCGCAGCGGGACGGGGTGAGGGGGTGAGGGAGGAAGGAGCGGGAAGACAGGCAGTTTGTGATTGTACCTTCTGCTCCTTTCAGAGAATCCCACTCCCCGGTCTTGTGCTGGGTGTGGCCTGCGCTCCTGGCTGAGCCTGGCCCTCGAAGAGGACGGAGTCACCGGCTAGTCCGCTCTTCCAGAGACACCCCAATAAGACACACACCTCCTCCTTCCATCTGCGGCCACCCTGTCCCTCAGACACACGCCCTGGGCTCAGAGAACCTCGCTTTCCCTGAAAAAGGCCGGTCCACCATCAGCTTCCTCAGGAGGCCCTGGGCCCAGCACATCACCCACCCAGCCCCTGGCACGCAGACTGGCATTTGGCTTCCTGCACGCATCCAGGCAGCAGCGAAGTCCTTTGTGTCCCAGGAAACAGGTATGCGGGCCTTTCCTTTCAGAAACACTCCCTTCATGCACGGCCTCGTACCCTATGTGATTTCTTACGGAGACTTCCACCAACAGCCGCCGTGTCCTCCCGAGAAGGGGGCGCCACGGGAACCCCCCTCCTGAATTCCTGTCCCTGCGTGAGACCCACACAACGGCCTCCGTCTCACTGCCAACGGCCTGTCTCACCCTCCGGAACCCAGCGCCAGACAGAAGGAAAGTGGGAAATTGGGGGCAAAGAGGGCACGGGGGCCTGGAAGAAGGTCATGACCCCGGCAGCCTGGGAATAAGGGAGCAGTGTCTGGACATGGAGTCTCAGAATTTCAGGAATTCATCTCCATACGCTTCTCCCCTCCCTCCGTGCGATGCTGCTCCTGACACGCAGAGCTGCTTTCAAAGCCAGCGGGGCCGTGTCTGCGGTTCAGGAAGGGACACGCTGACGGTGTTTCCAAGAAACACGATGTTTACAGGGGATTCCTCACGGAACCTGCGGTCAGGGTGGGGGAGGGCGCGCCCTCCGTACGGAGAGTGTTTCTGGATGGAAGCGGTCCTCTGAGTCCAGGCAAACCATCTGAGAAGGTGACAATGATGAGCCGTAAAAGCTACACTGGCTCCCAACACCGTGAGCGCACGCGGAAAGGCCATACCTTGACCGGCATCCATGCAGGCCGACGCTGAGCCAGCGGACACTGCCCTCTTTCTAAACTGAACACCCTGGGCTTCGGGGAAAACTGTGCTCGTATAGAATGGTTTAAGAACCAAAGCCCTGTTTGCCTGACTGCGTGATATGTGGCTCCTGGCAGAGGATAAACGACTAGTTGTCAAAGATGTTGCTTAGCAGTTAGGAACTTAACTCCCAAACTACAATCTCCACAGCTCTGGGCCCAGGGTCACCGTGGGCCAAACACCTACACTTTTTGCAAAGGTTTCCAACTGAATGGAGTTTTCCAAAACCTAAGAGAGTTCAAGGCAGAATGGGTGGACGGCAGACATCAGCAGTCCCTCTTAAGAGCCCTGGGTCTGCTTTAAGATGGAAGAGAATGGCATCCGCAGATGAGAAACCTCATGATTTCCTCTGCCACTTTTAAAAGACTGCAATTCTCACTCATTTTTACAATCTTACCTGGGGACATAATAACATTAACTTCAGAACTAATCCTCTACCTAAAGTAGAAATAAAAGGTAGTTGCTTTAGCAGTGTGAGTTAATGGGACCCTCTGTCGATTATGGAAAGGTTAGAAACGTTTAAACCCAAAGACTGCAACCAGGTAGAGTGTTCCCCCGCCCCTCCCGCAAATAAGCACATGGGCTCAGAATCCAATGTCTCTTTACAAACACACGATAAAAGAAGATGAGCATCTCTAAAGACATGACGAACACCACTGAAAAATAAGAACTAGAGAGAAAGAAGTTCTCCGTTCATAAAAACAAAATGGAATCAAGCCTTTGCTGTGCAGAGGCCTGAGCTGTTCCTCACTTCGCTTCTCTGGTTTTCACTTCCCCGGCTCTCTTCCTGCGCTGGGATTTCTGGAGCTTGCCTCACTTGCTTTCTTTTTCCATCCTTTTTTTAACTTAGTGCTTTTTCCTTTGCGTCCAACATGGAGAACGACCACGCCGTTGCTCCAGTTGATCATCCTTATTTCTCTGATCACGTTCTCCAGCTGCCTGCATGGCATTTGTAAGCCATAAAGGGGACATGTGCCTCCCCCAGGAAGAATCCATGCCCTTTGACCTTCGGGAGTAGGAGTGACAGGGTCCAGCTCCTCCAGAAAGCCAGGTAGGACCAACTGCCAAGTCACATGCTTCCACGCATCTGCCTCCGCCCTCACCTGTACAAGCTACGACCTCCACCACTTCCGAGGAACTGCTCAGACTCCACTATCGGCCTCCCTACACATGGTCTTTCACAGACATTAAGATGATGTCTAAAACTATTTTCCGGATGCTCCAAATGTTATCAAGGACCGAGTGACCTGATTACAAGGCGGTATGCTAGCTAACCCAGCAATGTCCCATTCTGTCTTCACGGTCCATTGTCCCCACAAATCATAAAATGATGGCCTGAATTTAAACCTGGGTGTAATGGAGCAATTCAGTAAATACTTATTCAACTTTGTCCAAATTCCTTATATCAACACCCACAACCACTGTTATCAGGCTACTGGTGGATGACTACAAAACCCTGTGGGATTAACTGAGAAGGAATAGAATCACTAGTTAGATTCCCTCTTTTAACCCCAATCATCACTAAATTTTGATAAGATGCCATGTATTTATCATTTCTGTGTTTACTGTCAAGTTCTAACTCTCTTATCAAGTTCTTCTTGAGGAAAAAGAACTGCATCCCCTTATGAAATCCTATTAAATTCTAGTACATTTCCCCCTTGATCCTGAAACTCATCATCTGGCCGACATTGGAAGGGATCTATATCCCTAAAATAACTTGCATTTAAAACAAGCAAATGAATGTGCTCCTGCAGAGTGCAATCAGAAGACAGGGCTCTGAAATTAAAGCAGCAGTTTGCATTTGGGCCTGGCCAGGGGGAAGAGGACAGGAGGGGAGGGGGGGAGGCAGGGGAGAGGTTGCGGGGAGAGAAGCATCTTTCATCACTGTTGTACCCATGCTTTTCAAATATAAGTGAAATTTAATCTTCAAAATGAAAAAATAGACACATTATCTAATAGCAAAATATAAGATCAAAATACTTAAAAATAAGATGTTAGTGCGAAATAGGGCTTTGCTTTTTTTACATTGTTTTAAAAATGAAACATTTCAGATTTGCTTTTCTTGTATAAAGCCTCTTATCTCAGTGATAGTTACAACTGTCCAGAGCAGCTTTTAGGAGACACTGAAGGAGACAGGAGGAAATCCTTTCTCGAGAGAGGAAGTCGGGACCTGAATGTATACATTGGACAGAACCGTCTTCCACTCAACCCGGCCGGCCGGCCAGCGCTAGAGAGAGGTGCGAGCGTTACTTCCCACCTTGAGATTTTTCATTCCATGTTCCTTTTCTTGGGTGTGCCATTCTTCCTAGGAATATTCTACTTGTAAAAATGATTTTATTCTAACCATAAAACGTTTCACTTGAGAAAACCCCATTTTTATAGCCTTTGTGTGAAAAGCCATCAAGATAGGGAGACACCAGCTTCTCAAACCATAAAGCCAGTCAGGGGCCCGGCTAACAGGTGACATTATATTCTGGCATTTTCTTGTCCTTAGATGAAAGGCCGTGAGGCATCTGATGGCAGATAACAGTTCCTGAGCTTCTAAAGAAATCTTACAACGAAATGGCTAAATGCTGAAAAGAATGAGTTCTTCAAGAGCACCCCTCCGTTCCATTCCGGACTTTCATCCCATCAATCTCCCCCAGGAATCTCGGGCCGAGAGAAAAGGCTTCCCTTTTAAGCCACGGAAAAGTGGGATCTGATGGAATCTTCCCGAAGCTCCCGGTGTTTCCCGACGTTACTTTCTTCCGGCTGGCTTCGTCTCTCAATGGTTATTCTGTATTTCTTCCTGGGGAAAGGGAAAGGGAATGCAGTAATAAAACCTCCTTTGGCCACACAATACTATGGTTCCTCTCACAAAGCATGCCCCCGGGGGACATGTGGGTCGGGGTTGATAAATGAGAAGTGACAGAGTATGAAACCGGGGTCAGAGATTAAAGCAGAGCGCCCCGAGGCGCCCTGCCCTCATTCAGGGAGGAAAGTTGGCCCGCTTCCGAGATGCCACAGAACAAGCCCTCCCCTTCTTCCCTGGGCGCCTGGTGGGCTCGGCTTGTCTGTGGGGCCACAGAAGAGCTCCCGACTCCCAGGACGGCCCCAGATAAAGATCGGGTTACGTGCCCTGAGCCAAGGGAACAGGAATACAATTGTTCCCACAAAGAGCCACACACACCCTGAGCTCCATTTCCAAGCAGAAATGAAGAAATTGTGGTCTCATGGCTTTAAGAATAAGCCACCAACTCAACCACCAAAGATTACAAAGGAACAGGGTGCCCTTATGGTGTGAAACTATTGGTATCTTGGACACAGAGAAATAATACAATTTTACAAGCCGGGGGGCCTAACCACAGTGGTAACCAAGGACGTTGGGTCTCCAAATTCTCAGCGCCCACCAGCCTGAGAGCACGGACCCGCTCGGAGCTGCCACCTCCTCTTCAGAAGGTGAAGCCTGAGAACGAGCCATCTATGTCCCTCTGCCCAGATTCCCTCTCCACGGACACACTGAGTGCGTGGTAGGGATTCGGGTCAGAGTGTCTGTCGGAGGAGGAGGAGAGCAGCAGCTCTGCGGCCCACAGGGCGATGCAGCAGGGCCCCCTGCGCCTCCCCCGGCATGCTAGCCCTCACCCCCGCCAAACCGCCTCACCCCCACCCCGAGGTGTCCTTCCCACCACCATGCTTTGGGGCTCGTCACAGAAAGGTCATGCAAAGGCAAGTGACAAAGGCAATAATAGAGTGAGTTTTTAAACCTTATTGCAAGGTCCTGACCTGAAAAAGTAGAAAGCCATTAGCAAACCAGCTCCTAGTAAGGCCCCCAGCACAATTCCTGTGACTGCTGACTCTTCCAGGCCACCTGCTTGAGAGAAAAATAGAGTGTCAGAGTTCAGGGAGAAAAGTCTCATCCTAACCTTTCTTTTTCTGAATGAGAAGGGCACATGTTTATTTTCCCCATCACATACAGAATATTGGCAAATATTCATCACATACTAGACCATAAAGGATATCTCAGTACATTTCCATGAAGAGATGTCATTCAAACCCTGAATTCGTCCATCCTTTCATTCATGGAAAAGCTTGGTTCTCTGGACGGTGTTTCTTGATTTCCCGCTTGAGAACATGTTCCTTTCTTTTTAAGAAAGATTCCTAGGGGATCCTGCACGTTTCCTAAGAAGCACTGGAGAGCACACTAGCTGCTACAGGCCAGTGGGAAGAACGCTGGCTTAGGCTTCAGATCCAGCCACACTGTGTGAGTTCACAGTCAGAGAGGCAACTGTAGAGACCATGGAGCTGACCCATGCGCCTTACTTCCCGGGTGGGTGGAGACACGCCAAAGCCTGGAAGCTTTGGTGAAAAATTCATTGGGCTAATTATTGCTTGTCTCATTTTCGATTCTTCTAAGTGTATTTCTAATATCACATGATCTCACTCATCTAGGGGAAATGATGAACAACATAGCATGATGAACAAGAACAGATCGGGAGACAAGGAAGCATAGATCAGACTGTCAAACCTCAGAGGGAAGGTAGGGGAGGGTGGGGATAAGGCAGAGAAATCACCCAAAGGACTTCTGTGCATGCATATGAGCCTAACCAGTGGTCACGGACAACAGGGGGTGTGGGGGCATACATGGGGAGGGGATTGGGATGGGAATGGTAGGAAGAGGACAAATATGTGATACCTTAATCAATAAAGAATTTTTTTAAATGATAAAATAAAAACTTAATTTAAAAAATAAAACTCTAAAAAAAAGAAAAATCACTGGGCTAACGTTCTGTTTTCAGAGGTTCCCTCACCGAAGCCAGAGTTTCCTGTCCAAATGCCCTACCTGGCTCCGTGAAAACATGAGCACAGCAGAACAATCGAGTTCAGGGGTGTCCCAGCTATTATACAAGAATGACAAAGAGCTAGCTTGTCTACAGAGTTCAGGGCACAGCCTTCAGTCCATCATCTTGTTTAATTCAGCCCTAAGAGTGGGGTAGATCCCCTTCGTTTTCCACTTGGGAAAACTGAGGCTTGAAGAAACTCAGGGACACCCTTTTAGGCCACGAAACCAGTAAGTGACAAGGGTGAGACTCCAGATCCAGGCCCCGTAACTCAGAGACCGAGTTCCTACTCACTCCTGCCTCCCTCCCCGGAATCACCGCCTCCGCATGAACACCCACAGACGGAAGGCTGCTCCCCAAACAGTGTGCATGCCTCTGTTAGCACCAGGGACCGAGTGGCCTACTGGACCGCTGCTAACTCAGTTTTCCCTCCCTGGCTTATAAAAGAAAGGGGAGAGGTCTTTTAAAGCAGAGATTTCCAACGCGGTCCTCTCTGTGAGCGCCTTATGAGAAGCTCCTCTGGCTTGTGTGTTTATGACAGGCCATTCATCAATAACAGCTTCGACACGCAGTCCCCAGTTTGTAATCCGCGGGTGTGGAAGGGACCTCATCTGTTTGGCTCTGAAGGGTCGGAGGAAACGGCCAACTTTGAAAGTCAGCATGAGACTTGCTACGCGGGATGAGGAAGTGGACGGCGTCTATTATTTGGTGTTTTGATTTTCTCTAAAATGGGAACTCTCGTACCCAATGCCATTTCCTTCTTCATCTCTCACAGCAAGTCTCCTTCTGAATTTCAGAGTAAGATTTATAGTGAGAGTCGGACAAGCAGGGAGAAGGCTTCTGCCAGTTTAGAAACGGATGGAAGAGAAGAAAGACCTAGAAGCTTCTGGGGAAGGTGGGGCGCCGGTTTGTGAGCTGTTCCTGTGGGTCTGACCGCCTCCGAAGAGAACTCTGAGCTCTCAGAACCCGGGCTCTGGATCACACATCTAACCCCGCATCGCATCACGCCGACCGACCGGCGCCGAGGAGCGGGGTTCCGCCCCTGAACTTACAGGACTTGCAGGGGGCGCCGCTGCTGTGCTCCGCCAGCCGGGTCTCCTCCAGCCGCAGCTTCAGGGGCCCCCACGGGTACTTGACGTTGGGTCGCATCTCAAAGCGACCTTCCTTCCCGAAGTAATCGCCGATCACCTGTTCCAGGGCCAGAACACAAGTGCACCAGCTGAGAGGTCACGGTCACTGTCTCCCCAGCAGGCGCAGGGCCAGGTCCCCCCGTTCACTCGACAGTGTCTGCGGACTTTGAGAGTCAGATTTACAGCCGCCCGGGTGCCCTGGAGCTGAGCGTCCCTGAGGGGGGACTGTGGCTCCTGAGGCAAGGTGGCCCGTTACACAGGGAGCAGCCATCTCCGATTCCCGGCTTTTCCCTTGCTGACCCCAGGCTGCTGTCCCCCCATCCCCCCTGAGCAGCCCCGTGGGAAGGCCAGCGCTCCTGGGGCTGGGAGGCCGGGTCTGCCCAGGCTGGGGGGTGTCAGACAGGAGCAGGCCCCACACCACTCAGCGGGCCGCACTTAGGAAAGCACTAAAGACTCTCTGAGCAGGTCCTGGCCTCACACCCCCCTGAGGCGGGGACGGCATTCTCCTGGCAGAGGAGCTACCCTGTTTACACCCCATTTTCAGGAGGAAAGCTTCTTTGACTAACCCCTCTGGCTCCCAGAAAATCACTGTTCTTTCTGCTCGGTCCCAGGGTCTCTCCGCGTCAGGTTTCAGTGACTTTCCTCGGCTCCTGGGCCCTGATCCAGAGGCACCTCCCTCCCGGGACTTCTCTCTCCTGTCACCAGCCCGCTCTGCCCACTGGCTGTCCCTTTAGAGGGGTGCAGCCGGCTCCCCAGGCTGTTCACTGACGGGCCCTGAGACCCTACAAAGCACCTCACACACTTTCACCTGCATCCCCACAGGACCCTCCCTTACGAATACTGCCAGACCCAGACCAGGCCAAGCAGCAGATTACACCAGGAATCCTTATTTATACACTTACTAGAGGACCAGCACATGAAATTCGTGCCAGGGTAGACCCTCCCAGCCTTGGCTGCCTCCGCAGCCCCTGCTGCTGGGACCCTTGCCACCCCAGCTGCCTCACAGCCCTTTGGCCCTGCCCCCTGTTCACACTGCCTTGGCCTGGCATTGCCCGAATCCACCGCCGCACACCCCCAGCTCCCCAGTTCCACAAAGCACCCCACCACCACCACCAGTGATCGCCTCCCGGCCTGTGGCTGGACCTCCCTCCGCAGGGCTATCATGGGGCGATGGCAGCCCCCCCCCCCTCCACAGACTGGTCTCATCGTGGCCACCTTGGCTGGCCTGACGTCAGTGCCATAGCGTGGTCATCTGGACAGTCGTTCTGCTATTCGGCCATTTGGTCAATTTGCATATTAACTTTTATTTCTATAGACCATCTAAAGTTCTGTGGTACTTTTCTAGGTCTCATATCATTCGGGGCTCATAATCATGACAAAGCAAGGAAGATCTGATTTCCACGTGACAGCCCAGGAAACTGAGGCAGAGAGCTCCCTCCCAGTGAGGGTCAGAGCCCCATCTTGGCATCCAAGGCACTCTTTCTGCTCCAAGATGCTGTCCAGAGACACCACCGTCTGGACATGCTAACGGTTGTCCAGTTTGTAGGCCCCTTTTCCCACCCAAACAAATTGCGGTTGTAAGGGAGGAGGAATACACTGCCGCCCTTCCCCTCTCTCCTCCACGTCCCTCCTGCATCGCAGGACTGAGCTGGGCTTGGTGGCCGCCTAGAAGGAACGACGTCCCCACTTGCAGTGAACGGGGGACTGTTTCTGGAAGTCTTCCCTGATCCCCTCCACCGACGTGAGCCCCACTTGGAAACTCAGGTGTGGGGCTCATCCTCATTCAGGGGCTGCCGTGGGGCCAGCTATTCGGACTCCGGGAGGAACACATTCCTTGGGACCCTAACCGGCAGGAGAGCGGGCCGCGGCCTCCCTGCTTACCTCCTGGGTGCCCGCCTCTGCGTCCGTCATGGCGATCACCGAGAAGTCCCCGTACCGGTCCCCGTTCGTGTCTATGGACACCTGCCCGGCGATGCCTAGGGAGGGACAGAGGAGCGCCAGGCTGGTTACTGCGAGGCCTGGGGAGCGCCCTCCGGCGCCGGAGCCTCGGCAGACGCGGGCGTTTGTGTTGGCCGCGGGAGAGACATTGTAACTCCATCTGCGTCTGCATTCCTAAATTCCTCGCATTTCTCCCTTTGAAAACGAAAAGGAAAGGAAATGAATGACCTTCCTTGAGAAATATGCGTGTGTGTGTGTTCTTCAGGAAGAGCGAGGCTAGTCCTGAGAGCAGCATGCTCACCCCAGAGCTTCCCATTAAAGTAAAGCGAAAGCCAATTGCCAGGCAGGAGACGTGGAGGTGTGGCTGGTTTCTGGCCTTGTCACGGGTTCGTGTTATCACTGGACACGCGTCATCAGAGAAACCCTATTCCACGTGCTCCGCCCCGGACCACGCTAGTGTGCAGTCCAGGGAGCACCTGGTGTGCGGGCCCGGAGCACCCAGTGTGCGGGCCGGAACCACCCAGTGTGCGGGCCGGGAGCACCCAGTGTGCAGGCCGGGAGCACCTGGTATGGGCCGGGAGCACCTGGTGTGGGCCCCGGGAGCTCCTGGTGTGTGGGCCGGGAGCACCTGGTGTGAGCCCCGGGAGCACCTGGTGTGAGCCCCGGGAGCACCTGGTGTGCGGGCCGGGAGCACCTGGCCCAGTCCTGGGAGCTGAGAGTGAAGGAGGAATTCGTCTTTCTCCCACGGTCTTCCTTCGCTCTTCGTCTCTGTCTGGGGGAGTGTCTTCTGGTTTTATCAAGAGGTAATGACACTCATCACTGCGGGAGCTGCAAGCGCCCGGCTCTGTAAAGCGTCGGCTCACATGTACTGTGAAAGGCCGGCCACTACTCACTGTCCCACAGACACAGCACGCCACTCACTGCTGCCCACGTTTTCCCGGTGACGGCCCGGGAGGCAAAGGTGGATGCGACACATTCTCCGCCCAAGAGGGGCGGCCCGAAGAGGGATTCAGCCTGAGGGACCCAGAGGGTGCACTCGGACCCCAGCTCTCATGCTTACAAGCCCCGTGACCGTGAGCAAGGCCTTTGCCTGTGAGACTCTGTCTCTAGGACTAGGAGAGAGTCCTAACAGTGCCCCCCGGCCACAGGCTGGTGACGAGGTGGAGCAGGCAAAGCCCTTTCCACGCAGGTTGAAGAGAAGTTGGCTGCTTTCCTCTGTTGTCATCGCCACCATTGCCGGGCCCGGATCTGGGAGAGGACCCCTGGCAGTGCCCGCTCGGCCCGGAGGAGGAGGCCCAGGGGAAACGCCGTGGGTGAAGCCCAGGATTGGGGCAAGCAGCCAGCAGAGAGGGCGGGGGTGTCTGAGGCAGAAAGGCTGGCCTTGTCAGCATTTACAGAGGCGCCGACGCTGGAAGGAGGCAGAGTGGCCGTGAGGTTTCTGGGAGAGGGCCCGTGAGCATGGAAGGGCTCAGAGAGAAAGGCTGGAACAGAGTGCCCGGAGTACGGAGAGCCTTGAGTGCCCACAGGAGAGACTGAATTCGCTTTGGCTAGCAATGGTGGCTTATGGCCACAATCAATCAAAGCCAATATGTCTCATTAGTTGATATTAAATGTCTATTTGTAATTTTCCTTCACTAAATAATAGAGTGCATATATCTATCAGCCCATGCAAAGTCACTAAGGCTATTTATTTTCCTTTATTTCAGACTGTGGCAGAGTTCAGTGTAATTCCTAATTGGTGTTTCCATTGATCTGGTTCCCTCCGGAAGTGAAGTGAGTGTCTGGGCAAAGGGACCCCAGGGGAAAGTTCCATCCTCAAGTGCGGTTTGGAGAGGACAAGTGTTTGGGTTTACTGTCCTCGGGTTGTGGTTTGAAGGCCTGCCGCTTTTTCCAGACTTTGGTCTACTTTGCCAGAAACAGAATGGAGTTACCATTCATCTGGATGTTTTGTCTTCTTAATATAGACTGGTTACAAAGGGTACACCCACCTCGAACTTGTTTATCCTTGACAGACTATAACTTTTAAGAACGCCATTTAAAAAAAAAAAATATATATATATATATATATATATATATATAGATAGATAGATAGATAGATATTCATCTCCAAACATATTGGTTATCAGAACCTTCCTCTATTCTTTTCGGAGGGGAGTGTGAGAGTGTGTTCTCTAAGTGTTTTTGCAGAGTGTCCTATGAGACCAGGTGGCCCCGGGATCCCAGCACCTCATTACAGTTGAAGCGATTACAATTCTGCCGAGGAAGGAGGAGAACCCTCAAGGCAGCCGATTAGCAAGTGAAGCCTCACCTGAGAGTGTGGTACCTGAGGTGAGAGGGTCAGGCCGAGACAGAACTTTCCTGTAGACATCCCCTCCTCATTCCCATGGGTCTGTAGTGGAGCTCAAGGTCAGAGCCACAGTCCTATTTACCTTGTCACTCTGACCTCTCACACAGAGAGCAATTTAGCTTCTTCCAGGCCTCGGTTGAGAGTTGGTCCTAGGTTTCTCGGTAATAAAATCTAAATGTGTCAAGTAACATCCAGAGTACTTTTCCCTTAAGAACTTAATGGTCACTTACGGTGACCATTAAAATGAAAATTGGTTTTAAATTTAGAAAGGTTAAAGTTGTTCTTAGAGGTCTTTTGGGGGCTCCCCTCAGCTGGGTCGCTGCTTCGCAAAGAGAATGGAAACTTACCTTGGCTTCCATTGCCTCTGCATTTGGAAAAGTGAGATTCTGCATCTAAGCTGTTCTAGAACGCATTTCCTATTGCCTGTGTAGACCAGGCCCTAGAATGGAAGATCAAGACGGCCTATGGGAAAATTCAGTTCATGCCCTCTGAATAAAACTGAATCCCAGCCATTCCCTTAGCAACCTCCCTCAGAAGACGGAGAACAAACGGCCACACCACATAGTGAGGAATAGCTAAGACCGGGATGTGGCCTACCAAGATTGTGTCCACACACACACACACACGTTTCTCAGTGTGTTGGGCACAACTTCTGGAAAATTTGACTCTGTCCTAATATGCCCCCTGAATGGTCCTACTTAGTTCCAGCTCCCAGCTAAGGCAGTCTAAGGTTGAGCAAGACAATCCTGGAGGCCTATTTGTTCACATCCCACAATCTGCCAAAAGTCAATCAGATGTCACTCCAGTTTTGAGTAAGATGTGGCATTCACGAAGGCCACCAAGGAGCAATGAAACCTACCACTTGTCATCATAGCTAAGGCCAGGACAATGCTAGATGGAACATGACCCCTTTGCACTGCCCCCACCCTCCTAATAACTGAGAACAGAACGAGCCAGTGGTGTGGATATGAGTCCCAACTGAAAAGAAAAAAAAAATGTGTGTGCTTCAAATCTAGGCTTGGAAGTACTTGTTCCCATCATTGAAAATGTCCTTAGTTAGATTGCAAATGCATACAGGCCTAGCCTCAATGCATTCAAGGACCCAAAGGAAGAGTTAGCATGATGCAAAACTGAAAGGACTCTTGTCAGTCATCAACCAGTCCAACCCCCAAGGCTTAGGTGATGGAGAAGTCCAAGGGACTGAGGGGGAGTCCATGTGGATGCAGGTTTTCTGTCCTGGATGGTAGTGGTTCTCACATGGTGCCCATTAGCGTACCACAGTTTATTTTCCACTCAGCCCGCACAGGAGCTCTTTATAGGCTCAAGACAGATCCTATTCTTCAAACCACTCTGGTGGCTTTCTATCTCACTCAGGGTGGAACCCAAAGCCCTTAGTGCAGCTTCCAGGTCCGAGGGATCGAGCCCCGACTCCCTCCCTGACTTTGGCTCCTGTTACACTGCCTCTCACATGCTCTGTTTTAGCCTCCTTGCCTGTCTGGGGGCACTCAGAACTGTCCCACAGATACACGCAAGGCCTCTGCATTTGCTGCTCCCTCTGCAATGTTCTCTCATGCGCATGATTTCTTTCCTTTCCTTCAGGTCTCTACTCACCTGCCACTTACCAGAGAGACCTCCCCTGATCACTCTTTTTAAATTAATAGCCCCACATGACATGTTCTAGCTCTCTGTCCTTTTATTTCATAGCCCCTGAAATGGCGTGTCTATTTGTTTATCACCGGTTAACCCCACTGCCATGGAAGCTCATATTGTTGCAGGAAATGTCTTTAGCTCATTGCTAAATCCTCAGCACCTTGAACAGGGCCTGGCACACAGAAGGTACTCAAGAACATTTGATGAGGGAATGAGTGAGTGACTATGAAGTTGATAACTGCAGGGATCGTGTTGGGTCTCGTGTTGATTTTCTCTGTGTGCTGGTGAGGCCAGAGGAAGCCAGCACTCTATACACTGTTGGCAAGAATATAGGCTAGCAGACCTTTCCAGAAGACATTTGTCAATATCTAACGACTAGGGGCCAGTGCACGAATTCGTGCATCTTGAAAGGAACTGTGGGCCGTGAGGCTATGGTGGGCACAGGGTTGGGTCTGGCCTATCATCTGAGCCCCTACCTGGCCCCCCTGCTCGCCTGCTCCACCATCCCACCATGGCAGATGCCCACCATGTTCCTCGCTCTGCTGCCTGCTGCCAACACCCACCATGTTCTGTACGCACCCCCTGGTGTTGAGCACACATCATAGCAACCAGTTGTTTAGTTGTTCCACCATTCGGTCTATTGGCATATTAGAATTTCATATCTATAAATATCCCACAACTAGAAATATCCCCTGTTAAACATACTCACAGAAATGAGTATGTCTCAAGACATGTAAGATGCATAACAGCAAAAACTATAAACAGCTGGAGTGTCCATCAACAGGAGTTGGTTAAAGAAGTTTTTGTACAGTCGTAAGGTGGAAAATGATGGAACTATCGTTGAAAAATGTGCTGAATCTGTGAGTACTCTTATGGAACATTTCTGACATGCAAGATAAAAAAGCTATGATAAGGAATGGTATTCATGGCATGACCCTTTTGTATAAATTTTTCGGATATGATATAATCCAAATGCATATCTGCTGGCAGGAGACAAAATATTTTTAAGCCGAATCACGGGGAATTGTTAATAGTGATCACAGGGCGGGGAGGAAAACTTCCACTTTTCATTTTGTGCCTTCTTGGACTGTTTACATTCTCCAGCCAAGAACAGTCTCATTCCTGTACAATTTTTAAATGTCAACAGAAGTTGCTTGAGTGATGAGAGAATGGGCCATTTTTTTTGGTTGTTGTTAAGAAAGCCACAGCTAATAGTCATCATTTTAAAAAATAAATAAATAAAAGTGAGCGCTCACCAGACCTGCTCATCATCTCGAACCACTCAGGTTTGAACAGAGAAATGTGTATCTGGGATCTTTCAGTTTAAAACTGACTACAGAACTCTTCGCAAACTGGTGGTTTGTTGTGAATGAGGCTTGCGATGAATTTGGTTTTAAGAAACATGGAGTTGTTGCCCAACAATCGGAAGCAGATAAGCCACTTGCCATTTCGGTGGGACTCTTTCAAAGCACTTACACGTGCTTTACCTCACTGAACTTTCACAGCGAGCCTGCGGGCCGGCCTGATTTGGACTTATCATCCTTCCTGCACAGCTGAGGAGAGCAAGGTCCCACGGCTGCAGGAGCGAAACAGAACCAGCAGAGAAGCAGCTCCGTGAGCTTCCCAGCGCCATCGACAGAAACAGACCCTCACCTTCGAAGGTCCTGTTCCAGGTCTGCTGGATGATCTTGCCTCCGTCCTTCTTGCTGTAGCCGGCCCGGAGCACTTCGTGCAGAGCCAGCACGTAGAGCAGGATGGCGTCGTGGAACCCTTCCACGAACATGTTCACCTGGAAGGAAACCCCGGGCGGGTGAGACCAAACGCCGAGTGACTCACGTCGAGGAATCATGCGAGCGAGTCAAAACGATTCGCAGGTTACACTCCAGGCCTGTGTCGCATCCCAGGTGCATCAGCCTTCGCCCTGGTTCCCTTCGCACAGGTGCCCTCCGCCCCCACCTTGCCCTCTGCCTCCAGCCAGCTTGGTCCTCCCTCCCCCTGGAGAGTCTCTCCACCTTCCACAGCCCCGCTGCTCTCCCCAGGCTCCGAATTTGGAAGGGAACTGAAAGAACGGCAGGGGCCCATTCACACATATTCGAATACCACTGAGTGCCTACCGGAGTGTTCAGGATGCCAAGAGGAACTGCTGTGCCCTGCCTGCCTGCCTGCCGTCACCTACATTCTCTGTTCTAGCAGCAGTGACATCTTCCTTTCTCTCTGGTTTGTGTTCTGGGTGGTTTCAGTGCATCTCAGGACCCCCAGCCCCACTCCCTGCCGAGCCCCAAGGACAGGAAGGAGAGAGGCCTGGCCCGGGAAGGAAGCCCTTGCCCCCAAGACACTCAGAGCTTCCTGGGAACTTGTGGAGTTCGCTGAAACCCCTGGAGCCTTATTCCCTTCTACAAGCAACGTTTTTTACGTCCTCATACCACCTGTAAGCCCATTGTGACATTCAACAAACATGGAATGAGCACATACGATCCTGGAACACGGTGTAGCTCACAAACCCGTACAAACGTACAGAGAAAAGCCGAGCCTTATTCCGGGAGACGGCGTCAGGACGGAAGGCCGCGCAGACCGCACCGGGCATCCCGTGGACGGAGGATCCCTGCCCGCCCCCAGTTCAAACACAAAAACATTCACGGAGCACACAGTGCAACATCCAGCTCTACTTGGCTTCCTCCCCCACAAAGGGCTGATAAAGTCCTGTTTGTGTCCCAGAAGCAAATATTTGAGATGTGACCGAGCCTGCTGCTGAGAGGCAGGTCGGAATAATCGTAGGGAGCCCAGCTTCACCGCTTCCTAGCTGTGTTTCTCCACTATCCCCCTCACTTTCTCCATCTGGAGGATGAGGGAGCTAGTCATACCTATCTTAGGGAGGGTGCCGTTGTGTTTAAACAAATCCACAGGTGTAAAAGAGTCAGTATTCACTGTTAGTGCATGTTGTTGTTGTCCAGAGATGGAGAATTATAAAGCGAGGGGTCCTGGTGAGCTTCTAATAGCTAGTAGTGGTATTAATCAACTTACTGGTATAACATATCTTACTGACTCATTTCATACTTAACAGAAACTAAGGCTCTTCCTTCATGCTTTGACACCCCAACTAGTTCTCTTCCTTCCTCAACGTCCGGTCCTTAATTCTGTCCAAGTACGATGGATGCAGCCCAAGCTGGTCAATGGCGCCGACCCCCGGGGGTGGATGGAGGATGGCAAAGAGGCTGGCTCACAGGAGAGCTCTGAATCAGCAGCTGGACCCGAAATCTAACCCTAACCCTGCCTCATTACTTCCTGTCTCTGATCTTCAGTTTCCGCATTAATGGGGTTTAGCACCTATTCATCTCATACAGCTCTTCTGGGGAATAAGTGAATGAGGGCATGTAAGACCTCTAACACAATTCCTGGGACCATGAAAGCAAAGAGCAGACAATGGCTCTTGCTCCGAGCCATCATGCTGAAGTCTCAGAGTCATTATTTTCTTAGGCAAAGCAGAATGTGTAGAAATAACAGCTAGCAGTCAAAGATAATTTTCTGCTGATTCAGCTATGCTAATTAAATTTTCCAAAGGAATATGAAATTTCCACTTAGACCATGAAGTCACTGTGGCTTGAGAAAGTACGCACACTGATGAGTTAATGAGCTTTAATAAGTGAACTCTGGCTGTGTAGCTTCGTTCTCAGGCCACCAAACATATTTTTTCAAAAGCTCTTTCTCCTCTTTGATAATTAGACGCACCCCAGCCTGCTGCAGAGGGAAGTAGCACATCGTGGAACATGGAAGACGCAAGGTGCTCAGAAAAGCTCTGGGCTGGTCCTCTCCTGACTGTGGAGACCAAAAGGGCATCGTCCCTCACCCTCAACCGTCCTGAGGGCTGTTCCCTTCATTCTCCTTGTTCCTGGGGAGCCAAGGCAACCCCATTTCAACTGTGAAGTACCTCCATCACTCTTCCTCCTCCTCTGACGCCTTCCCAAAATCCTCACCCAAAGCCATCATAACACCCACCTACTGTTGGCCACCTTAAACATTGGCCATGTCCCCAGCACCACCCTCATATGACTCTTCCCCTTCCTTCCTTCTTTTTTTAAATAGATCTTTATTGATTTCAGAAAGAGAGATAGAAACATCAATAATGAGAGAGAATCATCGGACAGCTGCCTCCTGCACATCCCACACTGGGGATTAAGCCTGCAACCCGGGCATGTGCCCTGACTGGGAATCGAACTCTGACCTCCTGATTCACTGGTCGACGCTCAACCACTGAGCCATGCCAGCTGGGCCTCCTCCTTCTTGATATGCCCTCTGTGCTGCCCCCTCCACAACCCAGGGTGGAAAGAACGATCGTCTAGCTGAGAAACATGAAACTGTTAATTTTTCTTTCCAGGCTTAACGAAAGAAGATAATAGATTGGTTCTAAACCCATGTCCAGGTCTGAAAACCCGTTCTATCCTGATTTTCAAACAGATTGAAAGTTGTACTTCCTTCCTTTTAAAGTAGCAGAGTGTCTCCCTCTGCTGCCAAAATCATCAGGAGAGCTGCTGACCCCACCGGGGTTCACTGGCACCCCAACCTGCTGCGGAGGAGTTTCACAACACCTACCTCAGCGGCCCTCCAGCCAGAAGCAAAGCCCTGGAGACCTGCTTTCCTGCAGGAGAACATTCTCACATCCACACGTGTTCTTAAGTAGGAGGAAAGCCCATTAGCACGTTATAGACGCTGCAAATCAGAAGTGCAAATTTTTTAAAAAATAAGGGAGGAAAAAAGTGCAGAGTCTTCAGTTGCCTTTGGAACAGTTTCCACTGGACCTCCAGGCTAAAAGGAAGTAGGTCATCTGGTCTGCCCACACCCCGCCTCTGTCAGAACAGCACCTGGACCTCAGAGTCCTGACGGGCAGACTGCACGACCTCTCCAGTAGTTAGCATCCTTTTAGCCAGAAAGTCCCTCCTGACTGTCATTAGCCGTAAGCCTTCATGACAGTCCTAAATGCGGCCAGCCCTGCTAGGTGTTGAACAGAGAGAACAATGCAATTCAAGAGCCCTGGGGACTTAGGGTCTCGACCAAACGGTGTCACAGCTCCACACGGACACACACAGGGTCACAGATCCACATGGACACAACCAGGGTCACAGCTCCACACGGACACACACAGGGTCACAGCTCCACACGGACACAACCAGGGTCACAGCTCTACACGGACACACACAGGTCACAGATCCACATGGACACAACCAGGGTCACAGATCCACATGGACACAACCAGGGTCACAGCTCTACATGGACACACACAGGGTCACAGATCCACAGGGACACACAGGGTCACAGCTCCACACGGACACACACAGGTCACAGCTCCACATGGACATAACCAGGGTCACAGATCCACATGGACACACACAGGTCACAGCTCCACATGGACACAACCAGGGTCACAGCTCTACATGGACACACACAGGGTCACAGATCCACAGGGACACACAGGGTCACAGCTCCACACGGACACACACAGGTCACAGCTTCATACGGACATGGACATGCAGAGGGGGTCTGCCCAAGGCAGTGGGGAAGCGGACCACCATGGGGGACAAGCCCCAGGGCGATCCCTATCGTGCTGTGTATCATTCCAACAAGATGGAAATCACGCCCCATCTCCCACTCATCCCGGGAACTGTGCCAGGACAGGGCCGCATGCTGGCATTACCTCCTCCATCATTTCACCTCGTTCTCCTGATTTTCCCCCTGGAGCTGGCCAACGGCAGGTATGCCAAATGGAAGGATGCCATCTTTGCCACTGGCCTGTCTCTCTGATTGCACTTGTCAGCCATGCCTACTTATTAGTGCGTGTTTTTCACCTCTCGTGGGGAAAGCCGAATAGAAATCTTGCTGTTTTTTTTTTGTTTTTTTTTAACTGAGCATAAAGAGTGACCATTCATGACATGGCTCCCATCAGTGACAGGAGTGGCACCCTTCTCATTTCTCCTTGGGGAGGCAAGCTCATAGAGGAATTCCTCAATGTTTGTGTTCCAAGCAAGTAAGCCAAGATACTGTCTGTCTCAGCGGTTTCGTGTGGTGATAGTGAAGAACTATCCAGGCCGCCTGGGTATCGGAGACAGCCTGCAGTGCTCTCCCAGAGCGTCCCGGCAGAAAGCTACCTAAGCCCAGCGCAAGGCGAGGCTGCCCGCAGGTCTAGCCTGTGGTACTCAATGGACTCAAGCACGTCACAGGATGGCTCTGCCTTCCTTCCCATAAACCAATGGTTCCCGAAGCAAATAAGGAAAGTGGAGAGTTGGGCAGCATATCTCAAGAGTCTTTTGTCTTTTTTAAATATATCTTTGTTGATTTCAGAGAGAAAGGAAGAGGGAGAGAGTGATAGGAACATCAGTGATGAGAGGGAATCATTGCTTGGCTGCCTCCTGAATGCCCCTCACTGGGGACTGAGCCTTCCCTGAACCACCTCACTCCACAAGCTCCCTGATGTGCCAGCCGGGCGGGAGGCCTGTGAGTGCCCCTGGGACTGCTCCTGCCTCTGCTCCAGGAAGACGGCACCCAGGGGGCTGTCACCTGTCACTCCCTGCTCCCACTGCCTCCAGCAGGCCATCTTGCTCTCTTTAATGTCCTGTACGCTGGGGGAGGAGACCACGGAGTGTGTTACAGCTGTACTTGAAGTGGGGCAGCGGTTCTGAGTGAGGGTTTGACAGAGCCCCTGTGACAAAGCTAACAGAGCATCTGCCCGTTGTCACGGCGCCACACCCTTTCTCACACTCCCCCGCTCCTGACTGGCCCACAAAGTGAGATCGCCGTACAAATGGGTTCCGGGGCGATACTAAGGGAAAGACTTCTGTGGGTACAAGGCTGACACCATGGCGCCCAGGAGAAGCAGCAGCTGGAGACTGCAGGAGCTGAGGAGCTTGAGTGCCGCCAGGTTGGAGGAACGTGGGAAATAGCTCCGGCTTCCCAGTAAGACTCTCTACGGGCTACACCTTAGAAGTAAAGACTTCGTCCAAAGACAAAGGCTAAAAACAAACCAAAACAGGGCCACTTTCTTCTTTAAAAAAAAAACACGCTTCCCAAAATTCAAAGTGGTTAATCAGTCAAACTGCCTGCTAGCACAAAATTTCCTCTTCAGAGGAACAGAACTAAATACAATCTCTACAAAATATCATCCACAACAAACACTGCTGGTGGGAATGTAAAGCAATACTGCGTTGGCAGTTTCTTCTAAAGCACACATCTGTGCTATGTCCCGCAATTCAACTCCTAGGTATTCATGCAAACAAGAAAAATGAAAATACATGTCCACTCTAAGACTTAGACCAGAATGCTTATTGCAGCTGTAGTCATAATAGTCCCAAACTGGGGAGGAAGAAGTCCATCGATACAGAATGAGTAAGCAAATTATACTTATGTTTATACAATAAAATATTACTCAGCAATTTAAAAAGAGAGGGAAATAAGTATTAATACATGAAATACCATGCAAAATCACAAAAGCAGTACATGGAGTGAAAGAAGCCAGACACAATACTGCATGATTCCACTCAAGAATGAATTCAAAAATGAGTAAAGCAAATATGATAACAGTGATAAGGAGTGGTTATATCAAAAACAATAAAATATTTAGGAAAAAAATTAACAAAAGAGGTGGAAGATCTGTACACTGAATATGATAAGGCATTGATGAGAGAAATTGAAGACACAAATAAATTTTTAAAAATCACATGTTCTTGGATTAGGAGAATTAATATTGTTAAGATACTAATACTACCTCAAACAATCCACAGATTCAATGCAATTACTATCAAAATTCCAGTGGTCTTATTCACAGAAAGAAAACAAGGAAAACAATCTAAGATTTGTATGGGACCACGAAAGACCCTGAATAGCCAAAACAATACTGAGAAAGAAAAACAAAGTTAAAGGCATCACACTTCCGGATTTCAAACTAGATTACGAAGCTATAGTAATCAAAACAGTATGATGCTGGCATAGAAACAGGTAAGTAGACCAATAGAACAGAATCAAGAACCCAGAAATAAGCCCACACAGATATGGTCACCTAATTACAAGGAAACAAAAAAATACGCAATGGAGAAAGGATAGTCTCTTGAACAAATGGTACTGGGAAAACTGGGTAGCCCCATGCAAAAGAATGAAACTGAACACGGATCTTATACCACTCACAAAAATTAACTCAAAATGGATTAAACACTTAAAGAAATGTAAGACCTGAAACCATAAAGCTATTGGAGGGGGGAAACAGGGGGAAAGGTCCTTGATATTGCTCGTGGCAATAGATTTTTTGGAAATGGCACCAATAGCACAAGCAATGAAAGCAAAAATAAGCGAAAGACTATATCGAACTAAAAAGCTTCTGCACAGCAAGGCACCCACCAACAAAATGAGAAGCAATCCTTGGAATGGGAGAAAATATTTGCAAACCTTGTATCTGATAAGGGGTTTAATATCTAAAATATACAAGGAACTCATGCAACTTAATAGCAAACGTAAAAACCATCTGATTAACAAAATTAGCAAAGAACCAGATGATAAACAGATGCTTGAAAACACTGTTCAATGTCACTAATCATCAGCAAAATATAAGTCAAAACCATAATGAGATATCAATGCACATTATTTTTTTAGAGAGGTGACAAGTATTGGTGAAAATGTAGAGAAAAATGAAAACTTGTGTTTCTAGCTCTCTATCCCTCTCCCTTCATGTCTGTAAAAAATCAATAAAATATATATACTTTTTTAATGAAATCAGAATCTCAAGGAAATATCTGCACCCAATGTTCACTGCAGCATTACTCACGTTAGTTGAGACACATAAACTTTACTTTAATAAAATAATAAAGAGCCTTACCTGTTATATACATATTACAATATTTACAGAGGAAATGGGGGTGCCTGAGGTTTGCTTCAGAATTATCGGAGTCAGGGAATGGTGGTGAAAAGGTTTAGATAAGGTCAGACTGAGCTGAAAATGGTTGAAGCTGAGTGATGGGGACATGGAGGTACACTACATTGCACTCACTAGTTTTGTATATTTTTTTTAATTCCCATAATAAAATGTTTTCTTTATTAATCAATTCCCTACATGAATAAGCAAAACCTGGAAAATTGTGGGAACCTTTCCACAGTTGGTGCTATTGGAAGATATGAAAATACATAGGGTCAGCATTTATGTTTTGTCCAGTTTTGTGTTTTCTATCATTTTTTTCTTTTCAAACCAATAATTATTCTTTAAAAAGACTTTTTAGAAAAAGACATTAAAAGATATCAACCTCAAAGAATAAGACAACACAGCAAGTGATCAACACAATCCTCATCCCATGTGGGCCCCGTCGCGATGAGCTGATCTCAATCATCCTGGAGCCCACGTATGTGCAAGTAATGAGTTTCACATGCTCACTAACTGCCGGGAAATACGGGATTCCTTGTAATTATCCTGACGGTATCCCCTCAGTTCGACGGCCTGAGCATTCAGTTAAGTCTTCACATCACAAGAAAAGCCCCCTGGTCTTCACAGGTTGGATCAAGCCACATCTTAGACATTTTTGAAGAGACTGATCTTTTTAAGTCTATTTCGCAAGAAAATTGTTTCATCCCCTTGGGCAATTGAAAGGAACTATATTTCTTTCTCTTTTTTTCTTTCTTTCTTTAATGTTTAGGGCTAACATCCTCTACTAATGTGAGGAGACTGGTTTCTCTTAAGAACATTACCAAAACCAGGCAGAGTGTTCTAGCTGCAGATGTAGCAGGACTATAGCGGAGTTGGTCCCAATATTTTATGTTTTTTAATATATTTTATTGATTTTTTCACAGAGAGGAAGAGAGAGGGACAGAGAGTTAGAAACATCAATGAGAGAGAAACATCCATCAGCTGCCTCCTGCACACCCCCCACCAGGGATGTGCCCGCAAGCAAAGCACATGCTCTTTATTGGAATCGAACCTGGGACCCTTCAGTCCACAAGCCGATGCTCTATCCACTGAGCCAAACTGGTTTCGGCTTAGTCCCAATATTTTAAAGGTTGAATGACACTGAGCTTAATAAATGTACTTGCCACAGCACAAGAGAGACCCGGGGTACATGTCTTAGGGAGATGCATTCTTTTAACCTCCTAGGCATTTTGAAATAGCCCCAAAGAATGGCAGAAATGCAACAATTTACGACGTGAAGGGAATCTGGAGCTCATACAGGCCGACCAGCGTGTTGTGTGAGCCGGAGAGTGGAGCCACACACTCGCCTGGCCCACTCAGCGTCGCACTGAGAGTGAAGACAGAGCTGCAAGCAGACGCGCCCACGGCGTTCATGTGTTTCTCAAGCCCAGCAACTCCCTGAAGACCAAACTCACGCAGGGTTAGTGAACCGAGATGAACAACCTCCTATTTCCAGACTTAATAAGACATGTCCGCCATGCCTACGACGGCCAAGATGCTATCTGCCTATCAGGAGGGAGGAAAGAATGAGAGAGTCTGCCCTCGCAAACAGTGTTAACTGTCAGGAAAAGAGGATCGGAGGAAAGAAAAAGAGGGTATTGGATACCAGGTTGTTCAAGTCAGCTCCAGGGATGATGTTTATTTTTCATTGTAAATTGACGTAAAATCGGGGGAAGGGAGGACGGAGGAGGGAAAAGGAAGGGGCAGGTTAATCTCCTGGAGCCTACTGCTCATAGTGTCACTATTTGAGGACCTGCTATATTTTTTTAAGAGCTGAAATATGGAAAAATCCTAGTCAGAGACTCTGTTCTCACGGAGCTAAGACGTCAAAAATCCTGTCAAATATCACTGTCGTCTCCTGCCCCGGCCCTCCCTCGCCTTCAGGGCACAGAGAAGGCATTAAGGAGGTTGGCAGTCACTCACATTTTTCCTCTCCACCCTCATTATTGCATTCACACCGGGCCATTCCCACGTCCCTGTGCGTCCACTGTCCCTGTCCGTTCATTCAGCACCACAGCCTCTAGTTCTCTGACCACCAGTGTTTGATAAACTTCATCTCCACTCCGTTTCACCAACCCACCCTCTCCTACACATACCCTAGACCCGTGGTCAGCAAACTGCGGTTCGAGAGCCACATGTGCCTCTTGGGTCCCTTGAATGTGGCTCTTCTACAAAATACCACGGCCTAGGCAAGTCTATTTTAAAGAAGTAGTATTAGAAGAAGTTTAAGTTTAAAAATTTTGGCTCCCAAAAGAAATTTCAATCGTTGTACTGTTGGTATTTGACTCTGTGGACTAATGAGTTTGCCGACCACTGGCCTAGACCAGAGGTCACCGATCTTTCAGACCTCAAGGACCACCAGTGGTCCGCGCACCACTGCCCTGGACCATACATTCGCCTGGAAACTTATTCAAATGCGGAGTCTGACTCAGTAGGTGTGAGGGGCGGAGCACCAAGGTTCCTCTGGTCCGCAGACCAACTTCTGAGTAATGAGACCCTTGACCTTATCAGCACGGAGGCTGCTCTCCTGTCACATCCCTTGAAAACCGTTGGACGCCCATCTCCTACTTCCCACTTCCGTGTGCAGAGCAAGTTCTCTGAGCTCAGACTTCCATCCTCCCGATTCCTCTCTCTGCTCCAAAGAGCTCAGAACGGAGCAGGTCAGCGGGCAGATGAGACGGTGTTATTCTGGCAGAGAGGCCAGCGGGACTTGGGAGCGGGGTCCTGCCCCTCAGAGAGCTTGGAGTCGGAGATAGAAGCGTAGGTGTAACCTGCACAGGGATGAAAATCCCACCCAGGCCAGTGGACGTGCTGCCCAGAAACATGTTTGGAGAGAAGAGGGCCACGGGAAGAAGCTTGGGAAACACTAATGTTTGCCGAGCGCGTGGAGAAGAGTCGCACGGGAAGATGAGCAGTGTAGGCAGAGAGCTTGGAGACGCAGATTTCCAAAAAGAGGGGACCTTTCCCAACTACTCATCTACACACACACACACACAACTACTCATCTACACATACACACACAACTATTCATCTACACACACACACACACCCAACTATTCATCTACACACACACACACACACACACACACACACCCAACTATTCATCTACACACACACACACACACACACACCCAACTATTCATCTACACACACACACACACCCAACTATTCATCTACACACACACACACACACACACACCCAACTATTCATCTACACACACACACACACACCCAACTATTCATCTACACACACACACACACCCAACTATTCATCTACACACACACACACACAACTACTCATCTACACACACACACACACCCAACTATTCATCTACACACACACACACACACACACCCAACTATTCATCTACACACACACACACACACACACACCCAACTATTCATCTACACACACACACAACTATTCATCTACACACACACACACACACACAACTATTCATCTACACACACACACACACACACACACACCCAACTATTCATCTACACACACACACACACAACTATTCATCTACACACACACACACACTCACACACACACACACCCAGCTATTCATCTACACACACACACACACCCAACTATTCATCTACACACACACACACCCAACTATTCATCTACACACACACACACCCAACTATTCATCTACACACACACACACACACACACACACCCAACTATTCATCTACACACACACACACACACACACACCCAACTATTCATCTACACACACACACACACACACACACCCAACTATTCATCTACACACACACACACACACACACACCCAACTATTCATCTACACACACACACACACACACACCCAACTATTCATCTACACACACACACACACACACACACACCCAACTATTCATCTACACACACACACACCCAACTATTCATCTACACACACACACACACACACACCCAACTATTCATCTACACACACACACACACAACTATTCATCTACACACACACACACACACACACACACACCCAACTATTCATCTACACACACACACACACACACACACACACACACACCGCCTTCAAGCCAGGCTGTTCCACTAGACCTGAACGGTCTCATGCAGCCCTTCATCCAAGCTTGCCTTCCCTCTTCTGTGGGAGGCTCTTCTGTGCCCACCTCTTCTTACCCAGCCTTTTAGAGACACCCACCAGATGTGAATGCTCCTCACAAGGCCTGGCACCACACCTGGCACCATGCCTGGCCCAGAGGAGGGACCCGGTGGATGCAGGGAGGCATGGTACAGCTCTGATCCATAGCCATCTGCGGGCTGTGCCATCTGCACGGCAACCCTCAGGGTCAAGGAGTCAACACAGACCCGCATGCACTTAGTGGGTACGGGACTTGTCTGCTGTCTGTTCCACCCGAGAAATCCCTGGACATGTGGTTACCTTAAAAATACGTCGCTGCTGAGCGCAGAAAAGAAAAAATGGCCTGAAATCAAAATGAATGCAATTTGTAGGGCAGCCGTGGGCAAATTTGGGTGCAATCCCATGCAAGGCTGTTTGTTTCCTAATGGATTCAAGCTCTTCACGATCCACAGGACAGGGGAGAAACACGGCTGATTCCGGGGATCTGGTCATCATCCCACATAAGGTAACTGGGCAAAGGAAATAGTTATCCAGGTCCCCAAATTTAGGTTTATAATAAATTTTTTTTAAAATCCTCTGCTCACCTCCTCCCTGCCTTTGTATCATAGCCTGTGGGCGGGAGCTTTTTAGAACTTTGCAAAATGAAGCCAATTTCACTCGAGGGGTGGGGAATGAGCAGAAGATAAAGACTAATCCAAAATAACTCCGCACAGCGTGAGCTACTTTCAGATTTGCCCCTGGGACGGGGGCTGAGTCCCCAGCAGCACACTGCCCGCCCCTCTCCTGTGACCCCGGCCCGGAGCCCAGGGGGATGCCCGGGCGC
Source organism: Pipistrellus nathusii (assembly GCA_963693515.1). Lineage (NCBI taxonomy): Eukaryota > Metazoa > Chordata > Mammalia > Chiroptera > Vespertilionidae > Pipistrellus > Pipistrellus nathusii. The sequence goes on along the minus strand of OY882861.1, from coordinate 3,032,541 downwards.
TCCGCTCCGGCGGCCGCTGTTTTCCTTGGACACGGCCGCTCCCGGCGCGCGCTTATAAACCCTTTACAGTCATTTCTCATGGCCTCCGAGAGCGACGCGGAGCGGTTTTCTCCGTTTCACAGACGCTGGCAAGCCCCGGGGTCGCCGATTTTTTAACGCCCATCCATTACTGTTTATTGAACGGCTGCCTCGGGCACCTCACCGCGTCCACCCACACGGACAGCGGCCTCCGCGGCCAGGCCTCAGGAACCAGGACTCTGCCCTGGGACGCGAAACCCCTGTGGCTGCCAAAACCCGATTGGAGGATAGAGCGTCTCAAGGGCCCCGGGTTCGATTCCGGCCAAGGGCATGTACCGGCCAAGGGTTGTGGGCTCATCCCCAATGGGGGGTGTGCAGGAGGCAGCTGGTTGATGTTTCTCTCTCATCGATGTTTCTAACTCTCTATCCCTCTCTCTTCCTCTCTGTAAAAAATCAATAAAATATATATTTAAAAAAACCCTCTGGCTGCTGTCCGCATCACACACCGGGGCCCTCTGTGAGCGCGGTGGCCGGCGAGCTGGCAGGGGCCGGCTGGCCTCCCCTCTTCCCAGCTGGTAGGCCGCGCACACACGGGCATCCCCGCTGGGGCCTGTCGAATTCTGTGCCAGGCAGCGTCCTTCTGGTGGTGAAATGCAAGCCTTCACGTCAGGGAGCTCAGTTCTGGGAGCGCCACGCTGCTCCAGCCCAGGGGCGGCCTACGGAACCGTTCCCGGGCAGAGCCCGCCTGGGGAAAGCACACATCCTGCCCGCAGGCCTGGCTCAGCGGTGGAGCATCAGCCTGAGGTTCAATTCCGGGTCCGGGCCCAGACCCCGGTGGCGGGCTTGATCCCCAGAGTGGGGCATGCAGGAGGCAGCCGATCAATGGTTTTCTCTCTCTCTCCCCCTCTCCCTTCCACTCTGAAACCAAGGAAAATATTAAAATATTAAAAGAAGGTAAATCCCGGCGTTTGAGACACTCTGTCTCCTCCCCCAACAGAAGAACGGCTCCTTTAGATCTGTTTGCCTTCGGCCTTTCCCGTCCAGGCTCCTCCCGGAAACGCACTGTGAGGCGAAGCCAGCCTGCGGAGCCCACAGCTCTGTGTGCACCAGTGCCTCCCGGAGGAGAAGGGGGTGCCGGCCCCTGCGGCCCCAGGAGCACAGAGGCCTGGGCGAGGGGGGAAAGGCAGGAAACACAAGAGAAATCTGGGCGCGCGCCCTCCGGATCCGTGCCTCCAGCTTCTTCACTCACTCCTGTGAGTACACGTGTGCTCCTTCCGCAGCCGCACCTGCCGACGGGCCTGCAGCCCGTGTTTCCATGGCTGAGGGTGCTGAAACACCAGGGGGTGCCTCGGGGGGCGCACTTAGCCTTTCCGTGAAGTGCATTCCCCGCCGCACTGCAGGCGGAGCCGCACACATCTGAGTACGGTCCCACTGGCTGCGATCACGTCCCCAAACACGGCGGGGGGAACCACAGGGCTGTCTGTCAAAGGGGCAGAGCGCAGCCTACGGTTGGGAAGGGTCCTTGTTCCCAGGCTCCTGGCTCTCCCTGGAGCACTTCCAGGTCACGGCCAGGCCCACGTGTTCCTGCAGCGAATCCATCCACGCCGGCCGTGGGGTGGAGGTCACGGTCACGTGCGAATGGAAGCAGAAGTACAGCCCAACGGAGAAGCTCTCCTGGGTGTGCCCGGTCCGCTCCGCGATCCAACGGAGCAGCGGCCACGCTCTCCACGCGTCACGGGAGCGAGCAGCCTGAGAGCAGCTTTCTCTCTCGCTTCGGGAAGAGGAAGGGGGTGTGCTTTGCTCAGGTCTCAGCACATCCTCATCTCCGTGCGTTCCGAAAGCCCCGGGCCTGCTCCTCATACAGCTAATCGGATTAATACGTTGGCATGGGAACGCGCCATTCTCCCGGTGCTCAGCGCCAGCGTGCGGTTTGCTTTTATTCTTTCAGATACAATTAGCAAAGCCCTCCCTTGCCTGAAAGGGCCTTTTCATTTGGACAAATTACCCTCTGGCTGGCTTAAAGGAAGGGGGTGAGGGCTGGGGAGGATGGTGGCCGCGGAGGGGGGTCTCCTATTCAGAGGGGGCTGCACGGACACAAAGCCCGCCTGTGCAGGGCCTCACGGGGGCGGGGCAGACCGGGCCTTTGTGGACTGCAATTCCCCCCCCCCCCTCTTCCTTGGCTTTGGTGAATGGCTAACGTTTCAAAAGTTCGGAAAGAGCACACAGCTCCGGTGAAATGATATTATTATAGGTAAGACAAGAGGGGCTGACGCGTCTGGACCAGATGTTATTGATGATCCGATGTCACCTCCCGCCCAGGCCGGTGCAGACAGCTGCCCTCGTCGCAGGAAATGAGAGCGTTGTTTTGCAAGGCCTCGGACTTTCCAGAGTGTAATGTCTGGCCTATCTAAACAATGATTTATTAAGCCCCGTCTCTGTGCAAACACCTTGGCCTTGGCCTCGGACATCGCCGGCCCCGAGGCTCCCAGCTCGCACCCAGGGCAAACAGACTGAGACCTGGGCTGGAGGGGGCCCCCCTCCCAGACACCCCGCCTCCCTGACAATGCTACTGTGCTCCAACGCCGCTGGGATATGTGTTTAATTAGTTCAATTCTCAACTTTTAAATAAGGAGAACAAACAAGCTATGGGTGGCCCGCTAACCTCAGGCGAGCAAACAGCCAGGACTATAAAATCGCCGCCGGCTCCGAATACCTGGTCAGAAATGAAAACAGCCTGGCAGGTCCTGCCACGCCCGGAACAGAGGTCGCATTAAGAAGCACGAAACCCGACTGGGAAGCGAGAGCGCTCAGGATGCGCATTATTTCGTTTTAAAAAACGGACTCTGCGCACTCTCTGTGATGAAAACACCTTCCTCGGACAACAAGAACAACAAAGGCCACCTCTGGGGTTAATGGGGAAAATGCTAAATAGAAACAAAAAACACCTGGGACCCACTCCTAAGAACTGGCTCTAACTCTGTCGGCAGTTGTGTCCTCGCCACACACACGGGACAGAAAACACGGGACTCCTGACAGGGCCGCCCCGAGGGGAGCTCGCACCCGCAGACAGCTGCACGCCATGGGGGGCGGCGGTTCGGAGCTGAAGCGAAGGCCGTCCTTTGTCTTTTAGAGCGCTGGAGTCTGAAAATGTCCAAGCGAGTGCTCTGGTGAAATGTCACCAGCAGCAGACTACCTTTCTGGAATAAAATTACCCTAAAATGAAGAGGGCGGATAGGAGGGAGGAGGTGATGATTGTTTCCCTGTGATCTTTCAGGGAAACCCTTACCCAGACAGTGACCAGGAAACGCAGCCTCTAAATGAAGACTAAAGTTGGAGCCCGGCCAGTGCGGCTCCGTGGCTGAGCGTCAACCTAGGAACCAGGAGGTCACAGTTCGATTCCTGGTCAGGGCACAGGCCTGGGTTGTGGGCTGGATCCCAGTGGGGGTGTGCAAGAAGCAGCCGATCAATAATGAGAGAATTCTCTCATCGCTGATGTTTCTCTCTCTCCCTCTCCCTTTCTCTGTGACATCAATAAAGATATATTTAAAAAGAAAAAAGACTAGAGAGAGTTAGAAAGACACTTTCAGCCAATAACAGAAACCTGGGGACGTGAAAGCCGCTGGAGGTGGTGACCCAGATCTTGGGTTTTCCAACAGAGGAAGCCCTACGAGCAGAGGGACCCAGCCCGGCATGCTCAGCCCATGTCCCCTGTGATGGCCAGGCCCAGCGCCGGGAGCTCTGCCTTCCTCGCCTCTCCCCACAGCGCCTCCCAGCCGACTGCCTTTGCCTCTGCAGCGATGCTGCCGGCTGAGGCTGTTTCCTCGGTGCTTCCAGCTGCCGCGAGAGCCCTCCCTCTCGGATGCTGGTGAAACGCTTTCCTCCCTGGTCCTTCTAGCTCCCAGGGGGGTCGTCGCTTTGTGCTAATCTCTGGCTCGCCCTCCTCTCCTATTTGGCATTTCAACTCTTCCTACACCTTAAAGTTAGTCTCTCCTTGTCAATTCCTTCTGCTGGACTGCCTGGTGTACACCCTACGTTCCTGCCCGCTACCCTCGACAATGCAGAGGAAACACCGAAGGCTTATAGAGACAGACAAAAAGAAAGCAGCACAGAAGACAGGACTAGTCAGGATGGCAACACCGCTGCAAACAATGCAGCAGTAACATCGCAATCCTGAGGGAGCATCACCGTCACACTAAAGCTTTTATACCCAGCTACATCATCAACAAAATATAAACCTGATCTTCAGGTGCAGACTTGCATGCACAAATCCTGTGATCGGCAAACTGCGGCTCTCGAACCACATGCGGCTGTTGATATTTGGCTCCGTGGACTAATGAGTTTGCCGACCACAGGTGTAGCCTATCCATGTGAACAAACGGGGCCGGAGACAACGTCTGGGCAGACGGCACGTGAATTCATTCCTCTCCGGGACACGGAATCAGAGGAGGCTGTGGCTCCTCTCCCCAGAGACAGACACACGTGCCCTTACACACAACGCGGCGGGCATTGTTCCGAGGAATTCTTGCACCTGGCCAAGAAACCCTCCTGACCAACACAGTAAGACCCAACGCAGGGAGGATGGGACGTACTGGCATACCCTGATGTGGGGTTTGGGGGACGAGAGGAGAGAAACCGAAGAACTCACATGCAGAGCCCACGGACTCGGGCGGGAGGGTGGCGAAGACCGGGGGAGGCGGGCAGGGGCGGGAGGAGGGAGGTAAACGAGGGGAAATGGGAGACATCTGTAGTACCATCGACAATAAAAAATACATTTTTTTAAAAAGAAGCCTCATCCGCTGAAAGAGGTCATGGAAACCTGGGTGAATTTGGAAATGGCTTCCTACTGCAGTGAGCCACTCCCCGCATTTACTGTCATTGCTCTGGGGTCCGGGATGTTTCCACGCACACGCCACAGCTGCTCGGCCACGAGGGCCCCTGCCCAGACCTCTGGGAGTGCCCGCGTGACGGCTGTGTCCCTGCTGGAGGGATCCGCGGGCCTGGAGCTCCCGGCCGTGGGCATTCACGCGCCTGCTTACGTATCTAAGGTCATGAGGCTCCCCGCCTAGAGGGGCCACCGGGGGGTCCAGGGTCAAGCTCACAGCCGCCCGCGCTCCCGGGAGCACTCCGTGGCAGCCTCTGCCAGGCGAGGACACGAGGGGTGACCGTCAGGAGGGGACGCAGAGGGGACAGCGTCCTCGCAGCCCTGGTCCCGTGTGTGCCCTTGGGCAGGCGGGGCGCACGTGTGTGCCCTCTGGCAGGCGGGGTGCATGTGTGTGCCCTCGGGCAGGCGGGGCGCACATGTGTGCCCTCTGGCAGGCGGGGTGCATGTGTGTGCCCTCGGGCAGGCGGGGCACACGTGTGTGCCCTCTGGCAGGCGGGGTGCATGTGTGTGCCCTCGGGCAGGCGGGGCGCACATGTGTGCCCTCTGGCAGGCGGGGCGCACGTGTGTGCCCTCTGGCAGGCGGGGTGCATGTGTGTGCCCTCGGGCAGGCGGGGCGCACATGTGTGCCCTCTGGCAGGCGGGGTGAATGTGTGTGCCCTCGGGCAGGCGGGGCACAGCGAGAGGGAGGACATCCCTCAGCCCTGGCGCCGGCCAGGCTCACTGCGGGGCCTGAGATACTCGATCTCCGGGTCACGGGTGCACCCCACGTCGGGCACACCATTCTTCGAGGGCCAGGCTGATGGAGTGGAAAAAGGGTCTCCGAGCCAGGAGTCAGGGGTGCACCTAATCCCGGCTTGGCCGCCCCACTGTGCATTCTAAAACCAAACAGCGTGCCTAGCACTGGAGCGGCCGGCGGGGCAGGGCCAGCCGCCTCCCCGGAGACACCCTGAGGGACAGCCGCTGCACCCGCGGGCCACCCAACACAGAGACGCCGGCCAGGCGCTCGGCAAACACCGTCCGAGACACCCTGAGCGGCCCAGGGTGCCGGGGGACCTTGGATTCCAACTTCAGCTTTCTGACGATGCCCCAGAGCCGTAGTCGGCAAACTGCGGCTCTTTGGCCCCTTGAGTGTGGCTCTTCCACAAAATATCACAGCCTGGGGGAGTCTATGTTGAAGAAGTGGCGTTAGAAGAAGGTTAAATTTAAAAAATGTGGCTCTCCAAAGAAATGTCAATCGTGGTGCTGTTGGTATTTGGCTCTGCTGACCAATGAGTTTGCTGACACTGGCCCAGAGGGTCTTCATGCACCAGCAACAAGTCCCCTGATCTGAGTGTAAGCAACAAAAGTAAAGGGATCATCGCTACCCTCTGTGGGATGCTTCCTGGGAGCCTGGCATTGTGTTAGATACTATCAGTGTACACAGTTCTCGTGTTCTCAACAGCCTTCTCAGTGTAACGACTATCACCCATTTTATGGTCAGGGCACGGAATTTCGGAAATGTGCCCCAGATAAGGATAGAAAGAGGCAGAGCCGGGGATGAAGCCCAGGCCTGTGTGCTTAACCACTGGGGTCTGCTGCCTCCAGAGGTGCCCACGGGGCCTGCTAAAACACAACGTGTCAGAACGGAACCGGTGCCCCCCTACCCACTCCCCCGGTTCGCTGGCGGGTGGACAGAGGTGCTTCTGAAATGTTATCAAATCCCCAGGGAAATGGGGGAGCAATGATCAGGAGACACAAGCCCCAAACCTAGACCATGACGGGGTACCAATCCCACAGCCCCAGTGCCGCGGCCCTACACAGTCTCACTCTCTGGCACACCACACCCAGAGGTGAGTGACCCCAGTGTGAATGTCTGGCCCAGAGACGCTGAAGTGGCAGCACCAGCCTCTGAGACAACCCGGCCTGCGAGACGCCGCCCAGGCCAGCGTGGGTAGGTTCAGCCATGACTGTGTCCTCCAACGAGCAGCCCGGGAAACAGGGACATTCACCACCCTGAGGCACAGCGAGACCAGAGTCATTCCAGGAGTGCGGCGAGTGTTAAAACTAGAAACACCTAGCAAGCCGGTGACCAGAAGGCACAGACTTACATCTAGGAGATGAACAAGTTCTGGGGGCATAATGTACGGCATGTGACCACGGAGAGCACGGAAGCAGACACTGGAAAGCTGCTGAGAGGAAAGATCTTAGATGTTCCGTCACAAGAAAAAAATGTTTGTGGCCAAATGAGGTGATGGATGTTCACTGAAGTAACTGTAGCAATCACTTCACTATATATATATCAAAGTATTATGTTATACACCTTAAACTTACACAATGTTATATGTTAATTATACCTCAGTAAAACTGGGATGGGGGGGAACCTAGTAATACAACCAGTTATGCTATAACAGAATAAAGAAAAAAGCATTTGATTATCTCAATAGATATAGAAAAGGTATTTGATAAAATTCAAATACCCCATCCTACACAGATGATAAAATTGCATAGACCTTAACACACGGACACACACACACACACACGTACAAATGAAACTGAGGAAATCTGAAATCAGTGCATTGTATCAGTGTCAATATCCATCTGTGATTTTATATATAATTTTCCAAAACGTTACCATCGAGGGAAACTGGGCATGTATACAAGGGATCTCTGTATTGCATCTTAAAACTGCATGTAAATATCCAATTGGCTCAAATAAAAGGTCGATACTGAAAAGGGCAAGAGGTGGATACAGAATGAGGAGAAAGGAAGCAAGGGATAGGAGAGGAAATCAACTTTCTGGAAACAATATTTCATTAAGCATCAAAATTTAGTAAGTTTCAAACATAGAATAATAATTCATTTTAAAAATCATAGCCACTCCATCTTTCCAATGTTTCAATAGAGCCTTATAAAAAATGTTAAATTTTTGCATTTTGAGGAGATCACGCCACCAACATGCTAATTTGATGACTATGATACTAACATGTATGACAGAGTCAGGGTTAGAATTCAATGTATAACCTGCAATAAAGTCCTGTGTTCAACGTCTTCCCTCAACCTACTTTATAAAAATTGTGGTGTTTGTTGTGTTTTGCTTTTAGTTATCCTAAAAAACGGTGTCATTCTGACTAAACAGAATCTCACCAACAAGGAATCAAAGGGAACTTCCCTAACCTTATAAAGGTTCTCCCCAAACCCCACAGGAAGCATCAAGCTTCCGTGGAGAGACGAACAGGTGTGAGATCTGTGAGGCTCTTCAAGGGAAATCTGAGAACAGGGCGAGGATGCCCACCTCACTGCTAACGGTCAGAGCTGCTTGGGATCCCCGCCAGGACTGTCCGAGTTTATTCTGTGCTCCCTTCCTGCCTGCACGGCTCGTGGGAAGCAGCCAATAAAAGTAAGCTGTTATTACTAAATACTTCAGTTCATGTAATATACTTATGTAACCTTTTAATTAAGCATACTTAGAAGAATTTAATACACACACACACACACACACACACGCCAAAACCGGTTTGGCTCAGTGGATAGAGCGATGGCCTGCAGACTGAAAGGTCCCAGGTTCGATTCCGGTCAAGGGCATGTACCTTGATTGTGGACACATCCCCAGTGGGGGGTGTGCAAGAGGCAGCTGATCAATAATTCTCTCTCATCGATGTTTCTAACTCTCTATCCCTCTCTCTTCCTCTCTGTAAAAAATCAATAAAATATATTAAAACACACACACACAAATGTGTCCTTCCTCACAGGCCAACTGATGGTTTAGAAAGTGTGTGGTGAATTGGGAAACTAACTGGAGAGTCTATGGACGTTTCTGGATGTAGGATCCAGAGCAGGGGCTGAGGAGCCCATGGTAGTGTCCCAAACCCAAGTTCTAAGAAGCAGAGGAGTACAAATCAGAGGCAGAAAGGCCCAGAAAGGAGCTGAGCCCTGGAATGAAGACCACCACGTCTCGCTGCTCTTGTTTGGCATCTGCGCCTGTGACCAGGTGTGGCCCGTGGGTCCCAGTTCTTGGGCACCCTGGTCTCCCTCTCCCACTGTGGACACCACAACCACCATGGACGCTCACCTGACATACGTCTGTAGCTGGCATGTCAGGAGCCTGAGGAATCAGGCATGGATCCGACAGACAGACGCACCCACCGTCGGCACTGCAATACGTAATTGCAGTGAGCTCCAATTCCTACCTAACATGACCATTCTCTGTATCTATAAAGTCAATTTTAGTTGATCTCACCACGAGAGAGAAGCAGTACTGTCATCCACAACTACCAACAATCCCTCATGCCCTTGGTTTGGAATGTATCATGGATCTTCGTAGTGGGAATACCTTCCCAATGCAAGTTTTCTTGCACTGCCCTTAAAATAAGACTTAGTAGGCTGAATATAGATTAATAACAAAAAAAGGAGGACCCGATAATGTGATGGAAGGCCACTTTTTGCCCAATGAGTATCAGTATGTTGGTCAGCCTATACTGAAATACTTGAACTTCAACAACCTCAGGAAGGACGCCAGGCAAAAAGAACACCATTTGCCGAAACCGGTTTGGGTCAGTGTATAGAGCCTCGGCCTGTGGACTGAAAGGTCCTGGGTTCAATTCCGGTCGGGGGCATGTACCTTGGTTGCGGACACATCCCCAGTAGGGAGTGTGCAAGAGGCAACTGATCGATGATTCTCTCATCGATGTTTCTAACTCTCTATCCCTCTCTCTTTCTCTCTGTAAAAAAATAAACTATATATTAAAAAAAAAAAGGACACCATTTATAAGGTTAATATAAACCTGGTAAAGGAAAGTAACCCAGTGGCAGGTGTGAAAGACTTAGATGTCTCCCCTTTGGCCCGGCCCCCGTAGAGAGCCCGCTGAAGGAAGCTCGGAGCCCTCTCTGTTCCTTCTCATTCTTGGGGCAAAGGACTGGGTGGTGACACTGCCATAGGGTTCCTTACACGTGAACTCTAGTCTTCCAGGTCTGTTTCCGTCATAATTCCCAACGCACTGTCCAGTGTGGCGGCCACCAGTCCCATGTCTCCCGAGCCCTTGATCTGCAGGTATGCCGTAAGGGCAAGATGCACACCAGACTTCAAAGACTTTGTACGCTAAAAAGAATATACAATCTGCCGAAACCGGTTTGGCTCAGTGATAGAGCGTCGGTCTGTGAACTGAAAGGTCCCAGGTTCGATTCTGGTCAAGGGCATGTACATTGGTTGTGGGCACATCCCCAATAGGGGGTGTGCAGGAGGCAGCTGGTCAATGTTTCTCTCTCATTGATGTTTCTAGCTATCTCTCTCCCTTCCTCCTCTCTGTAAAACATCAATAAAATATATTTTAAAAACAAACAAACAAAAAAACCTTTAAAAAATATATACAATCTCCTTCATAATTTTTACATTGATTACTGTTGACATAATCTTTTTTATGAGCCAAGTAAAATGTCTTACTAAAATTAATTTCAGCCCTAACCGGTTTGGTTCAGTGGCTAGAGCACAGGCCTGCGGACTTAAGGGTCCCAGATTCGATTCCAGTCCAGGGCATGTGCCTTGGATGCGGACACCTATCCTACTGTGCAGGAGGCAGTTGATTCATGTGTCTCTCTTATCGATGTTTCTAACTCTATCCCTCTCTTTTCCTCTCTGTGAAAAATCAATAAAATACTTTTAAAAATTTAATTTCACCTGGTTATTTTCATTCCTTTAACCGTGGCTACTAGGAACTTTTAAATTACGTATGTGGCTCACTGGCAGCTCACGTTGCATATTCCCTGGACAGTGCTGATTTAGAGAGACAAACGGTATTCTAAATTATGTGTGTGTGTGTGTGTGTGTGTGTGTGTATATATATATATATATATATATATGCCTAAGTGACTGGCCTACCCGCCATTAGCTATGATGTGCCATGACCACCAGGGGGCAGATGCTCAATGCAGGAACTTCCGAGTGATAGCAACTTTTCAGTTTCCTCTAACACTCTGGGACCCCTCAGGGGGTGTCAGACTCCCAGTTTTGGTCTAAATCCCACAGGCCAGGCCAAGGGACCTCACCTGCCAGAGGGATCCCACTCACTCCCCAAGACGCCCTTCAAGCCCCAGCACTACCACAGGTGTGGCCGGCCGCGGTGGGACTGTGGGAGATTGGCTCCAGGGTGTGTCCACCCAACTCACCCAGTCCCGCCCCCCTGGCTCCTTCTAATTAATTTCCACTCAATGTGCATGAATCCGTGCACCAGGCCTCTAGTGAATATATAATATGCAACATCTTAGACAAGCATGTCGTTTAAATGAACGAGGCATGAGGCCCGCCAGCTGTGAGTTTGACATGCTTGAAAAACATTTGTCAATATGGTCATAAGACCCTTTGTGCGTCGTTGGATGGCCAAGTCCTACGGAGGCAGGTCTAATACTATAATAATAATATAAAAGAGGCATCTTTTACTGAGCTCCAACTTTTGGCAGGGATACTGCTAAGTGCTTTCAGTAGATTATCTATAATCCTCCCAACAGGGAAAAATAATTCGGACCAGAGAGACTAAGTAGTTTGTCCCAGCTCACACAGGAAGTGCTAGAGCCAGGCTCTGATGGAGGTCTGTCTAAGGCCAAGGCCTGTGCCCCGTGGTACTCAAGGAGAGAAATGGGGAGAGGCCTGCTTGGAAGTGACCTTCCCTTGTGAAGTGGTTGCTATCCACTTGGGCAGGGACCACCCAAGCCATACATCCGTCATTAAGGAGGTGCTCCCAAGACCAGGCTGGTGATCACCGGAGGGAAGGGGGCCAGGGGACTCAGTGAAAGAGGGGAAGAAAGTGAGAAGTGCAGATTGGTAGTTACAAAATAGTCGCAGGGAGTATGATGCTAAGTGAGAGAAGCCAGTCAGAGAAAGACCAATACTGTATGATTTCACTTACGTATGGAACCTAACGAACATAATAAACAAACAAACAAAATAGAAGCAGACTCATAGACACAGAATAATCAGGGTGTAACGTACACCATAGGGAATACAGCCAATCATACTGTGGTAACTCTGTATGGTACTGGATGCATACTGAAAATATCAGGGGGCCAGTTTGTAAAATATACGATTATCCAACCACTCTGCTGTACACTGGAGACCAATACAAAGTAATACTGTAATACTCAAAGCAGCATGTAATTGAAAATTTAGACCAATTTTTTTAACAATTAAGAAGGTGCTCTATTCTGCTCTGGACTCGTGGAGTGGACAGACAGTTTGAAACACAGCACGCCTCCCGAATCTGCCTGGGGCCCGCTGCTCACCCTGCTCCGCCCAGGAGTGGGCCAGGAGTGGCACGCCCGGGAGGGGTGGCCAGCAAAGCCCGCCCGAGACAGCAGGGCAATGGCGCCAGGTGAGGGGGCACCACCCAGGAGACAAGCCCCCTGTGTACCCCCAGCCCGGCCTCACCTCCTGACCCCATGCACTCTTGGGAAATGCCTCAGTCACAACAGCACTAATGGGTGGGAAGCTCTGGGACCCTGGGGAGGACACAGCCTACAGCCAAAGGGGCCAGGACACGGCGACAGAGAGAAGAGGCTCGCCAGAGAGCCGAGACCCACTGCCAACGGGCAGTCTCTCAACCCTGAAATACCCCGAAATATGCCCTGCCACCGAGCTTGGGAAGAATCGGGCATGCAAGCTCCGGCACCTTCGTCCCCCTCCTCCCCAGCACGCTCCTCCCGACCAAGTGATGGGAGTCTACACACATCTGCTCGGCCCGCCACGAGTGCCCACGAAAAGCAACTGCCTCCCTGCAGCAGTTGGAATGTAAGTGCAGGTGGGGGTGCTGGGGGGTGCTGCGGGGTGCTGGGGGGTGGGGAGAGCTGGCCAGAAAAGAAACACACACACGCAGAGAAAGCACAGTGGCATGCAGACATGGACCTGGGCGTCTCTGAGTGGCTCGGACGGGACCCTGTGCCACCTCTGCTTTGAGCCGGGGCCTGTGCCCAGAGCGGCTCAGCTCGCCATGGGGCACTTACGTAATCCTCCTCGCTGAGGCCCTGTTTCTCCACAGAACTCTTCACCTCCATGGAGAACTTCTCAAACTCGGGCTTCACCGTCCGCAGCAGAGTGACCGTTTGGAGGGACGAGTACGCCTGCTTAGCTTCAAAGTCGTGCTTGTCCCCTCTCCTCCAGGAGCCGTCTCCTGCGGGGGGAACGGAAATGTTGACCTCCCCAGCCGGTCGCCTTGGAGGCCTTCTCCCTTCCCGGCTGCCGGGCGCCTCTGCGCAGGAGGCGCGGTCCTGGCCTTGCTCTTGGGCAGCACCTGACACGGAGCGTCAGGATCCTCAGAGAAGGAGGCCCTTCGGGAGGAGTGTGTTCCTTTGAAACGTGAGAGAGAGCAAAGCTCTGTGGCCTCAACTGCTTTATCATCACCAGGAAATCGTACATTTTAGTCTCCAAGAACTGCAAGATGGGAGGTGTAAGAAGGGAGATTCGCCCGGCCGGCGTGGCTCAGGGAGTGAGCATCCACCTATGAACCAGGAGGTCAGGGTTCGACTCCCGGTCAGACCACAGGCCCGGGTGGCCGGCTCCATCCCCAGTGTGGGGTGTGCAGGAGGCAGCCTGTCAGTGATTCTCTCTCATCACTGACGTTTCTCTTTCTCTCACACGCCCTCTCCCTTCCTCTCGGAAATCAATATAAAACACATTTTTTTAAGAGCAGTAAGTTTCACTCCTCATTCCCACTCAGCTTTTAATCGCTACAATCAACTGGGGGGGGTCAGCCAAGCTGCTGCTTGGGTGCTATCAGCCAGGCGTGAGGCAGAGGGGTGGCAGGAATGGCTCCGTGTGACGACGGGTGCAAAGGGTGGGAGAGGTGGCACTGCTACGACGGAAAAGTTTCAGATCACCAATCGTTCTTGAAGTATTTTTGGAACCTCTTCAGAGTGAGAGGTCGTTCAGGTGAGTGTGAGGGCTTGCATCTCTAGCACTGGCAACATCATCACATTATTTCTGGGACAGTGTTCGCTGTGAAATGAGAGCTGCTAACATGTACAGATCTGTACTAATAAAAGCCTATGTGGTCGTCAGGCCCTCCCACTGTGATGCCCTCACGCCCTCACAATCCACCACCAGGAAGCTGTGTGCTCAGCGGGCACAGGAGGGTGGGTGGGGACCTGCAGCTGCGTGCTCGCCGCAGACTGGCGGCTTCGTGCAGCGATGCCAGGGGTGGGGGCCCTGGCTCCGGCCTACCTCTTTGGGGCAGTCCGTTGAGGAGCCCCAGATGGGTGGGTGGGACCTACCTCTTTGAGGAGATCGATCTTGGGGCTCCCACACTGTTAGAGGGCACAGGCCAGGCTGGGGAACCACCCCCCAAGTGCACGAATTCCGTGCACTGGGCCTCTCATTTATAATAATAATCTCTCATTATTGAGCACTTTATAGTTAGAAACTCACTGCATCCTCACAAGACCCAGGGTGTGGGTACAATGATCGTCTCGATTTCACAGATGAGGAAATCGAGGCACAAAAAGCTGGGTGCCCCACTGCCTCCCAGCTCTCCCTTCACAAAAGCAAAGGCAAATGACGCGGGTAAAAACCAGTACTTTCTACAATCTCATTTCTTTAGAAAATGCATGGCCTGCAGGGCCCCAAAAGAAAAGGTGGCCCTGTAGGGTGGGCAGATAAGCTGGTGTTTCTGAGAACCATCCCTGGGATCCCCTGAGATCCGGGAACACCACGGGACTCAACCTCTGGACTCCAACTCCGAAGCCATTTGTTCGCGCTGAGTCCCGGGCCCCTGGCGACGCCAGCAGCCAGCGGCCGAGCGTGAGGGTGGTTCCCGAGAGAGAGGCCGGGCTCCGTGGCCCCCTGTCCACGCTCACGGAAAAGGAGCTGTGGCCTGGGGGTGTCCGTCGCAGCGGAAGCCAGACAAACGTGGGTTCCCTGACCCTGGTCAGAGTCTGAGGGAGCCACCACCGCGGACGTCATAAGTGTCTTGAACAGTCTCCCCCACCCCCGAGAGAAGGATTTACAGACAGGGGGTCACAGCTGAAGGTATTACGGGTGGCAGCTCCCTGGGAAGCAGGAGGGGGGACAGTGCAGCGTGCAGAGGGAGAGGCAGCCAGCTCCAAGGACAGGCAGCGAGGAGGACGGAAGGCTGGCTGGCTGAGCAGAAGGCCCAGGCTCAGGGGCAGACGTGGCAGGCGGCAGCTGCTCGAAGGTAAATAAGACAGGGCCAAGGATGAAATTCATTAAGGGCCGGATCTGTGCTCAGCGAGCACGAGGTTAAATGTCAGGCCACCCAGCAGGACCTGACCACCTCCTCCCTCTCCCCCATCCTCCTCCTCCCCCGGGAGTCTCCCGCACACCAGGAGGCCTCGGCGAGGAGCAGCGGCGATGGCCCTGCTCAGAGGGAGCTCAGAGTGCCCTGGGTGAGACCACCTGGACAGGTGCCCTGGGTGAGACCACCTGCCCTCTGAACTTACTGCCCCAGAGCCTGGCCGTGGGGGAAGCCGTTTCTCAGGGGCATGCAATCAATACTTATTGATCCACTGTCCATTGATTTGCAGTGTCAAGACTCAGCAGGAACGGTGAGTCTTAGGCAGAGAGGGTGGCGGTTGCTCAGCTGGGGGAAGGGCTCTCTCCCGGGATAACCCCCCGGCGCTGAGCTGAGCTGTGCAGCTAGAAAAGGCACAGGGCAATGGAGACAGTAACCCTCTCAGCTCCTACAATGGGGAAAACAGCTTTTATTCTGAAAGACATGAAATCCAGTACGATAAATTTGTCTGCCATCGTCTAAAAATAAACCCTGCAGGTGGCTCAGTAGTTGAGCATCAACCCAGGAACCAGGAGGTCACGGGTTGATTCCTGGTCAGGGCACAGGCCTGGGTGGTGAGCTCAATCTGTCAAGATTTCTCTCACAAAATGTGAGAGAAAGCAAAGCTCTGTGGCCTCTCACATTTCGGTTGTAGAGGGTGGGCAGGAAGCAGATTTTCTCTCCTCACTGATGTTTCTGTCTCTCTCCCCACTTCATCTCTGAAATCAATAAAAAATATATTTAAAAATAAAAGATAATGATTTTGAAGTTTTGTTTTCTAAAAATAAAGAATGGAGACAATAGTGTGTTTAAGCCAAACCAATAGGTGTCTAGTGGCAAACATGCTGACACCAGGACGCCCCGCTGTGGGGTTCTCACTGGATGTGCCAGGGACGCCTCCACGGGGCTGCTGGGCCCCGGGGAGCAGAGGTGGCCTGGCAGGTGGGACACTGGATCCCGCAGACAGCGGGTGCCTCTGGAGGTTTACGGGTGGCACGGGAGATGGCGTGATCAGAACCATGCCTGGGAAATAGCGATGGGTTAGGGTGGGGGACACGGGGGGCTCACAGCCCCAGCCACCAGGCGAGGGGTCCCATGTGGGAAGCCATACCCCCAATTAACCGCGTGTCCGGGCGGCGAGAATCATGGCCAGTTTGTCTTTTTCTTCCCTTGTCTCTCCCTTTCTTTCTTCTGGCGTGTCTTTCTCTGGGTCTCGGAAATGTTCAGTCATAATTATGTACTGCCTTTTTTTTAATCATGAAGACAGGGAGGGTCCTGGGAATGCAGCAGAGGACGCAAGAGGAATCTCAAGACTCCACCGAGGGAGGGAAGGAAGGACAACAGCTAGAGAGGGAGTGAGGGACAACAGCGACAGGCGCGAAACCAGGGATGCGAAGCGGGAGGAGAAGGAGCTGCCGTCAGAGGGAAGAGCGGGGCCAGAGGGAGGAGGCGGATGTGGACATCATAGCGTGTCAGTCAGGGTCACCGTCACCCCCAGGTGACTGACCGCAGAATGCCCGGGGAGGGCTCCTGGCCAGGTGGGGACCGGCAGCCTGGACAGAAAGAGGGGTGAAGGCTGGAGGAATGTGGGTGTCACTCCCCAGGCTGGGGTCAGCACCAGGGCTGACTGTGCTGGCTGAGAGAGTGCAGGGAGCGGGGAGGGGGCTGGCACCAGCACTGGGGGAGGCTGCTTTGGCGGCAGAAGGAGGAGGAGACGGGAGCGCACAGAGAACCAGAAGTGGCTGTGCCACCAGCACGCGGGAAGCGGAGCGTCTGGGAAGAAACGGGGAACGATGCTGACTGCGCTCAGCCGTCACTAGCCACGCGGGTGACTAACCCAGCGGAAATTAATTAAAATTAAATGAAATTTGAAACTTTGTTTTTCCATCGCACTGGCCACAGCCAGTGCCCTCCGGGTCCTCAGAAGACGGGACGTCCCACACAGTCCGGGCGGGGTCGCCCCAACAGCCTCCCGCCCGCCCGAAGGCAGAGCCGCCGCCCTGGCACTAACGAAACCCAGGGGACCACGGCCTCCTCCTCTCTCGAGACTTCGTAAATCCACCCTTTCAGGCGATGTTCCGTCATTCCAATTCCCCCACAGCCTGTGCTGAGTCCTGTCATCACAGAACTCAGCCGATGTGAGAGCTCATCAGGACCAAACAGCCTGTAATCAGTCCCTATGAACACACTGTCAAAACGTTTTTAAAAATCCAATCTCAAGGCAAGGGAGAGGAGAGGGGGGGAGGTAAGAGATCAACCAAAGGCCTTGTGTGGCTGCAAGTGAGCACAACCAATGGACATAGACGGCAGCAGGGGGTGAGGGCATGTGCTGGGGGGTGGGGGCGGACAGGGAGCGGTCACTGGGGAAAAAGGAGACATGTGATACTTGCAACAATAAAAATTAAAATTAAAAAAAAATAAAAAGCAAATCCAGTATCAAGCACTAACTGAAATAGGACCTTTCTATAGAATGTGTGACCCACACATTCCAGTACATGGACATTTCTAGTTTATTCCATCCTACTAAAAATTATCCTCACAGCCCATCCCGGAGGCAGCCTGCAGTGGAAGCGTACGAGGCAGGGTGTGCAGGGCCTGGGTGACACCACCTGGAGATGGGTGCCCTGGGTGAGACCACCTGGGCAGGTGCCCTGGGTGAGACCACCTGGAGACGGGTGCCCTGGATGAGACCACCTGGAGATGAGTGCCCTGGGTGAGACCACCTAGGCAGGTGCCCTGGGTGAGACCACCTGGGCAGGTGTCATGGGTGAGACCACCTGGGCAGGTGCCCTGGGTGAGACCACCTGGAGACGGGTGCCCTGGGTGAGACCACCTGGAGACGGGTGCCCTGGGTGAGACCACCTGGGCAGGTGCCCTGGGTGAGACCACCTGGAGGCAGGTGCCCTGGGTGAGACCACCTGGAGGCAGGTGCCCTGGGTGAGACCACCTGGAGGCAGGTGCCCTGGGTGAGACCACCTGGAGGCAGGTGCCCTGGGTGAGACCACCTGGACAGGTGCCCTGGGTGAGACCACCTGGAGATGGGTGCCCTGGGTGAGACCACCTGCACAGGTGCCCTGGGTGAGACCACCTGGAGACGGGTGCCCTGGGTGAGACCACCTGGACAGGTGCCCTGGGTGAGACCACCTGGAGACGGGTGCCCTGGGTGAGACCACCTGGGCAGGTGCCCTGGGTGAGACCACCTGAAGGCAGGTGCCCTGGGTGAGACCACCTGGGCAGGTGCCCTGGGTGAGACCACCTGGAGGCAGGTGCCCTGGGTGAGACCACCTGGACAGGTGCCCTGGGTGAGACCACCTGGAGGCGGGTGCCCTGGGTGAGACCACCTGGAGGCGGGTGCCCTGGGTGAGACCACCTGGAGGCGGGTGCCCTGGGTGAGACCACCTGGAGACGGGTGCCCTGGGTGAGACCACCTGGAGATGGGTGCCCTGGGTGAGACCACCTGGAGACGGGTGCCCTGGGTGAGACCACCTGGAGGCGGGTGCCCTGGGTGAGACCACCTGGAGACGGGTGCCCTGGGTGAGACCACCTGGAGGCGGGTGCCCTGGGTGAGACCACCTGGAGACGGGTGCCCTGGGTGAGACCACCTGGGCAGGTGCCCTGGGTGAGACCACCTGGGCAGGTGCCCTGGGTGAGACCACCTGGGCAGGTGCCCTGGGTGAGACCACCTGGGCAGGTGCCCTGGGTGAGACCACCTGGAGGCAGAGCCTTGGCATCAGGGCGTGCGGGATCGTCTTTGCTGAGTTCCCAGAGCAGCACAGCTTAAGAACTGAGAAGCCATCACCCTGCTCAGGATCCCGACTCCTCAACCCCTAGCATGAAACCTGCTGGTGGACCCCGTTGTTGGCCCTTCCCGGCCCCCCCCCCCCCCCCCCCCCCGCGAGGAGGCCGTTACCGTAGGAGGAGCTGTTGAAGAGCTCGATGTTGAAGAAGGCGTAGTCCCCGCTGGTCATGCCGTGCCGGTGCGCCGCCAGCATGATGCCCCGGATGGTGTCGCTGCTCGCACACATGATCACCACTGGGAGGAGGAACAACAACGCGCATGAGACCCCTGTCCGGACACCGCGAGGACCCGAGACCCGCGGGGACACGGAGACCCACGGGGGCGGCCGGCAAGCAGCGGGGCAGGCACATCCCCTCCGGGGTCCTCACGCACACATGTAGGTTCAGAGGGGAACCGAGGGGAAGAGCAGTGACGTGACCGTGGAGACATGCAGAGGGTGTCACCGTAACCAAGGATGGAAGCCAACGTCCCGACCCCGGGAAGAGACCCCTGAGCCTCCAATAGAGCCCACCCCGGGCCAACGCCGACCAAGTGGGTGACCTAACCCAACGGGGGAGCAGCCAGGGTGGGGACAGGCTGTAGAAGAGCTGGCCTGTGCGCTTTGAAATGGTCAAGTTCGTGACAAACA
Organism: Pipistrellus nathusii; assembly: GCA_963693515.1. NCBI lineage: Eukaryota > Metazoa > Chordata > Mammalia > Chiroptera > Vespertilionidae > Pipistrellus > Pipistrellus nathusii. Next base: position 3,012,967 of record OY882861.1, on the reverse strand, counting down.
AAGACGGGCTGGGGGATGGCCTAGTCCCGTAGTCGGCAAACTCATCCGTCCGCAGAGCCAAATAGCAACAGCACAACGATTGGCATTTCTTTGGAGAGCCACATTTTTTAAACGTAAACTTCTTCTAACGCCACTTCTTCAACACAGACTCGTCCAGGCCGTGGTGTTTTGTGGAAGAGCCACACTCAGGGGCCAGAGAGCCGCCTGTGGCTCGAGAGCCACAGTTTGCCGACCACAGGCCTAGTTGAAAAGACCCAGAGGAGCAGAATGCTCAGGGCCATGTGAGCCCCTGGAGTGGATTCTGGCCCTTTAAGAGGTAATAATAAACGTTTTGCTATAAAGGGCTTTGTTGGGACAACGGGGGAAATCTGAGGACGGTCTGAAAGCCAGCTAACAGCACCGCCGTTGTGCGGGAGGGCTTGTCTGCTCACAGTCGCTGTGGACAGGCAGGAAGGTCCTTTTCCCGAGGAGACGCACTGAGTATTTAGGTGTCAGCAAGATGATGGCTTGTACTTACTCCCAAATAGCTCCTCACAAGTAATGTCTCCGTGTGGGGTGCATGTGTACATGTATGGGGGGGAAGGGCGAGGGAGGGGAGGAGGAGGAGGTTTGGAATGACGGAGTGAAAGCGGCAGAATGTGAACAATTGCCAAAAACCTGGGTGAGGTCTACAGCAGAGATGGTTTTTTATTCATTTCTCACATCTTCTCCCAACGCGCCGTTATTTCAAAATAAAGTTTTACAAAATGCTTCCAATGAGCCGCCAGATTTGCCCAACAGAAGACAGCGAGGAGTGCCAACTGCTTTCTACACTTAACCGCCTGGTAAACACTTTTTCCCGGAAAAGCAAACTTCATGGTTTGGGGGGCCCTTCATGTGGCCAATCAGAGGGCGAGCGAGGGGCCAGCTTCCTGCCGCCTGGACTCTGAACCGGCCGCCCGGCTGTGCCCGCACCTGCAGGGGCAGGTGCCAGAGCCCAGGTCCCGCCCCACTCGCTCATTCAGAGCCACACGGTCAGACGGTCAGACGTGAGGGGCCTCAGGCAGCTCCGGGTCACCGCTGCCTGCTCATAAGAGCACCCACGGACCAGAGCGAGCGGGGCCTGGCTGTTACCCAGCAAACAGTCCTTGTCGCTGGCCCTCGTCCCCATGACGGGGACCGCTGTGTGGGGCGCACCCGGAGGAGGGGAGAGGCCGGAGAGGCCCCCCTCCCCCCCCCCCCCCGTGCTCCAGCTCCCAGCGGGGGGTGCTCCTCACACACGTCCAGGCCCAGCCGGCCGGCCTTGGCCCCCGCGAGGCGGGCCTGTGGGTGTTCCGTGTCCTGTGACCTTCACTGCGTGGGAGGCCATGACTCTGACATTCCGTGTGCGCCTGCCAGCTCCGGGGACCGTGTCCCCGGACAACACGGAGCTCGGAGAGCGCCGCCTCTGTGCGCGGAGGAGTTGTCTGTGCCAGGAACACGCCGACACGCTCAGGGAACATACAGCTTCCCGGGGGAACACGCCGACACGCTCAGGGAACATACAGCTTCCCGGGGAACACGCCGACACGCTCAGGGAACATACAGCTTCCCGGGGGAACATGCCGACACGCTCAGGGAACATACAGCTTCCCGGGGGAACACGCCGACACGCTCAGGGAACATACAGCTTCCCGGGGGAACACGCCGACACGCTCAGGGAACATACAGCTTCCCGGGGAACACGCCGACACGCTCAGGGAACATACAGCTTCCCGGGGGAACACGCCGACACGCTCAGGGAACATACAGCTTCCCGGGGGAACACGCTGACACGCTCAGGGAACATACAGATTCCCAGGGGAACACGCTGACACGCTCAGGGAACATACAGATTCCCAGGGGAACACGCTGACACGCTCAGGGAACATACAGATTCCCGGGGGCCTCCGACAGGGGTGTCTGAGGAAACACCTCGTCACTCAGTATGCTTCAGAGCTTTGTCTCAGCCCCGATTCCTTCTAGCCCCCGAAATTAAAGGAGAGCGAAGGCGTCCCACAAAACAGCCAGGAAGGGGCTAAAGGTGGACACGTGTGAGGAGCATGGCCTCCCAGAGGGGGCGCCCGGAAGGGCCCAGGAGGCTCGGACCAGCGCTCTGCCCCAGCCCGCATCGCTTTCCGGTCATTACTGAGTCCCCCGCCCGCCTCTCCCTCCCGGACGCACCTCCTCCTGCCAGCACATAGCGGAGGAGGAGGGAGCCCTGGTCACCTAACCCAGACATTCTCAGGTGCTCTGACAGGCAGGCGGCTGAGGCTCCGTGAGGACCAAAGCACATGAACATGTGTGTGTCGACAGGCACCCAGGCATGCTGACTGGGGAGTGCATGAGGATGAACTCAGAAGCAGTCACTCCGTTGGATGATTCAGCATCGGGCCTTGATGACCGTACGTGTCTCTAAGAGACATCTACCGGCCCAGGACCGAACAGGCGCAGAAGCTTCCTAAGCCCTGGCTGGGACCTGCCGGGCCCTGGCCTCCCTGTGGCTTCTTCGTCTATTTTTACGGTCCTGGCCCATCCGCGGCTCTCCGTCCCCAGCAGCATCCAGACCCATTCCTTCGGGCAGACATTCTTCCGTTAAATGTCAGCGCCTCCGGGGCCCGAGCAGGAGTGACCTCAGTGGCACTGCGGCTCTGAGCACACTTTATTTTAGGGCTCCCCCGTGTGTGCTGACCATGCGGCTTAGCTCTCAGCGGGAAGCCTGAGCTGCCACGTTCAGGGCAGGGTATTACGCTTCCTGCATAGAAGCGATGACTCGGTTTAAGTTGGAGCAAGGACTTCGAGATGCTGGCAGAGCGGAGAACCCGTCTAGGTTTGGAGGATGAGCCCTAATCCCGTAGGGTTGTTTCATTCCAGCCTCGTTCAACAGCAGGTATTTTTAGTAGCCTGCCTTTTATAGAGTCTATCAGAAGATTAAAATAGTTCTCATTAAAATGGCGTTCTCCTCCTGCTCATGTTTCATCAGTTTGCATAACTCACCCAACTCCATGCTCCAGTTACCAAGCACAGCGGGCACGAACAGATTGGGGGACAGCTCCCGGGAAGTCTCGGGACCAGTATGGGAGGCCCGCAGGCTCCCTGCCGGCGCTCACCGGCGGCAAGCAATGACGTTTACAGTAGGGGGCATGCAAGAGGCAGCCGATGGATGGTTCTCATCATTGATGTTTCTATCTCTCTCTCCCTCTCCCTTCCTCTCTGAAATCAATAAAAATATATTTACTTTTTTTTAAAGAAATCTTCCCAGAACTAAAAGACATGAGTTTCTGGATTGAAGAGGCCTACCCTTCAATACCCTCAAGGGCATAAGGCAAAATACTGGTGTAGAAACCTACCATGATGGGATCTAAAAACATTGGGAGCAACAAAAATAGTCCAAAAAATTCCAGGACAAAAAACAAAACAAAAACACAACATTCTATTGATAAAGAAGCAGAATCAATCCCAGCTTCCTAATAGCAATGCTGGGATCTATAAGACAATCCGTCCAATTTTGAGGGGAAATAATTTCACATCTAGAATTCTGTAAATACATATGATGGTAAGATGAAGAAATTTTCTGTCATGAAATGTCTCAAACTTTAGCTCTCATTCATCCTTTCTGAGAAAGCTCCTTGGGGATGTGTTCCACTAAAACAAGAATATGAACCAAGAAAGAACACAGAGGGACCTAAGCGGGGGGGGGGGGGGGGGGGGGGGATGGAAGTTTCTGGAGGATGTTGAAGAAAGAACCCAGAGTTACAACTGTGTGAAGAAAGAACCCAGAGTTACAACTGTGTAGCATGTTTAGAAAATGACTAAACTGGAGCAGCTCAGGAGACTTAAAGTATAAAATCGGTAGATGATTTAGTAATTCCATAGGAAACTAAGCAGACAAACGAAAACAGACTTTTTTCTAACTCCGAGGAAAACAAGTAGGGCAAGAAAGGAAATATCGTGGTAGCCTGTATGGCTCGGCTACAAATAACTTTTAGAAGGTGATAATAATAATGTTGACACAAAATACTACTAAGCTAACCAAAAATTATAATGCAATCATCTTGAAGGAAAACTGGGAGGAAAACCTGAGTGTGTGGTTAATAGGGAGCAGAAGAGAACTAAGCCAGCATCTTCCAGTGGGATGGTAAGAGAGTAAAGCCTAGAACTGAAAAAATCAAAAGTAACAGGGGATTCAGAGGTAGGAGGTCCAATACCTACAGAAACAGCTCCAGTGAATGCCTGAGCCTGGACAAAGGCCCTGCAAATCAAACCCCACTGAGCCCAGTTAACCCATTAACTGCTTATGGCTGTCGGCTCAAATTAGCACAGTATGCTTTATATATAGATAGATATCTATTTTATTATAGATATATATCTCTTAGTTTTTCTTTCTGCAGTATAGCATAGAGCCAAATGAAATCTTAGTCATATTCATATTTGAGATGGTGGAATTGTCAGTTTTCACCTTTCAAAAGATTCAGATATTTGTATCTGATTTTGAAGACGAACTTAAGTCCAAAAGAAGTGCTAAGATGGCCTCTGGGCAGTGAGAAATGGGGAGAAGGGGACAGGGAAGTCTGGTGCTAATGACACCTGGAGTTTTCTGACTTTTTAACCAAATAGCTCTATAACTCTCATAAAAATAGCTTATGTTTTTAAGAAAAGTGATTTCTCCCTGGCTGAGCCTACACTACACAGCAATGGGTTCTGTTTGCAAAACAGAGGCTGTGCCTTTATTTTTGTTGTTCACGAAGCTCCCTGTACTCAAAGGCTTTCGGCATTTGCCCAGGGCAGCCCACAGTGCTTCTGTCCCCCGCTGTGGGTCAGTTATTTCCCTTATCATGGGTTCTTTGCTTAAAAATTCTGCTGATCAACCACTTGGTCATTTCCCCCAGCCTAATTCTAAAAATAAATGACTCTCTACTGATTAAACGCTATCTCTACAGTGGTCTTGCAGACCCAGCGTAATGACACATTATTAATTAGAGGCTCGATGCATGAAATTTGTACGGGGGGCAGGCGGGGCAGGGGTCCCTCAGCCCAACCTGCACCCCCTCGAAATCCGAGACCCCTCAGGGGATGTCCGACTGCCAGTTTAGGCCCGACCCCCACGTGGCAGTCGGACATCCCTCTCGAAGTCCAGCACTGCTGGCTCCTGTTGCCCGCCTGCCTGATCGCTCCCAACCACTTGCCTGCCTGCCTGATTGCCCCTAACTGCCTCTGTCTTGGCCCCCATTGCGGTGGCTTCATCCAGAAGGACATCCGGAATGACATCCAGAAGGTCATTCAGCTGTCTGGTCTAATTAGCATATAATGCTTTTATCATTGTAGATAATAATAAAAAAATAACTAGATAAAATATTTTTTTAAAAAACTAAATAAATATAAAGAAAAACTTTCTACAATACAGCATATAGCCAAATGAAACTTTAGTCGTATTAGTATTTGAGATAGTGGCATTGTCAATTTTAAAAGATTCAAATATTTGTATCTGATTTTGAAGATGAACTTAGGTCCAAAAAAAAAGTGCTAAAATGTGATCTCCAAAGGTGGGGGGGGAGGGGGACTCTCTAGCTCTGTGATGTTTAATGCAGAATTTCCCAAGACAAAAACACAGCCTGCTACAGGACCACCCTCCGCCCTGTGAGGGCCTGATTCCCGGCCAGCTCCCCAGTTCACCGAGAGGAAGTGAGCGCCCAGGGGAGCGGAGCACCTGTTTCGCACCCCAGGCTCCCTCCCCAGGCTCGCCTTCCAATGGAAGTGACTATCATCGTATGCGCAAACAGATAACCGCTGGAATAAAACTCCGGGCGCTGTTTCAGCCTGTTCCCTGTGTTAGCTCCTTTAATCCTCCAGCAGCCTTAAGGTGGGGGCGCCTGAGGAACCTGAGCTTTAGTAGCAACCCCAGAACTTCCTCTCCAGTGAATGCTGAGCCTGGACAAAGGCTCTGACAATCAGCCCCCACTGAACCCAGTTAACCCATTTACTGCTTGCCGGGAAGTAATGGCCAAAGGGGAAAGATCCCCAGAGAGAGCTTTGCCATCAGGATCCTTTCCCTCCTGAGGGCAGGGAATTTCGGGGAGAGGGGGAGAAACGGTTCTATAGTTCTGACATCTGCCTGATCACTGTTGGAAACACACTTTAGAGCAGGAACGGTGCCCTCTGCCACCTGTGCAATGCACAGGGCAGCCAAGCAACTTCCACCGCGCCATCAGATTTAGACGGAGAGGAGCAGGCACTGGGTGCATGGGCGAGGCTTCTGGACTGAAAAGCTGATCAGCAGCAAAAGGCTGAAGTTCAACCGTCTGAAGCCCCCGGTCCCCCAGAGCACTGTTGCCCTCCCTGCTCCCTGGGCTCAATCAGCCACCCCTTGGGAGGCTTGGGTGGGGGGCGGCCTGGCCAAGACCTGCCCTGATCTGGAATGACAGGTCCCTGGGCCGGAATTCCAGGCCACTTGCTCGGGGACCTTCAGAGCAGATCTTGAGGTTTGGGGGACACACACACACACCCCCAGCTGGCCCTGGGACGTCTCCAAGTCCTAGCACCCGGGCTGAGACGCGGGCTCCGGGGCCAGAGCAGCCAGGTCTGCAGGAGCCCGCAGCACCTGAGCCTGGAGTGAGGGCAGATGCGGCCCGCAGACAAGCACCTTGTTCACCACCAGCGGGCCGGCGCCCGCCCGCCTGGCAGGGATTCTGCGCAGACCCGCCCGGTGTTCCAGAGCTCAGGACTCGGCTGCTGTCAGCGCCCCCACCGTCACCGTCAGCGCCCCCAGGCCTCGCTCCCCGCGCCCCCGCGGGCGGAGCGGGCACCTCGGACGGGGCGGGGCCGCTGCCTCCTCCCAGGCGCCCCGCCCGCTCTCACCGGCCGCCAGTCCCTCCGGCTCCGCAGCCGCGCCCCGGCCGCCCTGCACCTGGCTCAGCCTGTCCCCCGGCCCCGGGGCGGGAGGTCCTGGGGAGCCGGGCTGGGGTTGCACCCCCCTTACAATCCAGGCGCGGGCGGGGGGGGACCAGAGGCGAGATCCCTCCAGCTCTGTGCACCCCAAACCTGCCACCGGCGGGGAGGGCACCGCGCGCGGCTGCCTCTGGACCCGCCGTTCCCCGCCCGCTGCTCTGCGGTTAACGGGCCACACGGGCGCCGTAGCGATTACGGATCCGCGACCACCGGCTTCTCCTCCCGCCCCTGCGGCCGTGCCTCAGCCACCCCGGCCCCCAGACCGCGGGGAACGTGGGGAGCAGGTGGGGAGGGACCCCAGCCCGCTCCTCCCGCGCGCTCCTCCCAAGCGGCCCTCCCGGCGCTGGAGACCGGGTGCCGGGCGCGCCTGGAGCGGGCCGCCGGGCCGGACACCGCGGGCATTTTTGGTGGAAACCCAGACGCTCGTTTATAAGAGGCTGGAGGGGCGGCGGGAGGACCGAGAAGGGCGATAAAGGAACCTCGAAGAGAAAGGGGGGGTCTGCGGAGGGAGCCGCCTGGGGACCCCCGAGACCCGCGCTGGGAGCCGAGAGGGGCGCGCGCTCCCCAGGAGGGGCTCCCGCCCCGGGGGGTGGGGGGCGCACATCGGGGAAGGGCTGGGCAGGTCCTGGGGCCTCACAAGCTTTTGTGTCCCAGCGGGAGCCTGGCGCCCCTCACCGCCAACCAGGTGCGGGCCGGGGGGAGCAGGGGAGGAAAGCCCCAGAGTTTTACACCTGCCGGAGCTGCGGGCTCGGACGCCCCTCCCCCAGCCGCACCGCGTCCGCGGGACTCTCTCCCCGCACCCGCCGCACGCGCCCCCCCCCGGGTCCTCGGCGCCGCCGGGGGGGGGGGGTGGAGGGAGGGCGCGGGGTCCGCCGAGACGCGCGCGGACGGATGCGCAGGGGGAGCCCGGGCGGGCGGCTCACCCCGCTTCCCGTGCCCCGCGCCCCGCGCCCGCTCGCCCCACGCCCGCTCACCCGGCGCCCCGCGCCCCGCACCCGCTCACCTCGCTCGCTGGCCTGGAGGAAGCGCACGATGTCCTCCAGGTCCAGGTCGTGGGCCTCGTCGAAGCTGTAGGCGGCCGTGTGCAGGCCCTGCTCCTGGAACACCTCGTGGACGCCCTCCAGGGTGAAGAAGCAGTTGCGCTCCAGCCGGTCGTCGCTGTAGAGCAGCGCGGCGCGGCGCCACTGGTGGTGGCGGAACAGCGCGAGCAGCATCTCGCCCATCTTGGCGTAGGCGGGCGCCACGCGCGTCAGGTGCGAGTACTCGGCGTCCTTGCGCTGGAAGCCGGCGGCCAGCGCGCCCGCCGACAGCATGGGCAGGTCCCAGTGCGCCGCCAGCCGCGCCACGGGCGCCGCCGCGTACTCGCACACCGGGCCCAGCAGCAGGTCGGGCCGGGCGCCGCGCGCCGCCGCCACGCGGTCCACCAGGCTGAAGAGCGCGCGGTTGCCGCAGCCCGAGTCCTCGTAGGCCACCTGGAAGCGCGAGCCCGGCGGCAGCAGCCGCGCGCCCGTGCCGTTGGCCTCCAGGCCGCGCAGCGCGTACTCGATGGCCGGCCGCACGCGGGCCAGCGAGAACGGGTACGCGTCGTCCCGCGGCAGCAGCACCAGCACCTCGATCGTCTGCGGCGCCGGCGGCGGCGGCTCTCTCCCCCGGCGCCTCTCGCCGCCGCCGCCCGCGCCGCCCAGCGCCGCCCAGCCGAGCAGGGCGCACGCGGAGAGGGCCAGCGCCCGCAGGGACGGCATGGTGCCCCGGCCGCGCCCGCCCGCCCGGCCGCCCGCGCCCCTCCGCGGCCCGCCCCTCTCCGCGCGCCCCGGCCCCGCGCCCCTCGGGCGGGCGCGGTCCGCGGACAAGACGCCCCTTCGCTGCCTCGCCAACAGACAGAGAGGAACAACAGTCCTTCTTGCAATGTCACTCGTTTAAAAAAAGAAGAAGAAGAAGAAGAAGTTCAGCGGGTGTAAACCTGCACGCCTGTCCCTATTTACACATACAGACTTATTATAAACATACATCCATAGTCGCCCTCCCTGTATAGACACTATGTTGCTTAGAGGTGGCCTCTACTTGGGCGTTGCTAAGGTGGCTGTTGAGAGCGTATTTGTAAAAGAAGAAGAAAGTTCGACTTGTCCGAGTGCTTGGAATGGACGGTGCGTGTCCCCCGCGTTTGATCTCATTGATTCGCGCCGGCGCCCGGGTCCATGGCCGGCGTTTAAGTAGCGAACGGCGTGGCCGCGGCGGGCGCGGGGCGCGGGGCCGGGCTTGTGCGGGCGGGGGCGGGGGCGGGGGCCGGGCCGGGCCCGGGCGCGCTCATTAGCATTCTGACATCAGGGCTCCTCCCCGCACCCCTCCTCTCCCACCCTCCGCCGTCCCTCACCCCGCTCCCCCGGAGCCCGGGGCCTCCCCTCGTTCCCTGGAGGCCGCCCACGCCCGCGCCCTGGGAGCCCGCACCGCGCCGCCCACCCCGCACCGCCTCTCCGGCCCCGCACGGCCCCCCAGCGCCCGGCTTTGCAAAGGGAAACGCTTCCCAAGTGCAGGATGCGCGCAGGCACCCCACGCCCTCCACGTGCAAAAACACAGGCTGGAGAAGGAGCGGTCCCGAAAGTGGTAGTTTCCGTGCAAAACGCCGTGGGTCCGACTCGCTCTCGCCTCTTTCCCCCCCTCCCCCGCTCCCTGACACCCTCCCTTCGCTGTCCCCGGGCCCAAGGCGAGGAAGCCGGGACCTGGGACCCTGAGCCGGAGGCTGGACCGCGGATCCCGGGGCGCCCCCTCCCCGCGCCCAGGACCCCTCCCCGGGCACCCCGGGCACCCCGGCCCCCTCCCCCGGCAGCGCCGGTCCCCCGGGTGGCGCGTGGCGGGATGCCCGGCCCCGCGCACAGACCCGCGGCGCGGAGCAGGACAGCCAGCCGTCACCCGCGAGCAGGAAAGCGAAACCTGTGGCTCCCAACGGCGAGCGAAGGGCCCGGCTTCTCGGGCGGCCAGGAGCCAGGGAAGCATCCTCGCGGCGCCCTCCGGGCTGGTGAGCTAGCCAGGTGACCGCACAGCGAACTCCGGGCTGGGCGTGACCAGGTGACCGCCCAGAGCCGTCCCCGGACCGTTACCCGGACCGTTACCCGCCGGTCCCGGTGCAGGCGCCCGCGCCGCGCCGCTCCGCCCCGAGCGCTGGGCGGTCCACGGCATCGCCTCCCGAGCGCGCCGGACGCTGTGCTCCGGGTCCTGCCGCGCCGGGCACGGTCCGCCTCGGACCCGCTCCGCCGCCGGTCTCGCCGGGGAGACGGGGCTGGGAGCGGCGCGGAGCCGCCCGTGGCCCGGAGGCACCCGGACCCTCCGCGCGGGGACCCGCTGAGGTGTGTGCCGTGTGGACGTGCGGCCTGGAACGGGAGGATTCCGGCACCCGAGCCCCGCGACTTAAAATCAAAGGGAAACGTTTGAACCGGCCTTGGGGTGCCGGCCGCGTCCCGCTGCACAGACTGCATTCGCCCGCGGCGCGCGCCCCCTGCCGGCAGGAGCTGGAGCCAGCTAGCGCTCCGCAGCCCGGATCCCGGCATCGCGGGTGGGTTTGTCCGCGTTCCTTTGTGCAAACATCCGGGCCCCGGAGAGCCATCGCCCACCTCTCCCTTGGGACCCTGGAAAGGCCAGTCGGAGCTCCCAGAGATGTGGCATCTTCGGGCACCGGCGCGCGCCACCGCTGGCAGCACCCTCCCCTCCCTCCAGGTCTTCCTGGGGCCCAGCACCTAAGGACGGGTGACTTTCCCCCTCTGGGTCACGCGCACGTCAGAGTCTGCACTGTGACCCCTGACGGAGGGGCTCCGACCCCTGGCGACCTCTCGTTCACTCCAGCAGGGCCCCTAAGCAGGAGCAAAAGAGGCGTCTGTCTGCACAAAACTGAAAACCAAAGCGCGGTCATGCCCACAGGATGGCCGTGGAGACTGAGAGCTTCGCGGCGATCAAACCCCCTAAGCTCCGGGGAGAGAGGCAGGGAGGCCAGCAGGAGGAGAGGGGGGGAGGAAGGAAATGGAGAAGGAAAGAAGGAAGGAAGGAAAGGAAGGAAGGAAGGAAGGAAGGAAGGAAGGAAGGAAGGGAGAAGGAAGGGAGGGAGGGAGGGAGGGAGGGAGGGAGGGAGGGAGGGAGGGAGGGAGGGAGGGAGGGAGGGAGGGAGGGAGGGAGGGAGAACAATGGCTACATCCAAGGGGTTTTATGGATTCCCAAATTGGTTGCCAGGAACCAGGGTGTCCTGTTACCGCCGGCTGTGCCCTGGGTCTGGGGAAGGCGGCCAGTGGCCACAGGGCTCTGCAGGCTGGGGAGCCTGGGGTTTCACTGACACTAGGAGGGTGCATGCCTCTCCCCACCCCCACCCCCATAACCTCTCCCCCCTCCTCCAGGCGCTGCCTGCGTCCAAGGTCAAGCGCAGGGCAGGGGGTGTGGGCACGGAGTGTGGGCAGAGTGAGCCCGGTCCTGCTGGCCTCGGGATTGGAGCCCTCAGCTTCCAGCTGGCCCCTCCAGAGCACCAGGCCCCGGGGAGCCCCCACCTGGACGGCAGAACCAGCAGAGCCAGGGCCACTGCTCTCGCGGACGCTCAAAGCACCCAAAGGGCAGAAATGATGATTTTTTTCCCCCAAAAGGGGGGAGAGGGGTTCCAATGAAAACAGGCCATAGGAATACCCACCCAGTGGTATAAGTACACAGTTTAATTTCATGCGCTCGTTTACTTCCCACCAAACTGGACTTTTCCCACGCAGCGGACGGCTGTGTGAACACTGAGTTCTCCCCTCCTAAGGCTGGAAAGCCTTTGGGGCCTGAAGGATATCCACGGCCTGTTCAGTACTCTCACCCCCGAGAGCAGTTCCGTGTGGACCTGGGTTAGCGATAAAGCGTGTCCCACCTTAGGCACTGGGTCAGAGGGACAGAGCTGACTTCCACTTTCAGTGATAACATCCTTTATATCAAAAACTTACTTTGAGTGACGTTTTGAGAACATACAGCACCGTAAGATTACTAATATTTTTATAATGGGCTTTTTGCAACATTATAAGCGTGAAGATAAATTAAACTCAGAAAGAAGGGGGAAATGCTTAAATAACTTGTCCCTTAGGTTCAACTTTTAAATATTATCCCTTTCCAATCTGTAAAATACTGAAATGGGAGGCGGGGGGAGGGAGGAAACCACTTTTTTAACTCTCTAAGAATTGTTCCCCTGTTCCCTGAATGAATTCTTTCAGGCTACAATTGTTGAATAAAAACTGAAGAAAGTTACAGGGGAACACTGCAAAATAAAATAAAATTACCCACCCCCAAAAAAAATTTTTAAAAAACAACCACCTGGGGAAATATTTGTAACCCACAGTATTGAAAGGGGCTAATTTTAGTTACAGATAGAGAAACTATTTTTAACGTTTGATAAAATTTAGTTTGGGGACCGTGTGAGTAAACACATTACTACTTCTTTAAAAAAGAAAAGAAAAAGAAAGAAAAGGAACCCTTAAAAACAATGTTAGCCCTACACCTGATGTGACAGACACTAACGCTTTTTTATAGGCTTTGGAGGTGTTTTCATCAATAACCACAAACCATATCTTTTAGCTTTTACGTTGCTAAATGCGGTGGCACGTTTTCTGTACAATATCCCACTGCTTGTTTCTCACTCTGTGGGATAACCGCTGGCCGGCAGACAGCGTTCCAGGGAGACCTTAGCAGGCGGGTCTTTGTTAGAAATGCCATCGGAGCGCCTTCTTCACCAATTGTCGTCCGTCTGACCTTGTCCCCCAAATCCTGGAGGCGCCCTCCAAAGTGGGCAGGAGCCCTTCCACATTGTCCCAGAGCTCTCCCTCCTGCCAGCCACCCCTGCAGGCACACCGCAGCCCCCACAGAAAGCCCTTCCGCAGCGGAATTGTTGAAAACACACTCCCCCCTAGAGGCGGAACGGGTGAAACAATATTGCACAGAATTCCAGAACCTGCGTGTGCTGTAGGGAGGGCTGAGGGCGTCTTTTTCCCAGGCAGTGGGTGGTTTTGAGGGAACATTCAAGATGTGGGAGGAAACTGGATGAAAAAAATTAAAACTTCGGCTCTAGGTCTTAGCGTTCCTTAGCAGGCACTCTGTTCATTGCCCCATCGTTTGGTTTGGTTTTAATACAAATCTCAGATTTTTATTTTATTTTATTTTATTTTGCCAGCACTAAAAATAATAGTGATCACGTGTTGTTGTTTTTTCTACTTAAATTTATGATTCAGTTTCATCGGGAACTGCAGTCAAATGCAACCTTGAAGGACGCTTTTGAAAACATGGCCCTGATGGGTCCCATCTGTTTGGGTATCACTGTCCTCGTAACTCTCCATCAGCCAGTCTTACTGTCACTTCCTTGGAGGTGCTCCGAGACCAGGTGACATGAGAAGGACTTCCGGGAACACAGAGCCGGCCTGTGCTTTAACCTGAGCATCAGAGTGAGCTTTCTCAGATTTGCAAGCCGCACGAAGAATCCCCCGTCGCTGGCTGATGGGCACATTGTTTAACGTAGGTTATTACAGCCACAAAAACAGGGGAGCGGCCTCAACTTCACGCACACCAGTATTGACAACATGTATTATAGTTGGTTTATTCAGTCGTACCCTGCATTATTCCAGAAAGGGTTTGGAGACACACACTTAAGAAGAAATGCTAGACAATTCCCCTCAGGCCAAATGCACAGCCAGAGTCCGACCCTCTTGGGCCCATGCTGTTCCCCGGGCCCTTACTGAGACTCCGGAGCCTCAGCAGTTTTCTCCCCATCCAGAGTTCGCAGTCACACCCCGTTTTCTTTCCCTTTTCTGGGAGGGTGTCTGCGTGGACCAGGCCCGGAGCGGTACTCCAAGGAGACAGGAGGCATCCAGAAGCCTCGTGAACACGTCCTGAGGCCATCAGCGAGGCTCTCTGACCCTGTTTCCTCGCTTGTCTTCAGTCTTCTCCCGTCTGACACGGAGGGCGTGTCGTCGCCCCGGCGTGGCAGAAGGAAGGAGGAGAAGGGATGGACGCCAAGTCCTTCAAGTACAGGGGGACGTGAGCACATGGCAGACCTGTAGTCCCTTAAATGCCTGTAAAGAGTATTACACCAAGTCGGTGTTCAGTAAAGGCCATGAAATAAAGGAATGACTTCAAAACCCAAAATGATTGGCTACGTGTGACTTGTTTGGAAGCGGCTGTTGTCCAATCACAACAGACCTTATTTAGTCATGCTGGTTTGCTGAAGGTGGCTACTGAGGGGGGGACCACTTGGCAATTACTTTGAGATTAGCCCTGGGTTCCCACACTCAGGTGTTTGCTGGTAAGCCTGAGACAAGAGCTGGTTCAGTATTCTTTCCTCTCTCTCCATAGTTCACAAGGACAGCAGGCGCTCAGCTCCCTCAAGGAGACAGGTACATCAGAGTGATTACGGGAAAAATAAACAAACAAACAAACAAACAGGAAAATATAGAAGTGGCATGCAAAGGGTCAGGCCAAGGAGGATGAGGGAAGGAATAAGCAGAATATATGGACACAAAAGAGGATTGTACTAGAAGGAATGTATTTAATTTCTAGGTCTCGTGTATTATTAATAGTGACAGTGTCCTAAGTACACAGGCTACAAAGATGTCAGGCCCGGGGTGTAATGTTCTTGTTTCATTCCAACCTTTCAGACATCCGCAGTGCGTCAGGAGCTGTGGGTTCCAGCTGAAGCCGGTTGTAGGGGACATTTGTTTTGCCTGGAGACGTGACTTAACTCTTTGTGATAGTCAGTCGTGCTATGACAGCCAAATGGGCTACGTCTAATAGGAACTTGAGCAGGACAAAAATATATTCCATTTCAAAAACATCTTACAAAAATAATTTCCTGGTGTCATGACATCAACATATTGAACACTGCATGCTCTACATTAACCATCATTAATCCATGAGAATATGAACTCCATGAGAGCTAGGATTTTTTTTCCTTTAATCCTGCATTCCCTCCTTCAAGAATGATATATGAAGTAGGCACTTAAAATTTTATTTCACCAATGATAAGTCCAAAATAAAAATTAGCATATAGATTAGCATATAGGAGAAAATTTACATGTGTATGTAAATTCATATACATATAAACTTTTTAAATAATTTTCAGAATATTCAAGTATTATCCTGTTGGATTTCTGATTATGCAAAGACTATAAGAAGCCAAAGATCTTAAATACCAACTTTGAGGTCTTGACACATTGCTATACCAACTCCTCATTACTTAATTCTTGATTGTTTCTTTGCTAATGAAGAAAATGCCAGATCCAAAAAAAAAAAAAAAGATAAGAACATTATCTTTTGTAATGCTGTGAACAGAAATTAAAGGTGATGAGGGAAATTTTTGTTACCACCATTGTACAATGTTGGGAGATATCATTTTTTATTTCTTTCCAGTGAGCACTTTCCACTAGGTCTTAGATCTTGGCTAGCTGATGCCTGAGACTAAAATAGAATAGAATGCCACGAGGAAAAGATCATGAAAATTCTTAACATTTGTCTTCTTACATTTGGGGTGATCATGTTGTTGACATTAAATTTCACTCTGACATTAGTGGAGAAAATAGTTTCATCAGGCTAACATTATTTCTTTTCTTTTTTCTTTTTTTAATAGCTATGTGTTTACTGCCATTTTGTTATTTATATATTTTGTCTTTTCTTCTTTTTAAAATATGTTGATTTTAGAGAGAGAGGAAGGGAAAGTGAGAGAGAGAGAGAAACATTGATGAGAAAAACAAAAACATCAGTCTGCTGTCTACTACACGCCCCCTGACCGGAATGAGACCGGCAAGTTCTCGGTGCATGGTTCCATGCTCAATCACTGAGAAACACTGGCCAGCCTCTCACTACTATTTTTAAAGAAGACCCGTGAACATTACTTTTTTTTTTTAATGTTTAAAATGGCATTGTTGACAAAATTATATGGGTTTCAGGTGTACAATTCTATAATACATCTGTATACCGTATTGTGTGTTTATCACCCTGAATCAAGTCTCTTTCATCACCCTCTATCCCCCTTTTACCTCCCCCAAACCCCTATTTCCCTCAGGAAATCACCACACTGCTGTGTGAGTCTGTGAGTGGTTTTTTCTTTGCTTAATCCCCTCATCTTTCCCCCAGGACCCCACATTGTTATTTTCCAATTGTTGGTGACTCCTTTGGCAGTAGATGTTCTTCGCTCTTCATCCTTCCTACAAAAATATTCTTTTCAGCCTTTCTTTCCTTTCCCTGTGCTCACTGCTAGGGTGGCGTGGAGCAGCGGGAGGGGGTAACAGATTATTTTAACTCAAATGTGTCGTTTTATAGGCTCTTGGAAGTCTTGAGGTATGACATGGAAATGACTTTCCACTTGGGCTGTTTCTTATATTCAAGTGTATGTACGTGTATAAAGCATCTCAAGTTGTAACTCATTCCTGTGCTAGTGAATCGCTTTGGTGTTGTTTCTAACCTCAGGCAGAAAATTTTTTATTTCAACTCTTGGCACATTCAATATCAACCTGCAAGGTTCTTGTCTTATTTCAATTTCAATTTCTTCTCTTGGTTGCTGTCTTCATTCCTTTTACTCCATAGGACTCCTTTGTTGTTAACATATGCTGCAGAGGGGTTTATATTATTGAAAGAGTATTTCTTGTGCATGCATGCATTATTTCAATATAGAAATAGTATTATGCTATTTCCTATTTTTACAGAGAGTGACATGGATAGATCTTAACTATTAGGTAAAAAATTATTACTTTGGTTTTGTTTAGTTTTTAGAACTAGTGATATTTTTTCAAACTTGTTTGTAGAATAATTGACAAATATAATTGAACAACTTGTGTGATACACATTGTGGGATATTTACAAAGACCAAGACAATTAGCACATACATCACCTCATATAGTTAGCTCTGTATGTGTGTGTGTGTGTGTGTGTGTGCATGGTGAACAGGCCTAAAGTCTACTCTCAGCAACTTTTCAAGCAGCCAATACCACATTACTAACTGTAGTCACCATGCTGCACTATTGACCCTCAGAACTCCTTATAAGTGAAAATTTACACTATTGACTTACATCTCCCTACTTCCCTACACTCCCCCCCGGCCCAGTGCCTGCCAACCACCATTTTATATATGGAATCAACTACTTTTTAATCCCACATGTGATACCGTACAATATTGGCCTTTCACTGCCTGGCTTCTTTCACTTTGCACAATACCCTTTATTTTCTCTCATGTTGTCCCAAATGTCAGCATTTCCTTCTTTCTGTGGCTTAATAATGTCCCGTTGTATATTCGTTGCAATACCCCATTGTGTGTGTGTGTGTGTGTGTGTGTGTGTGTGTGTGTGTGTGCCCCATTTCCATGATCCACTCGCCAGGAGGACGCGTGGGCTGCTCCATGTCCTTGCTGTTGTGAATAGTGTGGTTGTGCACACGGGAGCGCAGGTGTCTCTTCTGAGATTCTGACTTCATTTCCTTTGGGTAGACACCCAGGGCCAGGATGCTGGGTCATGTGCTCGTCCTAGTTTTTGAATTTGGAGGAACTGCCACTGCAGTGTGTAAGGGCCCCCTTTTCTCACCCCGGCTGTCGGTTACCGCTTGTCTGTTCCGGAAGAGCATCTACAATATCCTGTGCGAAAATGGTGAGTATCGAGTCACCTAGGTCAGTGGTCGGCAAACTCATTAGTCCACAGAGCCAAATATCAACAGGACAATTGAAATTTCTTTGGAGAGCCCAATTCTTTAAACTTAAACTATATAGGTAGGTACATTGTTATTAACGTAATTAGGGTCCTCCTAAGCTGGCCTTTGCTAAAAACTCAAGGGGCCAAAGAGCTGCATGTGGCTCTCGAGCTGCAGTTTGCTGACCCTGGACCTAGGGGAAGAGGTATGACTCTCTGGCCAAAACCTGAAGCCAAGCAGGACAAGCCCCTTTTTCCTAACTAAAAATCTTAATTTAATTAGATTTTTCACCTAATTGTTAAGATCTATCCATGTCACTCTCTGTCATCCATACCCTACTCTGTCATCCTTATGAGGGCTCTATCCCCAAGGCCATTTCATGGTCTAATATGATCGCTGTAGCTCCAGCTTCAGTCCTATTCATAGACGCCCATTGATGCGCGCAAGACCTATTTGGTAGACGCCCATTGCCGGTCCTTTGTCTGCACCTGGAGCTTCTCTGTCTCCACACGGAGGTGGAGCCTGAGAGCCCATGACCTCAGTGCTCCCAAGGCTCCTGGGCTGGCTGCCAGGTCCTGCAGCGGGAGGAGCCAGGCCACGTGTGGCCACAGCCCTCAGGGAACAGCCAGGCCACGTGTGGCCACAGCCGTCAGGGAGGAGCTGAAGGCTGAGAGCCACATCCAGTTTGCAGAGCGTGAGTCAGGGCCTGATGGCAGGTGCAGGTTGGGAAAGAAAGCCTTTGGCTTTCGGAGTGGGAGAGGGTGCTGCCCGCTGGCCAGACTTGTCCCCTAAGCTGGGTGCTCACAAGCAGGACTGGACGCTCAAAAGACCAAAACAAACACACACACACACACACACACACACACACACACACACACGTCCACTCCAAGCAGAAAAGACCGAGTTCTGCTTCACATCTATTTCATGTTATTCTCCAGGGACATGGATAGGGTATGATGCCATTGGCTGTTTCCTGTTGTTACCATCAAAATGGCAGGCAGACCCCTGCCAGCCCTCTGCTCATTAATGTCGCTGGCATTGAAGTTCCATGGAGACCAAATGTTATGTTCCTCCCCAATCGGACACTGGAGCGATATTTTTAATACAATTTTAAATATATTTTATTGATTTTTTACAGAGAAGAAGGGAGAGAGATAGAGAGCTAGAAACATCAGTGAGAGAGAGACATCGACCAGCTGCCTCCTGCACACCCTCTACTGGAGATGTGCCCGCAACCAAGGTGCATGTCCTTGACCGGAATCGTACCTGGGACCTTTCAGTCTGCAGGCCGACGCTGTACCACTGAGTCAGTGTTTCCCAAACTTCTCTCATGATGAGAATCACCTGGTGGAGTTGTTAAACTACAGATTCCTGAATCCCAACTAAGAAGTGCTAAACTAGAATTTTTGAAAACATATAGGTAAAATTGTATACTTAACTAGTGCTCTAAGCTTTTACCTATAAGTTCCCAAAAATTCTAGTTTAGCACTTCTTAGTTGGGATTCAGAAATCTGTAGTTTAACAACTCCACCAGGTGATTCTCATCAGGAGAGAAATGTGGGAAACATTGCTGGATTGCTGGGAGCTTATTTGGGCCAAACTGACAACGGCTGGGCAAGGAAATCTCCAGGAGCTGAGAAAACACTCCAGGACCAGGAGGGGGTTGGAGGAGGGTGCAGCGGAGTTGATACATCAGAACTAGAGGGGGAGCCCAAGCCGGTATGGCTCAATGGATGGAGCATACTGAAAGGTCCCAGGTTTGATTCCAGTGAAGGGCATGTACATTGGTTGTGGACACGTCCCCGGTGGGGGGGGGGGGGGGTGTGTGCAGGAGGCAGCTGGTCGATGTTTCTCTCTTATGGATGTTTCTAACTCTCTATCCCTCTCCCTTCCTCTCTGTAAAAAATCAATAAAATATATTTTTTTTAAAAAGAAAGAAAGAACCAGAGGGGGAGGTGGGAGGAAGGTCACAGGAAGCCCTGGGTGGTAGGTTAAGGGGGCGGGGCAAAGCAAAGTGGGGCAGTCTCTGAAGCTGAGTCAGGAGTCAAGGACAGCTGACAATCCACACTGCCAGCACGTGGAGACGGCATTTCCGGGAGCCAGACAGCAGTGAGGGCTCTGTGAGCTTGTGCTCCGGTGCGGCTGTGCCTGAGAGCTCTGGCAGAGGAGACTGCCCTGGCATTCCAGAGGCTGTCATCTCCGAGGCAAAGGACAGCAGACAGGCTCCCTAAGGTGAAGACGGACCTTCGTGAAGGGAGCTGCAGGCCTCGGAGGGACCACCCGGGACCTGCTTTTCGTTAGGATTGTTCATGGTCAGACCACCCTGTGGGGTTATTGTACTTTGGGTCTCTGAGAGTGTGGGCCCACCCTGCAGGCCTCCCTGAGCCGGTCAGGTTTAGTATGTGGCCCTTCTTTGGCTGCAGAGGCAATAAAGCATAATAGCAGGCAGAGCTGCCCCTGCACCGCTAAGAGCAAGGCTTAAGTGCTCTGCGTGCACTGTCTCACCAATCCCCACCGTCACTCCACGTCCAGGTTCTCCTCAGCTCCGCTTCAGAGATGATGAAGCTGGGCTTTCAACGAATGGAGTCATTGGTCTGCCTTCACCCTGGCCATCGGAGACAGCGCTGGGATGTGAACCCAGCTGTTTAACTCGATAGCCCCTATGCCCAAGCAGCATGCACGGGCAGAGCAAGGGGGCTGGAGTCCACCAGAATGAGGGCTGAAGTTGCCCAAGTCAACTGTCACTCCAGTCTCAGAGAGCAATGGCGAGCCCCCGCCTGCCAACCCAAGTGGTGGGACCCCCCAACCCAGTAACTGTGCTGAACACGAACTGCCCTCCTTGCTTTGAGGGATAATTGTCAAAGAGTTTTCCGTTTTAGCCATTCATCTCTTTTTTTCTCATTTCTTTATTATAAAATGTAAGTACATGCGTCTATATTTTGACTCACCAAAAGGGTTAGGCAGTGCTAATAAACTAAGAGGCAAAGTCTCTACGGGGGTGGGGGTGGGAGACAGGAGGTTCCGTTTGATGACCTAAAGGTGGGCTTGGAACAGTCATGGCGAGGATCCCGGAAAATGACGACCGTTAGAGCTTTAGGACGGGAAGACTTGGCCATCCGGTCCTCACATGTCAGGGATGGAGGCCCCGGGAAGCTGCGTGAGGGCTCACTGTCACCGGACGGAACCAAGCAAACCAAGAACAAAGGCACGGTGACTCTGTCTCTCCTCGCCACGATGCAGGCTCCTGGGTTATCACACATCATGCTAAGAACTTCGAGGGGTTTTGCTCAAGCCTCCAGTGTGCAGACGTACTACGCAATGACCATTTAATGTTCGACTTCATTTTCTAAATTCAGCGCTTTATCAAGTGTCTTTTGTTTTCAATCTGCCACACTTCTTTTGCAGGGGAAGACATTTTTACTATGCACTTAACCCCATGGTTCCATTTCCATTTGATTTGTCCTCTAGTGATGGATCACTCATTTGCTTGGAAACCCCTGTTTCCTGGTCTCGTGAGCAGAACTTCTCAGAGGGGGTCATTTTGAAGCAGCCAGGGTTATGCACATCAAACAGACACTGGGTGACACATCGGTCACATGTCCAGCTACTGGGCTTTGGGGCAAGACTCACATTGTGTAAAATTGTGTAAAATTTACACTTGGGTAGCGTAGACATAGTCCGTCACATAAATTCAGAGGCCTCTTGTTTCTATGCAAAGACAATGAAGCAAAATAATGGGTTGGTTTATTCTTCTTTTGAACAAGGAAAAAAAAAAAAACATGAAAATCCAGTATTTAAAAAAAAAAAAAAAAAATTGCAACCGGCAAAGAAAATCCAGTATTATCGGGGAGTGAGGGCGGTGTCCTCAGAGGGTACAGAGCCTCGGGCCTCAGAGGCGCACGCCCTGTGTGGATGCTGTCAGGAACTGGGCACCTGCTGGGCATGCGCACAGAACTGGGGCCCGGGAGCCCTAGCTGGTTTGACTCAGTGGATAGAGCACCGGCCTGCGGACTGAGGCAGGTCCTGGGTTCGATTCTGGTCAAGGGCACATGCCTGGGTTGTGGGTTAGACTCTCCAATGTGGGGAGTGCAGGAAGCAGCTGATCAATGATTCTCTCTCATCACCGATGTTTCCTGACTCTCCCTCTCCTTTCCTCTCTGAAATCAATTATATATATATAACAGAATTGGGACCGGGGCATCTGTGGAATGTTTGTGGCCAGGAGGGACAGGCTTGTTTTCATCGGGAATGGTGAGGTGACAGACAGGCAACTCCTCTGAAAGGAGAGTTTATTACTTACATTTCTATGAGAAGGGGCAGGCCCTCCGCGCAGGGCCACATGGGAAGCACCATAGTCCCTCCTCAGGAGGCAGAGGAGCAAAGGAAGGAGAATGGCCAGAGCCTTCTCTGTGGACTCGGACGGACGGAGGGGTTGACAGACAAGTTGGAGCACATTCAGGACGGAATTCTGTGAGACTGTGAGCTGTAGGCGCGCTCTCCAGGTGTCTGGTGCCTGGGGTCAAGCAGGAGGATCTTGGTTGGGTGTGTGAGATGAATGAGGGCTGTGGATTGGCTGGTCTGTGTGTTTGTGAGATGAATGAGGGCTGTGGATTGGCTGGTTTGTGTGTGTGTGTGAGATGAATGAGGGCTGTGATTGGCTGGTCTGTGTGTGAGATGAATGAGGGCTGTGGATTGGCTGGTTTGCATGTGTGAGATGAATGAGGGCTGTGGATTGGCTGGTTTGTGTATGAGAGATGAATGAGGGCTGTGGATTGGCTGGTTTGTGTCTGTGAGATTAATGGGGGCTGTGGATTGGCTGGTTTGTGTATGAGAGATGAATGAGGGCTGTGGATTGGCTGGTTTGTGTCTGTGAGATTAATGGGGGCTGTGGATTGGCTGGTTTGCAATGGAAGGTGACCTCACAGGAGAATCGCTGGCTATCTCTAGGAAGCAGCTAGCTGTGAAAGGTGGTCTCTCCCCGGCCAGCAAGGCCTCTGACATGTTATAAAACATACAAAGTAAACAGCATGATAAGTACAGAAGATAACCGTTACACAAGTTGTTTTTAGACAGTTAACCAAAAATGAAATGTGCTGATCAGCAAAACCTGTCACAGTTGCTAGAAGCTGAAAACAACCTAATGGTCCCTAGCTAAGGGAGCAAGAAACCCTGACATACACACAGTGAAACATGAAACGGGTGTTTCCAACAGTGCTGCTGAGAATAAGGTGTTCAACATACATGAAAATGTAAATGTCCTATAAGGTCTGCTTTTCTGAAGAAAATGGAGAGTTGTTTACAAGCACAGAAAGGAGAGACTGGGGAGATAATGCCTAAGAGGTGGTCCATAGTTATATGGCTTGTGAGGCAATAGGTGATTTATTTTCTTCTTACTCCTTATTTGTGCTCTTAAAATCTCTATAATAAGCAAGTATTGTTTTATAAAACTGGGAAAATAAAAATATTCATTTTTATAATGCTGGAGTTTCTTTCCCCAAAGAAATGTTCTCCTCTGGATCCTAAGCTCCTAGTCTCTTTGGGCCTCCACCCAGGGATGAATCAGCTGCACTATTTCCAGTCCTCATGTCACTGCTTCAAGCCTCACAGACAGCACATCTGACTGGCCTCATCCGGACCCCTGTCCAGCCCGAAGCCAGGGCTGAGGGTGCAGAGGAGCGGGCGCTGTGATAGGCAGCTCCACAAAGACGGCATTCCGGAAAGGAAAAGGCAGGGACAGGGACCAAAAGGAGGCCGCAGGGTGCTGGACACCAATCGTCAGTTACCATGACGGTGGCACACCGTGACCGTGACCATGGCTGCAGGAGAAAGTCCTACCATCGGCAGCATTCACAGAAGAAACATTTCTTCCTGAAGAAATGTCCAAACCATTAAAAGGATCACTTTCCACTTAAAGCAAATAAAAAGTTGCAAGGGAAACCCTCACAAGCCCTCTCCTGTTACCTCAAATTACTTCTGACGGCAGCGTTCCGGAGAGACGCACAACGTCAAATTAGGGAGATAAAAATCTCTCCACGCATAGCACTTGTAAAACGATAAAATCCAAACAAAACGACAAAAGCAATGCAATTCCAACTTGTATTGAATTAAACCTGAAATGAACTTGGCAGGTGTGTTTCTTGGACGGGGCGGCTGCTCCCGCGTGCAGGCGGCCTGTGCCCCTCGGAGCCCGCGAGGCTGTGCGGTGGCCGGCCGCGTGTTGAGTCCGTTCTCCCGCCACCCTGTCCCGTCAATCCCCCCGGGGACTTTGGGACCGAGGGCCCAGGCATGACTGGCCAAGTTGAACTAACTGCACAATTCAAAGTGGTTGACAGATGGATATTACCCAAAAACTGTTTACTGTTCTGCACCCCCTGTCACTTTGAAATGTCAGCTTTTACAGATCTTATAAGAGGAAACTTGGACATAAGTGTATTTCTTGCATCACATGATCTCACGCATCTAGGGGAAATAATGAACAACATAAACTGATGAACAGAAACAGACCCAGAGACAGGGAAGCATCGATCAGACTGTCATACCTCAGAGGGAAGGCAGGGGAGGGTGGGAGAAAGGGAAAGAAATCAACCAAAGAACTTCTGTGCATGCATGTAAGCCTAACCAATGGTCATGGAGGTGTGGGCATGCTTGGGGAGGGGTTTGGGATGGGAATGGGGGGGATGAGGACAAATATGTGATACCTTAATCAATAAAGAAATTTTTTTTTAAAAAAAAAAAAAGAGTATATGAGGTTGTACAGGGATGCAAGATTTTCCAGAGAGACCTCTCCGTCCCATGTGCCTTCCCATAGCTGCTGGGAGGGGCTGTATGTGGCTGTGGCTGCGCAGTTCTGCCCCTGGCGGAGGAAAAGGGAAAGGTGGGCAGGGTTCTCTGGACGGCTCAGGCCTCCGGCACACGCCACGGCTCTTACTGAAGCCGCCTCGCTGGGGGAACAGCACGTACCTTACAGCCCGTGCTCCCCAGGGAGAGCTAATACATCCGGGCAAGCAGCTGGAGGTCCCAGGCAGGTGCTTTACAAAATCTGGAACCGACCAGTGCAAGCAATGACATGGGCATAGGACACACGGCCAAAGCTGTTTGGAGGCTCCAAGGTAAACATAACAATAATGGGGGACTGTTCATCAGTCCCACAACTATCCTCGAAGCCCGTGCCTGTGCTTCCTCACGTGGCAGGAGGGACGTGGCAGGTGGGACTAGGTCAGGGACCTGAGAGGAGGAGAGTGTCCTGGATGACCTGGGAGGCAGTGCGGTCCAATGGAATCTAATCCCAAGGGCCCTTATCAAACAAAGGCAGGAGGAGGGTTGGGAGATGCTGGCCTGCCCCTAGAAGAGGAAGAAATGCAGGAAGCTTCTAGAAGCTGAGAAGGGGAAGGATGGCAGCCTCCCCAACACCTTGGTTTGGGCCCAGTGAGACCTCTCTTTTAATGTTTTTATTGCCTTTTTAGAGAAAGGAAGGGAGAGAGAGAGAAGCATCAACGAGAGAGAAACATCATGGATCGGCTGCCTCCTGCACACCCCCTACTACGGTAGGATCGAGCCTGCAACCCAGGCACGTGCCCTGACCGGGAATCAAACTGGTGGCCTCTTGGTTCTGGGCCAACGCTCAACCGTTGAGCTACACTGGCCGGGCGTGAGGCCCGTTTTTTTACTTCTGACCTCCAAGCTGTGAGATGATACATCCGTGTCCTAATCACAGAATTGTGAGATAACACATTCGTATCCTAAGTCACGGAGTCTCCGCTGATTATTACAGCGGTGATGTGGGATTCACAGCAGCAGAGGTGGGGAGGGTCCACCGGTGCCGTCACCAAGGAGGAGGCCCACCAGCCTGTGGCCTGAGAGCTAGGCTGGCGGGCGTGCGGGCGGGCGGACCCGAAGGAGCCGCGGTCAGGAGGGAGCACTGGCCTGCCCGCCGCACCCCGCTGCCTGGGCTGTGACCGCCATCCTGCGAACAGCCAGGGACCGGCCTGGAGGACCCGCAGGGCGAGCTGGCCGAAGGAAGTCCGTTGTTCTGCGGACTTTCCTGTCTAGGAACTGGAGGAAATTCTCTCTGGCATCACTTGGCTCCGGAGTCGGCCCCTGAGTCTGGCATCCGAGGCACTGTTTCCTGCCCCCCTGTTCTGCGTCTGAGACCTCACCCCGCAGGGATCCTGGCTGCAGCCCCAGGGGTCTGTCCAGACCCAGCCGCGGCCGCACCTCCGGCCTGCTTGGCCCTTGCCTCTGCCCTCTCCCTCAGATGGACCTCGGTGCTGGCTCCCGGCCTGTATCTGAGCAGGTCTGTGCTTTCAGACGATGCTGGGCCTTGCTGTCCATTCTCTGGGCTTCTGACCTGGTTGTCCTTGTCCTGACCACGGAGACCTGGCCCTTGCCTGCCGGGCACGTCTTGTTCTCGCTCTGTGCCATCCCCATCCCTCTGGTCCAGAGGCTGGAGCGCCCGTCCCCAGCATCTTCTTCCACTTCTACATCCTCTGTACGTAAAGAACATAAGTCTGTTTTCCCTTCATATTAGTTTCAGTATTTCTCAGAAGGCTCGCCCCCTGGCCGGTTCTCCCACCGGCTCAGTGTCACACTCCTGTCACAGGGACTGTCTTTCTCTGCTGCAGCCTGAACACCAGAGCAGCCACGATGAGTCCACTACCGACCGGGGTGCCCGAGCCAGGCGGTGCCCTCCACACACCTCCCGGCCACTCCTGGAAGACGCGGGGTGTGCGGGTTAGAGATATCAGCGCCCGGGCCTCTTTTGGGAAACACACCTTCTTTCCTCCAGAGAACTGCTCCCGGGAGCCCGTGAGGACATGCTGGCACTGAGGGTGCAGCTAACCCTTACTCTCTGCTCGCCTGGCCACGCAGCGCCACGGGAGCGGAGCTGACTCGAATGCCCCGCACACCTGCCCACCGAGACAGGCACATGCCCTCCAGTCAGGACCGAAGCATGGGCTTCCTCCACAGCCCTGTACACAGAGCCAGGGAGGAGGGGGAGGAGGAAGGGGAGGAGGAGGAGGGGGAGGAAGAGGAGAGGGATGAAGAGGAGAAGGAGGAGGAGAATGGGGAGGAAGGGGAGGAGGAGGAGGGAAAGGAAGAGGAGGGGGAGGAAGAGGAGAAGGAAGAGGAGGGGGAAGAGGAAGAGGAGGAAGGGGAGGAAGAGGAGGAGAAGAAGGGGAGGAGAGGGGGGGAGGAGAGAGAGGAGGGGGAGGAGGAGGGGGAGGAGCCTTCCTGGGAAGGAGGTGAGGGGGCACACGCAGGGCGGGAGCGGCTCTCTAACCTCCTGGGGAAGCTGACGGAGGAGAAGGAAGGAGACCCAAGGCCACGGGAGCCCCACAGGGGAGTGAACTTGGACTGCACTGACGTCCCCGGAGACACAGCGCCTGGAGATTCCAAGTGTGGCCTGAGTCAGGCCGCCTCGGTCGCCTTGGGACACGACCTCTCTGAACCCGCCCCCACTTTGGGAAAAGAGGGTGACGAGAGCCCTTGCCTTGGGGGCTGCTGTGATGACCGGGACTCGGCCTCGCGGACGCCAGGGAAGTGGCCCCCCATGGCCGGCTGGGCTGCCCCTGCCTTGGCCTTGGTGACCTGAGCAAACGGTTTTCTCCTTTCGCCTAAACGACTGTTCGGTCCCTATGGTAACCTGGCGCATCCTGCGGAATCCGGTGGTTATCTTCCTACATTCCTGAATCCCGGGAGATGCTCTAGGTCACACCGTGGTCGGCAAACTCATTGGTCCACAGAGCCAAATAGCAACAGCACCACGATGGACATTTCTTTGGAGAGCCGCATTGTTTAAACTTAAACTTCTTCTAACGCCACTTCTTCCAAACAGACTCGCCCAGGCCGTGGTGTTTTGTGGAAGAGCCACACGCAAGGGGCCAAAGAGCCGCCTGTGGCTCGAGAGCCGCGGTTTGCCGACCACGGCCCTATGAGAACACAGTTTGTCCAGATAAGTCTGGGCAGCCCTTGGCACCCGTTGTGCCTGGATGTGCGTATTTCTCCCCTCTTCGACATCTCCTTGTTCTTCTCTATATTAGAGGCTCGGGCTGACCCCACAATGGAAACGCCAGCTGAACTCTATCCAGCCTGGCACTTCCCATTCGTGTTTAAGTCTCTTTCCTGGGATCTGTCTCTCCGAGTCTGCAGATTGGTGTTCCACAGAGTCCACGTGGCCGTGGTAACACAGCGGAAAGCTGAGAAGATTGAGGAATCGACTGGGTGACAGGCTGGAAACGTACGCTCCTTCCACACACGAATGCCACCCAAGCTTTACCCGTGCTTTGGGAAGAAAGTGTTAGACACCCTGGCTGTGAGGTGCCTGTCTGTTGTAAGTGTTCGTTTCCCAGAGAACAAAGTGCTTCCTGATGCTCAAAGTGCTTGCTCGCTCTCTTGCTCTCTCTCTCTCTCTCTTTTTTAATTGATTTCAGAGAGGAAGGGAGAGGGAGAAGAAGATAGAAACATCAATGATGAGAGAATCATTGATTGTTTGCCTTCTGCACACCCCACACTGAAGATTGAGCCTGCAACCAGGCCCTTGACCGGAATCAAACCTGGGGCCAGTCAGTCAGCGCTCCATCCACTGAGCCAAACCGACTAGGGCTCAACTGCTTGCTCTTGAAGATTCATCTAGACCACGCAAACTTAAGTGGCACTACATCTTTCTAAGACAATTTTGAAGAAAAAAAAAATTTTCTGAACCAGGACCAGTTTGGCTCAATGGATAGAGCGTCGGCTTGGGGACTGAAGGGTCCCGGGTTCGATTCCGGTCAGGGGCATGTACCTTGGTTGCGGGCATATCCCCAGTGGGGGGTGTGCAAGAGGCAGCTGATCGATGATTCTCTCTCATCGATGTTTCTGACTCTCTATCTCTCTCCCTTCCTCTCTGAATAAAATCAATAAAATATTTTTTTTTAATTATCTGAGGCATGTGACAGGCCTCTTCTTTGAAAAATGACAAGAAATGTGTGTCTGGTTTTCTGGTTGCCAGAGACCTTTGGGGAAGGAGAAGCAGGCTGGGAGATGCCTGCCTTCTAAGTCACCCGGTCAGACACCTCTGCCTTCCTTCCCGGGCCGGCCAAAGGCTTGCACAAGGACTCCCTGTCCCTGTGGCCCAGCTTCTCGCCCTGATCATCCAGAGCTGTGCTGCCTGAACTGCAGGTCAGATCTGAGCAGTGGATATCATCACCATCATCATCGTCATCATCTCATCATCGCCATCATCATCATCGTCGCCGTCGGTGGATGTTGACTGCTGTGCCCTCAGAATTGTCAGCGGGGACTTCTGGACCAGGCCAGCCCGGCCCCTCTGGCAGCCCCACAACCTAAATCAGACTGCTGCCGGAACCGGTGTGGCTCAGTGGCTAGAGCATCGGCCTGCAGACTCAAGGGTCCCAGGTTTGATTCCGGTCAGGGGCATGTGCCTTGGTTGCAGACACATCCCCAATAGGGGGCGTGCAAGAGGCAGCTGATCAATGATTCTCTCTCATTGATATGTTTCTAACTCTCTATCCCTCTCTCTTCCTCTCTGTGTTTGGCTCAGTGGGTAGAGCGTCGGCTTGGGGACTGAAGGGTCTCGGGTTCGATTCCGGTCAAGGGCATGTACCTTGGTTTCTGGCATATCCCCAGTAGGGGGTGTGCAAGAGGCAGCTGATCGATGACTCTCTCCTATCGATGTTTCTAACTATCTCTCTCTGTAGAAAATCAATAAAATATATTTAAAAAATAAAAATCAATAAAATATATTTTTAACAAATAATAATAATAATAAATCAGACTGTGTGTAGAGCAGCGTTCGGCCTCCGATATGGGCTTGCCAGTGTGATGGCTTCAGGCACGCGGAATGCACATCCCCGTGCCAGGGCGGCGGAGTGTTTTTCCAAACCGGTAGGTAAAACAAGCTCCCTGACCTCGGCTTATGTCCTGGCGCCGAGGCCGCACGGCGAGGAGGGGCGTCTGCCGCTCTCAGGGGACAGGCCGGTCAGACCGGCTGCTGAGCAAGGACGGTGGCACCTGATCCCGTCTCGTCTCCGTCTCCGTGGCTGCGATCCCGGCTACAGCCTGAGGCTCTGCGTCCAGAGGGCACGGGGCCAGGCGGCTGCCATGAAACGCCACTGAGTCCGCGGCTTCCTGGGGCAAGAGCAATTGCTGAGAGCGGCTGCCGGCACGGCCCCGGCGACCTGTCTGGGAGGCAGACGCGCCTGCAGCCGCCGAGGCCAGTGCCCGCGCGGACCCTAGACGTGGCCCAGCCAGCCGAGGCGGGAGCACCCACCCGGGCGCCGGAGGCTTCCGGCCTGAGCGCTGGGCCGGGGGCACTGGGGCCACGGGACGATGGTCACTGCGGCCGGGGTGCACACCGCCGCCCCCAGCGAAAACAGCGCCCTGAGCTCAAAGACTCAGGAGCAGGTTAGATGAGGGGCACGGTCCCAGGGACGCTGCAGGGAGAAAACAGTGGGGTGGGGGAGGTTAATGGGAGAATGGGGTCACATATGGAATACCTTAATCAATAAAGAAATTTAAAAAACATAGCAGAGGTGAGAGGGCACAGATGAAAACACATTATAGAAGGTCACAGATGCTCAAAGTTAATACCACAAAGTCTCTTCTGCAAAGGAGTGGTCGCCGCCAGGGTAACCAGCGAGGGGAGAAAGGGGAAACAGGGCCTGGCCGGGTGGCTCAGTGGTTGAGCATTGACCTATGAACCAGGAGGTCACAGTTTGAATCCCGGTCAGGGCACAGGCCCGATTGCAGGTTCCATCCCCAGTGTGAGGTGTGCAAGGGGCAGCCGGTCAATAATTTTCTCTTGTTATTGAGGTTTCTCTCTCTCTCTCTCTCTCTTGCTCGCTTGCTCGCTCACTCTAGCTCTCACTCTCACTCTCGCTCTCCCTTTCTCTCTGAAATCAATAAAAATATTTTTGTAAAGAAGAGAGGGATGCCAAAACCTGTTTGGCTCAGTGGAGAGAGTATTGTCCTTCGGACTCAAGGGTCCCAGGTTCGATTCCGGCCAAGGGCGTGTACCCTGGCTGCGGGCACATCCCTAGAAGGAGGTGTGCAGGAGGCACCTAATGGAGGTTTCTCACATCTCAGTGATGTTTCTAACTCTATCCCACTCCCTTCTTCTCTGTGAAAAATCAATAAAATATATGTGATTTTTTAAAAAGACAAGAGCACCTTTGGTTTCACAGCACTTCCTCTTCCAGAAAACAGCCGCTCCTCCGAGGCCCTCCTCCGTGATCTGGGAGCGGTGGCGGGCTGCGGGACTGCCTCGGTGAGCTGTGCCCCGGGCGGTCTCTCGTGGGCACGGCGCCCTGTTCGGCCCTCAGCTGTTATTCGCCAGCTTCCACTGGACTCGGAAGGAAATGCCAAGGACCCTACTTCGGAAGGTCGGCCATTCTGGGGGCGAGAGCGAGCCTGCACCGGCCGCCGGCCCGGGGCACACGGAGGGCCTGCGGGCGGCAGGCAGACGGGGCTCACGCAGTGGCAGCCGGCAGGACAGGCACGGCTGGCAGCTGGGCTCCTTCTCGCCGGGGTGGCGCTTGCTCGTTTGCCTCCGTTTGCCGAAGGTTTCTCAGTCTGGGCTTCCTCTCCACATTCCTGGCGTCCTGGCAGGAGGACGCTATAAAACAGCCGTCGGGAGACAGCCAGCAGGACAACTGAGTCATCACCAAGACAGAGCCCAGGACTCTGAAGTGCAAATAATCCTTTTTTTTTTTCTTCTTGAAGTATCTGAACCAAAAATACACAGTGAATACAATCGAGAGCGACAGATGGTGGAGAGACTGGGACTTTAAGATGCAATCATTTTTATTTTTTTATTTATTTTTCAGCATCAGCATTGAATGAGTAACAGACACCTTCTGCCTGGCCTAGGGGCCCTCTCCGTTTGGCCGTTGGAAAGCTGCCTCTGGCCCCCGGGGGGCCAGGCAATGGGTCGGCTGGCTGTGCAACAGCTGTCGTTCCAGAGCAGCAGTGTGACTGATCCACGGGCACAGCATCTCCATAAGTCAGCTCCCCGCCCACACCCATGCCTGGGTGAACGTGCTCAGATTGTTGGTTTGAAGCTCCTCCCCGGCGTCACCGCTGTCCAGTGCAGTCTGGGGGCAGCCAGCCGCGGTCTGGGCCCTCGGATGTGGACACACCGCACTGCCTTGCCTGTGGGTGAGTGGCAGCCGGTAGATGTTGGCGCAGTAAAACTTAAACCCCTTGGGGGAATCACCGCCCTCCTTAGGGCTCTGCGTATGGGGGGCCATCCCCACCGCTGGTCCCCGTCAGCCTGTGGGTGTGTCAGAGGCTTCAGAGGAGTTCCGTCCCCCTCAGAGGCCGGGCTCCGGAAGAGCTGCTTCCTGATCGTCCCATTCACCAGCCGTACAGAGTGACCATCGCTTTTCCTTGGTGGTTCCTTTCCTTCAGCAATTCTGAGTTCTCCGAACAGGACTGTCAGATCAACATCAGGAATTAAATTCCATCGTCATCCTGGTTGGGATTGGGGGGGGGGGGGGGGGAGGCCTCGGGGGGGGGGGGTTGTTTGTTTTGTTTGGGTTCCTGCCTGTTTGTTGTCCCTGAGAGCTGGCAATGCCCATTTTACCCAGGGTCAGCCTGTCACTTTGCTACCACCTTCTGGCGAGACGATGAACATCGGGTGGTGTGGGGTTTTTATCAGAACAAGTTCCAGGATCCTGTGTGCTGCCTCCGTCTACTGTGCGAAAACAGACGCTGCTCACAGGCCAGCACCGCCCAGGGGAGCGAGGGAGCAGCCCCCTCTCAGACACGCAGGAAAAATTCTTCCACGTCTAACACCCATGCTCAGCAGCGGCGACAAAAGAACACAATGAGCCGGAAACGGTGTGGCCCAGTGGATGGAGCGTCGGCCTGCAGACTAATGGGTCCCGGGTTCGATTCCGGTCAAGGGCATGTATCTTGGTTGCAGGCTCATCCCCAGTGGGGGTGTGCAGGAGGCAGCTGATCGATGTTTCTAACTCTCTACCATATATATATATATATGTGTGTGTGTGTGTGTGTGTGTGTGTGTGTGTGTGTATGTGTATATGTATATATGTATGTATATGTATATATATACATATGTGTGTGTATATATATATTATTGATTTTTTACAGAGAGGAAGGGAGAGGGAGAGGGATAGAGAGTAAGAAACATCGATGAGAGAGAAACATCGAACCCAGGACCCTTCAGTCCGTAGGCCGATGCTCTAACCGCTGAGCCAAACCAGCTAGGGCTACTTTTCTATTTTATATTTTTACGTATACATTGTATATTAAAAATTCCTGATGCATTTTAACTTTTACATATTGGAAAAATATAACATGGAGTCGTTGTATTCACAATTCACTCGTTCTACAAAAGACCTCACTGTTCACCCAATAAACAGTATTGAGTCTAGAGAGTCAGGTGTGGGGGCAGCTATAGCTGTTGCATTAGTCAGCTTGGGCTGTTACAACGAAAGCCCAGAGCCTGGGTGTTTAACAGCAGGCATTTTTGTTGTAGCTGCTGTTGATAATCCTCACCTGAGGATGGTTTCCCATTGCTTTTTAAAGAGAGTGGAAGGGAGGGGGAGAGACAGACAGAGAGAAACATCGATGTGAGAGACACATCAGTTGGTTGCCTCCCACAAGCGCAGACCAGGGCCAGTGTCAGCAAATGAGGTACATGCCCTTGACCAGAGTTGAACTGGGGACCCTTTAGTCCCGGGCCTGACGCTCTATCCACTGAGCCAAACTGGCTGGGGCAACAATAGACATTTATTTCTGCTTGAACTCAGGATCAAACTCTTAGTTTAAAAGTTGGTTCCTACTTTTTAAAGATGTTACTTGAACAATTTTATTTATTATTTTGCCTAATAACTTCATCATTTTAATACTTTCATGCATCATGTTCTCCAGGGGCAAATGAGAGTTAAGGGCAAAAAACAAGTTATAATTTGGGAAGGCAAAATTGACATAGATTGTAATAACATTTACCATAATTTAACAACAATTGCCAATACTTTAGATACTGGATAGAATGCATTGAATTTTATTTTCTATCAAAAGATGGGGTTGGATCTGAAATTCATTTCTTTTATCAAAAGAAAATTCTACCTAATAAAGAGGGGATATGCAAATTGACCATCATGCCATCGCAAAAATGGCTAGTGCCCATAGCCACAAGATTGCGGCACCCAGTCCCCTCAACCCTGCAGGAGACCCCCAGTCCTTTCAGCCCCGCTGGGGGGAGGAGGGGTGCAAGTGTGTGGTGCAGCTGGATACACCCTCAGGTGGGTCCAGCTGTTCCTTGCACCTGCCACCAGAGTCCCACAATCCTTTCAGCCCAGCCAGATGCTCTCGGGGGTGGGGAGGGGTGTGTTAGGCTGGAAGAGGCAGAGGGGGCAGCAGGCACATGGTGCCGCCAGACCCACCCTCCCCTCAGTCCCCCAGCTGCCCAGGGCTGGCTCAGGCAAGCCTTGGATGTTAGCTGCCCAGCCACCTAGGGCTGCCCGAGGCTCAGGCAACCAGGGCCGGCCGAGGCTTGCACTGCCGGCAGTGGCAGCAGCAGAGGTGTGATGGGGGCACCACCTTCCTCTGATCGCCAGGTCGCCTCCTGCCCCTGTGGGCTCCCAGATTGTGAAGAGGGTGCAGGCTAGCTGAGGGACCCCCTTCAGTGCATGAATTTTCATGCACCGGGCCTCTGGGTTTAACTATAAGAATACAAGATAAATTGTTAGAATTGACTGCTTATGAAGGATTAAACGTGAGTTTTGAAGCTATAACCTCACTTGCTTAGTTCTGAATAAAAATTAAATGAATATCCCGAGTGTGCTGGGGTAGTTTTGAAGTGTCTCCTCCCACTCCCACAATGCCTCTGTGAGCTGGTTTCTCTACTGTGTATGTTGTTAAAACAAAACATTTTCCCTTGAGCGTAACATTGTCGGTAATTCAATCTACATCAGGTGCTTTATCAAGCAAGACGCAAGTTCATTTATCACATCAGAAAACTTATTTTTGCGTAAATATTGGTATATATTTTTACACATATTTGGTACAAAACTTAAACTTTGATATAATGGGTGTTTGCTCAAAACTATGTTTAGGCCCTAGCCAGTTTGGCTCAGTGGATAGACTATCAGCCTGCGGATGGA
Organism: Pipistrellus nathusii; assembly: GCA_963693515.1. Taxonomy (NCBI): domain Eukaryota; kingdom Metazoa; phylum Chordata; class Mammalia; order Chiroptera; family Vespertilionidae; genus Pipistrellus; species Pipistrellus nathusii. Next base: position 2,978,234 of record OY882861.1, on the reverse strand, counting down.
GGGATCCCAGGTTCAATTCCAGTCAAGGGCACGTCCTTCAGTTGCAGGCTCCTCCTGGCCAGGACCCTGGTTGGAGCTCATTCAGGAGGCATCCAATTGCTGTCACATCCATATTTCTCTGTCTTTCCCCCTCTCTTCCACTCTCTATAAAAATCAATAGGAAAATATCTTCGGGTGAAGATCAAAAGAACACACAAGACTATGTTTAGGCATTTATTACAGGGAAATCCGCTATTTCACTCTTTTTAGCTTTGTTTACACTTGCAGTGAACAATGCAGAGTTTTTATTTTATTTTCCCCCACATTTGTCCTGATTGTTGTAATTAAAATATTGTTTTGTCTGTTGATTCTAATCATAAAAATGGAGACGTGTATTTTGTGTTTATTACATAATTTTTCTATTAATTTTTTTGTGGACATACCTTGGATCATTTGAGCAGCACTGCTGCTCCCCAGGTGGCCACGAGGTGGTGCCCAAGGACCTTGCCCTGGACTTTGCATGCCCTTCGCAATGGCACCTCCCATTGAGAACAAGGCACTTCCTACCCTACAAGCTTTTCCGGAGAAATCCTGGAGAACTGTCATACCGGTCCTATTTGCCAAGCCCATGGAGAAGGCAATCCTGTCTGCGTGGAGTAGGTACATTTGTAAAGGGGGAGGGAAGGTCTTTTTCTTTCTTCTTCTTTTTTTTAATATATTTTATTGATTTCTTTTTACAGAGGAAGAGAGAGGGATAGAGTTAGAAACATCTATGAGAGAGAAACATCGATCACCTGCCTCCTGCACACCTTCCACTGGGGATGTGCCTGCAACCAAGGTACCTGTCCTTGACCAGAATCGAACCTGGGACCCTTCAGTCCACAGGCCAAGGCTCTATCCACTGAGCCACTCCAGCCAGGGAAAGGTGTCTTTAAAAGAGAGAGGCCAGGCAATCACCAACTTGGCTCACAGTGACCTGAAGTTATACGACGGAAAGATAAACTATTTAAAACTCTCAAAGCCTGAGGGTGAAACTGGACGAGAAAGGAGTGTTCCACTTTGGTTGGAACAGGTCACTGGACCTAGGACTGAAACGGCTGAAACAGCAAGGCTGTAGCAGCACAGCCAGGGAAGGTCTGAGCTCTGTGATGGACTTCTATAAAAGGGGGGGAGATCTTGGTAATAGTATCGTTTACTCAGATGGACATTCAGTCTGAGATGAACTGCTACACAGTAAATAAATGCATATTTTCTAAATGCTTCATGCTTTTCAAACCTTCTCACCGATTACACCTTTGAGCCATACTACAGAATTGTCAAGGACTGTGGGTTTTTTTTAATATATATTTTTATTGATTTCAGAGACAAAGGGAGAGGTAGAAACATGAGATGTGAGAGAATCCTTCATCTGCTGCCTCCTGCACACCCCCCACTGGGGGTCAAGCCCGCAACCCGGGCATGTGCCCTTGACCAGAACCAAACCTGGGACCCTTTCGTCTACAGGCTGATGCTCTATCCACTGAGCCCAACTGGCTAGGGCATTGACTGGAGTTTTGAGTCCATGTGTTTTACAGCCGATCAAATGGAGCAAAATTAGTCAAATGTAGTGTTCCATGGATCTTTCTATCCCTGTATAAGTTTCCCTCAACAGAAATGTTTGAGATCTCAATAGACAACTAAGCAAAAGCACTAATCAAGATGGAAAAAGTAGGCACTTTATAAGTTGAGGTGAGGTGAAGAAGTCCATCAAACAGGTAAGGGTAGCAAGGAACACTCAGCCCGCGGGACAGCCACAGGGCAGGGAGGAGGGGGCTGTGCTCCTCAGCTGTTTGCATTTCCCCGGCACCAGGTAGCGGTCCAGCCCAGAGGCCTGGAAGGCTGAGCGTGCCCTGGCGAATTCACATTCCAAAGGCACTCATGCACAAAGGCACTCCATTCAAAAAACCCACTCGGCAAGTACAGCCATGCATGTTCAGGTGTGTGAAACTGGGAGGACACAGGGCACGATTCTTATTTTTTATTTCAACATTTAAAATATTCACAGATGGAGTCATGTATTCATTGACATCTCCATGGAAGACGTACCAAACAAGGCATACAGGTATTCCAGTTACAAAGTACATGTCTGTGACTATGTAAAGATTTTACTCCTAGAATTTATCTGGAAAACCACCACTAAACCAAACAAAACACCCCCACGTACCCCCCCCCCCAAAAAAAAAAAAAACCCTCTTGAGAGTTTCACTGGATTTCCGTAAAAAGTGAATAGCAGGCTATCAACAGAAAGCCCTCAATTTTCGCCAGCACTTCACTATTTCAGACTTTCAGTCTTCTTTCAACATGCCCATGTCATCAGGAACTCTTAATTCTCTATTTTTCTTTTCCCCTCAATAGCCACAGCCAAGATGTATGTGCTTTTTATTTTTATCATCTTTTTCCCAAAAACACTACACAGAACAGGGTGATCATCACAGGATCTTGACTGGCTAATGAGGTAAGAGCAATCTTCCAAGGAGTCCTTAAGCATTTATGAAGCAAAACAAGAGAATAATCAAATTATATGCCGTTTTTTCAGTTTTTGGTGGTTGTTCTTTTAATAAAATGCCAAGAGCATTGGAAACTGGGCACATGCTACTTGTATGTGAAAGAGAGTAAAACCCCGTGAGGAAAGGCTGTTGCTGAGCACATGCCAGGGCGTGGTGGTGAAGTCCATGTTGGTTGGCATCACACGGTAAGAAATGGTGCCCCCATTTCTGATCGCCCTCCTCCTGAGCGATCTTACCAAAAAGGTAAAGTGTAAACCGGAACAAAGTCCCCTTTCTCTCAGGAGGAGTTAACTTGGCTCTTATTTTAATCAGCCCTCATCCTTCCCTACACACACACCAAACAAAATAGAAGATTAATAATTTCTATACACTGCACATCCAGTAGCACTATTTAAATGAATCTAGCAGTCAACTTACCAAATTCTGCCAGAGAAGCACTTCTGACATGAAGGTTTAACAACGCAACTAAACAGCTGGACAAGGCCTGGGAAGTGACAGATTTCGGCACCATCTCTCTGTTAGCAGGTGGTTTCAAAATGCACATACCCTTAAATTCAAATTCCTATCAACCTAGGCAAGTCAGCAATTATCCCCTCTCCATCTACACCAAAATCAAAAAGTTCTGTGTTCTAACAACCCTTTCTGGATATATAAGGAATAGTTTTCAAGTCTATCCAATCAAGTTCACAGGTCATGTTTCCAAAAATGGGGGAAGTTATCAAGTATGAATTGCCTAAAAGGCGTTATTGGAACACTTTGGTACCTAGGCTAAAATACCAGAAAGAGAGTTTATTTCCTCAATTACATACTGATTAGGGTTACTGCTAAAAACACTTTTTAAAAAAAATCTAAAAATGTAAAAAAAAAAAAACACTTAGAATAGCTGCCAGAGATATTGATAATTATATGTGGTTTGAAAGATGGCTTTGAAATCAAGTCCTTGACAATTCTATAAAATGTTCTAGACATAGTTAGCAATCAAACTTGGTATTAATAGTGCAACTCTCTACATGGCAATAACCAATTTTTATTTTACGTTAGCTATCAAAAATAACTTGTCCACAAGCACTTTTTACATCTTTAAACCTCTCTTTTGACTATTCTACCTAGAATCGTGTCCTATCTACATGATCAAAATAGCATGTTTGCGAGAATTCTCCGTCATCACAGCCTTCTGTAACTGCAGGCACAGCTCCCTGCCATCCTTTCCTAAGGCACACCAGGGCCTGCTTATTGCTGCCGAGGCCCTGAAACCTGTGTTTCAATCTATGTCTCTGTCACCGGTTCAATAAAAATCTTATGGAGTACCTGCTAGATTAACTGCAAAAGAACAAAGCCTATGTCTGAAGCAAAGGACAAAACACACGTGTATGCTCTTTCCCTAAAAACCAACCATACTGCCTACATAATGGCAAAGCGCAGCTACATCCCTGGCTCTATCTAATCCATACTTGATGTTATAAAATAAAATGTTAGGCCAGTGAATTTTCACAATTTTTATTAAGTCCTAGTCTAATTTAACAATATCCGATTCTACAGATATTATCCTATGGTGAACATGTTCAATAAATGAAAGCAAATCAGACTTAAGTCATTATTTTCTGTAGAACTAAGCAATAACTACTACACAGAACAATACATGACATACACTTACTTGCTCAGTTTTCATACAAGCCATCTTGTTTATCAAACTATATCTCCTAATATTTAATACAGTAGAATTAGTGACTGTAGTTCTCATATAATATTTTAGTTACAAGTACCTTATTGAGATAACTAACATTTTGACAGTTTCACTGACTTTCCAGATTAGCAGAATATATTCAAGAAAAAGCAAAAAGTGAAATGAAAGCTGAACATGACAAACTGTCGAAGGAAAATGAAGTAAAGATAACAAGGGAAGTGAAGTATCAGTGGGGTTGAAAATCCAAGCCTAAACATTTGTTTAGAAGAGATCAACTATGGCTTTCACAGATCAAGTTTATAAATTCAATACAATATAAATCCTTTTAATGTAAAAGCCGCGTTGAAATTCAAAGGTCTATAAATTTTGGCCTTAAATACTGTAGTACCAATTCTTTGGACCAAAGAAGGCCACACAGTTAGGATTGTATTACTTGATTTTATTTTACACTAGGTGGTGGACATAAAGCAGCCCCTTAATAAAGTTGACAATTAGCTTCACTCAGAACATTTTTAATAATGCACACATTAAAAAAAAAAAAAGTATTCTTACAAATTGTTCTGCAATCCAAATATACAACAGCCTGGAAAACAACATTTAAAAAACAAAAGCCAATGTAGAAGAGGTTAAAACAACTAGAACAGTACAGGTTTATATGGCTCAGATTTCACAGTTTTCTCACTGCATCGTCAATGTCAGAAATCTGTTCCTTCAGCTGGCTCCACTGCTCAGGATTTAAGGAAATACCTAAAACAAAGTTTCAAAAATCAAAAGTTGAAAATGTATTTAAGCTTTCTTGAGGATTTTTAAACTTCCAAATAAAATACTATTTTATCAACATTGCCATTTTGAATGGCACGATATAATATTGAGAACAATGTTAATTATAGATTCATCCTGATTGCCTGAGATGGCCAATGCTATATCTAGTTTTACTTCCTACACTGCATCCTGCAAGACACATGCTAAACTCAGTGAGAACTAATCCTGACTTGAAGTTTAGCTCACAAAGCTTGCAAACTAGCCATATTTCAGTGGCCAGGTCCAAGTTTGGTGTGTGACACCCATTTCTACATTCAGTTGGCTCCAACATTTGCTCAAAATTTCCATAGGAGCTCAGGTGAATGACTTGTACGGAGTTCCTCACTTTGGAAAATCCCTGGGATGTGACTTCTTGCAAGGTACAGTCTAGAGACTGGATTCAAATCCCAGCCTCATTATCACTAACAATATGACTTAAAGCAACTACAAGTGCCTCTGAGCCTGTTTTCTTGCCATTAAAATGGTACGTATATTACACCTCCAGAGTTGTTTTTGTGACTAAATTGGCTGATTTGAATTACAAGCTTGACATATCACTAGACACATGTAAAACTTAAAATGTTAACTAATGACATGTCTGAAGTATAAGCAGAAAGAACGTTGTACTTTAAACTTTCAATAGTCTTAATACCTGACCCATGCAAATGGAGAATTAACTAGCATTGAAGAACTGATGGATTTCTCAGAAAACTGCTGGGAGGCCCTAAGCGGAGAGGAAGGAGAATACATTGGGACACACCTAGGAAGGGCTTTCTAGCTCATCTCACTGGTTAGTAATCACAGCAAGAAGAAAAGAACTCGCCCTAACCGGTTTGGCTCACTGGATAGAACGTCAGCCAGCGGACTCAAGGGTCCCAGGTTCAATTTCAGTCAAGGCATACACGTTGTTGCGGGCACAAACCCAGGAGGGAGTGTGCAGGAGGCAGCTGATCGATGTTTCTTTCTCATCGATGTTTCTAACTCTCTATCCCTCTCCCTTCCTTTGTTAAAAAAAAAAAAAAAAAAAAAAATCAACAAAATATATTTTAAAAAAGAACTCTGACATTGGCCACAATGGAACAGTTGGACTGACCAATCCCAAAAGTGGGCTGAACAAGAAAATGTAAAAGGACATAAAAACATAGACATTAAGTTTACTAAACCTAAAAACTACAGGAAGGAAGGAGTCAGACCTTACGAGATGACATGCAGGCAGAAGAAAACAGGCATTTTTCATTAACTTGACACCCAAATGTTCTCTAGCTACTTGGTGACTTAATAAAATACGCTGTGTCCTGGCTGGTGTGGCTCATGTGATAGGAAACGAATCAATGTGCCTCTCTCACATCAGTCTCCCCCCCTCCTTCTCTCTAAAGATCAATGGGAAAAATAACTAAGTAACGTTATTCTATGGTGCTGGATGAAGCACAAAAGGAAGACAAAAGCCCACTTAAAGGACACCGCTCTGCAGAACACCCCAAGCAAACACTGAACACCGGGATTCCCGGTCTGCATTTTACAGCTTCCCAGACAATGCCCACTCCACTTCAGAATTAACGCAGAAATAATTTTAAGTGACATTCAGTAAATCAGCAGCCTTATAACTCCTGCGCCACCTAAGTGCTTTCTCACGTCACAGTATCTGCACAACCTCCTCTACTCTGAAAATGACTCCTCTCCCATACAATTCACAGGACTGGCTCCTCCTTTATCTAGTGTGAAATGGCACTTCCTTAGGAGAGTCCCAGAGCACTTCCCCTCTCTTAGCAATCTGCCCTTTTATCTCTTGTCTTTATCATTTTAATTATGTCTACCTGCACCATTTGTTTAATAGTATTTTTCATTTATTTCAGAGAGGAAGGGAGAGGGAGAGACAAATATCAATGAGAGAGAATCAACGATTGGCTGCTTCCTGCACACCCCATTGAGGATCGAGCCTACAATCCAGGCACACGCCCTGACCGGGAACCAAACAGAGACCTCTTGGTTCACAGGTCAATGCTCAATCGCTGGCTGGGCTCTGCCATGACTTATCCTCATTAAAGTTAAGTGCTGCCCTGGCCAGGCAGCTCGTTTGGGAGCATCGCCCCCATACATAAAAAAAAAAAGGCTGCGGGTTCGATCCTCATTCAGGGGATGTTCAGGAAGCAACTCAACTGATCAAGTTTCTCTCACATCAATGTTCTCCCTCCCTCCCTCCTTTCTCTCTCTTCCTCTCCTCCTCTCTCTCTAGAATTCACAGAAACATATCCTCAAGTGAGGAAGTGTCATACCAAAAAGACTGCAGGAGATAGTGAACCAACCAAATGAGGATCTTCCTAGTGCACTGCAACATTATTTCAATTTCAAACTAGGTCACTTAGTTTTTATTTAGTCCCAATATTAGGACCAAATTCAGGAAATTAAATCTCACCTTTTCTTCCTGGTTTCATTTCACCTTCTGGATCCATCCAATATTCTCTGATATCAATTAGGACTTTCCCTTTAAAGTCCCGGACGCTGACGTACCTCATTTTCCCAATCTGCAAAAGAAACAGAACATAAAAAAGCATTCATTTATAGTCACAACTTACTGCATACTCACTATTCTTTTAGTCACAAAAATAACTGCTACTATCAATATCAAAACTGCAATCCAAAGGAAATGCCACTATTAAAATCTTTGTAAATGATGGAACTAAAAAGTACAACTCACATTTCTAATCATTTTACATTAAAAGAATCATTAGCAAAATAGTGCAACCACTATGGAAAACAGCATGGAGGTTCCTCAAAAATAGAACATCTGCTCCAGCAGCCCCACTTCTGGATATGTATCTACCAGAAATAAAAGCAGGGTCTTGAAGAGGTATTATCTGTACACCCATATTCACAGCAACATTACTCACAACGTTTGGGACAGGGCAACCCAATGTCCATCTTCTCATAAATGAATGAACAAAATGTGATATGTACAAGCAATGGAACATTACTCAGCTTGAAAGGCATTACTCAGCTTGAAAGGCATTCACATGCTACAACATGGATGAGCCTGAGGCTATTATGCAAAGTGAAATAACAAATCACCAAAAGATATCGATTGTATGATTCCACCATAAGATGCCTAGAACAGTCAGATTACTCTCTGAAATCAATAAATATATATATGTATTTTTAAATGTAGTATCTTAGGAGGCTATGGCCCTGAACTAAACATTTTGGTTTTACAATAAGCCTAAGAGCTAGTTGAATAGATTAAATTAAAATCTACTAAAATAATTTTGATTATTAGACACGTCAAAAGTTCAATGTGGGCTTGAGCAAATGGAAGAGACTTTAGATGATAGGATTTGACCTTGAAAAACGATCAGCCATTAAGTAAGTAAAAGGGAGAAGAAAGTGACAAAGACATAGAAGGGAGAAAGCAGAAAGATACAATCCTGATTTCCAAGGGCAGGCTGGACACGTTGGCCTAGATGGCAGAGGACTTGAAAACACAGGAAGAAAATTCTGAAGCCAAAAGAAACAATCAGAAAAATATTACTATACTACTACTGCTGCTTGTCTTTTGCAAGACTCATCTTCCTGAGATATCAGAAACCTGCAAAGAATTAAAACTTTAAACCCTCACTAGTAAAAGTCAAGCTCTTTCTAAAACAGACAGGCAATGATCATAAGTAACTGAAGAGTCAGAAAAGTGCTGCAGATTTGCCGTTTAGCCAGCGGCAGCGCTTCCAAGGCAGCGGTACCTGGAACGGGTGCTGAAAGGGGTGCCTTTAAGCCAGGTGTGAAGGGGAAGGGGGGGGGGGGGGGGGGCCTCGATACATAAGGAAATGCCTGTTTATAGACTAACCAGTACATTGGACAGGTACTGTAATAAGAAAGGTTAAAAAAGGGATTCATTTGGGGTCTGGAACAAATTAATTCAACTTACATTCTTTCTAAAGGGGAAAAATGATTTGGTTTTTGAACAAATTGGGTCTCGAACAGCCTTCCGAAATGAATTACGTTAGAGAACCGAGGTTCCACTGTATTTTCTAATGTGCAATCCCCAATCCCCTCCTTTGGATTTCTACAGCTTTTAAATTCACATTGTTTTACATACAGCAAAGCTACAGACTTTAGGTGTTACAATGACCTAACGCCACAGAGGGAGCGTTGGAGGTACTGCTGCCAGGCGTGCTGTCCATTTGGCTCACATTAAACTTGTAAAAAAAAAAAAAAAAAAAAAAAAAAATCAGCATCATATAAATTACTTTCACTTCTACTAACTTGTTCTTGTATTGCAATGACTAGCCTCAGCCAGAGCACTAACAGGAAGACTGTGCCTGTTAGAGGAAGGCGCTGGGATCGCTCCTCAGGCCCAGCCTGATAGGAAGTGCTCGGGGCCCGCGCCCAGCTCACCTGAAACATGTTGTCGTCCCGGCTGCTGCTGCTCTGCTTGGAGGAGGCCAGGGCTCTGGACGTCTCCCCGGTCTTCTGCTTCTTCACAGGCTTTTCTGAGACAACTTGCTTTTTCCTCTTTAACTTGGGAAAAAAAAAACAAAAAAAAAAAAACATGAATATAGTTAAAACATGCACCCTTAAAACACTTCTTGGGTTTACGGACAGAAAGGGGGGGGTGGTATATACAAGTTCAGTGAGCAACAGGAACCTCGCAGGATGATCTGACCATAAACTCCTAACTGGGCAGGCCGGTAACTTTTAGTAAGTTTCTCTCTGCATTAAGTCCGGTCATGGTCTCTGGGCACCTCGGTTCACGCACCTTTGAAATGCCCCGTTCTCAGATCCAGAAGCTTCACCGCCCTCGGGAGAATATTTAGTTTCCCTTGTTAACTACCCTGTGGTCCAATCCTTCCTGGTCTCCCTCATCATTCCAAATGCACAAGAGCAACTGCAGAACTGTCCTTCTCCAGAGCACTAGGTCCCCAACAATGTCATCAGTTTGGCTTACTTAACTCATAAAAATTCCCTACACAGTTAGACGTTTCTTACATGGAAGGTTCAAAAGATTCCCATGTTTTTTAAGATTTAAAGGATCAAAAGTCTACATTTACTCATTAAGTAAAAAACATAAACATAGCCAAGACCCACCAGACAATGAAACTCTGAAACTAACCTAACACTGGTATATAATAGTATTTGCAAACAGTTCTGAGGAGCTCAAAAAATTCGTTAGGCATTGCAGTGGTATTAGGCAGAAAAGTTATTTTGTGGATCAGAATCCCACCAAGGTTTCCGTGGAGGAACCACCACCAAAGATGAGGGGCTGCTGCTTCTGAACACACTTCTGGAAACCAGAGTCCACTACAGCTACAAAGGGGACGTGCTAACTAGGAAGAACACAACCAACTCATTCTGCTTCTAGGTTATGATTATCTATTTATGCTCTGCTATTCCAAGAGACACACGGACTTAGGGAATCTGAGTAGGCAAAGCAAAGAAACCTATTTTGTACTATGTACAAGTTAACTCAAAAACATCCTCAAAATAAATAACTAAAGATAGACAGCAATGTATTAAACTAGCATCTAAAAGCAAAACAATGTTTTAAAAGCAGCATCATTGCAAAAGCTTTTTATATAACTTCAGTCTCAAAATGAGCTAACAGCTCATGAAAGCCAGTAGAGTTCCCAGCCCAAACAGTAGAGGGCAGTCACATTCCTCAGTGGAAAGCCTAAGCTAGTCTGGGGTGGGCAAAAGTAGGCTTCCAGTTGGAATAGCTATTATTTGTTAGTTGCATTCATTTGGAATACAGTTTCATGTATTCACAACTGGAAACCTACCTTTGTCCACCCCTGTATATTAGCTTACTAATTTAGATGAAGCTAGATATAATATAATGGGTACAAACAAAAAGGAATGGATGCATTTAACATGTCTTTAGGATTAGTAGTACTATTTGGGACAAACAGCAAAAATTAACTCTGCTCAATAAGCAAAAGCAATTATTCTTTCAGTCCGCAGACCGACGCTTTATCCACTAAGCCAAACCGGTTTCGGCTAAAAGCAATTATTCTTTACATCAGGGTCTGTCTATATAGTCCCTGTGGACTGGTACATGCCTGACACACAAAGGCTCAATAAAAACATGTTGAATGAACATATTTAAATGCTATGCTGGTGTAATAGAGTTCTCACTATGGTATACACTGAGTGGCCAGACTATTATAATCTTTGAATGCATAATAATCTGGCCAGTGTGTGTGTTCATGCATGGGTGGGGTCTGGCCAGCCTGGCCAGGGGGAGGGGACATGGGTGGTTGGCCGGCCTGCCTGCCTGCTGGTCAACTCCTGGTCGAGGGGACAATTTGTGTATTAGCCTTTTATTATATAGGATATACAGATGATTATGTGTTCAGAGATCATGCTCTGTATTTCCCTATGAAGATCCATCTCCCCCAAGCCCCCCTTAAGCTCTCTTAACTAGCACTGCACCCAGGCTCACAGACAGCACTGCGGGAGCTTCCAGGAGGCAGGGGACAGCCTGCAGGAAGGCAGCCTGAGGAAGGGCCAAGCGCTCAGCGAAGGAGAAGGCACCACGGCCAGTGCAGCTTTGCCTCTGATGCAGGAAAAGCGTCCTCTGCCTAAACAGGCCATTTCAGGGCAGCTTTGCTGGTGCCAAAAGGAGGGAGCCAGAGTCAGTAACATTCCCACTTCAAGTGGACCAAGCCTGCCCTCTAAGTAATACTGTGGCTGTATAAACGCCAATGACTGAGACAGGGTCAAAACCGACACATACATTCAAGGAGTTCAGATAATCTGGATCAATTACTTCACACAAAAGCTAGAGTAAACCCATTTCTAAATAACGGCAAACATCACTTTGGGCTAATCCTAATGCTATGCCTCGGGCCTATGGCAGTGTTCTGCAGGATTAGATTCCTCCTCAGAAGTCAGGTCAGGATGGGGCTGGCTGGAGTCTGGGTTAGGAGAGAGGGTTCTGCATGGAGCAGCACCCTAGGCATCCAGGGCCTTCTTTCTACACTTCCAGAAACGTCCATCCTGGCTCTCCTTTTAAGATTCCGACACACCTTGCTGTCCCTCAGAGCGGGACCTGGGCAGCACTGCTGACTGAGTACTACAGAAACGGCCTGGGGCAGCAATAGTTACCTTTTTGTCAACTTCACTGTCGGAATCGCTGCCAGAAGAGCTTGAAGAAACCAGTTCCTTTGACTTGGGCATTCTGAAAGAAAAGCGAACCGTGTAAGTGCCTTACAAATGGCTCTATCACATTCATTTTAATCGCCCCCACCAAACATGTAACAAGTTCCATGGTTCATGCTACCATCTGGTGGCACTGGAGCTGTTATTCTGAGCGCAGTGCTAGAAGTCATCTTCTAATCTATGCTCTTCCAAGCTGAAAATAACATGCAAAGTGTCTACCCCTTTCTCAAGCCAAGTGTATTTTTATACTTCATTTTAGCAGGGTGAGATGTTTATGAGTGAGGTTCATTGCAAGAAGCAGCTGAGAGTAACCACGTAAAGCCAGGCTGAATAAGACCTCTCAGTAAGGCTTTCCACTTCTCACTGGTGAGACCTGACATAAAACTATTCACCACCGGGAACACTTGCACTATACAGATGGTGATGTACAATTAATTTGCCATTATAATACTACTAACGGCCCGGTGCATGAAATCTGTGCACTGGGGGTTCGCTCAGCCTGGCTTGCAGCCTGGGAGCCCTCAGGGGATGTCCAACTGCTGTGAAGGCAGGAGGCTCCCACCACCACACGGCTGGCCAGCACAGCTTCTGGCTGAGCGGCACTCCCCCTGTGGGAGCACACTGACCACCAAGCTCTTGACCGGAATCGAACCCAGGACCCTTCAGTCTGCAGGCTGATGCTCTATCCACTGAGCTAAACTGGTTTCAGCTTAAGATAACTTCTTCAGCTCCTGCATTGAGCGTCTGCCCCCTGGTGGTCAGTGCATGTCATAGCGACCGGTCTTTCCAGTCATTGGGTACTAAATAATGATTTTTCATATTTTGTATATATTCTTTCCTTTAGCTTTTTGACCATGCCATCAAACAAGGACTAATTCAGAATTCACAAAGTGATACATAATTAGCAATTTAATACATTTTAACACTGATTTTTTACTCTGGAATGTACTAAAATTTGAAGAATCTGCTTGTGGTATAGGCAAACCCTGTCCTCAAATTCCCACAGAGACCCTCGCTTCCTAGGTCCCCCGATAGGAAAGAGGCACAAAGCCCAGTGCCTTCCTTCCCAGCACATGTTTCCTGGGGGCCTGAGCCGCAAGGCAGAGCCCTGTGCACCTGCATTTACAGATTTGTTTAAAACCTAGATCCCAAATGTCAAGGAATTCCAAGACATGCAGAACCTATTTTCAAGGCACTTATGCCAGGTATAAAAAGTTATCTTCAGCTGAAACCGGTTTGGCTCAGTGGATAGAGCATCAGCCTGCAGACTGAAGGATCCTGGGTTCGATTCCAGTCAAGGGCATGGACCTTGGTTGCGAGCACATCCCCAGTAGGGGGTGTGCAGGAGGCAGCTGATCGATGTTTCTCTCATCGACGTTTCTACCTCTCTCCCCCTCTCCCTCTGTAAAACATCAATAAAATAAAAAGTTATCTTCAGCTCTCTCCATCTCCCCTCTCAAGAGACGGAGTCATATTGTCCTATGCCCTCAGGGGCCCAGTATACACCACACACAGCCTCCGCGTCCACAGAACAAAAGGCTCCTCTTCCTCCTTTAAACAGTCACAGATAACGTCGTTCCAGACGGAGCTTCCTCGGCAGTGGCCGTGGGCTCCACAGCAGGAGGTCAGGGACATTCAGTTCCAGCCGCAGAGCCACCCTCACCCCATCCCGCTCCTGCTCCAGGTCACAGCCGCGCTCCCCATCCACCCCGCCCGGCCGCACCCCACCCCACCAGGCGGCCTGCCTCCCGGGAAACGCCCGCCGTCTGGTCCGCGCTGCCGGGCGGGTCTCACGGGCAGCGCCCTCCCTGAGCCCGGGAAGCCCCCGGCCGGGAGGACAGGCCCCCGGACCCATGGCCAACACGCTGCTCTCCCCCGGCTTCACTGTCCGGAAAAACAAGCTCCTACACCAGGCAAAGGCCTCGAGCAGCTACACGCTCTACAAAACCCGACGAAAAACAAACAGAACCACGCGGAATCGCGGTGCAGGCGGCGGAGGGCTGGGGGAGGGGGTCTGGGGCTAAGAGGGAGGGAGGGGCCCCCCCGGGGTTAAGGGGGGAGGGGGGCCCGGGGCGGCGGGGAGGGGGGGTCTGGAGCTGCAGGGGAGGGGGAGGGGGAGGGAGGGCCCCCCGGGGTTAAGGGGGGAGGGGCCGGGGCTGGGAGGAGGGGGTCTGGGGCTGTAGGGGAGGAGGGGGAGGGAGGGGGAGGGAGGGGGAGCCCGGAGCTAAGCGGGAGGGGGAGGGAGGGGAGGGGGCCGGGGCTGGGGGAGGGGGCCGGGCCGGCGGGCGGGAAGAGGAGGGACTTGCACCAGCGCCATTTTCTCCACCCGGAGCTCCCGCCGCCCCCGGAGGCAGCCGGCCGCCCCTGCCCCCGCCCGCCTCCTCCCCGGGCCGCCGCCCGCGCCCCGGAGCCCCCACCGGGAGGCGGAGGCCGGGGCCCGCGGAGGAGCGGCCCGCACGCGCCCGCCGGCCCCGCCGCCGCCGCATTGTCCGGCGCCGCCCCCGCCCGCGGCTCCGGGTGCCCGGCCGCCCGCCGCTCCCGGGCCGCTCGGGCGCCGAGGGCTGCAGCGGGGCCGCGGGGGCCGGAGGGGTCGGGCCGGGCCGGGGGAGGGGGCCGCGGAGGCCGAGCGGGGCGGGGGCAGGTCCGCGCGCCGCCGTTTCCCGCACGGCCTCCCGCGGGGCGGGGGCGGGGGCGGCCCGGCGGAGGGTGAGGGCGGAGGGTGAGGGCGGGGGGTGAGGGCGGGGAGCCGGGGCGCGGGGCGGGGGCGGCCCGGACTCACGCTGCGCCGCTGCCGCTGCCGCTGCCGCCCCGGTACCAGCCTCCGCTCGCCGCTCCGCGCCGCTGACAGAGAACCGGACGTGACGCAGCCGGAGCCTGGCTCCGCCCCGGGCACGTGACGGGGCGTGGCCTCGCCGGGAAGCCCGCACCTGACCCTTTCCAGGGCCTTAAAGGAGCCGCGCCCGGTTCTGTCTAAACAGACGGAGAAAACCTGAAAGGCGAGCGCCGGGGAGAGAGACGCCGTGGATGGGGAAAGGAGGCTTGGAGCTCAGCATGGCCGCTCTGACAGCCCGGGAGGCGCCAGTCCCAGGGGGAGAGGGTTGGCACAGAGAAACGGGGGGAAAGTCCTGGAAGCCCGAAGGCCAAGTGCCTTCAACGAAGTCCAAAGAGCTTGGACTTGATTCCATGGGGAAGAGAAGGCAGCGAGCCCTAGCCGGTTTGGCTCGCTGGGTAGAGCATCATCAGCCTGCAAACCGAAGGATCCCGGGTTCGATTCCAGCCAAGGGCACCTGCCCGGACTGTGGGCTCCATCCCCCGTGTGGGGCGTGCAGGAAGCAGCTGACCCATGATTCTCTCATCACTGATGTTTCTATCTCTCTCGCCTTCTCCCTTCCTCTCTGAAACCAATAAAAACATATTTTTTAAAGGAGAAGAAGAAGGATGCATTGTGAAAAGCTCTTGAGCCCGGGCAGTGGGATGTGTCCGGGATGTCTGGGCTGATACACAGATGGAGTGGAAGGAAGAAGAAGGAAGAGCTGGGACCTGGGAAAGCCGTGGAGGAGGATGCTCTGAGAGCCGGGGTGAGAGGTGCTCAGTTCCTGGGATATCAGAGTGACTGTCTTCGGCCGGCTCCAGTGGAGCTTTCCGTGCACATGTCCGGCCCACACGGGGTGCATGAGGAGTCATAAGAAAAGATCTGCTCTGAACGTAACCCCCCGGGTGCCAGCACCTCCCCTCTGAGACCCCCTCGCCTGCCCTGTACGCGGAGGGGAGAGAGCCAGCCTGCCTTCTTTACCACTGATGATGGCGCAGCTGTGGAATGGTGTCCGCCAGAAACAAACTCCGGGGCCTGGCTGCGCAGCAAGAGAGCAGGCCCTGCCCAGAGAGAGAGGAGGCCATTGTAGGACACGGGCCTCTGTGGCAGAGTCAACTTTTTCTTTAATATCTTTGATTGTTTTTTTACAGAGAGGAAGGGAGAGGGATAGCGAGTTAGAAACATCGATCAGCTGCCTCCTGCACACCTCCCACTGGGGATGTGCCTGCAACCAATGTGCATGCTCTTGACTGGAATTGAACCTGGGACCCTTCAGTCCGCAGGCTGATGCTCTTATCCCAGTGGTTTTCAACCTTCCTAATACAGTTCCTCATGTTGTGGTGACCCCCAACCGTAAAATTATTTTCGTTGCTACTTCATAACTGTAATGTTGCTACTGTTAACGAGGCGTAATGTAAATATCTGTGTTTTCCGATGGTCTTAGGCGACCCTGCTAGCGGTTCTGCTGTAGAGTCTAAGTCCATCGGATAAAGTCTTGTTTCTAATTCATCGATGTTTCTAACTCTCAGTGGATACAGTCTATCCACTGGGCCAAACCCTGAGCATAGTCAGCTTTTAATGGAAACAGTTACTGAATTTGCCTGGGGGCAAACAGTGAAGGTGGGGAGGGAAGAGGATATAAGAACAAAGAACTAGGGACGTGAGCCAGCATCATGGTGGAAACCCCCAGGTGCCTGCCTCAACCAGACAGGGGCAGGCGGAGGCCACTGGGAAAGGCCTCAGCCCAATGTTTCTAATGGCCCGTGGAAGACAGTGAGACCCAGGCCACCTGCGAGGAAACTGGTGATGACCCCATAGAACTCAGCCAATGGGAGCGGGAGGAGGACCGGGCAAGAGGCTGTGGTTGCGACCCCGTGTGTGCCTTACTAGTGCAACGGGACAGACGCGGCCCCTGAGGACGCATTAGGAGACCCCTGCCCCCGTGCTCTGCCTCCGCGTCCCTGACCTGCATCCGGAGAGGAGTTCCTCGCAGCGCGGACCCCAGCAGGGCCCCGTGGTGACTGCCGCCCGGCCCGGCCCGCTCACCCCAGGAGGAGCTCTGAGGTGCCCTCTGGGGCCGCCATCGCAGACAGCATATGGGTGCAGGACCCCAAAGTGAGGAAGCACTGCCGGTGGAGGAAGCGGAAGCGACCGGCAGCGAAGGCAGAGCGCAATCCCATCGAAGCGCCGAATGGCAGGCCCACGATGCCGTGGGAGGTTGGGGCGCAGGGAACGGGGTGAAAAGGGGGGAAGATGGGATCTCCCTTTGTGGAACCATTGGGTCCTTTGCCGGGGAATTGTTAAGGGATCCCACAGTCCTTGGTTCCGTCCACCTGACCCTCGGGGAACGGGCTTTGTACCTTATCTGGAGCCTTCAGAGGAGGGGCGGGACGTGGGAAGGGGTTCAGTGGCAAACAGAACACAGGGGCAAAGTCTGAGCACTAACGGGAAAGCATCCCTCCCCAGGCCCTCTCCCCTGCTAGCCCTATTTGACTCTTTACAGATTAAATGCAGACAAAACCACAAATTAATTTCTTTTTTTTTTAAAGCTAAGTCTAAATCATAATGAAATAAAGGTAGCCAAGCCCGACTGGTGTGGCTCAGTTGGTTGAACCTTTGACCTATAAGCCAGGAGGTCACGGTTCCATTCCTGGTCAGGTCACATGCCAGATTGTGGGCTCCATCCCCAGTGCAGAGCGTGCAGGAGGCAGCCTATCCATCGATTATTCTCTCTCATCATTGATGTTTCTATCTCTCTCCCCCTCCCCGTTCCTCTCTGGAGTCAATAAAAACATTTTCTGTAAAGCAGCCAGGAGTATATGCGCGGTCACAGCTGCTGCTCACCTCCCCCTGGCGCACACCTGCCTAAGGAAACCAGGAGACGTTTTCCTCCGCCCACCCGGGGTCTTCGCTGGGCCTCGGGACTACCCTGTTTCCCCGAAAATAAGACAGGGTCTTATATTAATTTTTGCTCCCAAAGATGCGCTAGGTCTTATTTTCAGGGGATGTCTTATTCTTCCATGAAAAATACGGTACACATTTATTGTTAAATGAAAATAAAGGAAATTTATTACCTGTATACAGTATGGTAGTACGGTAGTTGTCAACACAAACCAGACAAACTGTGAATCCTACAGTATCAAGAATTTACTCATTTATTCAATGACAATCATGTCATCATCTTCTGGAACATCATCCTAACAATCCAATTCCTGAATTTCCTGGTGAATTTCTTGTGACTCCATTTCTTTCAGAATCAGTGGACCAAATCTCTCATGTTTAACCTGGGGGGGGGGGGGGCTTATTTTCGGAGGGATGCTTTATATTTCACTCAGAAGGAAACCTGTAAGTAGGTCTTATTTTCGGAGAAACACGGTAGTAAATGACGTCAGACCGAAAAGCACACAGATTTACTTAATATACCTTTCCTATGTCACAGGGGCCCTCAGAAGGAAATGAAGACCAGATTAGTGGCAAAACCTAAAAGCGTTCACACCACATCAAGCTAGAGGTATCTGTGAAAAGTGACTCAGTTACGTAGGGAGACTGAAGGTGGATCAGCAGTATTTGAACAAGATCCATTCGTGTGGCATTCTCTCAGTCCCGGCTTCCTGTCTGGATGATAAGAATGCTAATCTCCTTCCTGTATAGGAAAGGCTTTTTCCATACCGCAGGTCTTATCTCCTGGTTTTAGAGAGGAAAGGGGCGGGCCAGGATGTCCGTCTCGCACCGGCTGCTTGGTGTGTGTTTCTCAGTGCCTTTCGCGCAAAAATAATTTCTATGTCAGTTTTGAGGCCTATTACGGGGCGACATGCTCTGGTCAGAGTCATGCTCCTCCCGGTAAACCCGGCACACCTGGGTCAGTATCCGGGGCCAGGCGCCCAGCTGCCTTAACAAAGGTGCCTTCAGCCGGCGCCGCAGGAGGAGCGGGGCGGGGCGGGGCGGGGCCTGCGGGCGGGGTTTCGGAGCTCTGGGCTCGGGGGGAGGGCCTGCTCAGGAAGCAGGGATTTTTAGAAGCAGAGAGAGAAGGTGCTTTGCATGTGAGTGCAGCTGGCTCCGTTCTCTTGGGTGGTGAAACTATTCGCAAACGCGCAGCGAACACCCTCCATGACTCATGTCTCCTGAAACTATAAAGAAAGAAGCACTCGAGCAGCAGGATGGCATTCTGGAATGTGACCCAAGGCGGCCCCGTCCCAGCACCTCTGCCTTCTTGCCCTGACCCTTCCCCGCTCCCCACCTTCTCAGCCACAGCATTCCACAGGAGAAAAGGGTTAGAGCAGAGCAAGGGGGTCCCATTCCTGGCTTTGGGCTTTTAAAGTCTCGGGGTTTAAAAGAATCTGTCATTAGCCAAATCCTGTTCTTTCTCCCCCTTCCTCTCTGTAAAAAAAAAAAAATCCATAAAATATAGTTTTTTAAAAAGAAATAGTTAGAAAAAAAAGAAAAGAAAAGAAAGACAGTCACCTTCCTCCTGAGCTTGTTTGTAGCACCAGAGCCCGCCCTGTGATGGACAAAGAGGAGGGAACAGGAAATGAGGGGAAAGGAGCCCTGCCATGGGCTGGGGGTGGGGTGGGCACAGCAAGAGGTCAGGAACCCCTGGCTTAGCCTCCAGGCTGAAACAGGGAAGCAGGCTCTCGAAATGTCAGCAGCCGCCATCCCCTTGGCCGTGGAAGGAGCGTTGGCTCTGGTCATCCAGGTGTCTTGGGGCACCTAGGATGGGGCCATTTGGGTCATACATGCAGAAGGGGAAACATGCGAAAGGGAGTTGGAAAGGGAGGGGATACATATGTTTGTGTGCGGGGGGGGGGGGGGGGGGGGGTTACACCTTTCTAAGGGGAGACCAGGAAGCATCTAGCTTCACAGGATATGAGTGACAACCCTCGGACACAGTGAGTGAGAAAAGGCTGAGGGGAAACAAGTCCTGTTTCATAGGCTTTGAAGAAGACGGTAAGAGTAGTTTTCTTTCTCCTTTCCTAGCCTACAGCCTGGAGAATTAGGCCTAGAGACAGAGAGGGAAGGGACCAGCACGATATTTTCCAAATGCCTTAAAGGGACATAACACAGGTCAAAAAGTCACCAGCGATCAAAAGGAAAGAGCGAGATTCCTCTGTGGGCCACTGTGGGTGGTGCCGGTCCTCTGGGGACAGAGCAGACAGATGGACACTGATGGGAGGAGAGAAGGAAAGGCGGTGTTTGCTCCGAGAAGGGCAGGGTGAGGCGCTCCCTGCTAAAATGCTCTTCACCAGACAAGCTGCTATAGGCCCTGTATTTATCTGCTGAAATCACCCTTCATAGCACAACATTGAAAAGTTAATGACTTGTAATTCCAAACGTGCAATGCTCCTCACTCAAGCAATCACAAACAAGCATGAATTACATGTAAGGTCCTATGCAGCGAGGAATAGGAATGAATATATTTAAGGAAGCTATTTAAGCACAAACTGCTGAGCATTCCCCCCCTCCCCCGGCCTAGGGTGACTTTGTTGAACTTGGTAGTAGAGCTATTCTTAGATCCAACTTTCCTCAGATGTGTTATCTCACCTTTGACGGGAGAATGCATCTTATAATGGCAAAAGTCTATATTCCGCCTTCACTAGGTGAATAGCATAAGTCATCATACTATTTATACCCGACTTATTTAATGTTCTATAAAATAGTGTAATCAGTTTCCAGTAAATATGCCATAATTTAATCCAAATGAGCGTTTTCCCCTTCAGAAGTCATCTTGGAAGGTGTGTGATGACTGCAATGACTCTGACATTGGTCCAAGTTAACTTTTAGAACTCTCTCTGAGAACGGTGATCAGAGCTTGAGGCATGGTCTTCGTATGTCCCTAGCGACAGGAAACTTTTAATTTTTGAGGCCAATTTCTATCTGCAAAGAGCAAAAGAAATTCTCAAATCCTTGATGAGAAATAAGAGTAATTAGACATTCATAAAATAATATCTTCATAAGGATCACTAATTGGCCCTGGTGACAATTATTTTATTTTTTTAATATATTTTATTGATTTTTTTTTTTTATAGAATGGAAGGGAGAGGGTGAGTTAGAAATATCGATGAGAGAGAAACATGGATCAGCTGTCTCCTGTGCACCTCCTACTGGGGATGTGCCTGCAACCAAGGCATACGCCCTTGACTGGAATCCAACCCGGGACCCTTCAGTCTGCAGGCGATGCTCCATCCACTGAGCCAAACTGGTTACGGCCCTGGTGACAATTATTTTAAAATGGTGAGTATAAATGGGGTATCACCATTTGAACAAGTACATAGCATCCGAAGGAGACTGACATAGAGGACAGTCCTTCAGGGGTCGTACTGCTTAGGCAAACTTTTCTGGGGTCCTCAGCATTTAATGTGCATCTTAGGTTGCTAGGCCTGTGATCGCAAATGAAGCCAATATACAAATTCAACCCACAGAGTCTCCTCTGTAGCCAGGGTCTAAAACCAGGATCTGTCTGGCTGATTGACCATCACACCCCTGGGGAGAGTTTCCAGAGCAAGCATGAGCTGCATCAGCCAACAGATTAGGAAAATGACTAAGCAGACAGTCCATGACTGTCCTGGTCTCTGCTGAAACAAGTTCTTAACCCTCCAACAACCTGCAAAGCCACTTAACCAGAGGCCACAGCGCTGAGCGATGCTGTGTTGGCAACCCAATCTGGCAATCCCTCGGAATACCGGATTCAGGAGAGCTATGGAGAGAGGATACTGGACTACGGACCAACCCGGAAACCAGCAGCTCAGCTCTGGGTCAAGATGGCCCTGCCACCTTTTCTCAATCAGATCTGCGGCTTCTCACATCACCGTGTCTTTGGTAAACGCATGTTGTTCGAAAGCAATCCACTGTTTACTTTCGGTTTCAAAAATTTAACTATGATTAACAGACCAAGACAGGTGTAGAGACTCTGGTAGTTCTGTTTTTTAAAAAGTCTGCTTTTCAGAAACATCTTATGTGGACATTCTTGTCCCTCAGTGATTGCTGCTAGATCATCAGGCCTAGATGGCAGAAGTCAAATAGATTTGTTCTTCCACTGTGGCACCTAGGTTACTGCGGACTGTATGTTCCCAAATGTGACGACGCTGAATTTGGAAAGTCATGTGGAATTGCATCTACGTTAGACTGAGACGTAGAACCAAATAAGGAAACCATGGGCCTAAACTCAGAGGGACATAGCAGTGACTAAGCCAAACCGTCATCTCCATTTGAATTATTTTTTTATGAAAAACATGGATGTGTCAACTCTACATAAAAAATGGTCATTTAGTGCTCATAAAAAATATATATATGTATCGAAGTTGCTGCTATATCCAAGTAGAAAACCCTAAATGTGCAGGAAAAATTATATTCCTTGCGGCTTGAGGGAGGAAGGAGTTGGAACCAGAAAGTACATCTTCAACAGCGATTTTTCAAGAGGGACCGGCTGTCAGAGAATGCGTAGCTTCTTCAGACTGTGTGGGCCTCAAAGGTCTCCACCTCCAGAGGCCAGGCTGAATGCTCCCTGTGACTCCAGAAAACTAACTGTGGAACAACGGGCTGGACCCCGCCGTGGGCTGTTTTTATTTTCACTTCTGTTTCTTTGTCTAGTCTGTAAGTTTTATTTTGAATGTTCATGTTTCTTAATGTGTTGCTTGTGGACTGGTCACATGCACATTCTAAGGTGTTTGTCTCCTATCTGTTCGTCCTCAGGCGCCTCATGGAACTATTTTTACGTCAGCGCCGGGTACAGTATTTCTTGCTTCTTCTGGGCTGACAAGGGCCCACATTCGGAAGGAAGGACATGCACCAACGACAGCAGGTGCAGAAGAGAACGGCTGTTTCAGAACAGGAGCAGCGAGCCGTGTCCAAAGTCAGTGAGTTCTGGTGCAGGACTAACCTTCCTAAGCCATCGAGCGTGCAGAGTCATGTAAATACCAAATGGGGTTCTTTTCCGGGGTGGCCTTTCTTGAAGAATGCAAAGTAGGCCAACATGTGTGACTTCCTCCACAGCTGTGTCTCCCCCAGAATCAGGCGAACGCCGGCCGGTCCGACCTGCCAGCTGGGGAGTGCAGGCCCCGCAGCCCGGCTAGCACTTGGCCTCGGCCTTCTTCGAGTAACAGAGCTATTTATAGCACAGCTATTCTGCCCTCAACCATGAACCTGCTGAGGGCTTTCGAGGCACCCTCCCAATGCTGGCTCCATTTCCTCTCTCGTGTGATGGCCCCTGGACAGAGCAAGCAGGTGCTCGCACGTGGGGAACATGGGGAAATCCGGGCTCTTGGTGAATCCCCCGCAGAGATGGAGGAGGAGGAGGCGAGCCTGCGGCCTTGTCTTTTCAAATGCTCAGCGAGGGTTGTGAGAGTCGTTGGTGTTGATTATGGTTGTTATTGATGCCTTTTTATTATTCTGATGGAGGGGACTCTGATTTCCTGAGCTTAAATGTGGATGTCTGTGATCACACACACACACACACACACACACACATTAAAGAAGGTGACCAATTGTTATTGAATTAAAAAGGAGTGTCCTTTTAACTCGACAGGAGATGCCAATCAAATTATTAAGTACTGGGTGAGTCCTGGAAGGCAGATGCTCGCAGCCATTTTGAGGCAAAGATGATTCATTCAAAAGATAATTAAAGTGACTGCTAACTGGGTATGAAGTTTCTTTGGGGGATAATAAAAATGTTCTGGGGCCCTAGCCGAGTTGTGGGTAGAGCATTGACCTGCGGACTGAAGGGTCCCCGGTTCGATTCCAGTCAAGGGCACATGCCCGGGTTGCAGGCTCCATATCCCAGTAGGGGGCGAGCAGGAGGCAGCCGATCAATGATTTCCTCTCATCATTGACGTTTCTATCTCTCTCTCCCCTTCCCTTTCTCTCTGAAATCAATAAAAATATATTTAAAAACAAACAACAAAAAAACCCACACCTGTTTTTAAAAAGTATTCTGGAATTAGTGATGATTGCTGTACAACTTTGTGAACTCGCTGAAAACCGCTGAATTGTACTTGAAAAGGGTGACTCTTGCAGTATGTAAATTATATCTCAATTTTTAAATATATAACTAGAGAGCGGCCAGTATATGCAGAGACCCTGTGCCAGGCACTGGATAAAGAAACAGCTAACCTTTTTGAGCATCCTATTATGTGTCAGATGCTATGCCACGCACTTTGCATTAATCCTCTCATTAATCTTCAT
This sequence comes from Pipistrellus nathusii, assembly GCA_963693515.1. Lineage (NCBI taxonomy): Eukaryota > Metazoa > Chordata > Mammalia > Chiroptera > Vespertilionidae > Pipistrellus > Pipistrellus nathusii. The sequence continues at coordinate 2,954,092 of OY882861.1, read as the reverse complement.
AGCCTCCCCAGAGCGAGGGAGTGTTCAGGTGACCAGTTGTTGTTGCATAAAAAAAGGAGTGTACCCCATTAGGCAGCTGGAGTTTATGGATCTAGAGTCTCTTGCTCAAAATCACATATGTGAAAATAGATGGATTCATACGAAACTGCCATTTTATTTTATTTTTTTTTTAAATATATTTTATTGATTTTGTACAGAGGGGAATTGAGAGGGACAGAGAGTTAGAAATGTCAATGAGAGAGAAACACCGACCAGTTGCCTCCTGCACCCCCTCCACTGGGGATGTGCCCGCAACCAAGGTACATGCCCTCGACCGGAATCGAACCCGGGACCTTTCAACCCTCGACCGGAATCGAACCCGGGACCTTTCAGTCCGCAGGCCGACGCTCTATCCACTGAGCCAAACCGGTCCTGGCCGAAACTGCCATTTTATAATAAGGTGACCAGGCGTCCCACTTTTGGCAGGACAGTCCCGATTTTTAACAATTTGTCCCGCATCCCGCGGCGTTTTAAAAAAGTCCTGATTTTTGGAAAGAATGCACAATAAGCTAGGGAACGGTGGGAGAATGGAAAGGAAACATACAGTTTTTGGCAGCCATGTGGCTATTTAGCCAGGATATGAGTTTTATATTATTTTTGTTCATTTTATAATGTTAAACTTTAATAATAACAGATAATTGTTGAGAACTGATTATTGAGAACTGCTTATCAAAGTTCTCATTGTTGATCGGTTGTTAGAATCCGACCACCATTGTTTGGACTTAATGAACAATGGCATTTTTTGGGATTGGCAACGACGAAAACATTTTGTAACTGTCTCTCAGACAATGCCCATAGTACTGTGTGCTGGTAAGCTAGTTAAACAAGTGATGTCATTACAAATCAGCTATTCAGATAATTTAGGTAAGTACTTTATTTATTTATTTCATAAATACAGAAATTTTCTTGAATTTAGCAGACAGTACTCGTATTATTTACATTTTATAGTGGCAGCAAAAAGTCTAGCGCCGGCCTTGAAAGTGACACTTGCGACTATACATAATGTTTTTTATTTATTATATTTGTAAATTGTACTTATGTTGAAATTTTAAAAAAATATATTACAATACTATTTTTGCATTCTATGAAAATTTTTGTTGCTCCATGTAGACCAAAAATTTTTCAATTTTTATTTTTTTAAATATATTTTTTATTGATTTTATACAGAGAGGAAGGGAGAAAGATAGTTAGAAACATCGATGAGAGAGTCATCGATCAGCTGCCTCTTGCACACCCCCTACTGGGGATATGCCCGCAACCAAGGTACATGCCCTTGACCGGAATCGAACCTGGGACCCTTCAGTCCCCAAGCTGACGCTCTATCCATTGAGCCAAACGGGTCCCGGCTAGACCAAATTTTTAATCAAGAAGTCCGTGTCCGTCCCCCGCCATCCCCCATCAACAGTGTCCCTCTTTACCAATGTTAAAATCTGGTCACCTTATTTTATAGGCTACTTTTGTATTCAAATGTGGATTTCTTACGGCTCAGTCTGAGACTGGCCATCCTTCTCAAGCTCCCAATTGCACACAGCAGAGACCCCTCGGGTGAGATTAGGTGGTAGAGAGGTCCTGGATATCAGGGAAAACAGTATGGCGGTTCCTCAAAACAATGAAAACAGAATTATTGTGCGATCCAGCAATTCCATGTCTGGGTCTGTACCCAAAAGCAGGGAAAGCAGGGACCCAGAGGTTTGTACTCCCACGTGATAGCAGCATTACCTGCAACAGCCAAGAGGTGGGAGCAGCCAGTGTCCGCAGACAGAGGAAAGGATAAACGAAATGTGGTAGACACATACCACGGACTACTGTTACTCCGCTTAAAAAGGAAGGAAACTCGACAGGCGCTGCACATGGATATACTTTGAGGAGATTATGCTAAGTGGTGTAAGCCAGCCCCCAAAGACAAATGCTTTCAGGTGCCTAAAAAAGCCAGGTTCCTAGAGACAGGAAGTAGGATGGGAGTGGGGAGGGGGGGGGGACGCGCACGGGGCAGGGGAGGATGAGGGGTTGTTGTTGAATGCATGCAGAACTTCAGTTTTGCAGGATGAAAAGAGTTCTGGAAACTCTTAACAATGGAATGCACTTAACACTACTGAACTTAAAAATGGTACATTTTATGTTCCGGATAAATTGTTTACCACAATTTAGACCACTTCTCAATACCGAATGTAGACACATTCAACATGAATGCATGGGCTATGGGAAAGGAGCCAATAACAAAAGAACACATGCTAATACGTCTGTTTGTTTGAGCTGCCCAGATGCAGCAAATCCACAGAGACAGGAAGTAGGTCCGTGGTTGCCATGGTTGGGAGAGGAAGGGGATTGTGCGTGACTGCTAACGGGAATGGCAGCGAGGTCTCTTTGGGGGGGGGGATGAAAACGTTCTAGAATTAAACAGCAGTAACGCTAACTCCGCGAATACACCACACACTGCTAAATTGTGCACTTCAAGAGAATGATGTTCATGGTTTGTGAATTATATTTCAATAAGCTCTTATCCTTTTGTTATACGAATGTATGAATGAATGAGGTTCTAACTGTATCCAGATTCCTTGGGGTCCTTTTAACTCAACGTCAGTTCCAACAGAAGAGAGGATTGTCAGGAACAATTTGGGTCAAAAATAAGGGGAGCAAGAGGTGCAAGCAGGTCCTCCTGGCAGCCCCAGCGACCTCTGAAATGTGTTGGCTCATGGCCCGGTGAGGCTGCCAGAGGCCTAGGCGTGGGCAGTTGGCCAAGGGACCCTCATCTCCCGGGAGCCACTGGTTGGTCAAACCCTGACGTCTCTTTGGGGCAATCAGACCGGAGAGAGCACATTTATGCCCCGAAAGCCCCTCCTGGGAATCCGTTGCTGCTTGTCACCATGATGATGTCAATGCTTGCACCTCAGTGATAATCTGCAACAGCCATGCTGGGAGGTGTAAACAGGCAGCTGGTGAGCACCTCCTTGCAAAATGCTGAAGGCCAACTCCAGAGGACTTTTTAAAATCGCGTTTGCCACCCCGATGCAGCAATCCCACGTGCAGCGGAGCATCTGCGGCCGCTCGGAAGGGACAGGGACCGTTCCCTGACCTGGCCCAATGTCAGAGCCGTCACAGGAGAACGCCCGAAGCCAGGACGAGCCAGGAAGCGGGATAACGATGCCCTGGCCGACCTCCATCCAAACACCTCAAGCCTTCCGTCCCCATGCGCGTTTCCACGCTGCAGGGAATTCCATCGGCTTCTCCCCAAGGATGTCCCTCACCCTGCCTGAGCTGGAGGCTTCCTGAGCAAGGGGCCCCGCCGGCGGAGACCGTGTGTGGTTGCCTGGTGGGCCAACGTGAAGGGTTGTGTCTAGACCCCAAGACCAAAACCTGAACTGAACTCTAACCATCTGAATGGGCTTCTAGAGCTGGGTGTTTGGAAAACACACACACACTCACACAATTAATTAAGTCTTTGAAAATTAATACACCTCTCGCTGGGACCGGTTTGGCTCAGTGGTAGAGCGTCGGCCTGCAGACTGAAAGGTCCCGGGTTCGATTCCGGTCAAGGGCATGTACCGTGGTTGCGGGCACATCCCCAGTAGGGGGTGTGCAAGAGGCAGCTAATCGATGATTCTCTCTCATCGATGTTTCTAACTCTCTATCCTTCTCTCCTCCTCTCTGTGAAAAATCAATAAAATATATTTTTTAAAAAATTATCTTTAAAAAAAAAAAAAAAGAAAATTAATACACCTCTCGCAAAAAGACATACCAACAGCCAGTAGATCTATGAAAGGGTGTTCAACCTCACCAGCAACTAGGGGGATGCAAACCAAAAGAACAATATCGCAACGGCTGTAATTAACAAGATAGGTAAGAGCAGGTGTTGGAGAGGATGTGGAGAAAAGGGAACCTCACTCCCTGCTGGTGCCAACATAGAGGCTGCAGCCACTGGTGAAAGCAGCCTGTGATTCCTCAGCGAGTTAGGAATGGAGTTACCATAGGACCCAGAAACCCCGCGTTTAGGTACCTACCCCAAAAACTCAAAACATGCGTTTGCAAAGATGTACGCAACCTACCCTCATTGCAGCTCTATTCTTGGTGGCCAAGACACAGAGACCCAAAGTGTCCGGCGATAGAGACTGGATAAGGAAGAGGTGGTCCGTATACACAATGGAATACTACTTGGCCATGAGAAAAGATGAAATACTGTCATTTGTGACACCAGGGAGAGACCTTGAGAATATCGTGCTAAGTGAAACAGTAAGTCACAAAAAGCTAAGAACCATAGGATTTCACTCATGTGGGATAGAGAGCTGAAATTGGCAGACACACACACAGTGGTTGCCCTGGGAAAGGGGCTTGGGGCGGGGAGGGGAGGGAGGGTGAAGGGGACCTAACAGATGGTGACGGGAGACGGTTTGACTGGGAGGTGGCCGCACAGTGCAATGTACCGGTCTTGTATCAGAGAAATGTGCCCTGAAACCTGTACGATCCTAGTAACCACCGTCCCCCCAATACACTAACAAAAAATATTAACCAACCAGCCCTGTGGCTGGAATATAAATATATGTAAACAATCAATGGAGGTGGGCCGAGAAATAAATCGTTATTGCAAGTATAATAGGCATAGTTTTGCTAGCCACCAATTCCTCATTTTTGAGAAATGGAGAAATTCTTCAAGTTAAAAAAAAAAAAAAGAAAGGAAAGGCAGTCTTGGGCTCGCCCAGGCTTGTCATCTGAACCCCGGGCTCCCCCTGCAATCTCTCGTTCTAAGGAGGCCACAGGCTCTGAGGTGCTTCTTGTGTTTACCCACAGGATGTGGGCCAGCTTTATTTACTGTGGTTGCTTCTTCCTTTAAAATTTTTTAAAAATTGAGATATAATTTATATACTTTTATGGTGTTCAATTCAGTGGGTTTAATATAGTCCCAAGACTGTGCACTATCTCATTTCAGAACTTTCATCCCCAAAAAAGAACCCCCAGGCCTCTTAACAGTCATTCCTCATTTCCTCCTTCCCCAGCCCCTGGGCACCACTTAGTACCATCTGTGTCTGCAGATTTTTTTGTTCTGCTCACTTCGTGTAAAATGGAATCCTACAACATGTGTCTTTTGTGACTGGTTTCTTGTGTAGGGCATGATGTTCTCGGGGCCCACTCATTCTGTTGCCCATAGCAGGATTTCACCCTTTTTTGTGACTGAGAAATATCCTATATAATGAAGAGATAATATGCAAATTGACCATCACTCCAATACACAAGATGGGCGCCCTCATGTGGTCAAAGATGGCCACCCCTGTGTGGATACAAGATGGCCGCCACAAGATGGCCAGGAGAAGAGGGCAATTGGGAGGGACAAGGCTGGCAGGGGAGGGCAGTTAGGGGCAATTGGACTGGCAGGGGAGTGGCTAAGGGGTGAGCAGGTTGGCAGACAGAAGTGATTAGGGGCATTCAGGCAGGCAGGCAGGTGAGCAGTAGGGAGCCAGCAGTCTTGGATTGTAAGAGGGATGTCTGACTGTCTGTTTAGGCCCTATCCCGAGGGGTCCCAGGTTGGAAAGGATGCAGGCTGGGCTGAGGGACATTCCTTCCTTCCCCCTCTCCCCCTCACAAATTCCACCATAAAGCTCTCTCAGGTGTGGTCCACCCACTCCTCGCTTGATGGGCATGTGGGTTGGTCCCACTTGCGGCTGTGATGAACCATGCTGCTGGGAATGCTGGCAGCAGGTGTGTGTGTGGACACGTGCCTCTCTCTCTTTCTCTGAACCGAGGAGCGGGTTTGGTGGGTCCTAGGGTGACACCGCGTTTAGCTTTTCCGAAGGGTGTACAGCCTGTTTCCTGCAGCAGCGGCACCACTTCTATCTGTGGCCGCTCCTTGCGATGGTTCGGCCTTGCGTTTTGTGCTCCTCGTTCTCCCGCCTGATCAGCAGGTCCTCTTACAGCACATTCCGGTATGTTCTTCCCTCCTCCCACCTGCCTTCTCACTTAGGACAGCTGCTCTGGAGCAAAGAGAAGGGAAAGAGAAGGAACAGGAAGCGAGGGCAGCTGCCCGCCAACCTCTGTGCTCCACACTACGTGTGTGGTTCTTTCGTTCCTCACAGGATGACCGTGAGGTGTCTCCCCTCCCTGCCCCCACCCCCACCTCCCCGGTTCTCCACCAGGAAACTGAGAGGCCTGAGCTGGTTTGACTGCTCCGAGCTGCTTCCCTGGCCCACAGGACAGGAGTTCTCCATCTGTGCCCCACAGGATCCACTGGGCTCCGGGGGTACAGCGAGAAGCCCCTGGGGGTTTTCATATATTCCCAACAAATGAACAGGGATTGAGGGATAAACACGTACTGTGCCAGCAAGTTCGGGTTTCCCCTTTCTCTCCACCAATCAGAAAGAGGCAGGAGTTCCCACAGGCTCAGTTCTTCTTTCAAAGTCAAGGCGAGTGTGGGAAGTTGCGGGCTGAAAGAGAAGAAGCACTCCCGGCTCACTTTTCTCTGCCTGCTCAAGTTCCCCGTCCCCCTTTTCCCCAGGAGGAGGGATCTGACCAGCAAATCCTAAAGGTTCTCTGGAGATGTCCAATGCTCTACCTGCAGTCAGTGAGAGAGAGAGAAACACCAATGATGAGGGAGAAACATGGATCCACTGCCTCCTGCACACCCCCTACTGGGGATCAGGTCGGAAGCCCGGGTATGCGCCTTGACTGGGAATCGAACTGTGACCTCCTGGTTCATGGGCTGATGCTCGACCACTGAGCCACACTGGCCAGGCTCATCACATGTGCTCTTTGGGGCTGCCTAGAAATCAGGGCTCTCCAGTGGTACTCACGCCCGTGAACTCCCGGCAGGACCTTCCAGGGTGAGTCTTTGCCTCGCTAGCAGCCATTCTCCCGCTGGGCAGCAGCACCTCAGCCGCTGGAGAGGGTAACGATGCCTCCTGTGCAGCCAGAGGACGGACAGAGGGCCGGTCCCTGCCCTGGCTCCTGACCTGCCACGGCGTCTGCCCTGGACCTCGGGGAGAGCAGGTCCTCCTGGTGATGACGAGGGAGGACGGAAACAGCCTCCCTGTTGCTGTGGACGAGGCCCCCTGAGGACAGGATGCTTAGAGTCCTAACGGATGTGCAAACCTCGAGGGGAGCGGCTTTCCACTGAGAACGGGTGAGCTGTACACGTGAGACCTGGATGGACACCGAGGGTGTTATGCTTCACTTACATGTGGAATCCAAAAAACAAAAAGAGCCCTAGCCGGTTTGGCTCAGTGGATAGAGCATCCGCCCTCGAACTGGAAGGCCCCAGGTTCGATTCCGGTCAAGGGTTACTGGCTCCATCTGCAGTGTGGGACTTGCAAGAGGCAGCCGATCCATGGCTCTCACTCATCATGGATGTTTCTATCTCTCTCTCCCTCTCCCTTCCTCTCTGAAATCAATAAAAAAATATATATTTTAAAAAAATAACAAAAAAAAAACTAACAAACAAAACAGGAACAATCTCATAAATACAGGGAACAAAGTGAGAGTTGCCAGAGGGAAGGAGGTGGTGGGGGAAAGGGAGAAAGGAAATGAAGAAGCGCCAACTTTAAAAGCAGTGCGAACTTCCGGTTTTAACCATTGTCAAGGGGTGGAAGGCACAGCAGAGGGAATACGGTCAATCATACTGTAATAACTACGTGTGGTGACGGCTCCAGCCCGTGGATCTCTCCTTATCTAACCAAAGGGCCTTACAGAGGGGACTGAGCTAAGCCTTTGGGTCGAAGAGATTCTCTTGGATTGCGCAGGCGGCCCCGCCTGTAGCCACAGGTGTCCTCACAGGAGGCTGGCAGAGGGAGGTTTGGAGGAAGCAGGAGGGTTGGAGGCATTTGAGGAGGATCATGAGCCAAGAAATGCAGAAGTCTCCAGAAGCTAAAAAATAAAAATAAAAAAATAAAAAAGCCCAAGAAAGAGATTCTTCCTAGCGCCTCAAAAACAAACACACACCCACACACTTCTGTCCAGTGAGACTGACTGGGACCTCTGGCCTCCGGAGCCGGGAGAGAACTCAGATGGCGGAGAGGAGCCACCCAGATGCTGGGAATCTGTCAACAGGGAGCCAACCTCCCGCCTCTGGGTTCTCATGGCGTGACATCCTGTTCTGTGGACGCCCACGTTTTTAAGCCACATCCAGCAGGCTTGTCGCTTACAGCACCCCGCGCTCACGTGCAGGGGGCAGAGGTCAGCACGTGTCCCCAGAGCCATGCCTCCGCGTCAGGGAGCTGGGAGTCTATTCCAGGGGCCCACTCAGAAACCCGGGAAGAGGAGGGGAAAGCGCGTGTCGGGGGACGGCAGATGGCCTAGGGCTCCTGTTCCGAACATCCGTGTTCGGGGAACACACTTTGGAACAACGCACTGCTCTATGAGGAAGCAAAACTGTACCACCTACCCTGCAAGCCCATGCTGCCAGACAGCAGTGTTTGGGCATTCCCAACTCTGCTGAGTTTATTTCTCCTGAGAAACTCCCCAACCCTGGGTGAAGAAGCTGGGCTAGCCCTAGCCGGTTTGGCTCAGTAGAGTATCGGCAACCCAACAGGTCCTGGGTTCGATGCCCCTCAAAGGCACGTAAGTCTGGATGCAGGCTCCTCCCCAGCCTGGGCCCTGGTCACGGCTCAAGCAGGAGGTAACCAATGGAAAAATATCCTCGGGTGAGGATTAACAAAACAAAAAAGAGGCTGGACTAGGCCTGTTGTTGCACTCAGGTGCCAGGGTTCTTGTCCCGGCATTAAGAAGGGTTCAGCAATCTGGAGAAAGGCTGTGTGTAACTAAAGTAAGAGTCCAGTGACGAAAGGTAATTTTGGAAGGCACTGGGGGTCAGAGGAGTCTGGCTAAAGAAGCTAAGTTCTCCTTGTCTCGGGACCCCTTGCTTTTTATTAACACAAATTGTTCTAGGGCAAGGTGGAGATATACACTTCAAAGAACAGGGTTTTGTCTACAGAGTCCGTTGTCAGAATGGGGAATAGCCTACCGCTGTTCAGGTGTTTGGCCAGTAGGAGGCAATATCATGTAGATTAAGATGACCTGAGCTGCCTTGGAAGCAAGCAATCATCCTTTTCAGGTTTGGGGAAACGCCTTTAGCCATTCCAGCAGGCGATAACATATGTGATTCAGCCCTTGTAGAGTCCCCAAGTTCCATCAACCTTTTGATGAACCTCTTGCAATTATGACATGCTGGAACTGGCTCCCGCACTCAGGGCTTGGCACCTTTTAGAGTCAGTGGCTGTTGGGGAAACAGAGGCTTGAGCACTCCACTCAGCAAGTGAGAAGCTATTTTCAATTACGCTCTGGCTCATGGTGCTCCCTGAGGCCAGTGTGAATGCGGGTTGCCATGGCACTGCTTTCAATCATGTGTGTGCCCACACACTGTCACATGCTGCCCCCATACACGGGAGCCACAGCTCTCTCTCCCTACCGCGTCTTGATTGATGCTTGAGCTCTGCACCAGGCATAGAGACGGATCAGCAAGAGAGGAGAGCAGTTCTGTGCAGCTGCGCACCAGGCAGGCATTGGAAATATCTGAACCAGGAAATGAGATCGGCTCTGCTTACAGATCTCCGCTGGGTAGCTTTGGGCAAAGGCTTTCATCTCTGTGCCTTGGATCCCGCCCCCATGCCCTGAGACGGAGAGAACTGTCCAAGGTCTCCTAAGCTCCTGTTATTAGGGGCCCTGGTTCCTGGGTGCTGGTTTGAAGCTGAGGAGTGAGCCCGAGGGAGGCCATTCATGCACAGTCCTCACCTGCCGACTGTTTCTCCGGCTCCCCCAACCCCTGCCACCAGCTCCTCTGGGTCCCTTGAGATTTGTTTTGAGTCAAGTCCTTGGCAAGATGCCACTTGCCACTTCCCTCCTGAAGTGCTAAGGGGAACTGTTGTGCACTGGGGTTGAGTCATTCTTTGAGCTGGAAATGATTTCTTCGTGGGGGAGCCCCTGGTGCTCAGGACTCAGGGGTCCCAAAGACTGTTACCCCCCTCAAATAAAGTCCATCACAAAACTAGAGAAAGATACACTGTGCGGCTGGCCCCAGGGCCGGCTCGGCAGGGAGTGTCTCCCGGGATGGGGAGAGCCGTGAGGGAGCGGCTCTCAATGCTGGTCCACGATGCAGCATGCAGATGAGGTCATCTCTCCATTTCTGCCTCCAGTGTCCTGACCCCTCACCTGCTGACAGCAGGCACAGGGCTCCTCCCAGCCTGGCCAGCATGGTTCAGTGGTTGAGTGTCGACCTATGAACCAGGAGGTCACAGTTCGATTCCCGCTCAGGGCACATGCCCAGGTTGCGGGCTCTATCCCCAGTGTAGGGTATACAGGAGGCAGCTGATTGATCATTCTCTCTCACCATTGATGCTTCTGCTCTCTCTCCCTCTCCTTTCCTCTCTCTGAAATTAATAAAAACATGTTTTAAAAATCTAAAGTCTCCTCCCCCACCCTCAGTTATTTCTGAGTGTCTCGTGTGTAGCCACAGAACAAAAACATGGCCTGGGAAACGGAGGTTACAGCAAAGGTTTATGTCTTGTCATAAATCACAGCTACACACGTCATCGGAGAAAAGTGCAGGCCCTCGACAGCAATCACCATCTCAGCACAAGGACTGAGCACCTCAGTCTGCCTGCGGTCAGGGGTGGGGGTGGGGGCGTGGGGGGAGGCAGAGGAAACTCTAGGCAGACTTTACAGAGGAAGGGGAACTCTGCCATCCCTCTCAAGAGCAGATGTCAGATCATATGATGAAGCAAACGTGTAGGGCCTTGCTTCCTAACTAACTAAACTGGCCCCCTTTCCCCGGGAACCTTTGTTCATTCATTCTGGTTTTTATAAATCGTCCAAACTTAGAATCAAGGCAAAAAGGCCAGTGCCTATCCTTGCAGTGTCATGCTGACCCTCCTGGGCGGCATCGGACACTCCAGCAGCCCTCTTGAACAGAGGGGAGGTTGCAGAATCTTGTGACTCTGCTGAAACCACTGAACTGCACACTTTAAAAGGGTGGCTTTTACGATATGTGCATTGTATCTCCATAAAGCTGTTATTTAAAGAACCAAAGAGCCCCGCCTGGTGTAGCCCAGCGGAGAGAGCGTCAGTCTGCGGGCTGAAGGGTCCTGGGCTCGATTCTGGCCAAGGGCATGTACCTTCATTGCAGGCTCCCAGTATTGGCCGGGGGCAAGTGGTAGACAACCAATCAATGTATCTCTCTCACATCCATGTTTCTCTGTCCCTCTCCCTCCACTCTCTCTAAAAATCAATGGAAAAAAATATCCTTGGGTGAGGATTAAGAAAATAAAATAAAGAACAAAAAGAATAGCTGCTTTCCCCAGGCAGTGCGTCTAAGGTGGTTTATATCCTGGGAACAGATGTGAAATCTGATTTGCAGATGCTGAGCTTTTGTGTGTGGTTGTAACACCATTGTCTTGAATCCTTTTGAAAGCCGATGATGTCTCACCGTGGAAAGGGAAAACACAACCTCGCCTGTCCACGCTAGCATACAACATACAGCACCAAAGAGCTCTAAATCCAGCCCAAATGAAACCACATCCTGCCATTCTTGTTTAAGCATCCTCCAAATCCATTCTCAGTACGTCCTGGGGACTTTTAACACGTAAGCAGGCAATGAGTTACAGATGTGGAGTCATGGTCCCCTCCGGCAGCGGTGGTGGGTGGAGCTGGGAGATGGGGCCCCTGGACTGATCCCCCAGCTGTGAGCAATCACCCAGCTGTGAGCAATCGCGTCCGTTTAACCCAGCCTGCTGTACACGGCTCATTTCACAGCCTGCTCTCCCTCCCTGCTCCACCCAGGTGCCTTTAGGGTTTGGTTGCTGGGGAACAGTGAAATGACAAGTAGGGCCTGGATCAGTTCCTCCTCCCAGGTGGCGGTGGGGGAAAGGGGGTCTGTGGACAACTGCCTCCTTCAGGCCGAGGCGGTAGGTACCCCTCCTGAGGCAGAAAAGCTGAGGAAGGTGGGGTTCAGAAGCCGTTGATGTTAGGATATTCCATTTGTAGTTACTGTTGTTGGCCTAATTGATCTCCTTGATTTTGCTTTCTAATTTAATGCTCCCCAACTTTTTTTTTTTTTTTTTTTTTTTTTTTTTTACCATATCATGGCGCAGTGTAACCCAAGCATGTCAAACTCAAAGGCTAACACGGGCCAAATAAACAAGGTTTAAGTGTATGTGTCCGCAAAAAAAAAAAAAAAAAAAAAAAAAAGCTTTTCATAGAAGCGTAAGTTTATTTTGATAGAGACAAAGGGCTGAAATAAATGAGTAATCATTAACAGAAAATAGAACATTTTAATAAAAATTAGTATGTTTTCTTGAATATTAACTTACCAGACACTGAATAACTGCACCAATTAATAAGTGTAATGCAAATAAACCTCTTTTTCTTTTTTTTATATATACTTTTTATTGATTTCAGAGAAAAGAAGGGAGATAGAAGCATCAATGATGAGAGAGAATCGTTGATCAGCTGCCTCCTGCACACCCTCTACTGGGGATCAAGCCCACAACGCAGGCCTGTGACCTTGACTGGAATCAAACCTGGGACCCTTCAGTCTGTAGTCCAACGCTTTATCCATTGAGCCAAACCAGCCAGGGCTAACCTATTTTTCTTGCTCTCCGAAAGCGAAATATTTCCTGTTGCGCACACCAAACAAGTCAGTCCGAGACTAATGACATGGCCATCAGCTGCTAAAATATTCGCCACTAATATCCATTATACCCATTAGTGGAGAGAAATGGTGTGCCTGCAAATAAGTGAAATGAATGCAACACAATTATAGAATCAGTCATTAGCAAATGTTGTAGTTTGTTATTAATAATGATGTATAACAGGACATTGTAAAGATTAAGTTACAAAATTTTTAATAAAATGTTTCTTACATACTGTTCTATTGGCTGGGCTGCAAAAATATTCGTTGTGGGCCGTGAGTCTGACATGCTTGGTCTAACCCCTACTGCCTCTCAGTCATCACACCCAAGTGTGTGCTCTCACCCAGAGATGCCAAGCTTGGTCATGCCTCTAGACATTCCTCTGGATGATGTGTTCTTAAGATCAGTGAAGTCCCACAAACATGCAGGTACATACCACATAACAGGCTGGAGCATTATACCTTCCCGCCACCCACTCCAGCGCTGAGTGGCCTGGCCCAAATGTCACCTCCACACAATTAATTACTCCTTGTCTCCACGGCAGGTAGATTTAATAGTTTCCTTATTCTGTGCTCCCACACAGTCTTTCTACAGGAAACAAACCCTTGGCTTGCACAAACCCCACATTTCCAGCTTAGCCAGTTCAAAAGGCACTCCATAAAGTGAGTCTGTAAAGGGTCATCATTTGTCATTGGCCAAGGCCCCGATGGGCACCTTGAAGAGCGTGAAACCAGAGTGAATCACCTCCCCCGGAAGCCTTTCCTAACGCTCCTTCCCACTCACTCAGACCGGCGGCCCTCGGAACCCGCTGGCGCACGCACAGCTCTGCCTGCACATGGGAACAGCAGCATTTCATGGTTTCACAGAAAGAGCTCGAAGGTAGATGATTCCGGGGTTCGCTTAGCTCCTCGACAAGGTCCAGGCTCTGGGTCCGGGTTTTTGCAGGACACAACCATGTCCACATTGACACACCACAAGAGCAGCTCCAGAGAGCATCTTCCCACATAGCTCTGCTCACGTTTCCCCAGGAAGCAGACATTCACCCTGCAGTTCCTCCAGGGGCTCTCCTTTTCACTTCACTGGCCAGCACGTGGCCATGTGTGCACCCCTAAACCACATGCCAGAGCAGGGGGACCGGGTGGCCATGCTAGATGTGGGTTGGGGGCCCTCTGGCCAGCGGCAGCAGCATGGCCTGGCAGCTGGTTAGGAGTGCAACTTCTTGGGCCTCACCTGGACCTATTGAATCAGCAACTCTGAGGGTGAGGCTGGGGTTCTGGGTTCTAAAAGCCTTCTAGGTAATTCTAATGCTTGCTAACACCTGAGCGGCGCTGGCTAAGATCTCCCGTGTTCATCCGGAGCCCAGGCAAGCCCTGAGCATCGTGCCTCCTTGAATAAAACCAGGATTCCATGAACTAAGGAGGGAGAGAGGGATGCTGTGGGGAGGCATCACACGTCGATTATTTCCATGTAAAGTAGCACTGATTATATTATTTCTCCACCCATTTTCCTGCCTGTCTCTCTAACCCACCTACAAGCTTCCTGAGAATATTAAACAAGAAACTTTCACGGCCAAAAGCTTTTCTGAAAGAAGGGTTTTACGGAGCCAAAAACTGGCCAGAAATGGCAGCACGCTTTGTCCACAGGAGAGCGGTCAGGGCACCACCAAGCACTGCGCTCCTTGCAGCAGGCACAGGGCCTGGGCACACCCCCTCGGGCCTCCTGCAGCCTCGTGTGCTGGGCAGGACCCTTTGGGTTGCACGTGACAGAACCCCAAATGGAAAAGGGTGAAAACAGAAGGGAGGGGAGTAGACGTTTAGGCACATATATTTTAAAAGCCCTGGGGTGTGTCAACTTAAAAACACGTCCAGCCCTGTGAGAATATGTATGCGTTTATTTGACCATGGCTAAGAAGCTGGTGCCCATGGCTAAGAAGCAAGATCTCAATGAATTGAGAAAATGCTCCGGAAAGTGGTTGTTTTACCACTTACTTTATTCATCAGAATCAAGGGAGGAAGTACTGGGATTACAAGAAGTCCACTGGAGATAGACTAGGGAGGTGGGAGAACGCAAAGCGGGGAAATCTCTGGGATTGGATAAAAAGTAAAACGAATAGACCCGTACTTTTTTTTTTTTTTTAATATATTTTATTGATTTTTTACAGGGAGGAAAGAAGAGGGATAGAGAGTTAGAAACATCGATGAGAGAGAATCATCAATCAGCTGCTCTTGCAAGCCCCCTACTGGGGATGTACCCGCAACCCAGGTACATGCCCTTGACCAGAATCAAACCCGGGACCTTTCAGTCCACAGGCTGACACTCTGTCCACTGAGCCAAACCGGTTTCAGCTAGACACGTACTTCTTTTCCGTAGGTGGGTGCAGGGTAGTTAACAGTCAACAGTTGACATGATAGCAATAACCATGAGGGGCTCTGTGACCTCCTGCCATGGTGGGAGATTGTGCCCTGAGAGGTCTGGAAAAAATGATATTACCCTGGCATTCCCCCGGTGTGCTATGTAGATGTAAAGAGACTACAGAAAGCTCAGGTAAGGTAAAGACTGACCTTTGTCATGAAAGGTACGGGTCTAGGCCTTGACTACCCACCACCACTGCTTCAGCTGGGAAGTTCTCATTGCAGACCGTCCTGTGTGTTACCAGAGTCTCTGAGTTTGCAGGGCCCACCCTGCGGGCCTGCCCTGAGCTGTCAGCTTTAGCACACCCTGCTTTGTGCCCACAGGTAGTATCAGTTCCAGCTGCAGGAGGATGCAAAAGCTCACGCAGGGCCCTGGGGAGCCTCGCTCATCATCGCACCCCTGGCTGGCTTCTTTCTGGCTTCATCCTCAGGCACGCTTTCTCGCCTTCTATCCCGTCCACTGAGCACCCACTGCGGAGAGTTAGCCTTCTTCCAAAGAAGGGACCGCCCAAGTCCTGGGCTGACTCCCATCTCCCTAACTTAAGTCTGTGGACATCCCCGGGCACCCCTTGCCCCCACCATGTGCGATCACAGGGACCAATGGCTTAGGTCGATGTAAGGACCCAGTTTGGAGTAGGGGTTCCAGGCAGGGTGAGAGTCAGTCAGACCATGTGGACTGAGGGTGAGGAACAAGGTGTCCCCCATGAAAAGTCACTGGCTGTTGCCAGATGTTAGAAATAAGATGAGCCCCTCCACGTCAGGGGTCCTAGCAGAACACAAAACATACTCGGGAGCCAGGCAGCAAGGCAAACATCTGTACTTCTACGTAGAAGGGTGCACACACATGGTCTGGAAGAGTGCACACCAAGCAGGCGGGCTGCTCAGGTTTATAATCCCTGACGCACGTGACCTGTCTTTTGCTCTTGTTTGGAGCCCAGCTGCATAGTCTTCCGTGATTGGCTAATTCAAAGGGAGGGGTTGGCCTTTACTGTTTCAAGAGGGCGGCCCTCAGGGGAGCTGCAGGCCATGCGGCCAACATGGCGGCTGTCAAGTCACACAGTCCAAAATGATGGCCGTCTAAGCTGTGCTTTGATAGAAAAGGTGATTTGTTCATTCTCACACAGAGGAGCAGAAACTGGCTGCAGAGGAGGCGGAATCCACAGGTGGCCGGCCTGAGGCTGAGTCTCTGAGTAACACTTCACAGAAGTCACCCACATACATGCATGCAGAGCTGGGAATCATTTTCCAAAAGCAGGGAGCAAATAAAGGGCCTTGCTAAGGGACAGTGCAGACTCTTTCCCACTGGCTTGAAAGAGCTCCCGCCCTACTGAGCTGGAGGGAGGGGTGATGGGAGGACCTAGAAGGGCCTAGAAGTAGGAGGAAAAGAAGAAGGAGAAGGAGGAGGAGGAGGAGGAGGAGGAGGGGCACCCATCACCTCATTCTCTGTAATTCAATCCCCGGGAGCATCTGCCCTGAACAGTCAGCTCGGAGAACAACCCCCTCTCCTCCAACGGTTTCTTGGCCTGCTTGGCTGTCTTTTGCAATCATCAGCCAACATCTGCGGTGTTTTGTGTGTGGCAGGAAGGATTGTTCCCCCTCCTTTCCCCTTCTTCCTCCCGGGGTGGAAATACGAAGTCGATTAGAACGGCCAAAAGAGGCAGCCGTGCTCCTTGACAGCTTAGCCTGTAGCAACGAGCGTCCATGCTCTGCACACTTCCCTCGGCCACTCCCGAGGGCAGGCTCCCGCAAAGGCCTCCCTGCCCTCCTTCCCAGCACTCCCCCGGCCCGAAGCCCCGGGCCTGGTGGCGGTGGGGCGGCACCAGAATGGTACCAGCGGCTGGATGCCTTTTTGAGCTGTAATTTACAGACACTTACACTTCTCTTTTTAAGTCGACTAGTCGATGCGTTCCTAGCCCTTACATTTGTGTGCATCTGGCAGCTAGCAGATAAGGAAGGCTGCAGCGCTCAGGTTCCTATTGCTCACGTCAGGGTTGGACATGGACCCTGTTCGTCAGGAAGAGCTGTGCTCCACGAGAGGAAAAGAAGGTTAGGCCCGGGCGGTGTGGCTCTATAGTTGAGCGTTGAGGTCAGGGTTTGATCCCCGGTCAGGGCACAGGCCCAGGTTGCAGGCTCGATCCCCAGCGTGGGGCGTGCAGGAAGTAGCTCACCAGTGATTATATCTCATCATGGATGTTTCTATCTCTCTCTCCCTCTTCCTTCCTCTCTAAAAGCAATAAAAAAAAAAAAAATACTAAAAAAAAAAAAAGATTTAGCCGAAACCGGTTTGGCTCAGTGGATAGAGCGTCGGCCTGAGGACTGAAAGGTCCTGGGTTTGATTCTGGTCAAGGGCATGTGCCTTGGTTGTGGGCACATCCTCAGTGGGGGGTGTGCAAGAGGCAGCTGATGGATGATTCTCTCTCATCGATGTTTCTAACTCTCTATCCCTCTCTCTTCCTCTCTGTAAAAAAATCAATAAAATATATTTTTTTTTTAAAAAAAGATTTAGGATGGAACTTATAAGGAGTGACTGGATGTGACTTTTGCCCAATAAATGAGGAGAAGAAGGAGCGAAGTATCTGAACGTTCTAACAGGGCTTGACGCCTTGGAGAAATCCATTCCCTATCGAACCAGCGTGTGAAGGACAGGGCGGGGGCTCAGGGGAGGCCACCCTGAGGGGGTTCACTCTGGCATGTTGGTTATTCAGAAGGAAAGTTACCTGAGAACCCGCCGGTGCAGGAGGGACACCCTGACCTCCTCCCTGTGCCCCAGAAGCAGGAGATAAATCTCCCAGGGGAGAGTGACCCTCCTTTCCTGGGGAAGTGGAGCCCCATCTTTATCTTTGAGACTGAAAATTACAGGCCCCAAAGCCTGTACAAACAAACCTGGTCACTCCTTTACTAAGGTCTGACCCCATGCCCAAACCTGCTCACACTGCTCCCGGAGCAAGCACCACGCCTGCGTCCGTTTGTCCTGTCCGTTCTTCTCAAAGTGGTTGTTCTTTCTCTAAAACGCACAGAAGCTGCCCTCCTCACTCCGTATCTTGAGGCTCCCGTACACGCCAATTAAGTTTGTTTGTTTTCTCTCTTCTTTCCCTCTGTCTCGCGTCAGTTCAATCATTAGACCAGCCCAGAGGACCAAGGACGGGGGACATTTCCCCTCCCAACAAGAGGAACCGCATCTGTTCACGCCGGAAACTTAGGAGCCCTCTCAGTAAATAAAGGTACCCCGGTTTCCCTTATGTAACTCCTCTCTTCTGTTTCTTTCTTTCTTTTTTTATTTTTTAATGTAGAGGTGGACACTTTTTAAAAAATATATTTTATTGATTTTCCATAGAGAGGAAGAAAAGGGGATAGAGAGTTAGAAACATCGATGAGAGAGAACCATCCATCAGCTGCCTCCTGCACACCCCCCACTGGGGATGTGCCCGCAACCAAGGTACATGCCCCTGACCAGAGTCGAACCCGGGACTTTCCAGTCCACAGGCTGACGCTCTATGCACGGGGCCAAACCGGTTCCCGTCCTCTCTTCTATTTCTGTTTACAGAGCAAGATCCCACCCACGTGAAGTCCTGTCATATTCACGTTTCTTCTCTCCCTTGGAATATGTGGCCAGGATTGCTGCGGACCTAATATAAACAGCTGCCCCAATCCCGGACTCCCAGGGGAGAAGCCGGGGGGGACACTGAGAAGGGAGAACTGGGGGTGCAGACAGCGGAGAGACACCCTGTCTCACTCTCAGCCGTGCCGCCTCCCCATGGTCCTCTGGGGGATCCAGAGTGGGGCTGCCTCACGTCCAAACCAGAACAGGGAGGAGGCACCTGTGAGGGAGAGAGCTCTCGTGGTCTTGGGCCTTCGGTGCCAGGAACCAGGGGGGAGGGGAAGCCCAGAGCAGGCGGCGGGGGAGGAAACCCCAATCTGAGATGGAAACTTGGGGCTTGGCTGACAGGCCTGCCAAGGAGCCCTGCAGCTCACCAGGTGTTGGGGACCCCCGGGGGCTGCTCCCCGAGGGCCCTCACACAGAAGGCTCCAATGCTCAGTGAATGCTCAGCGGCCACCACATAGAACGTTTTAGTTTTTAAAAAACATTGATGTCAGAGACAGAAAGAGAGAGAGAAAAACATCAATGATGAGAGAGAATCATGGATCAGCTGCCCCCTGCGTGCTCCCCGCTGGGGATAGAGCCCACTACCCGGCCTGGGCCCTGACCGGAATCGAACCCTGACCTTCTAATTCATGGACCAACGCTCCACTGAGCCACACCAGCCAGGCCTAGAAATTCTTAATTATTTGTAAACAGAGGCCCCGGCGTTTTTACTTTCCACGAGTGCCCGCGTGTTATTCGTGCTATTCGCTTGTCCTGAGCGGCGACGGCTGACTGTATGGAGCCTGAGCATCAGGGATTCTGAGCAGCTCCGTCTTGGGTCCCGTTAAGCGGGGAGAGCTCAGCAGGAGAGCCTGGCTGTGAGGTGAGCAAAGCCGGTTGCTTTCCTAAAGGGACGATTCTTTCTGTTCCTCCTCTGAGGAGCTGGGGTCACCGAGGGGAGTGCATTGGAGGAGCCACGGCGGACATGAGCGTGGGCCCAACTCCCTGGCACTGGCCACTGCAGCCACTGCGGTCCCTGTGCCCAGGTCCCTGCTCACCCACCACCCTGCCTCCGCCTGAAGACACCTTCCCGGTTGCAGGGGGCTGCTTGGCCTGCCCGGGGCCAGTCCTGAGGGCCCGAGTGGGAATGCCTCCAGCCAAGGAGGACCAGAGATTTCCCCTCTGGACCAGGGACACTGGAGATGGTGCTCAGCGCTCCCTCCGGACGGAGCCCACGGTCCCACAGTGGACGCTCACTGGCTGGCACACGCTTGATTGGCCCTCTTCCCTTCCCACCTCGATTTTCCACCCCCCTGTTGGAGTTTCCTGGCGTCACCTCCTGAGGAGAGCACTGGCACTCGGTTCTTCATTTGGGGGGACTTCTGGGGGAACCCAAACAAAGCCACCAAGTCCTTGCCTCAAATCCAGGGCAGGTTCAAGAGTGACCACAGGGAGCCAAGGTCACGTGACATGCTTTGGCCAAGGACACGGAGCACAGGCGAGCTGCACCCTGTGTGCGCTGAAGGGTGAGAGCCTATGAGGGCCAAGTCCACGGCACCCAGGCTGGGGTCAAACACCAGTCCAGGTGCTGCTGTGCACGTGTGCGCTGCATGTGACTGACCTGTAGCAGGAATTCCTCTGAGGAAAGCCGATCTTGCTCCAGAATCCAGAATGTGTGTGTGTGGGGGGGGGGGCCTCATCCAATCAGGTAAAGGCTTTAGGAGAACAGACAGGTCTCCCAGGGAAAAAGGAATTCTGCCTCCAGACTGCCTTGGACGTCAGCTACGGCATTAACTCTTCCCTGGCCTCCAGCCTGCCCTGAAGATTCTGGATTTTTCCAGCCCCGGAAATCGTGGGGGCCAAATCTTCAAGATAAATCCCTGTCTGTGCTCTCTCCGTCGCTCTCCCTCTCCCTCTGGGCACAGGCACATGTTCCCTGGAGGACCTTGACCAATGCAGAGCCTCTGTGCAAGTCACCATCTTTTCTGTTTTCCTTGCCACGTGACCTTGACATGTGGAAACGAGGCCCCCGGCCTGGGTTCCTGAGGGACAGTACCTAGTTCAGTTCCTCTGCCTCCGTGTGATTTGGGGGTATTTGCTTACAAATGGGTCCGGGGAAGTAAAGCAGATATGAGGGTGCGGTAGAAGCCCGATGTCTTCAGGCCTGGGATTTGCAAACTAAGCTCTCACTCCTGCTACAAGTCCTCCCTACTTCCGGTCTCCTCTGACCAGGCCCCTCCGGCCGGAGCCCTGCAGGACCAGCAGCCTCCCGGGGCGTCTTCCCACTCAGTGTCCCTGGGAGCCATCTCCGCTCCCTTCATTCAAGCTCTCCGCTTGGAAATCACCCCTCCCTCTCGATTCAACAAAAACATCTTTCCTGCCGAAACCGGTGTGGCTCAGTGGTAGAGTGTCAGTCTGCGGACTGAAAGGTCCCGGGTTCGATTCCGGTCAAGGGTATGTACATTGGTTGCAGGCGCATCCCCGGTAGGGGGTGTGCAAGAGGCAGCTGGTCGGTGTTTATCTCTCATCGACGTTTCTAATTTTCTCTCTCTCCCCCTTCCTCTCTGTAAAAAATCCATAAAAATATATTAAAAAAAAAAAAAAAAAAAAGTCTTTCTTTCTCTGTGTGAGAGATCACAACTGTGCAACCAGCGGTAAGGAGCGAATTCCTTCCAGTGTCGGAATAGCAGCTTCTTTTCCCCAAAGGGCTTTTTTGCATTTGAAAAGATTTCAAAACAAAACAGAATCCCACACAAATGTAGCTGTATTTGGCGAAATTCCAGGAAGCACAATCAAGTGGGGGGATTTCCTGGAGCGAGGGAGACATGGGGGGCGGGGGGATGTTTCACAGGTACTCTGCAGATGGGACCCATCCTGGGGATGCTGTGCTTTGAATTTCTGGGTGCCTCTGAGTGGCAGAAAACGGGGGATGGGGGGGAGGGGGGTCCTCAGGGAAGCATCCCAGCCGCTTCCTGCGTTGTCCAATAAATCACATTTCTCCCTCCAGATGGCGGCCAGTGCCATGAGCCACGCCCCCAGCCTCTCCTGTCCACCCCCGGCCCAGCTTGCCAGCCACTTGGTTTTCCACGGGGCGTGTGACCTTTACTCCGGATAACGTCCTTGAAACCTGACACAGAAATGCCCGTCCTCCCCTCTACATACCCCCCCCCCCCAATCTCCCCTCTTCCTCCTAGGAGGCTGACCTCTGACCTCACAGGTAATGCATATTCACAGGAAGTCAACGGGGGGTCAAAGGAAGATTGGGAGGCAGATTCTGAGGGAGGACGTTGGGATGCAGCCCAGAAAGCTGCCCTCCTACAAGCCCCACTCTGTGGGGGCTCCGGCTCCGGGTTCGATTCCAGTCAAGGGCACTGGGGAAGCTGTCCCGGGAGATGGGTGAGCTGCTGGCCCGGTCCCCCGCCCCCTGGACCTCCTGCTCACTCTTCTCCAGGACGAACACCTTACTGACGGCTGGGCTGTCCGCTCACATCCTCAGAACAGAGCAGACGCATGAAGACAGGTTGTTGCTTCGAGGGATTTCTCTGCTGTTTCTGTTTACCAGGGGATTGTGTGTGTGGGGGTGTGTGGGTGGGTGGGGGGTGTTAGTCTTCAATGACAAAAACGAGGACAAATGATCTCTCTCCCACTCAGTTTGTGCCGCACTGACTTTGGACGAAAGCAGCACCCGCTGGAGGAGTCCTCAAATGCAAGTGGGATGGATGACCACGAGTTAAATTTAATTAATGCCGTGTCTTTATAAACCTGTTCAGGGCCAAAAGCCTCAGGGCAGGACCAAACGTCAAGAAGACCACCTCCAACTGGCCAACGGAAAGGATCGTTTATTTCTGTGGCCTCCGGGGGGTGGGGCGAGGGGGAGGGGAGATGCAGAGCCTCCCACACCTGGAAGGAATTATCCCCTCCTGGCTCCAGCCCAGCCCCAAGCCAGGTCTCTGCCCGAGATGCGTGTGCCCCCTGGTGGTTAACCGGGTACACTACAATTTACTTTTACAGTACAGTCCTCTGCAAAGATGCTCAGGACGGTTTGATCGTAAGGTGTGTCAAAGCTCTGGTAGCATCCTCACACTTCTACATACCTTCAACACTTGGGTACTTTCTTTTTTTAAAAAAAATGTATTTTATTGATTTTTTTTACAGAGAGGAAGGGAGAGGGATAGAGAGCTAGAAACATTGATGAGAGAGAAACATCGATCAGCTGCCTCCTGCACCCCCCCACCTCCCCACTGGGAATGTGCCTGCAACTAAGGTCCATGCCCTTGACCGGAATCGAACCTGGGACCTTTCAGTCCACAGACCGACGTTCTATCCACTGAGCCAAACGGGTTTCGGCAACACTTGAGCACTTTCATACATGACATATGCAGACATGTAGCAAATCTGAAAAGCAGTTCTTGCTGGGCCCAACTCTATACACTGACTCAGGCCCACGGTGCATGTCACAGAAGCACTCAATAAAAACCGAGCCCACCAGCGCCCATGCTTCCATTTCCAGCCCAGCTGCCCAGCTTCTGGGTCTGTTTTCCCAATCCGACGCTTCCGCTCATTATGGACCCAGAATGCGCCCTGAGACAGAGCTTCCTTTATTATACCTTGTGTCCTCTGTCCTCCAGCTGGCTCACATGCTCATTCCGTCTCCACCACCTTAATCAAGGAAAACCTCCCGGCTCCTCATCAGAGAGTGACAGGAACAGGCCTCTGGACCCTCCGAAGGGGTCCCCGGCGTGGCTAGAGCGGCTCAGTTGGGTGAGGGTTGTCCTGTGCCCCTGGGTTTCAGGTTGAATTCTGGGTCTGGGCACATACGGAAGGCAACTGAAGGATGTTTCTCTCTCATATCCTGATGTCTGCCTGCTTTCCTGTCCCTGGCCCTGTCCCTCCCCTTTCCTCTCTCTAAGCATATCCTTGGGTGAGAATTTTTTTTAAGTGTAGGGGAAAGCCGAAACCGGTTTAGAGCATCGGTGTAGAGCATCGGTCTGCGGACTGAAAGGTCCCGGGTTCGATTCCAGTCAAGGGCATGTACGTTGGTTTCGGGCACATCCCCGGTAGGGGGTGTGCAAGAGGCGGCTGGTTGATCTTTCTCTCTCATCGACGTTTCTAGCTCTCTATCCCTCTCCCTTCCTCTGTGTAAAAAAATCAATAAAATATATATATATTTTAAAAAGTGTAGGGGGGAGACAAGGGATGGCCTTTAGCCAGATACTTGACTCATACATAAGAATTTTTTTTTAAATACAGATACATTCTACTGTTTAGAAAAATGCAACTTACAGAGCCATTGATATCAGTTTGGAGCATGTCCTTCCAGAACTTTATATATATATATATATATATATATATATATATATATATAGAGAGAGAGAGAGAGAGAGAGAGAGAGAGAGAGAGAGGGAATTTTGTGAACCTCTATGTACATTTATCTGCTTTCACAGCTTGATTTTTAAAAAGTAAATTATGGATAAGACTTCATTTATCAACAAAACTTTCCTTGTGCATATCTATGGAGACGTTTAATTCTTTTTAACTGCTGCATACTATCCCATAGTGTTGAGAGTCTGGAATTCATGGAGAAAGAAGACAATAGAGGCAGACAAATAGAAATAAAAACCGACAGAAGTGAAAATGCCTGTGCTGCTAACCAGCTGACCGGCCAGCACGGCGCACGGTTCATCGAGAAGGCCTTGCCATCCTTCCCTGAGCGAGCAAAGCCTTACCTGTCAGGTCAGGTGACCATTGTTCTTTCCGGACTTCTGCTTGTTTATTAAGTCAAATGTGTGTCTTTGGTAGATAGTGTAGAGAATTTTATTTTTATGAGCGTGTCGGAATTTATTTATTTTTACTTCCTTGTTTCTGCATTGTGTTTCTTTGATTAAAAAGGCCTTCACCATAAACAGCCTAAGTGCCCACAGCAGATGAGTGGATCAAAAAAACTGTGGAACAACTACACAATGGAATACTACACTGCTATAAAAAAGAAGGAACTTTTACCATTTGCAACAGCATGGATGGAACTGGAGAGCATTATGCTGAGTGAAATAAGCCAGAAGGAGTAAGATAAATATCACATGTTCTCACTCATATGTGGGATATAACAATCAACATAATTTGATGAACAAGAACAGATCCAGAGACAGATGGCAGGGGAGGGGGGGTAGAGAGCAACCAAAGGACTTGTGTGCACGCACATTAGCATCACCAATGGACACAGATGCTGGGGCGGTGGGGGCTTGCCCTCGGGGGTGGAATGGCTGGCGGAGGGGTGTCATTTGGAGGAAAAGGAGACTTATGTAAAACTTTAGATAATAAAAAAAAAGAATAACTTGTGAGAATAAACTCAAAACAAAGGTTAAAAAATAAAAATAAAAAGGTTTTCACCATTTCAAGTTTCTTCCATGTTTTATGCTTCAACTTTTTTTTTTAATGCTTCAACTTTTTATTCAAATGTTTTTGTTCTGTTTGCTTTTGAAATAAATGTAAAACTTTGTCTGGAACTTACAATGGAATTAAGGAAGGCATTTTATTTATTTTTTCCCGAATGAATAGCTAATTTTTCATTTGTTCCCTATTGATTTAAAAATCTCAGTGGGTAGCCAAAACCTGTTTGGCTCATTGGATAGAGCTTCGGTCTGCGGAATGAAAGGTCCATTCCAGTTCGATTCCAGTCAAGGGCATGTACATTGGTTGTGGGCACATCCCCGGTAGAGGGTGTGCAAGAGGCAGCTGGTCGATGTTTCTCTCTCATCGATATTTCTAGCTCTCTATCCCTCTCTCCTCCTCTCTGTAAAAAATCAATAAAATATATTTTTTTAAAAAAATCTCAGTGGATAGAACTTTGGCTTGTGGACTGAAGGGTCGCAGGTTCAATTTCAGTCAAGGACACGTGCCTAGATTGCAAGCTCGATCCCCTGGGCATTGGCAGGGAGTAGCAGATCAATGTGTCTCTCTCACATTGATGTTTCTGTCTCTCTCTTCCTCTTCCTTCCTCTTGAAATCAATAAAAATATATTTTAAAAGTCCTATCTAATAAAAGAGTAATATGCAAATTAACCATCACTCTGCTATGCCCACTAGCTCGCCCACCAGCCAATCAGGAGCAAGTATACAAACTAACCCAAACAAGATGGCTACAGCCACAGAGCAAGCAGGAGGCTTGGGTTTCTCCGGCAATGGAGGAAGCCAAGCTTTCTGCACACCCTGATGGGGCCCAGGCCTCCACTCAAGGCTACAAAGTTTCAATTATAGAAGATAAATAAATCCCAACAAAAATGGCAGCAGCCACAGAGCTAGAGAGAGCAGGAAGCTTGAGTTGCTCCCAGTGATGGAGGAAGCCAAGCTTTCCGCAGCTCTGGCCAGGTGTGGGTGTGTAGCCCGTTATGTTACAAGTTGCAAGCACTGTGTGCTCCTCAGTCTGATTGCTTCCACCCAGGTTTGGGGATTTGTTTGTTTGCTTGCTTTATTTTGAGAGAGGAAGGGAGAGAGGAAGGGAGAGATGAAGAGAGAGAAGCATGGGTGTGAGAGAGAAACATGGATTGGTTGCCTCCCCACCTGTCCCTGCCTGGGTACATGCCCTAAACTGAAAACCTAGGTACGTGCCCTGGCCAGGAGTGGAACCTGCCACCTTTTGGCGGACAGGACACCGCTGGGATCAGCCGAGCCACACAGGCCCCTGTCACGTGAGCTTCCGCAGTCTCCTATTTAGCCCGGGGATCAAAGCAGAAGAGGCTCAAATTTTCCCCTGGAGGCTCCAAACCAAGGATTCTGTGTCACAGTGCCAGCCATAAAAGAGCCATCTTCCCTAGCATGCCTTTCCCACTGCGATTTCACTCTTCTCACACAAGGTGTCTCCATGGTAACTCACTTGTGCTTCCAAACAGCCTCTGTGGCCCTGTGGGAGATGGGGCTGCGGCTCCCTCCTTCCCTCCCTCCCTCCCTCCCTCCCTCTCTCCCTCCCTCCCTCCCTCTGTGGAAGGGGCTCGCAGCTCCCACTGCAGTGCATGTCCGTGCCCCCCTGATGCTGGGCTTGACTGTGCGATTTGTTGTCAGCGGAATATTTGTCACCCGAGCTGGGGCTCTAAACGTCCCTGCATGGCTAGTCTTGGCCTCCTGAGTCTGTCCCCTGCCAGGAGAAGATGCCAGTCCCCTGTGAGAGGCGTGTGGGTGAGGCTGGCCTGAGCCTGGCCCCAGGGGATTGAGGCCTATGGGAGAAGCAGAAACATGGTATCCACGCAGTAAGCCACTGACATCAGACTTTGTTTGTTTCCCAAAACCACTGTGGGGACGCCTGGCCGGCCCTGCACCTTCCCTGCAGCTCCCTGTCGGTCCAGTCACTCCCCATCAGACCTGCGCAGGGACCTGCTGCGTGGGCCCACGCTCCCCACGGTGGCCGGTCCCCTCCTTTGCCCCTCGTAATGTCTCCCATGTCTGTGGGGTCAGAGGCCAGGAACAGCTCCCCCAGTTGCTGCTGAAGGGACACAAATGGGTTAACCCCTTTGAGGCCATAAGCCAGCACCCTGTGCTGCTGTCTACAGCTCTTAAGTTTTTAAAACATATGTATCTTTATTGGTTTCAGAGAGGACAGAAGTGGCTGATAAACGGTATTGTCACTTTCCCATTCTCTAGAGAAAACAGGTCCCTATCAGACTAGTCCTGGAAGATCCATCCTTCCACTCATTCCACAAGTGTTTACTCAATGACTATGCTGAGCACTAGAGATACCAAGGAAAAAAAGACACAGTCCTTGCTTCATGAAGATCTCTCTCTCTCTCTCTCTCTCTCTCTCTCTCTCTCGCTCGCTCACTCTCACTCTCGCTCTCACTCTCGCTCTCTCCCTCTTTCTTCTCTCCCTGTCTCTCTGGTGATGGTCCTCTTCCTATTTGGAGATAGCTGCCATCTTGCACATGATTTTATAATACCAAACTGGACATCCATGTACATGCAAAGCCATCTGAGCCTAGCATCTTTGTTGGCTTTGAACACAGTGTATTTTCATAGTTTTAACATGCTCTAGACTTCAAAGGAATGCCATTATTGCACAAATGGAATAATGATTGTACTGTGTCCTGTTTAATAATTTAGCACAGCCCGGCTGGTGTGGCTCAGTTGTCGAGTGTCTATCTATGAACCACGAGGTCACAGTTCCATTCCCAGTAAGGGCACATCCCCAGGTTTTAGACTCGATCCCCACCCAGTAGGGGGTGTGCTGGGGGCAGCCAATCAATGATTCTACCTCATCATTGATGTTTCTATCTCGCTCTCCCTCTCCCTTCCTCTCTCTCTGAAAAAAAATTTTTTTAAGACTTGAGTGCAGATTGTTTACATTTCAGAGAGTCATATCACCAGTGCCCTGGGCATTGGCTAGAATGTGCTTGCAACCGCTGCATCGCCGGAGATGGTCTTGCTAGGTGCAATCACCTCAGGTACTCAGTGTCTTCGAGAGCAGTGTGACGGAACATTAAAATACTGAAATACGCATGATTTTATTACAAAGCCTTTCCCCTCTCCTTTGTTCTCTATACTTCAAGTAAGGCATTACAATGATGTTTAAGTAATAAAATTAGCATTTTATTTTAAAAAGAAAATATTTTATTTATACCTGCATATACCATTGTCTTCAACTTTCATTTTCAGGAGAGTGTGAGAAGTGTTATAAAACATGGTTATAAAAAGGGGTGTTTGGGGAAAAGTGGAGAACCACTGCCTATGGGGACTGATTTTTTGAGTAAACTTTACATGGAAATGAACATATATGCAGAAAAATGTATAAAACATGGGTGGGTCACTCAGTGGATTTTTATAAATTACCCATTTGTTATCCAATTTATACTTATAAATTAAAGATTTACATGTTACCTGTCTCTTCTGATGGACCCTAATTTTATTGACTCCATAGAACTCTCCCTCATATTCTCATCTTATCACTTCCCACCCACTGTCCTGACTTATGACAGCACAGTTTAATTTTACCAATTTTTATGTAAAAATTATGTAAAAAATTAATTTTTATGTAAAAAACTTCATGAAAAAATTATAATTATGTAAGTTCATGAATCTATTAACTAACCTTATTGTGGTAAATATTTCACAGTATATACATCTCATATACCTTAAAGTTACACAACATAATATGTCTGTTATCCTATATAATAAAGAGGTAATATGCAAATTGACCATCACACCAAACACACAAGATGGCTGAGCCCATGTGGTCAAAGATGGCCACCCCCATGTGTACACAAGATAGCTGCCACAAGATGGCTGGCAGGGGAGGGCAGTTGTGGGTGACCAGGCCAACAGGGGAGGACAATTGGGAGGAACCAGGCCTGCAGGGGAGGGCAGTTAGGGGCCATCAGGTGGCAGAGGAGAGCAGTTGGGGGTGACTGGGCTGGCAGAGGAGGACAGTTGGGGGGACCAGGCCTGCAGAGGAGGGCAGTTAGGGGAGACCAGGCCTGCAGAGGAGGGCATTTAAGGGTGACCAGGCCAGCAGGGGAGGGCAATTAGGGGCAATCAGGCCAGCAGGGGAGCAATTAGGCATTGAACAGGCTGGCAGAAAAGTGGTTAGGGGTAATCAGGCTGGCAAGCAGAAGTAGTTAGGGGCAATCAGGAAGGCAGGAAGGCAAGTGGTTGGGAGCCAGCAGTCCTGGATTTTGAAAGGGATGTCCAACTGCCAGTGGGATTGGACCTAAACAGGCAGTTGGACATCCCTCAAGGGGTCCCAGATTGGAGAGGGTGCAGGCTGGGCTGAGGGACACCCCCCGCCCCTTGCACAAATTTCATGCACCAGGCCTCTAGTTCCTCAATAAAGTTGTAAAGAAGTAAAAAGACTTGATATAAATGACATCATATAAATTTATTTATGTCTGTTTTTTTTTCTTCTTTCTTGGTGTTATAAGAACCATCTACGCTGCTTCATGTATCAATAATTCATTCATTCTCATTACCAATAATATTCTATTGCATGAATATAATAGAATTTATTTTACCCATGTGACTACTGATGAATATTTGGGTGGTTTCCAATTTTGGACTATATGAATAGCTGTTCCTCCAAATATTCTGGCACATATATTTTAGTAAGCACATATATATTATATTTATATAACTTCTGTAGGTATACCAGGAGTAGTATTATTGGATACATATGCATTTGTTGAGCTTTAATTCAGTAGTTCTCCAAAGTGGCTGAAGTCATTGGCATGCTCTCTGCAGTTATGATAGTTCTACTTGTTCCACACTCTCCTGTTTAGCTGTTTAAATGTACTCTTCCAGCCCCACCTGGCACAGCATCTCCCTTGTGTGGCTTTAAGACATGGCTGTGAGAAATTAGGAAGGCGGGAGCATGCACCTCAGAGAGACCTTTCTGAAAGTGTTCCAGGCTGAGCGTGGCCTAGGCGTGTGGCTGGCCGGGGCTAGGAGAAAACGTTGGCTGTCGCATCCACACCCAGCAGTCTCTGGGGCTCCCCTGGCATCTCAGGGGGAGGGTGACTCGGCGTCACGGCCCTCCAGGCAGAGAAGGGGTTATTCTAAGGCTCCTGGCCTCCAGGCTGGCTGAGCGGCGCGCGGGTGGAGGAGTCTGGAGTGGGCAGAGGAACGGGAAGTGAGGGGGCTGACTGGCAGCTGGGAAGCTGACTCAAGGTGGATGGGAGTGGGGGCAGCTAGGGTACAAATGACAATGTTTCCAGGATGTATGCAAATCAGATGTACTCAGAATTGAGTTTTCACGGAAACATTTGTGTGTTATATGGTAAACCTTTTCTTTCCAGCCACCGTTTTAAATGCCGGGTGGTGGTTGGAATAAAGAACAACACTCACATAGGTGCTTGCATAGGGCCGGCACTGATTCAAACTTGACATTGGAGGTTGTTCAGCCCTACCAACCACCCCTTGCATCTACAGATGCTTCTTTTATCAAACCTATTTACAGAGGAGGGAGAGGAGGCACAGGGAGGTCATGGCTGAGTGCATACTCTTTAAAAATATACATCTTTTATTGATTTCAGAGAGGAAGGGGGAGAGAGAGAAACAGAGAGAAACAGAGAGAAAAACATCAATGATGAGAGAAAATCATTGATTGGCTGCCTCTTGCGTATCCCCGACTGGAGACTTGTGCCCTGACTGGAATCAAACCGTGACCTCCCGTTTCATAGGGCAACGCTCAACCAACTGAGCCACGCCGGCCGGGCAAGGGTCCATACTAACTCAGCATGCCATGCTGCTCTTGGTATGGAATAGCTTGTAGGTTATCCTTTCTGGCTGACATGCTTGTGTCTTAACAAGGCCTTTTGGGGTACCAGGCCTTGCCTCAAAGGTGTGACTAAAGAAAGGCGAGCGAATGCGCTTTCCCTTGAGTTCAGGGCAGGCTTTCTCAGGGTGGCTCTGCCCTGTGGTCACTGGTCAGCCAGGGAGCATGTCCTCGTCTGCCCTGGGGGCTGTTGTGGTTCCGAATGACGGCCAAGGCACTGAGCTCCTGACCTGCCTTCGAGTCATTTCAGAGAGAGGACGCTGCGCGCAGCCTGGGTCACGCACTAACCGGCGCTTCTGGGGGCCTCTGGCCAGGCCCCCGCCTCCCCCAAGCGGCAGCGTGAAGGGGAAGTACATCCCGGAGCACTGCATTCCACCGAGAGACCGGGAGTCTAATCGGCTTTAGTAAGTGGCTCCTGAATCAGCAGCAACTCACACAGCAACTGGAAGGCTCCACAGGAGCTGCAGAGCGGGAGGCTTTAGGCCGCAGGAGGCTGGGACAAAGACATTAAAAGAGTGAATTCTTTCAGACAAGGACACATCCCCTTAGAGCACTGGTTTTCAACCGGTGAGTCGCAAGAATTTTTTTTTAAATATATATTTTATTGATTTTTTACAGAGAGGAATAGAGAAGGATAGAGAATTAGAAGCATTGATGAGAGAGAATCATCCATCAGCTGCCTCTTGCACACCCCCTATCGGGGATGTGCCCGCAACCAAGGTACATGCCCCTGACCGGAATCGAACCGAAGACCTTTCAGTCCGCAGGCTCTATCCATTGAGCCAAACTGCTTTCGGCTGCAAGAATGTTTTAAACATGCGATGCCAGGCTATTTAGTCAGGGCACTGGCCTCTTTTCCCTTAGAGCAGTGGTTCTCACCCTCCCTAACGCCGCGACCCTTTAATGCAGGGTGACCCCCAACCATAAATTTATTTTCGTGGCTACTTCATAACTGTAATGTTGCTACTGTTATGAATTGTAATGTAAATATCTGTGTTTTCCGATGGTCTTAGGGGATCCTGCTAGCGGTTCTCAACCTGTGGGTCGCGACTTTGAATCAGTAAAACCGCTGCTGTAGAGCCTAAGACAACTACATTATGATATTTACATTACGATTCATTACAGCCGCAAGATGACAGTTATGAAGTAGCCACAAAAGTAATGTTATGGTTGGGGGGCACCACAACATGAGGAGCTGTGTTAGGAAGGTTGAGAACCACTGCCTTAGCTTGTCAATTTAAAAAATGACAGTAGCCAACACGACAGTCACCACCCAGTGTGAATGAATCAAAATGATACCTATGTTTTTGTCCGATCAGAAAAAAAAAATCATTTTCGGTGTGCCGCAGAATTTTGGTAGCTTCTGTGTGCCGGGAGATTTTTTTCTTTGAAGGTTGAACTTTGCTGCCTTCGAGGGGAGCAGCGGTCTCAGGTAGATTACCGTTGTTGGCCATGCAGTCCCACCGATTGGTTTAAAATTTCACCCCGAGAAGAGGCTAAAACTGCAAGTAAGTTCGTTGTTAAGTTTTGCTTGGGTGACGTGGCTTAGCAACAGTGACTATCTTGGCCTTTTTAATTTCTTTCGCACAGACGTATCCACCAAGTGGTCGCACAGTGAGTGAAGGGCCGCATCGGTGACACAGGCCACAAAGGCCCGGGCCCGGTGTGTGAGAGCAGAACACGGGCCTGAGGAGGCTGCGGACCCCGGAGGGGGACCCTGAAGCGTGAGGGCCGCCTGGGTGATGAGGATGGCCTGGGCTAAGGAAGCACCGCACACAGCGGCCCGGAGGCTGGGAGGGGAGAACCGGCAGCAGGGGCTGAGAGGCAGGAGGCCTGGCCACGTGTTTCTTACCCTGCTTTATTATATATATATATATATATATATATATTATTGATTTTTTACAGAGAGAAAGAGAGGGAGAGAGAGTAAGAAACATCGATGAGAGAGAATCATCAATCAGCTGCCCTACTGGGAATGTGCCTGCAACCAAGGCACATGTCCCTGACCGGAATCGAACCTGGGACCTTTCAGTCTGCAGGCCGATGCTCTATCCACTGAGCCACACCGGTTTCGGCCGTGCTTTATTCTTAAAGCTGCTGGTGAGTGTGCGTTGCCCTCCGGGGAGGGCAGCACGGAAGGCTGGGTCAGATCTGCGTTTGGAACCCATCGCTCTGCTGCAGTGCGGAGGATGCTGCTCAGTCTGCACTCTGTGCCGGCCGCTTCCGGGCACGAGGATGTCTGCACTCTGTGCCGGCCGCTTCCGGGCACGAGGATGACAGGTGTCCAACCGGCTGCTTCCATCAGGCCTCCCGCCTTCCGGGGCCGGCCAGAGGGTGGCCTCCTGCCTGCTCTGTCGCCGGCACCGGGCACTCTCTGGGACAGAAACCCTTTGGGCAGAGCCGTCTGCTTTCTGGTTTCAGGTGCGTGACCTGCACAGCAGACTCCCTTACCTGAAGGCACATTTTAAAAAGACTTGCCACCACCCTGCCTGGTCCTTTTTGCACCAACGCCTTGTGCTTGGGAGTGCTGAACAGAAATGCTGCCTCATTCAGTCCCACCACAGCCCTGGGAGAGGGGGTGTTACTCTTGTCACACGGGTTTGAAGAGGTTCAATGAAGTCATTCTGCTACGAAATGCCCAGGAAAAGGACCCAAGTCCTCTTCGTGACAAATTCCTTCCAAAATTCCTTTGGACAAGCCCCCGGCAGGGGCCAGGGCGGGCCCTTCCCTCCCACGGTCCCCTCTGCAGAGGCCGCCCACCTCCGCTGAGCTCTAAGAACAGTTACTGAGGCCGAGCCGCCTCCCTCTCTCCTGTTACCGCCTGCCCGCTGCCAGCTGCCCTCCTCCGTCCTCACAGGCCTGCCAAGCAAACAAGCATAACATTAGCCTCAAAAGGAATCTCTGGGCAGGTGACTCACACCTGCCTTTGTCCTCAGTTTTATTCAATAGCCTGGTAACGAACAGCGAGATCCATCAAAGCATGAATAGTGAATAGCAAGATCCATCAAAGCACTGAACGGGGGTGTTGTGAAGGCTTGATAGCCCCAAGGAGTTCAAGGCGAATTGCTTTAAAGTTCCGTTCTGATGGCCCACGTGCTGAAGATGTCTCTTCCAGCAACACAGATGGCTTTAGCCTAGGCCCAGGGAAACATTGCACTCCCACAAACAATGATGCTGATTCTTCTCAAACATTCTCTCTCTCTCTCACTCTTCTCTCTGAAATGAATAAGCAGGTAAACCAGACAGGTTCTTAGAACCTGCACCCTTACAGGACGTGTTGGGGGTGGGGGGAGGCAGGATTGGCACCAGTTGGTAAGGTATTCTTTCTGCTCTGGTAGGAGAAGGTGGAGTAAAGCTCTAACTTCCCGTGTGCATTCCGATCCACCCCTGCCTTTCTTTCGGATGCTTGTATCTACCACTGAAGAGGAACCGGTGACAGAGGGCCTGGGGAAGGCCATGGGGAAAGGGAGGCAGAGGGAAGATGGAGAACTGGTGCAAAGACGGAAGGCAGGGAGGGGTAAAGTGGGAGAAAAGAGTCCATCGGAAGAGGGGCTGCAGGAGGAAAGAGAATGGTTGGAAAGGACGGGGGGGGGGGGGGGGGGGGGGGGGATAAAGAGAAACCGGCAGCGGGAAAGCAGAGGGAAGAATGAAATACTTGCATGGGGAGAGGAAGCTCTGTCCTTACCAGGAAAGGCCTGGCACCTTTACCAAGGCCCCTTCCCAGCCTGTCTCCCTACGCCGCACCTCCGGGGAGACTGATATATATGTATATTTCAGAGAAGGGAGAGGGAGAGAGACACATCAATGATGAGATAGAATCATCTATTGACTGCACCTCACCCTCCACACACTGAGGGTTAAGCCTGCAATCCAGGCATGTGCCCCGACCAGAATGGAACCCGGGACCCTCCAGTCCACAGGCCCATGCTCTATCCTCTGAGCCAGACCAGCCGGGGGTCCCCGCTGCTCCTGAGCACTCCTGCTCTAGGCTCCTCCCCCAGGTACCTTCCTCGCTGGTCCCTAACGCCCTCCGGGGGGGCCGCCGCCCCCTCCGCGCCCTCCGGCCCACGGCAGCTCCCCGCCCTCCATCGTCCCACCGGCTTTATTGTTAAATAAAGATCGCCGCCCACACTCTGCTTAGGCGGCTGTTGTCGCCCGCCCTCCCCACTCCCCAGGCCCTAAGTCCATGTGGATAGGTCTCCAGTGCCCAGCCTGACACCTTTTTTTTTTTGGGGGGGGGGGTCTCAATATACGTTGAATGAGTCACGGAGTGGCTGCAAGTGGGAGAGAGTAGCCGTGGAGGTGGGTTCGAGGGGGATGTGTGTGTGTGGGGGGGGTGCTTCCAGTCCAACAGGACAGCACACTTTGCCCTTCTCTCTCTCTCTCTCTCTCTCTCTCTCTCTCTCTCTCTCTCTCTCCCTCCTCCATCTCGCCCTCCCTAAACTCAGAGGCCAGGGACAAGAGACGGGAACGCGGGACCGGATGCAGAATCCAAACTGACCCCGCTCCCATTCCGGTGGAGCGTGCCCAGGCCGGAAGGGCCGAAAAGGCGGAGGACGAAATGCACTCGCCGCGGTGGAAGGAGCGTGCAAAGCGGAGCTGGTAACAGACGTCACTCCCTGGCCCCTCTCCCCGATTCCCCCTCCCGGCCCTGCCGGGCGCTCCTCCGCCCTCCCTCCGCCGCCCGGGCCGCGGCTCGCTGCAGGCACGGCCCCTCTGGAGGAGACCTTCCTCTGGGCTTGACCTCCGCCGCCGGGGCGGCCCCCCAAGTTAGCCCCGGCGGAGGCCAGGCGGCCCCGCGCCCCGCGGAGCCGCGAGGGCGGCGGGACTACAACTCCCGGCGTGCCGAGCGCGGCGGCGCCTGCGCGGTGCGGCGGCCGGCGGTCTGTTCTCCGCCGAGGAGGAGCGGGCCGAGGAGGGAGGCAGCGGGTGAGAGTTCAGAGTTCAGCAGCAGCAGCCCGAGCCCATGATTCCCATATGCCCGGTGGTTTCCTTCACCTATGGTGAGTGCGGGGCCGGGGCGCCGGCGGGGCGGCGGCGGGGCGCGGGGGCGCGGGCCGGGCGGCCCGGGCGGCGGCGGCGGGGCGTGCGGGTGAGTGAGGTGCGAGCGCGGCGGGCGGGGCGGCGGCGGGCCGGGCCGGAGGGCGGCTTCTCACGGCGCCTCTCTCTCTCCCTCTCTCTCTCTCTCCCTCCCTCTCCCTCTCCCTCCCTCCCCCCCGCCATGGGACCCGCTCGGCGCCCGCCGCAGTGCCCAGCCGGCTGGGGGAAGATGCCAAAATGGCGACCGGCAACTACTTTGGATTCACCCACAGCGGGGCGGCGGCGGCGGCGGCCGCGGCCCAGTACAGGTAACGGCTCCGCCCCCGGCGCCGGCCCTTCCCCGCCCCCGCCCGCTCCCGGCCCGCCGCCCCCACCCCGCCCGCCCGCCGGCGGCGGCCCCGGGGCGCCGGCGCGGGTTTGGGGACGTGGAGGGCCCTCGCGGCGGCCCCGCAGCTAAGATGGCCTCCCGCGGCCCGCGCCCGGCGCCGCCCCCGCCGCCCGCCCGCCGCCCGCCGCCCGCGGAGGGGGTGCCGGCCGCAGGCCCAGCGCCCGGCCGCCGCGCCTGCGGGGCACCGGGGCTCGCCCGGCCCGCGGCCCGGCCCGGCGGGAGGGCGCACCCGCCACCTGTGAAGCGTGGAGCGGGCGCCGGGGGGCCGCGGCCTCGGGCGGGCTCCGTGCGGCCTCCGTGCGGGCTGCGTCCCCCGGGGCGAGCCCACCCCCGGGGAGAGGGAAGTGCAGGGAGCGCACCTAGCTCCTGCCTCGGCGGGAGGGTGTGTTGTTGTTGTTGTCATCATCGCTGTGACTTTCGGGTCAGTCTGAGACGGATTCAGGCCAGGACCCTGGAGGGTTCAGAGTCAGGCCCTGAGCGTGTGCCTGTGCGAGGGCCGGGCATGCGGACCGTGGGGAAGCCCGCCCGCCGTCCCCTGTCTCATCACTGCGCGGGCGGTCACTGTGCAGGCGATCACTGTGCGGCCGATCACTGTGCGGCCGATCACTGCGCGGGCGGCCGGCCGAGTGCAAAGGGCATCCTCAAAGGCCTCCTCGGGAGCCAGAGACCTGGGCGCCCATCCCGTTTGCTCTTGATTTTAGGACGTCGGGGGTCATCACTTGACCCGGGCTTGCTTTTTCCCTCATGTAAAAAAAAAAAAAAAAAAAATGAGGCTCTCGGTCATCTTTTGGGGTTAACATTTGTAATTCTGAGAAAGCTGCCTTATGCCATGGAAGTTCTAAGGTGCCATTTATTGTAAGGGGTATCATGTTCTATATCATCAAAAATGTGCTACCGATTAAAACATGACAGCGCTTACCTACCCATTGATTTTAAGAGATGTTAACATGTATAAATGTGCCATTTATTGAAGAAGTTGGTATTTACTAATTAATGAATGCCTTTGGACTTTTTTTTTTTTTTTAACAACTCTCTTATCTGGACATTTATGTTCCAAATAAAGACTGAGATGACAGGTTACTGGGGCAAATTAACAAATCCTCTGCTAACAAGTTGTAAACTACTAGTGAAGCTTCAGCTACTTTGTTAAAAGATTTTAGAACTGAAACTTGTGGAGAGAGGGAAAAAATAGCTACTTTCTTTTTCTGGGAAACAAGATAGCTAATCAGCATCTGTGCCATAAATCCAGTGCTACCAAGTACTTTGTGTTCTAGATGAGTCTGTATATAACCATTAAACATTTAACTTGTTTTACCCAGAATTTTTCTGTTAAAACGGGCAGAGTGATAGCATTTTAGTTTATTTACTGAAAATGTAGTGGGTTTGTTGTTTGTGGCAGTTCTGAAATGTTTTCCTAATGCGAACCTACAGATAGAAAGGAGGGGAGCAAATGCCAATTTAAAGGTAATTATTTTTAAAAATAAAATAGTTGCATGTATAATTTTTATCCCAATATAGGAAACTATGCAATAAAATCCGTACCTAATTTTTCTTTGGCTTTGAATCTCATAGTTTCTCTAAACTAACAACACTCTAATTATTGCTATATATATGTATAGTCAGAATACTTTTAGAAATGTTATGCATATATTGGCAAAATTAATTAAGATGCTCTGTCCTCATATATAAATATAGTACATGGAAATTGTTTGCTTTTGATAGGAATAAGTGAGGCTCAATAAAACTAATGCTTTGGCTTAACAAAAATGAACAAGTACAGTAAACTCCTGATTTTGCAGACCTCAATTTAACAGACTTCAGATTTAACGGACAAAATTTCAAGTCCATATAGTATGTGGAAATTAACATCGGATGTCCTTCCAAACGAAGCTGCGGTGGTGGGGGATCAAGGGGAGGGCCAAGCAGAGGCAGTTAGAGGCGATCAAGTAGGCAGGCAGTTGAGCAGTTAGGAGCCAGCAGTTCCGGATTGCAAGAGGGATGTCCAATCTGGGCTAAACTGGTGGACATCGCCTGAGGGGTCCCACATTCCAAAGGTTGCAGGCTGGCCAGACGGCCTCCCCTCCTTCTTCTTCTCCTCTCCCTCCCCCCCAATAATTTTTTGCACCCGGCCTCTGGTCCTATATAATAAAAGGGTAATAAAATTGACCAAATGGCAGATGACCGGTCGCCATGATATGTACTGACCACCAGGGGGCAGCTCCTGTGTTGACCATCTGCCCCCTGGTGGTCAGTGCTCTCCCACAGGGGGAGTGCTGCTCAGCCAGAAGCCTGCTCACAGCTGGGGAACGCAGGAGCCTCTCCCACCTCTGAGCAGCGCTAAGGAGCAGCTAGCTGAGCGGTAAGGAGAGAGGAGACCTGGCCTAAGGCAGCAGGTGGACATATCCCCAAGGGGTCCCAGCTGAGAGAGGGCGCAGGCCAGGCTGAGGAGACATTCTCCCCGCCCCCTCTAAGGCCCCCCAGTGCACTGGGCCTCGAGTAGTTACATGTTTAAATCCCAGATTCACTGCTGATACACAATGTTCGGAGAACGATCAGCACACAGTCACACTGTATCACTTGATTACTTTGTATCACTCACAGTGATTGGCTTTATTGTGCTTTACATGACTTTCTGCAGCAGTTTTAACAATGTTCCATGTGTGCTAAGCCAGCCCCAGCCATGTGCATTTTTTTACTAGTGATGACTGGTGCATTTACTAGAAATAATCAGTATACATTTAAAATTACAGTAATACGAAAATTTCTGTGAAAGTGAACTTCTCACACATACATAATCTTAATTACACATTGTGTCCATAAATTACAGGTGAACTAATTACAGGTGAACTAACTTTTTAACATGCACATTTGGAAAAATTATTTCAGCCCTTTTTAAAAAAAATATATTGATAATTGATTTCAGAGAGAAAGGGAGAGAGAGCAAGAGAGAGACAACATCAATGATGAGAGAGAATCACTGATGGGCTGCCTCCTGCACATCCCCTACTGGGGATTGAGCCCACAACCTGGGCATGTGCCCTTGACTGGAATTGAATCCAGGGCCCTTCAGTCCGCAGGCCAATGCTCTATACACTGAGTCAAATCAGCTAGGGCTCAGCCTTTTTTTTTTTTTTCTTTTCTTTTAATGTTTTTATTGATTTCAGAAAGAGGAAGGGAGAGGTAGAGAGGGATAGAAATATCAGCGATGAGCCAGGACCGGTTTGGCTCAGTGGATAGAGTGTCGGGCTGCGGACTGAAAGGTCCTGGGTTCAAGTCCGGTCAGGGCATGTACCTTGGTTGCGGGCACATCCCCTGTGGGGGTTGTGCAAGAGGCGGCTGGTCGGTGTTTCTCTCTCATCAATGTTTCTCTCTGTCCCTCTCAATTCCTCTCTGTAAAATCAATAAAATATATTAAAAAAAGAAGAAGAAGAAATATCAGCGATGAGAGAATCATCAATCAGGTTGCCCCTTGCACACTTCCTTCTGGATTCCCAGTCTGTGCCCTGACTGGGAATCAAACTATGGCCTCCTGGTTCTTGGTCCATACTCAACAATTGAGCCCCACACTGGCTGGGCTGCACTTTGGGCTTTAACGGACATGCCCTCACCCGAATTAGTCTGTTATATTGAGGTCTTACTGTAGCATCAATAATAAAAGCATCTGCAAAAAATGCAGTAAGGATGCTCTTTTTCTTCTTGTCTAAAAATCATTACAATATAACTTTTAAACATGGAAGACTAAGCCCTACTTTGCAAACATTACTTTTTTTCTTCTTTTTTTTTTTTCATTTGAAGGATGCGAACTCAGGAAAATCTTAAGCGGTTATATGTGGATGCCGTGGATAGTTGCTTCATTTGTCATTGAATTCAGATAAATGAAAGTAACTCAAGTCTAGATTTAATTCTGGTTCTAAGCTATTTTTGTTACAGCTATGGAAGGTATTTGATTAAATTTATTTGGAGCTTAGACTATTGCTTGTTAATATTTGAGATTCATAATGGCATTCTAAAAATCAAGGTTTTAAAAATATTTTATAAAGATCTCATAAGTTTTGCTACTAATAACTGCAGGATAAACCAAGGCTTTCATTTACATATGCATATGAAACATTTTGTGATAGGCATTTGTCAGTTCTTGTGCTACATGTTCCATCAGCTGCTGAGTGTTTTTCTTCCTGCTTTGTGTTATTTTAAGACAAGTAAATAAATTTATGCCATTTGCCACTCTTGCAGATGTAATTTTTTTCATTTTCTGACCTTTAATTTGCCCCCCACCCTCCTTGGAAATGAAGAAATCAAAAACATTTTTAAAAAGTATTTGTGTATGTAGATGCATGTATTCTTGATAGAAGGTTAATTTGGGGTGTGTAGGACAAGGCAGACCTCAAGCACAGAGAGGAAATAGAGATGACTTCATGGCAGAAGGGAACTTGGTTGGCTAGGTAACCTGCTTCGTTCCGTAGAATAGACCATTTTGGTTTGAGAAGATAGACTTCCTGTTAGACAGACAAATCTAACTTGTAATAAATCTTGGAAACTATTTTAGGAGTTATAAGGACTTAGATTAGCAAAGAAAGTGAAGGAGGCCCGGCTGGCATGGCTCAATGGTTGAGCATCCACTTATGAACCAGGAGGTCATGGTTCAATTCCCATCAGGGCACATGCCCGGGTTGTGGGCTGAATCCGCAGTGTGGTGTGTGCAGGAAGCAGCTGATTGGTGATTCTCTCTCATCATTGATATTTCTATTCCTCTCTTCCTTTCTGAAATAAAAAAGTATTTTTTTTAAAAAAAGTGTGAGGGCTGGGACCGGTTTGGCTCAATGGATAGAGCATCAGCTTGGGGGCTGAAGGGCCCCGGGTTCGATTCCGGTCAAGGGCATGTACCTTGGTTGCGGCATATCCCCAATAGGGGGTGTGCAAGAGGCAGCTGATCAATGACTCTCTCTCATCGATGTTTCTAACATTATCTCTCTCCCTTCCTCTCTGTACAAAAATCAATAAAATATAAAATAAAATAAAAATGTGAGGAAGGAAAAACTTTATAATTCATAGTTTCATAGGATCAAAACCATTACCAGTTTTTTTATTGATACAAAAGTTGATTTGTGATATATATATATATATTTAATATAAAATAAAGTAATCTCATTAAATATCACTATTAATAAGACAGTCATTTTTTTGAGACCTTTAAACCAGCAGTTGGTTCCTTGTCATCTTTCTAGCTGGTCAAGATACTTGTCTTTTAGCGGGTAACCTAAATCTTTAGCATATGTTTAATTAAACTAATTTTCTTGCCGAAGCCGGTTTGGCTGAAAGGATAAAGCATCGGCTTGGGGACTGAAAGGTCCCAGGTTTGATTCGGTCAAGGACATGTACTTTGGTTGCGGGCATATCCACAGTGGGGGGTGTGCAAGAGGCAGCTGATCAAATGACTCTTCTCTCATCGATGTTTCTAACTCTCTCCCTTCCTCTCTGTACAAAATAAAATATATTTTTAAAAAAACAAAATAAAACTAATTTTCTTTGTCCTATGTATAATTCTTAGTGCATCATTGATAACTGAATGTTATTTTACCTTTCAGTATAGTTACCTGTTTAAAATAATCAGTTGGCAACATTTTTTTTTACACTTTTTATATCCACTATTTATTGAACTTGAAGACTTTAGAGATTGCATAAAGGTTGTAAGTAGAGTCTTAGCAAATGCTAAGGGATAAATGTTTAAGTGGATTTTGACTGTTTTCTGTACGTTAGTTTAAGTATCTGCTAGTCAAAAGAAGGCATATCATCTAATGATTCTTGAGATGTCTTTAGGACAATTGGTCCTAAATTATAATTCTCTCACATCACTAAGATAACTTGGGTAGGCTGGGGGAATTTTCCTTTCTCTTTCTTTTTAACTTTTTATTTGAATGTAGTGTTATGAATATTGTGTCTTGAAGAAAAGAATAAAAGTAACACTAGTAAAGTAAAAGAAGGAATAACTACTAACTGAGAAGCTGCAAAAACCAGGTGAACAGGTTTTTGAAACCAATCATGGTGATGGAAATTTACTGGCTCTCCAAAAAAAAAAAAATTACTGCAACTCTAATTATATCAGCTTTTTTTCATTGTTGAATCAGAGATCTTAGGATTCATAGAGCATGAGTGAGTTTGAAATAATGAAAATTTTCTTTCCAAAAACATTGTTGCTGTTAATGTTGACGATGTTTCTTTTTTAATGTTATTAATGATTTTAAGAGCAGGGTGAGCCAGAGTACTTCTGTACAGAATGTTGTTTAAGGCGTGTGCTTTGCTCTGCTTTTGTAAACTACCTTACAAATGACTAGAGTGAAAGGGCATGCATTTGCAGCTGGACTTGGGATTTGAATCCCAGCTCTATCCCTTCAGTCACTTAACCTTTCTAAGGCTCAGTTTCCTTACCTAACTTGCCTTGAGGTGAAGATTTAAATATAAAACTTACTAGTCTATTGCCTGATTTTCAGAAGACATTTTACCACTGCTAGTTTTCTATGAAGTAGATATTGTACAGCAGCAATACTGGGTAAATGGGGAGATTAGAGCCCTGGATAAAAATATTGCAGCTGCAGGTGACAGACTTGGGGCTCTGGTCATTCATGCACTGTTTTCTTCTCTTCCTCCCTCCACCCCCCCTCCCGCCCCAAGATCTTGTTGGTGCCTTGATTATATTTTAAGACATTTCCAGTCCCCCAGTCTACTGTCCAGTCCTCTCAAACATCTTGCTCCTCTCTGGGCTGCTATACAACTGCTGACCTGGGCTTTCATCTCGCTCCTGGATCCATGTTTGCAGGATTCTACAATCTTTTTCTTGATTAATCGATTGATTAAAAAAATACATCATCATCATCTAGTGCCCTAAAAGGTATAGAGGTGGTAAACTCCTTCAGTCCTTGAATGCCAAGAAAAATATGTATTCTTCCTTAATTTATCCCACCAGCCAATCAGGAGCAAATATGCAAATTAACCCAACCAAGATGGCTGCAGCAACAGAGCAAGCAGGAGGCTTGGGCTTCCCCGGTAATGGAGGAAGCCAAGCTTTCTGCACACCCTGGCCGGCCTAGGCCTCCACTCAAGGCTACAAAGTTTCAATTATAGACAATAAATCCCAACAAAATGCACCCATGGAGCATTCAGGAGGTTTGGCTACAAAGTTTTAATTATTGAAGATAAATTCCAGATACCTGGATCTCTACTTGGGTCACAGGGGAGCATGGCTGGCCTGCAAACCACAACAGGCCCCTTGCCTAGGCCATCCCATGCTCCAAGGGAACTCCCACCCTGATCCAGGACACCCTTCAGGGCAACCAGCTGGCCCCCACCCAGGCAGCAGGCCTCTATACTATCTTAATAAAAGAGTAATATGCAAATTGATCATCATTTCAACACACAAGATTACTGCCCCCATGTGATCAAATATGGCTGCCCCCATGTGGACATCAGATGGCCAGCAGGGGAGAGCAGTTGGGAGGGTCCAGGCCTGCAAGGGAGGGCAGTTAGGAGTGACCAGGCCAGCAGAGGAGGGAAGTTGGGGGCAAACAGGCTGGCAGGGGAGAGCCGTTTGGGGGGGACCAGGCCTGCAGAGGGGGGCATTTAGGGGCAAACAGGCTGGCAGGGAGCAGTTAGGCATCAATCAGGCTGGCAAGGGAGTGGTTAGGGGGTGATCAGGCTGGCAGGCAGAAGCAGTTAGGGGCAATTGGGAAGGCAGGCAGGCAAGGATTTGGGAGCCAGTAGTCCTGGATTATGAGAGGGATCCCAGATTGGAGAGGATACAGGCTGGGATGAGGGTCAAACTCTCCTCTCCCCACACCCCCCGTGCATGAATTCTGTGCACCAGGCCTCTAGTTAATAATTTTCCCTTGAATTTTCAAGATATCCTATTGTCTTCTAGCTATTAACTTTAATGAGAGACTGATTTACTTTTAGGTGTGTGTAGGTGACCTTTTTTCCCGTCTCTGGAGACCT
This sequence comes from Pipistrellus nathusii, assembly GCA_963693515.1. Taxonomy (NCBI): domain Eukaryota; kingdom Metazoa; phylum Chordata; class Mammalia; order Chiroptera; family Vespertilionidae; genus Pipistrellus; species Pipistrellus nathusii. Next base: position 2,909,793 of record OY882861.1, on the reverse strand, counting down.
GAAGGATGTTTTTTGTTGCGAGATGTGAAATGCCATATGTCTCTTGGTGCGGTTCTTTCATTCTGCTTTGCACTGTGCAGGCCCTTTGAATTTGAAAATTTGTGCCACCCTTTAAGGGAAATTTTATTTCTTTCATTGCTTTTTGCTTTTCTTCTCCAGAATTCCTTCTAGTTGAATATCAGACCTCTTAGATTTCTCTCCTTTTATAGTTTTCATCTTTATCTTGTCTATATCCCTCAATTTTATCTTCTAACTATTATAAAGGTCTTGTTTTAAGGATGCACATTAGAGTTTTTGAAAATTGTCTGTTGCTTTGAAATAGTCTTATTTCCACAGGGTCATTCTTTTCTTTTCTTTTTTTTCTTTCTTTTTTTTTTTTTTTTAATGTATTTTCATTGATTTTAGAGAGGAAGGGAGAGGGAGAAAGAGATAGAAACATCAGTGATGAGAGGGAATTATTCATTGGCTGCCTCCTGCATGCCCCCTACTGGTGATTAAGCCCTCACGTGCCCTTGACCGAAATCAAACCAGGACCCTAAGTCTGCAGGCTGACGCTCTATCCACTGAGCCAAACCGGTGAGGGCAGATTGGTTGGCTAACTATTTTGGTAAGCCCTCTGGTTGGCTTCACTTTTTGGTAAGCAGATGGATTTAATCTCCAGGTTAAATCCAAGAATATAAAATGATTTTATTCTTTAATATTAACAATTCCCTTAATCCTTTTTCTCTTTTCAAGAGAAAAACCCTTCATTTTATGTCTGATTCCTCGGTTATTTATTTATTTATTTATTTATTTATTTATTTTCAAGGCATCACATTTTATTTTTTTTAAGTTTTCGCTTTATTTTATTTAAAAAATTTTTTGTTTAAAGTATTACATATAGTAGTACTTATATCTCCTTTCCCCCCTATTTCCTCAGTTATTTCTTTTTTTAAAAATACATATTTTATTGATTTTAAAAAATATATATTTTATTGATTTTTTTACAGAGAGGAAGGGAGAGAGATAGAGAGCTAGAAACATCGATGAGAGAGAAACATCCACCAGCTGCCTCTTGCACACCCCCTACCGGGGATGTGCCCGCAACCAAGTGCATGCCCTTGACCAGAATCGAACCTGGGACCTTTCAGTCCGCAGACCGATGCTCTACTGCTGAGCCAAACCGGTTTCGGCCATATTTTATTGATTTTTTACAGAGAGGAAGGGAGAGGGATGGAAAGTCCAAAACATCGATGAGAGAGAAACACCGATCAGCTGCCTTTTGCACACCCCCTACCGGGGATGTGCCTGCAACCAGAGTACATGCTCTTGACCGGAATCGAACCCGGGATCCTTGAGTCCGCAGGCCGACGCTCTATCCACTGAGCCAAATCGGTTTCGGCCCTCAGTTATTTCTTAACATTTTTTAAGTACAAAGAAAATTTTATTTTACATATCACTAGCCATGAATGTTTGTCATTATTATTACATAAATATGTCTGATGCTATTATCTTAGTGGCATAATCATTTTATGTCCACAGTTCACTTAGTATCTACAGAATATGCATTATTTACATAAGTATATCATTGAATGTTTAACATTGAAATGCAGTGTAACATCCATTTGATCTGAAGATAGCAATGTAAATGTACTTTTTTTTAATATATTTTTTTATTGATTTTGTACAGAGAGGAAGAGAGAGAGATAGCAAGTTAGAAACATCGATGAGAGAGAGTCATCGATCAGCTGCCTCTTGCACACCCCCTACTGGGGATGTCCCCGCAACCAAGGTACATGCCCTTGACTGGAATCGAACCCGGGACCCTTCAGTCCCCAAGCCAACGCTCTATCCACTGAGCCAAACCAGTTTCGGCTGTAAATGTACTTTTAATTCCCTTTTATTCGAGTCACCTTATGTAAAAAATAAATCAATAACTTAAGAGCATCTAAGTCTCTAAAGGAGATTTTCCAATGTGCTCATAGAAATAGTTAAAACAGTAAGATTATCAGAAATAACTTTCATATCCACTTCCTCTTGTAGTTTATCACGTTGTCTTCCAGCTGCTTTCCTTTGCATGCAAAAGGGACCTGGGTGAGAGAAATGTTTTGCTTGACTTCTTTGATGCATTGAGCTTTCTGTAGTTCATTTTTTTTTTTAACTTGTTCATTATAAATTTAGCTTGATGTCGCTGTTTAATCTCTTCAGCTCTTCATTGCATCAGTCATTTATTCACAGCACTCAATGGTATTTGACAGGTTCGTTTCTACATTTTTTAAAAATTCAAATGAATTATCCACTGTAAGTTCTTTACCAGCTGCCTTATGGGATGCTTTAGTCCACCTGACCTCGGGAGGATTGCACTTTCTTTTAAAGTTTCTATGACATTTGGATTTACAAAACCTGAACACCTGGCAGTTGTGGATGAACATCATGCAGTGGCCTGGGAAATGGTCCGGAGAGAAATAGCACTTCTCTACAGCATGTTGGACACACGCAGGGGACCCCCCCCGCGCGCCCCCAAAACCTCAGGTCTCTTAACCGTTTTACCCACCTTTTTATGTTTGTTTAATCATTTATTAATTTATTTGTTCTGGTTAAAAACTGACTACAGCTGATTAGATTTAACTTATTAACAAAGGATATAATTATCTAAATAGAAGCTTCCACTGTACTGGATGGTTAGTAAATGAAAGTCTTCCCATATTTCACAAATGTATTTACCCCCATTGATTTTCATAGAATGGGAAGGAGGGGGAAGGTGAGGTAGAAAGAGAAAAATAACAGTGTGAGAGACACATTGATTGATTGCCTCCTGCATGTGCCCCGACCGGGCATTGAACCTGCAGCCTAAATACAAGCCCTTGACTGAGAATCGAACCTGAGACCCTTTGGTGCACAGGCCAATATTATAGCCAATGAGCCAGGGCCACAAATGTATTTTTATGGCACAAGATTTGGGTTATTTACTTTATATTCTGCTTTATTTAAGAAATAATTTAAAGATAGTAAGTCTTACATTTTATGTAGGGATATAATTTAACACCTTTTATCCAAAGCTAGGCAAAAAAAACACACCCTTGATTTAAACTATTTCCACTTTGACAAAATTTAAATGAATTTGAAATTGATTTGACCTGGATTTTTAAAAAACTAACTTATTTATTTAGACTTATCACTGAATACTTAATTGAATTGGCAGAGTCCAGTCTGGTCATCTATGTCGTGTAAAGGACAGATTTTCCAAGGATATTTGAAACTGAAAGAGAAATTCCCAGATGGGTCTAAGACAACAGCCGAGAGGATCTTTATTCTGAACAGCAAGCAGTCACCTGCCCTAGCCTTGACTCCCCTGGGAACTGGGACTGGATTATCATTGTTCTGGATGCTTTTGTGGAGGATGTGGTCAGTCCAGATGATGGGTGGGCACCTGGCTATCTAGAGTAGAGTTAGGTTAAGCAGCCTTAGAGAGATATATGGTAATTGCTAAATGCACTGGCATTTTCTTATATGGTTTCTTGTAAAATCTCTTGTTCATACTGAGACACATAGGAGAGTGAGAGTACTACTAATAATTATGCTGTGACAGAGCATATGGTCATCGCATCCTGAGTCACAGGGCCTCTTAGTTATATAAGAGACAGTATAAGAAAATGGCCTGCCTAATTGACTTGACATTTCTATTCTATCCCCACCCTGCTTTTGATTCAATAGGACAAATATAGGGAGAGAGAATTAAGGATGTGAAATTATCCATAGAAAATGTCAATTCCAAACCAATTTCCCACTATTACAATTGAAACTTCCTTTGCCTGTCTTATAATTGGCATATATATTAACATCAAAAATGGAAAACCTCATCCAAATAGAAATTAAGAGTTTCTTTGAACTCTGTTCTAAGTTTTTTGTGTGTGTGTTTTTCTTTTTCATATTGGGCTGACTTCTGCCACCCTTCCATCCATTGGTTCTAGTTCTGTTCTCTGGAGCAGCATGGAGTAAGTCTCGTCTATTAGAAGGCAGCTAATCATATCACCTTTTCTAGACTGAATGTCCCCAGGTCCTCCACTTTTTACATGAACTTGTAAACTTTATATTGATTCCCTTTTAATAATTTCTAATTATCAGTGATTCCGTAATATCAGTTAAAATACGATGGTCTCAAAATTTAATTCTATGCCATGTTTCTATGATACTGTGAGTGCAAGTGAAGAATTCTGTGTTTTATTCTTGACTCATTATAGCTATGGTCAGCTAAATAACTCTTGGAGCTCTCATTTTTTCAAGGAGGCAGTTCTGTCTTGGTAATAAAGCTTTAGAACTAATTGTGAGTGTATTATTCAGAGATCATAGGACAACAAATAAACTTAATATGCTGTCTTTAGGCCTTGGTTTACTAGTATGTGACATGGGCTTTCAATGTAAAGGTTAAAGTAAAAATTATTTAAAAATTTTGCCTCTTTGAGGTTTAACTGGTTATGATTGCAAAATATCTGACTTAGGTCTTCTTTTGCAACATCTACATTTTAAAGAGAAAAATAAGTATGCATAGTGAAATTATGTCTGTAATCTAGAAAATTTTATCTAAAATAATAGATTCTGCATTGTAGGTTTTGTACCCTAGAGCAGTATTTCTCAACCTCAGCACTACTGACCCTCTTTGCATAATTCTCTGTTGTGAGTAGTCTCCTGTGCATTGTAGGGTATGGAACAGCATCACTGGCCTCTACCCACTAGTTGTCAGTAGCACTCATCACCCACTACCAACTTCTCGCAGTTTGACCATCAAAAATAACTTCAGACATGGCCACATGTCCCCGGGGTGCAGGGCAAGAGGGTTTGGCGGCAAAATCTCCCCCAGTTGAGAACCACTGCCTAGATAGAGCAGAAGTATTTCTTAAGTCAATTGGGCAATAGTTTTTACCTTACATGTTTTCCATAATTGGAGTTAGAATACAGTATTTTTCTTAACATCTCTTTGTAGAGATTTAAAAAAACAACTGTAGAGCTTAATAAAGAACTTTAGGTACAACAAATATATTTTTTTAAATTTCAAGGTTGATAAACTTCATTTCCTCCTAATACTGCTTCTTATTCCAGTTTGTCCTCCCTGCTTTGTGATCTGATCTGTGATCTGAAACATAATGTGTGATTATCTAATGTATTGAAATTAAGCAATGAAAAATGTATAACAACAAATATGGTATTAATTGGGAGGTTAAGTTCAAATAAAATACTGGGGTTTTTGCAGTCCATGAGTAAATTCCTTGAAAAAACACTTTTTATTTAAGTTGATTAAGTTCCTAGTTTTTAATAAATTGTATTATGTTTATTCTTCTACTCCACACTATAGCCAGCAGCCAGCTTCGGGTGTAGCCTACTCTCATCCAACTACAGTTGCTAGCTACACTGTCCATCAGGCCCCGGTAGCTGCTCACACAGTTACCGCTGCCTATGCCCCAGCAGCTGCTACAGTTGCGGTTGCCAGGCCTGCTCCTGTAGCTGTCGCAGCTGCTGCAACAGCTGCCGCTTATGGAGGCTACCCCGCTGCGCACACAGCCACGGACTATGGTTACACCCAGAGACAACAAGAAGCACCGCCCCCACCACCTCCAGCCACTACACAAAACTACCAGGTAAGAAGCTATTAGTTCCAGCAGCCTTAACATACGGGCTTCAGTGTCCTCAAGTGTGGTATCCTGTCCAAGCCAGTGCTTCGCAAACTTGGATCTCTCAAAATGTACTGTAATGGTAGAAAAGTATTTGTAGGTATTTAGGGGCATAGTTCAATCATTACTTTTCCTTGCTGTAAGTTTTTTCTAATATATTTTTATTGATTTCAAAGAGGCGGGGGGGGGGGGAAAGAAACATCAATGAAGAGAGAGAATCATTGATTTTGCCTCCTACATGCCTTCTACTGGGGATCAAGCGTACAGCCTGGGCATGTGCCCTGACCAGTAATTGAACCATGGCCTCCTGGTTCATACATCGACGCTTATCCGTTGAGCCATACTAGCTGGGCTGTGCATTTTATATTAATAATCTCCCCCAGTCTATTCCACTATAACTACTTGCTTTAATTTTGAAAAATTAACATTGACTAAATATTTTAATTTTACTCCAGGTTTTTAAGAAAAATTAAGGTAATAGGGAAAAGGCCCCTTGTTTGTATGTGGCATTATTTGTCCACTTGGAACACAGCTGTGCCTCCTATTTTGAGAACTACGAGCCCACGCTACGTATCATCGCGAATGTGTTCTCCCATTAGTGGGTTGTCTTTTTATTTTGTGGATGGTTTCCTTTGCTGTGCAAATTCACCCATTTTTTGGTTAGTTTTCTTTTAGGATCTGTTTTTTAAACTTTGATCCTTCTGGTCTTGGCCTGGTTTTTCTATATTTTTAAAAAAATTTTTAAATTTTATTGATTTTTTACAGAGAGAAAGAAAGAGGGTTAGAGAGTTAGAAACATCAATGAGAGAGAATTATCAATCAGCTGCCTCTTGCATACCCCCCACTGGGGATGTGCCTGCAACCAAGGTACATGCCTTTGATTGGAATCAAACCTGGGACCTTTCAGTCCGCAGGCCGGCTCTCTATTCACTGAGCCAAACCAGTTTCGGCTACATTTTTAACTATAGGAATTTGAATTAAGAAATTGACACATGAATTAACAGTATTAATAAATTGTATTATATTTATTCTTTTCCACAATGTAGCCAGCAGCCAGCTTCGGATATACTAGTATTAGTATTTGCTATAATATATGGCACGTTATTAACATGGAATTCTTTTTGACTTTTGCAATAGTCTTCATTATGTCTAGAGACAGAATATAATAAATTCCATTTTTTAAATAGGGTGTTTGAAGCCCATTTTTTTTTTGCACCCTGCCTACTTCTTCAGCCTTTCTATCTGTATGCCTTTTCACCCTTCGCTTTATGCAGCACAGAAATTCACCTAGTTCACCTTGATCTTCATGTATTAGAGGCCCAGTACATGAAATTCGTGTGCAGTCTGGTCCTGAGGCCTGGCCTGTGATTAGGGCCATCTTCCCCAGCTGCCTGCAGCCAGTTCCGCCCCCCGCTGCCCTGTTCACCATCAGATGATCGGTGCCTGCTGGCTGGGGAAAGGAACTAAGAGCTGGTCAGTGCGCCTCATAGTAACTGGTCCAGCGGTTGTTCTGATTGTTCTGCTCGTTCTGCTATTAGGGTCAATTTGCATATTACCCTTTTATTATATGGAACTAGAGGCCCGATGCACAAAGATTCGTGCAAGAATGGGCCTTCCTTCCCCTGGCTGCCAGCACTGTCTTTCCTCTGGCCGGAGCTGCCTGTCCGCCTTCCCGTGCTGCCCATAGGCCCCGAGTGGCTGGGTAGTGTGGAACACACATGGTTCCAGGCGGGGGGGGGGGGAGGCTATGTATGCAAATTAACCCGCCATCTTTGTTGGGTTAATTTGCATACTCCTGATTGGCTGGTGGGCATTCTAAGGTATGGTCAACTAGCATGTCTCTCTTTTATTAGTGTCGATGTGTCTTCTCCCTGGCACCTCCATTCCACTCTCCTCCAGCTGGAAGCTCCTATTCATTACTATGTTAATGTTAGTAGTAAATAAAGAAGATTGAAAAAGTTGGAGCCAATGCAAAATTTAGTTCATACAGGCATTCTTTACTATGGGATCCATTTAAAGGAAGAACTGCCATGAGTTTTTTAATAAAATTAATTTAAAAAAAATAAGCATTGCTCATTTTTCTGGTTTTAAAAGTTAAACATGATGCTTGAAATGGTTTTGACCTTATTTAATGAAGTCAAAATGTATCCCCTTTGTGATTGAATTTGACTCATGTCTAGTTTAAGTATATGTTTAGTTTTTTAATTTTCTTTATTATACTTTCATATAATAAAGATGAGGAGCATTTACTGCCTCTTCCTCATAGCAAGGTTTTCTTTTCTCCTTTTTCCTTAGGACTCATACTCATATGTAAGATCCACCGCTCCTGCTGTAGCTTACGACAGTAAGCAGTACTACCAACAGCCAACAGCAACTGCTGCTGCTGTAGCCGCTGCTGCCCAGCCTCAGCCTTCTGTTGCTGAAACCTACTACCAGACAGGTGGGTTTTACTGCCCTTCCCGGTTTCATTCTAAACCACTGAAATATATTACTTAGAGTCTTCTTAATGAAGGTTTGCTTTGGAGTCCATCTAAACTCATTGTGTTATATGCCAGTCTAACAGGTTCTAGCCATGTCCTTCTCTTCCTCTGCCTGATTGCCTTTGAGTCCCAAAGAGAAGGCCGTGCAAGCAATTCAGAATCATGCCCTTCTCTCCTGGAAATGTTCATTTCTGGTCTTCAGCTTGCAGGTCACTGCCTGCTGGAGTAAGCTTTACAAAAGGAGCTGTGGTGGTAGCTCTTGGCCACCTTCTTATCTTTGCCAGAAATGCCAGCACATGCTGCTGACTGCCTTTGTAACCAGCAGAGACTCTGTGGCCCATATCTTAGTCTTCTTTCCCTGATCTGTAATGGCAGTTGGTTCTGTAATCAGCCACAGATATCAGAGGGCTCAAATGCAGGCGGTATTTCCTTTGCAAAGAACCCTGTATACTAGGAGTCTTTAAAAGATGGATTTTTAAAAGATGGATTTTTTTATTGATTTTTTTTTAGAGAGAAAAACATTGGTTAGCTGCTTCCCGCATGTGCCGGATCAGGGATCGATCCTGTCGCTCCAACCAACTGAGCCACCTGGTCAGGGCGAGATCTAACAGCTTTTAAAACAAAGCTCTCTGCGCTTTGGAACGTAGGCAGCTCCTTTACTTTCGTTATTTTTGAAGGAGCATGAGCGTGTGGGTAGAGCCTTGTTAGGAAAGAGTAGGATTGGCTTAAACTGTACTTTCTCTTATGTGTACATGAGTGCTGGGCACTTCTAATTCTGAGATATTATGTGTTTTTAAAAGTGCTTTAAAAGATTTTGAATTAAAATAGCCCTGAATTTTCTTATAGTCTCATCTCTGGTTTGCAGTCTTTTGTGAAATTCTTAGCTAATTACCAAAATTAGATTGTGCTTAAAAGTATTAAGTTACTATCTGAGAGTCGAAAGTCCTTGATTTAGTGTAAGTTCTGACATTAACTACACAGCTTCAGTTTTCTAAACGCTTGCCCTAGATGGTATGGCTCAATTTGTTGGATCGTCGTTCCGACACCAAAGATGGTGGATTTGATTCCTGGTCAGGGCATATGCCCAGGTTGCAGGTCCCATCTCTAGTCGGGGTGCATGCGTTAAGCAGCCAATCGATGTGCGCGCTTTCTCTCTCTCTCTTTCCCCCTTCCTTTCCCAAAAAAGAAGTTTTATGCTCTTAGGTGCTATTTATTTAAGCTACCTTTAGGTAATCGAGCATAAAATGAGTTTGCCTCATTGGTATTTTGTCCTTTCTTAGAAATGACATTTTTTGCTTTGGTTATCATTCATGATTAATTATTAAATTATTGATTGATACTAAAGCTCATAAGATTTGTTTTGAATATGGTCAAAGACAGCAGAAGGTTTAGCAAAGACACTAATGGTAGCCATTTAAGAATAGCTGCCCTTGCCCTAGCAGTTTGGCCCAGTGGAAAGAGCATCAGTCTGCGGACTGAAGGGTCCCAGATTCAGTTCCTTCTAGTGAAGGGCTCATGCCTAGGTTGCGGGCTGGGTCCCCAGTGTGAGGCATGCAAGAGGCAGCCAATCAATGATACTCACTCATCAGTGATGTTTCTTTCTCTCTCTCTCTCTCTCTCCTCCCTTCCCCTCTGAAATCAATAAAAATATATTAAGGAAAAAAGAAAAAAAAAAAAAAGGATAGCTGCCCTCAAAGATATTGCATTGGAAGAATGGTCAGCACCTTGTGAGTTGTAATTGTGGATATGTCAGTAGAATGTGATGGCTGCTATATAAACAAGTTCCATATAATTAAACATTGCAATTTTTACTGTGAATTGAAATACGTGCTTTGAGGTCCTCTCTCTTCTGTTCCCAGTATTAAGCATAACTTTCAAGTAGGCTAGCCAAAATACACACACACACACACACACACACACACACACACACACACACACACGTTTTTAAGAACTTTATTTATTAATGCCTGTTTTAAGTAGTACTGCTATTTCAGTTAGTTGTAAATTTTTACAAACTATTATTTTGGAAATATATGGAAAACATCTGGGATGGGATAGTAATTTATATAGATGTTATATTTTCTTCAGTTGGTATAAGAATTTCACTCCTTTTGCCAAGAAGAAATTACTGGCATCTAATTCACAGTTAACATTTAACCTACTTTTTCTAGTTTTCCAAGATGTTGGTTTGGTGACTACAGGCATACTTGGAGATATTGTAGGTTTGGCTCCAGACCACCACAGTAGGTGAGTATTGTAAGTGTTTTACCTTCTAATTTTCTGATATCTCTTTTTCCATTTAGCCCCCAAAGCAGGTTATAGCCAAGGTGCAACTCAGTATACACAAGCCCAGCAAACTCGACAAGTGACAGCCATAAAACCAGCGACACCGAGTCCAGCCACCACCACGTTCTCCATTTATCCTGTATCTTCCACCGTGCAGCCAGTAGCCGCTGCAGCTACCGTGGTGCCATCCTACACCCAGAGTGCTACTTACAGTACCACGGCAGTTACTTATTCTGGTAAGCTGACAGAGTGTCTCAGTACAAAAGAAACTAGAAAGACTTTCTCTGTTGTATGGTTTGCTTGTCGGTTTGTTGTTGTTTGTTGTTTTTTAACCCAGAAGATGTTAGCAGAACATTAATTCTCTTTGGACATTGGAAAGCTAGTCATGAGTCCTGGGCCTAGCTTTGCAATTAGAAAAAAATAGCAGTATTCTACTAGTCTTATTCTATTCTCTTTCTGACTTTCCCAAATGAGTTTGAAAAGTTAAAGGAATATTGCTGACTAGTTACCTTCTTTAGTTCAGCCCTCAAATTTATTTTCATATTTATTATCAGGAATAAATAATCTTGGCAATACTGGTTAGCATTTATAAACATTCATAAGATAATGGTTATAGAACACATCTTAGAAGGACAGAAGAGTTTCATTTTCTTTAAATCATATATTTTTCTTGGAGAACTATAATCACTAAAGCCTTACTATGTCCAAAGCTCTTGCTAATTTCTGGCCGAGATAACCTCAGTATTTCATAATTAAATCACACATTATTTTTTTGTAGACACTTAACCTTCTTGTACTACCATATGGTTTATTGTTCTGCATTTTATTTATTCCTTAATACCCTTTTTTGTTCTGTGGAGGATTTAAGTGACATTGGTAATTTCAGTTCTTACCTCTTGATACTTTGTGTTAGAATCCTAGCTATTTAATTAACTATTTAATTTCTTAAGAGATTTTTTTTTTGGTCTCTTACTCTATGCCAATTGCTGTGTTGGTAGAGATACGGTGGTGAATTAGGCAGGCACAAGTATTGCAGAATGAGAGTTCATTGTGCCTGGAATACAGGGTATGTGGATAATACCAGAAAAGGCTGGAAATGTCAGTGTGAAAAGGCCTGTAGGCTCTGCTGTAGTATCTTTTTGTTGTTGTTAATCCTCACCCGCAGATATTGTTTCCGTTGCTTTTTAGAGAGGGGGCGGTGGAGAGAGAAAAATACATTAACAAATCGATTGGTTACCTCCTGCATAGGCCTCTCTTCACCAGGGCCCAGGAACAAACCTGCAGCCGGGGTACTTGCCCTTGTCCGAAATTGAAGCCATGATCCTTTGGTGCATATGCCAACACTATACCATGGAGCCAAACCTGCTTTGTTGTGCGGGTAGAAAGGGAGCAATGGGAGCAGATTTTAAGTTAATATGACAGTCATGTGGAAGTGAATTGGAGTGAGGAGATGTTATTACTCCTAAATCTGTCCTTTAAGATTTCCCAGATACAGCTTTCCTGCCTCTCTTTATCTGATTAACCAGTTATAACTGTACTGCAGTTGTTTCAATGAAGTATGAGTGGATAGTTGTTTTTAAATGTTCACATTTGTTTCAGAATACAGAGTATGATAGTATCCTTTTTATATTATATTAATAATACATCATTATTTTAAAACTAGAAACTATAGATAAAAAAGGAGAAAAAATTAAATCCCTAGACGCCTACTCCTAGACGTTGTCATTAACATTTTACTGCATATACTTTTCTTCCATGGGAATATACATATCTAAACCTCAGGGTTTCTTTATAAAAAAGAATTTGTCTTATACATACTATTGTGTACACTACTTTCTTATTGTGAATGTCTTTTCATGTCACTAAATACGAAGATACATCTATCATTCCTTTGGTTAATGTTATTCACTAGCTTTATTTTAGAAAAGTTTCTGCAGAAGAGTTGAAAAAATAATTCAGATGTTCGTATATCATTTATCTAGATTCACGGATTTATTTATTTATTTATTTTATTGATTTTTTTACAGAGAGGAAGAGAGAGGGATAGAGTTAGAAACATTGATGATAGAAAATCATCGATCAACTGCCTCCTGCACACCCCCTACTGGGGATGTGCCTGCAACCAAGGTACATGCCCTTGACCGGAATCAAACCCGGCACCTTTCAGTCCGCAGGCCGATGCTCTATCCGCTGAGCCGAACTGGTTTCTGCTTCCCTGATTTATTAATATTTTGACACATTTACTTTATCTCTCCTCTACAAAACATATTTTCAAATGGTTCAGAAATATATAAAAGTTGCAGATGGAAGATGACACACGGTGCTTTGCCCAGAATTTTTCAGCATGTATTTTCTAAGAAAAAGGGCTTTCTTTTAAATAGCCACATTGCACATGTCAGAGAAAGGATCTGAACATGGATTGTTCTAATGAATTTCTCCAGTTTTTCACAAATGTCTCCTATAGCTGGGCTTTCCGTGTGCTTGTGCTTTGTTTTAAATTTAGGATCCAGTCAAGGGGCATGCATTGCATTGGTTGTCATGTGTTGTTAGTTTGAGGGTGTTTTGTTTTAATGTAGAATAATCTATTTTTATCTTCTCTCTCATGACCTTGACATTTCTTTAAGGAGCAATTGCCAACCGCGGTCCGTGAAGTCTGAGAGGTTGGGGACCCCTGGTTTAAGGAAACCTTTGGAGAAGCGGTCACTGACCCATGGTCCGCTGACCACTGGTGGCCTGTGAGGTCCCAAAGGTTGGGACCACTGTCCTAGAGAGTTAGGCCAGTTGTAGACTCTAGATTTATCTGGTTTCTTTATGCTTAGATTCTGGCAGCTTTTTAGCCAATAAAACTAAACAAACTTCCCATTTCATCATATTAGGAGCACATAGTAAATAACGTCCATTTATGCTTTATTGATGATACCAAGTATAAATAAATCGCTGGTTAAAGTGACTGCCAAATCTCTCCTTTGTAAAGATAACTTTTCCCCTTTCATCTGCCTTTCCCTCTCAGTGAAATAGTTCTATAGCCACATAAGTAACCAAATATTCTGTCACATTCCTCCACCGGAATTGTAAGCTTCTTTAAGACAAAGACCAAATCTTAACCTTACACATTCTTTATACTCCATAATACCTGGTAGGTGCTGAGCAAATACTTGTTGATTGACTTATATATAAAAGAAGGATAAATGCTTTCTAGGTTTGTTTTTCAAGAAAGATACATTATTTGTAAATATGCATGAGTAAACCTACCTTTATGAACAGAATTTATGGAATTTAAATTCGTAACATTTAGCTTGGCCTTATATAATTATGTAACGAAACCTTTGTTTTATTTGTTTGTAAGGTACGTCTTATTCAGGTTATGAAGCAGCAGTGTATTCAGCTGCGTCCTCCTACTACCAACAGCAGCAGCAGCAACAGAAGCAGGCAGCGGCTGCGGCTGCGGCTGCGGCTGCCACAGCTGCCTGGACAGGGACCACCTTCCCTAAAAAAGCACCATTCCAAAACAAGCAGCTGAAACCAAAACAGCCTCCCAAACCGCCCCAGATTCACTATTGCGATGTCTGCAAGATCAGCTGTGCTGGCCCACAGGTACTGACTTACTGTGTATGTTTTACCACAAGGCTTCCGCCGTTATTTTTTAACAGTTAAATATGATTGATAATGCAACTCTTATATTTACAAAGAAGGTTTCCATTTTCTTCTCTTTAGAGTTTAGCTAGTACATACATAGTTCATTAAATGGCCATTTTTAAAAGGTATTTGTATTAAGACAGAAGAATTCTATTAAGAAAAAACCATAGAACGGGTGGATGCCAGGTGGAGGAAGTTAATGAGGGAAAACATAAGATATGAAATACTTTCCACAATAAAGATAATTTTTTTAAAAATCTGAAAAAATGATTATGAATGTAAATGAAAAACAGGCAAATTAAGCCCCCCCGCCCCCCAAGAAGAATACTTTGCTCTCTAAACCTTTAATTTAGCTTAAAAGTTTTATATTTGATTTAATTGTTTTTTTGGGGAAAGATTGAATTTTTATTTCTTTTTTAGCATTTATTACTTGCTTTTAAAAGCCTTTATACAAAATTCTTGACTTTCCTATCTCTTCTTCAAGGTCTTTATTTGAGTTTATATATAGAATTTTACAGCTGAAAAGGGATGATCATAAAGATAATTGTTTACACACTTATTAAAGATAAAAGAATTTTGTCAACTGTATTAGTTTTTGGAGCCTATAACTAGCAGGAAAAATTGTCTTTCTGGAATTAAAAAAATAAATTATATTAATAATCTACAATTCTCAGGATGTTTCTAATAAGACTGACTTTTATCTATGCTTTATAAAGTATTACTTATTTCTGTATAGTCTCCTCCATGAGGAAATAGGCACTCAGGAAACAGAAAGGTGTAAGGAGGTGGAATTTTAAAAAACACCGACTAATGTAGCATCCAGAACCTTCATCCCCCCCTCTTTTTTTCCCGGTTGCTGCACCTTAAAATACATGATTGAGGCATGAGTCTGATTAGCACAACTCCCTTCCCAGTTTTCTTTGTTAATACTTTCCTTAAGAGTATCTAGATTTTTCTCTGTGTGTGTGTGTTTCAGAGAGGGAAGAGAGAAGGAGAGGGAGAGGGAGAGAGAGAAACATCAATGATGAGAGAGAATCATTGACTGGCTGTCTCCTGCACCCTCCCTCTTCCCCGCCCCCCTTCCCTCTCTTCCCCGCACTGGGGATCGAGCCCATAACCTGGGCATGTGCCCTTGAATGGAATCAAATCTGGGACCCTTCAGTGCTCTATCCACTGAGCCAAACCAGCTAGGGCAAGAGTGTCTAGTTGTTTGTTTTTTAATATATTTTTATTGATTTTAGAGAGGAAGGGAGAGAGAGAGAGAAACATCGATAATGAGAGACCATCATTGATCATCTGCCTCCTGCACACCTTCCACTGGGAATTGAACGCACAACCCAGGCACGTGTTCTTGACTGGAATTAAATTCAGGACCCTTAAGTCCGAAGGCCGACACTCTATCCAATGAGCCAAACTAGATAGGGCAGAGCATCTAGTTTTTTTATAAAAATTTGATAGTAAGTCGTTTGGCTGGTAATAGGTATATTATTTGATTGAGACCAGATTTTGACTCTAATTATTTCTTCTGTCTCTCACCTCTGCCCCATCTGTATACATTATTTTTTAAGTTACCAGCTTTCCCTGAATTATATCAAATAAGGGAATTTTTAAATATGTGGCTAGTTCCATAAAACCTTTTTTTCTCTCCCTATTTTGAGTGTGATAGGAAATGGCTTCATTGTGATTGCATGGTTGGAGAAGAGGGTGTAGGTGAAGAATATTTCAGTGACCACGATTAAAGGGAGCAAGATGTTGGTTTAGTATTTGAGGAGTGTATCCACTCTGTGATGGCTTTTTAGAGAGGATGATACTATGAGTGACAAATATAAACTTAAGAGATTTACTGAATCTGTGGCACCCATATGAAAGGATAGAATATGACTCTAGGGTAGTTGGTTAACAGCTTATTTAGAATGAGTATACATATGGCTGACCATTGATTTGGAGTATCGGAATGGTTACCCAAGAACAGGCGAAGGATACTTCTGCAAGTCAGATGCAGTGCCTTACGGGTTAATGAAATGAGTCTTAGAGAAAAGTGTTGACATTATGAGAGTACAGGCGTGAAAATAAGGAGGGAGAGTAGTTGGTTCAGGATGAAGTTGGTCCATGGTTTCAGTCCTGGCTCTGTCACTTACTGTGGCCTTGGGCAAGTCAGAGCCCTTCTTTGGGCTTTCGTGTCTCTACTTCTATAATAGGAACTTGTTTTAAATAATTGAGGCTTTACTTCACAGAACCCTCAGGTTGCCACAGACAGAGAAGAATCAAATAGCTAGGTCTTAGGTCTCTCTTTTCAAAAACAGCAATTTTCCTTACTTGTGCATGTTATTATTTATAGGAAGGATTCTCTTGTTTGAAAATTAGAAAGTCATTATTTTGGGTAATATCTAAAATTTTACCTAGCTTGGAAATTCTATGATAAATATATAATTTTATGGTAATTATGTTTCTCTTAAAAACAATTCTAAAAAACAAAATATGGAAGAGTAACGATTTAGCCCCACTCAAGAATAAACTAACTAGCAATCCATATTTACTTCCTCTTATTTTAATAAATCTGCCTTCTTAATTGTCAGCGTTCAAGGCAGTTTTTAATGTATAATTTCACTGTAATGATCACTGTCTAGTATTCTTTATTCAACATTATACATAATCAATAAAAGACACATTCTGTTTTCGTTAGTTCTTTAACTTTTTATTTATTGATTGATTTTTGAGAGAGAGATGGATTTGTTGTCTCACCCATCCATGCACTAACTGGCTGATTCCTGCATGCGCTCTGACTGGGATCCAACCCGAAACCTTGGTGCCTGGAAACCATACTCCAGCCAACTGAGCTACCTAGCCAGAGCAAGATACAAATTCCTGAAACTTAAAGCAGTGACTTCTATTGGTATTATGGCTCTGTGGGAAAGTCCTTGTGAATCACAGTGTTAGATAAATAAATTCTTGATGAACAAGGTACAGAGAACCACAGATGTATCCACATGCTTTTCTCAGATTGCTTTTAGAATTGTTTGGTGCGCCAAACCGGTTTGGCTCAATGGATAGAGCGTCGGCTGGGAGACTGAAAGGTCCCGGGTTCGATTCCGGTCCAGGGCATGTACCTTGGTTGCGGGCACATCCCCAGTAGGGGGTGTGCAAGAGGCAGCTCATCGATGACTCTCTCTCATCGATGTTTCTAACTCTCTTATCTCTCTCCCTTCCTCTCTGTACAAAATCAATAAAATATATTTAAATAAAATAAAATAAAATTGTTTGGTGCTCATTTTTTACATAAGATTAGAGATTTGAGAATTTAATAATTTAAATGACTTTGTATTTAGAAAATTAATAAAACAAAATGTGTCCTTTTTGTTTGAAACAGACTTACAAGGAACATTTAGAAGGACAGAAACATAAAAAAAAAGAAGCTGCATTGAAAGCCTCACAAAGTACCAGCAGCAGCAGCAGCTCTGCTCGTGGGACTCAGAACCAGCTGCGCTGCGAGCTCTGCGACGTGTCCTGCACGGGAGCAGATGCCTATGCTGCCCACATTCGCGGTGCTAAGCACCAGAAAGTAGGTGTTCTTCCCACACCGCCTCCTGCCTCACTCTGTCACTGTCTTACCTTTCCAGTAGGGAGTTGCGGGGAGCGGTGTACAGCAAAAGTGGCTTCAAAGCTTCGTATGATAAGCCTGGTTTATGTGCTAATATAAATATATATAAAAGAAGGCTAGAGACCTTTCTTTAAATTGGATTAGATAATTTATTTTATCAGTTGGAAAATAGTATGTTTATTTCCCTCCTTTTGTCATGCTTAAGTCTAGGTTGGTATGCATGTGGCCAAGTCATTTCATCTCTCTCTGCCTTAGTTTTCTTACTGATAATAGGTGGAATATATTTCCTTATCTGCTTCATAGAGGTTTTTGGAAAATAATGAATTTGTGTATGAAAATATATAGCAGAAAATATCATTTGTATTTTAATTTTATAATGTCTTTTGGACGAACTTGAAAATCTATATTCTGAGTTTCCAACAAATAAATGTGCTTTTATTTATTTTTTTATAGGTGGTTAAATTACACACAAAACTTGGTAAACCCATTCCTTCAACAGAACCAAACGTTGTTAGCCAAGCTACTGCTTCAACAGCTGTGTCCGTTACAAAACCGACTGCCTCTCCTTCAAGCATTGCAGCAAGCAATTGTACTGTGAATACTTCATCAATTGCAACTTCTTCAGTGAAAGGTCTTACAGCTACAGGAAACGCGTCTCTTAACAGCACATCCAACACTAAAGTGTCAGCAGTGCCTACAAGTATGGCTGCCAAGAAGACATCTACACCCAAAATAAACTTTGTGGGCAAGTACAGAAGATTCTTTCTGTTTTCCCCAACTCCGTCAGAGTAACATTTCTCTTCCAATCCTGACTAACCCTTCTGCTTATGATCTTTACCCACCTCCTCCCTTCTCAACAAGATATGTGACCTTGTTGAATCACCTCTCTCTATTTTTTTCTTGAATTTTTAGTCAGTCCTCTAATGGTTTCTTCTCTCTTCCTTTCAGCCATGCAGGTATACCTTTATCTTTCATGGTCTTAAATTTAAAAAAGGTCTTTTCCAATCCAGTTATCCTTTCAAGTTGCTAAACTAATTCCTTCTATACTTACACAATCCCCCGTCAGTTATAGTGTTTACACTCTACTTATTTCTGAAACTGCTTTCAAGAATCACCAAAGACCTAATTGCCAAATCAGTGGCCAGTTTTCAGTTTCATCCTGTAGACCTCTCTAACTTTTGACTTAGTTGACTGCTATACTGTAAACCTTAAGATATGGCTCTGTCTCTCTGGTTATTGTCTGTCTACCCACCCTTTCTCAGGGATCTTTATTGGTTCTCCTGCCTGCATGCTCACTGCATGGTGGTATTCCAAAGATTCTGATTCTATTCTTAATCTTCTTTCGTTTCCAGTATTCATGAGTGGTCTCATCCATTCCAGTGTTCACAGTGACTTTAGAATCTTTTGGGCAAACTCAAAACCTCCATCTGCGCCTAGAGCCATATTTTAGGTATCCCTGGTCATTATCTGAACAGCTTTATAGATGCCTACAAGTGTCTCATTCTAACCCATTGTCTTATTACAAGAGTGCCATGAAATGATCTCACAAAATTGCTGCTTTTCACTTGGAAAACTTCACTGACTTTATTTTTTACTTTTTATTGCCTCCTCTAATTGTTTACCTAGCTCTTTTGTTTCTATCACTACAATATTTCTGTCCCCTAAGAAAGCTCATCTTCATAGTCACTGCCTTGTTTTTAGGCCTTCAAAGTCTGCTCCTCAGCTGGCCAGTGTGGCTCAGCAGTTGAGCGTCGAGACTCAGGAACCAAGAGGTCATGGGTTTGATCCCCGGCCAGAGACTTGCCGGAGTTGCAGGCTTGATGCCTAGTGGGGGTGGAGGAGATGTAGGATTCTCTCTCATTGATGCTTCTATCTCTCACTCTCTTCCTTCCTCTCTCTAAAAATCAATGAAAACATTTAAAAAACCCTCTCCTTCAAAAAAAACGCTGCTCCTCAGAGCTTTGTCTCTTATTGTGTCCAGTCTCTCCAAAACTTTTCGAAGTCATTTTGTGAAGATGCATATATATCAAATTATATTAGACTCCTGATTAGAAGCTTTCAGTGTCACTCCCCTTGGTATAGGAAAAAAGCCTCTGTGTTCCTTAATTATTTCATCCCGGGCCTTCCCCTTCAGACTCCTGCCTCATCGGTCATCATCTTACCTAGGTGGTAATTCATAGTGAATTACTGGAGCTTCCCTAAATTTACTGTAGTCTTTTTAACTTGATGATGTTGTGCTTTTTTGCACATCCTGTTCTTTTTGTTTAGACATTATTCTCTCCTTTCCGCCTGGCCAGTTCATACTCGTTCCTCTTCTTTCAAAGCCCAGCTCAAGTGTCTCACACTTGGTGAAGCCTCTCTAACTGGATCAGGTTCAAGGGTAGTGGTTTCTCGGCTCTGCATTCCCACAGTACTCTGTTCATACTTAGTACAGCCCTTATCACTTTGTAGTATAGTTAGTTGTTTCCCCTTAATGGTTGGCACCCCAAAAGCAGCTACCTTGCTTTATTCTTATTATATTACCAGAATGTAGGAGTGCCCAGTTCCATTGGCAAAGAACTAGGGATACCAGCATGAATAGGCTGCTCAGGTATTTGCTGTTGACTTTTAGGGACTTGATGTTGTGAGAACCATAGTAGGGATGGAGAAGGGGAAAATCCAGGTGTTGTTTCAGTAGGGTAAAAAAGCCAGTGGTTTATGTGGTTCTTCAGATTTCTCATCATGTGTCAAGCAGGGCTTGACTTTTGGTAGAAAAGATAATTTTGTCTGAAGTTTTTGTTGTATCAGTTTATACATTTACACACAAAAAAAGTTAAAATTACTGTAATTCTCCTATGCTTTTCTAGGTGGTAATAAGCTGCAATCAACAGGAAATAAAACAGAAGACTTAAAAGGAACAGAATGTGTTAAAGGCACTCCTGTTACTTCTGTACAGATTCCAGACGTAAAGCCAGACACAGTGTCTGAACCAGTCACGCCTGCGTCTCTGGCTGCTTTGCAGAGTGATGTGCAGCCAGTGGGCCATGATTATGTGGAGGAGGTATTGGTTCCAGAATACCATTGCTGTGGGATTCGATAAAGGGGGCAAGGCTGTCGCTGTGTTGTGGGCATGTTTTTCATGTAAAATTAAATTATATTCAATTAGGTTTAAGTTACTTGTGAAGGAATGTCAAAGGGATCTTTTTAAGGTTTTTAAAAAGCATGCCCTTTAAGCTTGTCTAAGTAACATTACAGTATTTTGTTATCTCTTTCTCTGCTAAAACAGCAAAGTAACTCTCCATTTATTTGGTAGACATTCTTATATCTTTCAACTACCCTGAATATAAAATTTTAAAAATTGTGAGCACCAAAATTTTGACAAAGAAAGCCAATTTTTTCCCCCTAACAATCACTTAGTTTCGTGTGTAAAATTAGCGTTGCTTATTTTATTTATTTATTTGTTTAAATATTTTTATTCATTTCAGAGAGAGGAAGAGAGAGAGAGAGAGAGAAAGATTAAAGATGAGAGAGAATCATTGATCAGCTGCCTTCTGTACATCCCCTCCTGGGATTAGAACCCAAAACCTGTACATGTGCCTGTACTAGGAATTGATCCAGTGATCTTACACTGAACCACACTGGCTGGGCAGGGTTATTAATTTAAAGATCCTGTTTATTTGGTTTTCCAAGCTGATTAGAAAATTATTTCTGTTTTTTAGAAAAGTAAGTTCAGTAGGTAGAGGAGTGAGGGAACATCAGAGAGTCATGATATAAATATTTGCGGTTAGTAGAAAGACTATAACATAGAGTGAGGTAGCAGTAGACTTCACTCTGTATTGTAGAACATATATAAGTTCTCTGAAATTCAGTGTCTACATCTATAAAATTTGGCTATTCTCCAACAAAGTTGTGAAGATAGAATGAAATAAAGTGCCTAGCAAATTGTAGATTTTTGGTAAATATGTGTTCCTTTATCCTTTTTCTCTCATGTTATGTTGGGTTCTTTTTTTACATGGAAAAAAACTGGGTTATGCAGTTTATCAGTAGTTCACATCCAGTTTTTTTTAAAAGAGTAAGATGTGGTTATCTAAAAAAATGTATGCCTCCAGAACGCCATAATTTCCAATGATAATAATAAAGCAATTCCAAACTTCAGATAGATGCGTTCAAAGCCAGTCTTTAAAGCTTCCCCTAACAATTTGAACATAGTATTCATTATAAACTTCTTTTTTTTTTTTTTTTTTAATATTTTATTGATTTTGTACAGAGAGGAAGGGAGAGAGATAGAGAGTTAGAAACATCGATGAGAGAGAGTCATCGATTAGCTGCCTCTTGCACACCCCCTACCGGGGATATGCCCGCAACCAAGGTACATGCCCTTGACCAGAATCGAACCCGGGACCCTTCAGTCCCCAAGCCGACGCTCTATCCATTGAGCCAAACTGGTTTCGGCTCATTATAAACTTAATAAGATTCTAATTACTTGCCTTCCTAACTGGTTGTGCTGTTAGAAAAAATTGGCTTTGATTTTTCCACAAAGTTACATGTATAAAATCTTGAGCTTTATCTTTAATCATCTTTATCTTCATTTCCAATAATAGTACCTGATATTCAGTACCTATTTTTAAGAGCATTAGGTATCTAATTGTTTTTAAATGTTACATACAGATAAAGTTATTAAAATTACAGTTAATTACAAAAGCAAATTCATGCTAACATCTTGTATGCTAACGCTACAGTTAGAAAATTCTAACAGTGTGTTTTTATAGATCATCCTTTTTAAAAATTTTAGATATTACCTATTTTTTTCCTTCATTTCAAACTTAATTTTTCACAAAATTATTTTTATCAGTGAATCTGGGAGGCCATATGAATGAAATCTTCAACTGTAACATTTCCATTATAATGTTGGGTTTTTTCCCTCCTACATCAAGGTACGAAATGATGAGGGAAAAGTAATTCGATTCCATTGTAAATTATGCGAGTGCAGCTTTAATGATCCCAACGCTAAGGAAATGCACTTAAAAGGCCGAAGACACAGACTTCAATATAAAGTGAGTAAAAATTTCAACTTTTTTTATTTTTTTAACATTCTAGATGTAAAATAAAGATTTTAAACATAACTCACTGAGTCCATAAATTCCCACACCAAGATTAGCACATTATGTCTCACTTAGATTCAGATGTTTGATTTTTCTGATCAGTTTGTTATATGTAGGAAAGAAGATTATAACTATATTTCATCATTCTCGGTGACTGTAGCTAAATTATAACATTGCTTGATCATGTAATCATATAAAGATAAGTTTTCACATAATGAAGTGTTTTGAAAGAAGTGCCAGGTCTCTATTTACCTACTCTATCTTGGTAGAATTCCCACTAAAATGAATTTTGAGATAAGGAATTCTTCATTGAAAACACTTCAAGCATGAAGTTAAATATAAATATTATATGTAAAGTTTTTACTTAGTCTGGACTAATCTAATGCATTAGATCCATGTTTTCTCTTTTAAACATGAGGGTGGTGAAATTAAATTGTTAAAGGCCAATACTTTTTTATGAAAAGAAACTTCTTAATTCCACACTTAGACATTTAGAATTACCTATTTATAAAAAAATAAAGAAAAGTTAAATATCCATTCATCCCCTAAGGATCTCTTCTATTGGTCAGGACTAAGGCATGCACTTTTTACATACTAAGTGTATATAATTTTAAACTTGGAAAAATTAAGAATTTTAGGGGGTGGGGGAAATGAATATTTATTAATGTATTCTGAATCTTTCCTCTGATTCAACTTATATGCTGAATTTACTCTTATATAATAGGAAATTTGTAACTAAAAAATCTCTATGACGAAGAATATGTGGGATTGTATGTGTAGATTGTTGGAAGGGGGTGCTAATTTTTGAAATGTCTTGTTTGTATTAACAGAAAAAAGTCAATCCAGATTTGCAAGTAGAAGTAAAGCCCAGTATTCGAGCAAGAAAGATTCAAGAAGAGAAAATGAGGAAGCAAATGCAGAAAGAGGAGTATTGGCGGAGACGGGAAGAAGAAGAGCGCTGGAGAATGGAAATGAGGTGATTCCTTTCACTTTTATCAGCATAAGTGACTCAGCCTTCTTAAGAACATTGCTCTTCTGAGTATGTGACTCCCATAAAATGGTCCAGATTTATTTCATGTACTTTTAATTTTCACTTCTCAGGAAGAGCCTAGGGGCAGAAAAGACATGCATTAAATTAAGTTATTGGCTATTCTAATATTTGACTATGGCTTTGGTATTAGGAAATATGTGATTAAGTGTATCTTATATGTATTAAATATGTGAAGAAATAGTTTAATGTTTTAAATAAATGCCTCAGTTTAAAACAAGCAAAATAGAACATTTGGCTACATGCTAAAAATATTGAATATAAAATTTGGTAGAGCCTAGACATCTTAGTGTGTTTTTTTTGTTTGTTTGTTTCTTTTCCACAGGTAACTTAAACATTTATTTTATACTAAAAAGTCATGTGCAACAAATAAAAATTCTTATATATTTATATTTGTGGGGTTTATTTTATCAGTTCACAAAACTTGTGTCCTAAATCTCTGATAAAGAATATTCCTATCTAATATTAAAGGGGAAATTGGTCCAGTGAACTCCATTTTAAATGAATGTTTATTTACTTTGGAGTTTAAAGCATTAGTACTAAATAATTTTGAGGGAACATCCTATACAGATCATATACCTCATACTTCGGCCATGCTTAATGGTTTTATAAGAATTAATTTCATCTTTTCCAACTTGTCAAAAACATGTTTAACCAAGTGGTCTGGGCTCCCACCGCACCGCACCCCCTTCGTTTTATTGAAGGGTGGTTCTCACAAATAAGGAATCCTAAGTGCTGCTTAACATGTCTGAGAAGCAAGAAGTTATTCCAGGGTTTGCATATAAGGCGCTCCTTCCCAAATAGCTTACAAGAAGTGGAGTTTCTTGTTGGCATCTGTTTAATACAAGATTTGTCAGCATTCCCTGGTGTCAGGTAGCGATACCGATCTAAATGATGAAGTAATTGCGGGAGGTAACCTCGCACTTCTGCTGATAGTCTTAAAGGAAATAAAAGCAAACTAAGGCTAGCAAATCGTTTTAATTTCACTATAACTAGTCCTCTTTCTTAGCTAGTTGGTCCAAAGATCTCTTGTACCGAAAGATCTTTGTGGCTTCGAATGCAAATACTCACTGTCTTCACCTCTTTAAGCGCCCAGTTGGCCTCCAGTGACTGACACTATATTTTCTGTCCAACTATACTGACAAAACAGTGTGGGCGCTTAACTATTAAAAGTAATGGATTTAAGGAGAGGCTGCATTCATCAAGTAAAAGTAATTCCTGGCACACAGCTAGTTAAACCTTCGTAATTTCACCGTCAATGACATCAGCTAGCTGTAATGAAACATCAAATGAAGTTCTCCAAAACCACCTAGATTCCCTAACATTTACCATCTGATGACAGCTTCTCTCATTTCTTCATCTGATGCGACTTGTCAAGTTAATAAGAAGCTTCAATTTACAAATCATTTTAAAAATCAAGAAGTGTAGAATTACTGCCAAAAACAGAAATTCCGTTTTCCCCTAATCTGTTCTTTAGTGTTGGTGGCTAGTAATTTTAAAGTAATCATAGCAGTACTGGGATTTTAAATATGGTATCTTTCCCCCCTCCTGGGGTGATGAAGAGGAGCCCACACTCTTCCAGGCCACAGAGTACCAAGCCAGCAGGGCCTGTGCTTCCTGAGACGTCACATTACAAGCTGCAGTGCAGGCAGCACACGCTCATCGCTCAGCGAGGAAAGGGGATCAGTTCTGGGTCATAGGGATGCGGCAATTTTTTTTAATACAACTCAGTGTGTTTTTTAAGAAGAAAGCTTATTCTAGAAAGTTTAGGGGCTACAGGGAAGGAGAATGAGAAACATATCATCCAGAGAGATCTTCATTTTTATTGGTTTAAGTGTCATATCTTTAAATGGTACTGTTCACATATATTTACAGTTATGCAGTCATCACCACAATCAACTTTAGAACATTGTCATCACCTCCCAAAAAAAATCACGAACCCATTCGCAACCACTGCCTATTTCCCCCCAAACCCTCCTTTTACCCGTAGGTAACCATTTGCACACTTCTGTCTGTCATGGGAGATTTGCCTGTTCTGGAGATTTCATATAAATGGGATCGTACATTGATATTTTTTTTTGTCTAGCTACTTTCAATTACCATTGATGTTTTCAAGATTCATGCATCTTATTGAGTATGTCAGTACTTCATTCCTTTTTATGGTTGTATGGCATTTTGTTCATCAATTGATGGACATTTGTGTTTCCACTTTTGTACTTCATGAATACTGCTGCCATGAGTATTTGTGGGCTAGTTTTAGAATGTAATTTCAAAAAATATGAATAAAAGTATAATGTGCATATTTTATAACCCTCTTTTTTCATTTATATATCAATCTTTTAAAATGTATTTTTATTGAATTCAGAGAGGAAGGTAGAGGGGGAGATAGAAACATCAATGATGAGAGAGAATCATGGATAATAATAAATTGGTTATTCCTGTATTTAGTTATTTTCTCTTCACTGATATATATTTATTTAAACACCTACTATGTGCCTGAAGTTTGAGTATGAATTTACCAATTCATACTCAATTGGCATTGAATATGAATTGGTAAACAATGGATAAAGTTCCCTGCCCTTATTTAACATCTTTTGTAATAACTGTTCAAAACAGATTAGTTGCTAGTAATAAAACTATTTGGCATTGAGAGTCTTCAAACTGTTTTTTTCCCCTCTCAAAGCCTAAATAACATTGAACCTGTGTTTCTAAGTTGGATGACCTACAAAGCACTGTGTTCTCAGCTGACAGAATTGGTAGTTTCTACAGTGCTACTTGAGGAGCATACTTTTTATGTTTTGTATTTTAAAAATTTTATGTAGTAAAAGCTTATTGTTAAAAAAAAATTTGATTTTTCTTGGGAGTTATTGATTTCCTAGTATGAAGCTGAAAATGAAGATAGAAAGAAGTTAGGAAGTGTTGGCCATTAAAGCAGAGACTATTAGCTGTCCACGGTCCAAGTTCAGCCCATGGGTGTTTTATTTGCATGGTATTTTTAAGTCTGAACTAACACTTATAGACCATAGTAGAGAAATGTCTTTGTTTCTACTGTAATCTAGAGGGAAAAATTAAAGGTAGTCTTAAGAGTTTCTCTCTAAATAGAAAAACCAAATAATCAGGAGAGAGCACATTTTTTTGGGTACATGAAGAAATTCCTAAATGTTTGCTTTGGATCTTTCATGCACACACATTATTGGTCTGGATCCTTTAGGCAGATATTTAGTTAACAAATTTTCCCTTAAAGAGAAGAGGGAGAGGTTGGAAGGAACTGAGAGTCCTGATGCTTGTTCTTTCAACTTTGACCTTATACTGAAATTTTGTTTTGTGTTTCTCTTTGTATTCTCACTTTTTCTTTTTATTTGTCTTCACTTCTGTTGCTTAAATGAAAGCATACAAAGGAAATGAGAGGAGAAAAGAAAGGTGTTAGCCGGGCTGATTGGGAGTTTGTAGTAGCTTTTATGTCCTCACTGTAAGTTCGGGGGCTGTAATTTTCTTATAGGCTTGTGACGCCATTCTCTGTGTTTCAGACGTTATGAAGAGGACATGTACTGGAGAAGAATGGAGGAAGAACAGCACCACTGGGATGATCGCCGCCGAATGCCTGATGGTGGCTACCCTCATGGTCCCCCAGGTCCGCTGGGCCTTCTCGGAGTCCGACCAGGCATGCCTCCTCAGCCACAGGGGCCCGCAGTGAGTGTCCACTTCTTTTATAATATGTGGGGGGAACACATAGAAGCTTGGCATTAGAGGATCACAGTTCTGGGGAGCCAGTTCTTAGGCTTACTAATCTTGTAATCTCAATGTATATTCATCTTATTTCCAATCCTCCCCTTTATTACTGGTTCTTAGCACCTGTCTTTATGTATAAGGACTTCATAGAATTTCCATGAATCGTTTCTTTCAGCATAAGCTAACTGGGAGTAGAGCTTCTTCAATCAGAGATTGTCTTGCCTTTGTTGTTTAGATGAGATCAGCAGGAACTGATTATCTTGCCATTACCGGTGGTTTAGAATATTTTTTCCTTCAATCCTGACTATCTAAAACCTACTTCTACTTCTGAATTGAGTCCAGGATCAGGGGTAGTACATAACTAGTTGGTGCATTAGGAAAACTAGAGGAAGGACCTGCATCTCAGAATGTGTGGAGTCTGGATGAAAGAAGAGACCTCTGTGGGGTGAGGAACATTTCCTAGAAGTTCAGACTACAGAAAACAAGAGTGTCTTTTTGCTTGTTTTGTTTTCTGGAGAGCACTTAGAAGAAAACAACCAATTCCTCCTTTTTAACCTTTTTTATTTGTCTTTATGCAGAATAAGCAGCAGTAAAACATTTTATTAAAAGCAAAAAAATTCTGAATCACTGGTTTTTAAAGTTGAGTAAAAAAGTATTATAACTTGAAATGTCGTGTATTATAATTTTATTTGTTTTGAGGCAATGTGTGTGTATAAACTTACATATTCTAGGTAGTATAACTTTCCATAGTTTGCATTTTTGTTTTTACTGAAGTGGAAAAAAGGAAAAGATAGTTTTAAATGGACATTTTTGCATAATCAACCTTGTTATTGAGAAGATATGATGAAAATGTGTATTTTTAAAATAATAATTTACTTTTGCCCAGGAAACATTTTTTTAAATGAAGTAACTTTTTTTTTTTTTTTCTATAGCCTTTACGACGTCCTGACTCATCTGATGACCGTTATGTAATGACAAAACATGCAACCATTTACCCAACTGAAGAGGAATTACAGGCAGTTCAGAAAATTGTTTCTATCACTGAACGTGCTTTAAAACTTGTTTCAGACAGCTTGTCTGAACATGAGAAGAGCAAGAACAAAGAAGGAGATGATAAGAAAGAGGGAGGTAAAGACAGGTGTGTCTTCAGAGTTATCTATTTTGTATAGTTTTGCTTTTCCTTACATGGACTTACACTTGAATGAAAAGTTGGAGACTGAAAACTCTGGTGTGCATCTACATGCTTACTGTTACATTAGATACCTAGTGTATTCACCTCTTTTTCGCCAAAATGAGAGATACACAATTCCATACAATCTCCAGCCTTCTAAATTCACACATTTTGTTTAAATACATATAAAACTATTTTGAGGGTTTTTTCAAAGCTGCCTTTGTAGTTTTCTAGTTGCATTCATCTGCTGTTAGTTTTTATTTACTTATTGTTTTTGTCTTATATTCAGCCTTTGTTTTATCCACTTCTTTCCTTAATGCATTGACCATAAAGCCTGAATAAACTCAAGCTTTTGCAACTTCTTTCAAGTTTTACATTAACTTTTCATGTTCCCTTTATTTGGAAATATTTTTGTATGGTATTAGAAGTGACTCTTACTCTAATTTGTAAAATGTGACACAGAAGTGTTAATGTTCTTTGTTTTTCAGTTCTCCCTATGATAACTCTTCATTTATTTATCTATATTTCTTAAGTAAATGAAAGGTACTTCTACACATATTGAATGTGTTTATACTGCAGTTGATGGAAAATTGAATAGTATCAAAAGTTATTTAATTTACTATGTTGTTCAAAGACTACCATGGTTCTGGTTGAGAAATGTCATAATATAATTTGATTTTACTGCAGAGCTTTAAAAGGAGTTTTGCGAGTGGGAGTACTGGCAAAAGGATTACTTCTCCGAGGAGATAGAAATGTCAACCTTGTTTTGCTGTGCTCAGAGAAACCTTCAAAGACATTATTAAGCCGTATTGCAGAAAACCTACCTAAACAGCTTGCTGTAAGTGTTAGGAAATGTTCGTTTTTACCCCGGTCCGGTTCAAACGTTTCTGGCAGAACTAGCTTACTGTTTCAGCTTAAACCTAAGCTAGCTTTTAAGGTTTTGGCTTCACTTTCCATATTGAGTTTTTATTCTTGGTTGTGCGAATTAGTAGGGTTATTTTCTACTTTGTCTTTTTAGATTTTATAGTGCTTGTAACTGGCATGAAGCCATGTTAGGAATTTGTTCTAAAATGTAAAATTGCATGTCCTCTTTGTGTTCTTTTTCTAAGATTTGAGTCATCAGAGAGAAGGCAGTTCAGAACAGAAAGTGATTTTTTTTAACAAAGGCCATATATAGCAAGCTTAACTTTTAAAAATCATGAACCTCTTGCCTGTTTATTTGAATGCTTGTTTTTAATAAAATATAATTAAGAAAGTAAGCTTTCTGATTTGAATTTCCCTCGTTTATTGTAGTTATTTTCAGTTTTCTCTGTACTGCAGTAGTAGGAATTCCTCCCCTGGTGTCCATTTATTAAACCATGGCAATACACAATTAATAGAATAGCCCCTATTGGTTCTACAAAAGCAATTGTTTGAATTTTTTTAATATTTATAAATTAGCTTATTAGAATCTCAGGCTGAGATTTAAAATACAAATTCCTTGAATAATTTCATGTGTAAAGCCTTGCAATTTAATTAGAATTCTAAATCCAAGGACTGGCATTTTATTGATATTGTAATGAGTCAGAATAAATAGTACCTGACCACAGCCGAGCAACTATAGCAAGGAATAATGAAGCTCACGATTGAGCTTAAGCTGTTGTCTGCTTTGTGTTACCGTTGTTCCAGAGAAGAAGTTTCTTATTGTGGATGAGTCTCTTAAGTATTAGGAACCAGCAGAATTGTCATTGTCTACTTCTTACAGGAACTCTCTTGAGACTGCTAGAACAATGAGGAGAGCAAAGAAGAGGTTTGAGGTCCTTGAAAGAACCATGCAAATTTGCAAGAAACATCTTAGTAAAACCACAAAGCAGACAATGTTATATCTTAACTGGTTAACAGTTAAATAAGAGAAAAGCAGAATATGTTTTCCAAATCAATACACTTATTGTACAAGTGGATAAACAAGGGAAATAGAATACTTCATCATCATTGTCATAGTTAATGTTTATATCGCACTTACTATGTATGTACCAGGCTAGTACTGCTTTAAGTGTTTAATTCATTTATTCCTCCAACAGTCCTATAAGGTAGAATTACTGTCCCCATTTTACGGAAACAGATATAAGGAAACTCAATTCTAAAAGAAAGTGGAGCAATAACTTAATGATATTTTCACATAATGCGAGGCTTCCCATGGGAGCAGTCTATGATCTGGTCCTTATATTAATAAATGGTGGTGGTAGTGAAAAGACGAAAGCGCATTGATGAAACTGCTTGGTCTGGTCATGTAAAGGTCCAGGTAATTATTACTCTCTTCATTCCATAGGTTATCAGTCCTGAGAAGTATGACATAAAATGTGCTGTGTCTGAAGCGGCAATCATTTTGAATTCATGTGTGGAACCCAAAATGCAAGTCACTATCACCCTAACGTCTCCAATTATTCGAGAAGAGAACATGAGGGAAGGAGGTTGGAAAGCCATTAAACTTTCTATTTTCTATTAACTTTTTTTTCCATTTACCTACTCTTTGAGATGGCATTAAGCCCTAGAAGGCAACATGCTGGCATTACATATGAATTCGATGGATTTGATTTAATATAGCAATCAGTTTTACTTACGATCATTTCGCAGAAAGTAAATGTTCTTTTTAGTAATGTACTTTTATTTAAAACACTCATGGTATTACTGATTTTCTTGATTTTTTTCTTTTCTTGCTAACCTCAGATTTCTGGAAAAAAAAGTTCAAAATTATTCTTACTGGCATAGTCGCAACACGTGAAAAAATAAAATGTTGCCTGTAAGGGGTCACAAAATTAACTTCTTTTAAGAAGTTCTTGTTCTTGCCTTGTCTTACAAAAAAGACAAGAGTTTCAGAAGTAAAATTGGTTAAATACTCATAAGTTATATTTTTAAAGGCATTGTTATATATGTAATCATGGATTTGGCTTGTCCTGTGAAAAAAATATTTCTAGTTCTCTGAGGTTGTTCTTTGGTTTGGAGCACTTTCATAAATGCAGAGTATCCTATTGCATGTAGATACGGGCATTTGAGCCCTCTATTATACTAGCGATACTGAAAAACAAACAGGGTAGGTATAGTTAGTGAGTTCTAGTACAGTTCAGGATTTACTTTACAATTGTAGAATGTGAAATCCTGCTGGTGCCAGCAATGTTGCTTTAGGGACTGTTCTGTAACATTTTCAAAGCTTCAAAAGCTTAAGCCAAAAAGCATGGTCGGTGTCTGCCATATGTTGGTTCTGTTGTTTTATGGGTCAGATAAAATTTACTTTGTTTCCTTTCATGCTGTTGTTGATTATGGAGTTAAAGTCTACACTAGTAGTTCTTTGTGATATGTGTAGAAGAAAAGAATACTATATATTGAATGTTAAATTTTGTCTAAAATAGCATCAGTAGGCTCTCAATTACTGTCACTTTAAATTTGTTTTCTTACAGCAAAGCAATTTTTTTTTTTTTTTTTTTTTAAAGCACTGGGCTTTTACTACCCAGAAAAAGAACATTTCATTTAAATGTCATTGGGAGACTTGTCTAATTTTGCATACTTTGTGTATAAACCATATCGGGAGTTGTATGTTCTATAAGCTTTGCACCTTAAAAATAAATGAATTTTGTACAAAGGATCTTTTATATGAACATGAATTTCTACTCAGGGTTTAGCTGTGGACGTTACTGGAAACAGTTCCTGAGTCAAGTTGGTCAATTCATATGCAGCCAATGACTCTTAGGGATCAGGGAGAAAACCTTCTAATATAACATGTTAAAAATAAATGGTGCTATATTTAGGGTGAAAATATACTTGTATAGCCATTTAGCTTTATTTTAGAGCATATTTTGTTCAATTATATTTAGGCTGTTTAACTTGTGCTGTATCAAGTCATTTTATTATGTTGCAAGAGTCTAAAGTCAAGTTATCATAGTTGTAGTAGAATGTTTAATAACCTATCCCTTTTAAAGGAAACAAAATTATATTTTTGTCTGACCCAGACTTGATTTAGAATTATTGTTCTGAATTTCTGAGATAAATGATCAGTCCAAAATTGAAAGATTTTACTTCAAGACACTGAGCTGAAAAGTTGGATGTGCAAAAGTGTAGAAACATTGATAGAGTGTTCTTGCTGCAGATAAGTGCAGTAAACCATTTCTTTAGCTTCATTATGAAGATTGCTTCTTTCTTGCTGCAGAATAACGGTATGTATTCTCTCTCACTGCAGCTCCAATGCTCGGTGTCTTAAAATCACGTAAAGCCTATAGCTTGCTTTGGGGAGTTAGAACAGGGGTTAAGGAAGGCTTTGCCGGAAGAGTGATTGTAAATCACAAGACTTGAGACTTGTGCATAGTGTGGTAGCCTCTTTAATGCGTAATGATCCCATTTAATGCTAAAAATTATTTAAAGGAAATTATTAAATTGTCCAAATAACTGTTAAACGCATGTTAGATCTATTTTACAGTACGGTGTTTGACAGTTAAATATTAAGTAAACGTTTAATTGACTTGAAATGTTCAAAATGCTCTAACCCTTGCTACAGAGTGTTTCTGCAGCAAGTCAAGTATTGTGTGTGTGTTTTTTCACCTGTCGCTTATCAGGCCCGGTCCAAAGCCTTCTAGCAGAGGGGATTGATTCCTGTCAGGGGTTGCTGCCAAGACATCGGAAGGATTTTTGACCAAGGTTTTCAAAAGCTCAGTGTCACACCTGCCATTTGATTACGAAGAGATTTTGGATGCAGAGCCTGGCATTTATTGTCCCTTGTGTGGCTGTTCTGTTTTGTCTTTGTGTCTTCTAGAATTGAGCAGTGTTCACACTAGTTTTTAAGTGGTTGGGTGGATTATATATTTTACATACCCATGCTAATTTAAATTAATATATTCCTATTAACTTTTAATCATAAAATAGTGTGGACACAGCATGTTTCCTAACTAGTGATTAACCCCTTAAATTCTATGAAATATATCCATGTAGGGTAAGAATTTTTTTTAAATAAATTAACCCATTTTTGTTTTGTTTTAACTGGGTATTAGGCAACAAGTATGCTTTTAGTACAGTATATCTAAGGGGTTAATCCACTTGAAGTATAAAATGGGTGCAAAAATCCACACTCTATCAGAAATTTTCTAGCTCTTAATTTGTTTTTAAATTGTAGTATGTGTCTTGACATCTTTGAAATTATATCAGTAAATGAAGTTTTTAAAGTTTGAATGCTTGTATCCAAAAAGAAAACTTTTCTTACATATTAGCAGAAATTATAACATTAAGAATTAACATTAGAAATTTAGAAACATTTTTAGAAAGAGATTGCACACTGTCGTCTACTTGCATTCTAGCTTTAGCAAATAATGTAAGTAATTAGGACATGGAAAGAGGGTCTTTCAGCATGTCCTGTAACCCTACTTTGAGGAGTGGGTGGGTTTGATTTTTTTTTTTCTTGTTCTTTTTTCCTTTCTTCTTTCCTTCCTTAGTTAGCCGAGCTTTCCTGTGTTTCTTATCTCAGAATAGCCCATTTCTTATGTTCAATATATTTCTTGATTCAGTAGTTGGTCTTGCAGGTTTTGAGATTATTTATTACCTTTTAAAAGTAACTAATATTTTTATCTTGCTAGTTTCATTTGAGTACACAGATTCCTCTTAGTTTTCATTCTTAGGGTATGACACAGTGTTCTTTGATTATCAGTAAATCTCCCTTCTAAACTGTCTTCGGAGAAATCTTTGCCATCTGATTATCTTAGGAGTAGGAACTAACAATAGGCAATATAATTCTTTATCATTAAAATATACCTTCTTATATATCATTTACTCAAAATACGGACAAGTATCTCTTAAGATTTCTGAATGGAAATCAAATAACTTGCCCAGAGTTGCAGTGGTACTCTTAAAATGAAATAGTTTAACTGTTTCTTTTATCACATACTTCTTTTCCTCTCATCATTTGGTACCCTCAGTGATTTATTAGATTATATGCTAGATGCACCTTCTGGTTCTCTTTTCCAGAAAACTGTTAAATTCAGTAGATTATATGCTTGGCATATAATTTCCCTATAATTTAAAAAATATTTATACTGTTAAAATCATCAAGAGTTGCGAATTTGATGGGCATAATTGCTATTGTGAACAGTTTGATCAGCACACTTACTGCTACATTTAACTGCTACATTTAAACACATTTGACAGATATGTTTAGGTGAATATGAAGCTGGCCCTCCAACTACTGTTGAGACTGTAAAATTAACTTCTTGTCTTGGTTTAGGTTCAGATTTCCTTAGTAGCTCATTTATGTGTTAATATAATAATCTTATTAAAATCAACTATTATAACCTTAGACCTTACTGCTCTGCTTTTCCCATCTCTTCTATTTCTATCCTCACTCTGTTTAACCACACTAGTCTCTGTTGCCGTTTCCTCTGTTACCCATGGTTTCTCTCCAGTTACTCTTCGGAATATCTTTTGGGAAGTTTGAAATTTTAAAAGGCATTTTGTATTCCTTTACAACTAAAAATCCCCTTGTAGAAGAGAAAGTATTAAATTCTTAGAAATGCCCATTTTGCCTCTTTATTTTTTTCTATGATCATTACTCTGTTGTCACTCCATATTTACCATTAATTCTTTACGGTATTGGCCCCAGAATAACCTATGACCATTTAAAATACTGAACAAACTCAGTAGCGTTTTGTGCATTCTCATTTATTAAGGTGGATTTTTGTGTTCCCTCTTGTCTTGTCATCTTTGTGCTGGTGCACTGTGTCCAGTAATCCTTCCTTTGGATTTTATTTTTTGGGTAGGGTTGATATTTGCAGAAATTATTATATTTCTAAATTAAGAGTTTAAGTCTCCGTTTGATCGTCATGTTAGAATATGTAAATTTGTTGAAAATAATTTTCTGGGTACATTAATGTGCTGGTAAACTCTCAAATGGCTCGTGTGACACTGATGCTGCTTTAAGGAAGTGTCTTTCGCACCTGGTCAAACACCCATTCCTCACCGCATTTTGCCAATTCAATCCATTTTAGATGTAACCTCGGGTATGGTGAAAGACCCACCGGACGTCTTGGACAGGCAAAAATGCCTTGACGCTCTGGCTGCTCTCCGCCACGCTAAGTGGTTCCAGGTTCGGAACATCATTTTACTTTTTTATTGTAGCCTTATGAGAGAGTAGTTCAGTGCAACATGTTTAACTGTGTTTAAACATTTCGGAAGGTTGCCCAAGCAACACTATTTTAAATTAAATTACAGAAAACAAGTTGAGATAGAAAGCTGGGTTTGAAGATCTGCATATTGCAGTTACTATTATTTGACAATGAACTTAGGTTTTGGGAAGTGCTTTGTAGTTTGGGTTATTTTATTTTTATTTTTGGTAGCTATATTTAAAGTTAACTTGTGTAGGAACATCACGTTTGTGTATATATATTATATTCCATAAGGCTGCAGATTAACTTTGCTTTACATAATGGAATATGTGTTTCAAGCTTTGTGTATAGTTTTAAGACCCCTCCTCCCTCTTTCTCTAAGTGAACTCGTGTAGGGAGTGAAAGGTGAGGAAGCAGCTGTTTGGTTTAGTGACTTTGCAGTCATGCAAAGGCACAGAAGGGAAACCAAACAGATTTCTTTAACCTTTCAGTCCCTAGACAAACTTTTTAGCTCTTTACTTTTTCTTTTATTTCCAATGTAGGCAGATTTTTTTAAGTTTATTGATTTAAATGATTGCAGGTCAAGGTTCACAGGGTATCAAGAAATATTATTCTTGTATAATCTGTTTACTTTGACCTAAAATACCAGCTTTTAAATACTAACCCTCACATAAAATACTGCTGTAAATGGCAGCTCATTGAATCCAATTTCAAGTTGTGATTATTTTTGTTTCATTTTTATCTGAGCTTCCATTGAACAGCGGTATTTTAACTTCTTTTCATCAAGGGATATTTTCAATATTTCTAAGATTAACTCAATTGATTTTTGTGTTGCTCTCAAGGCTAGAGCTAACGGCCTGCAGTCCTGTGTGATTATCATACGTATTCTCCGGGACCTTTGTCAGCGAGTTCCAACTTGGTCTGATTTTCCAAGCTGGGTAAGTAGTATATAACTCTACGGTGTCAAAAATGAACATTTAGGAAATAGTTCTGCAGTGTTTATAGTCTCACTAGTAGCCCTGTGCACAAGTCCGTGCCGGGGCTGGCCACTCCACGCCCCTGCCCAGAGGCTCTCCGAGGCCCAGAAGCCCATCCGAGGCCAGGCGCGGAATGCTTGCCTCGTGGCTGCGGCGACAAAGCAAGCATTCTGCCAGGCCACTCACACTGCCCACTCTCCGCGGCTCAGCCCCAGGACGGGGGGATTCCAGCAGGCCTGAGAGGACGGGGTGCCATCATCTTTGTGATGGACTATGGTTAATTTGCATATTACTGTTTTATTAGATAGCATACTTAACTTTTTTTTCCTTTCCTAAATGTAGTTTCCTTTTCTAGTGAAAAATACCTGGTGGTCTTAGGGCATTTAATTTTCTAAGAATTTAGTATTTAAAAAACTAAACTTAAAATGTTTCTTTTTTGCATTTTTCTTTTTCTGCAGATCTCACAGTGATAGTAGTTATTAATTGGCTTTTATATACTATCGATAGCAGTTCAAAGACTAGAAATGAGCTGTTAATCTCCCTTTGCAGGGTTCTGTTGACACTTTTAAATAATGGGTAATGGTTAGGAATTTTAAAAATTCAGATAGATTATTCAGAAATCCTATAATAAAGAGCTAATATGCTAATTGGACAATATAGCATAACAACCTTCTGGGACAATCTTCTAGGACAATCGTTCGAAAGGACCAATGGGTGAGGAGTGGGGCCATGAGGCAGCTGGGGCTCCCGGGCAAGCCCCTTGCATGAATTTCATGCCTTGGGCCTCTAGTAATGTATATAATGGTAGGACATTCATATAATGCAGAAAGGCACAAAGTAGGAAGTGATTAAAAGCAGGTTATATCTTAACAGTTTGTTGTGATTTCTTCCAGGGATAAAGGGCATGCATCCACATCACATATGTTTTTATATATGCACAAGTATCCCACTGATATTTGAACCACTTTGGTTCTTGAATAGAACAAATTCAGATAGAGAGGGTTCATTCAAAAATATAATTGAACCCTTTGATTCCAATTTGGATTGGATTTGTGAGTCAAATAGCCCAGGTAGCATAAGTCCGTCTCCTTCCCTCCCTCTCACAGGAGTGATCATGATATTTTCATTATTTGCAGCATGCTTAACAAAATATACCTTGGAGCTTTTTTTTTTTTTTTTTTTTTTGTGTGTGTGTGAGGTTATTTTAATTTATTTTTTTTTTAAATAAATCTTTATTGTTCATATTATTACAAATGTTCCTCTTTTTTCCCTCCATTGCTCTCCTCCACCAGGTTCCCACCCCACCCTCTGCCCTTTCCCCACCCCCCATTGTCCTCATCCATACGTGCACAGTTTATGTTCAGTCTCTTCCCACATCCCCCTCTCCCCTTTTCCCCAAGAATCGTCAGTTCACTCCCCTTCTATACCTCTGATTCTATTATATTCAACAGTTAATATTGTTCCTCAGATTTTTTTTTTTAATTTCCTTGGTTTTTAGATTCACTTGTTGATAGTTACGTATTTGTTGTTCATAATTTTTATCTTTATTTACTTTCTCTTCTGAAAGAACCCCCTTCAGCAATTCATATAATTCTGGTTTGGTGGTGATGAACTCCTTTAGCTTTTTTTTATTAGTGAAGCTCTTTATCTGACCTTCGATTCTGAGTGATAGCTTTGCTGGGTAGATTATCTTTGGCTGTAGGTTCTTACTATTCATCACCTTGAATATTTCTTGCCATTCCCGTCTGGCCTGCATGGTTTCTGTTGAGAAATCAGCTGACAATTGTATGGGTGCTCCTTTTTAGGTAACTACCTGTTTCTCTCTTGCTGCTTTTAATATTCTCTCTTTGTCTTTTGCTCTTGGAATT
This sequence comes from Pipistrellus nathusii, assembly GCA_963693515.1. Lineage (NCBI taxonomy): Eukaryota > Metazoa > Chordata > Mammalia > Chiroptera > Vespertilionidae > Pipistrellus > Pipistrellus nathusii. The sequence continues at coordinate 2,871,159 of OY882861.1, read as the reverse complement.
TTAATTATGATTTGTCTTGGTGTGGTCTTATTTGGATTCCTTTTGTTTGGAGTTATGTGCGCTTCCTGGAAGTTTTCTGTCACTATTTCTTTCAGTATGTTTTCGATATCTTATTCTCTCTCATTTTCTGGGACCCCCATAATTCTGTTGTTGGTTCGCTTGAAGTTGTCCCAGAGGTTTCTTACATTATCTTCAATTTTCTGGATTCTCTTGCCTTCTTGCTTCTGTGGAGGAGTGTCTTCTGGCTCTTTATGTTCCAAATCTTTGACTTGATTCTTGTGGTCTTCCATTCTGTTTTTAGGACTCTGTATAATATTTTTTATTTCAGACAATGCATTCTTTGTTTCTTGTTGATCCCTTATTATTTCTAGTTGATCCCTTTTCATATCCTCATAGGTCTTGTTTATTTTATCGGCCTTTTCTAGGAGATTCTTGAACAACCTTATAAGTGTGGTTTTGAACTCTATATCCAGTCACTTTTTGTCCTCCATTTTTTTCGTTTGTGATCTATTTCGTTGTCTTGGCATTTTGGCTGCTTCCCTATGGGTGGAGCCTACAGGCTTGGCTTCCGTCAGCCACGCCCTATGCGGCTCCTGAGTCTCAGTAATCGCCAGGGTCCTTCAGTACTCGCTGCAAGCACCTCTGAGAGAAAGGTGTCCTCAATTTTTGCCTGCTACCAAACGGCCTAGGCTTTCCCCCAATGAGCCCGGTATTGGGGTTCAGTTCAGTTGGAAGTGGGGTTGGAGGTGGCGTTCAGAGTAGTCTGGAGCCCCTGTCTCCTGCCAGGGCAATCCCGTGGCACAGCCAACCGTCCCTTCTCTGCGTGCAATGTGCACGCCTCCTGGACCTCCTTTAGCCGCTCCCCCGGGGTTCCACCTTACAGCCCAGCTCCCTTTGTTTGAGCCTGGGTCCCTGGGATCTGGCCTAGAACTGGGGTTCAGAGGAGTCGGAACTGGGGCCCAGCACAGCCTTTGTCTCCTTCCCGCCAGGGCAATCTGGCAGCAGAGTCAACAGTCCGTCCTCTGCGCACAGTGTGCGCACCTCCAGGACTGCCTCTCCGTGCGCGCCGCGTGTCTCCGTACCTCAGGCTTTTCCAGCTCCTCCGCTCTTCCTTCTGGTGTTTTCCTTGCTTCTCGTTGTAGAATTTCCAGTTAGTCGACTTTCCTGTAATTCTGGGTAATGTCCATTTTATATTTTAATTGTATTTTATTGAAATTGTTGTGTGCGGCTGCGGCTAGGTGTTTACCTGTGCAGCCATCTTGGATTCTCTCTACCTTGGAGCTTTTTAAGAAGGATGCCTCATTCTCTGTGTTGACTTTGTATGGAGATGCCATATTTTATTTAATTGGTGTCTATTTAGTGGACATTTAGGTTTGTAGTGTTTTGCTATTCCATTTTGTCAAACTTTTGTAAGTACTACCAGCATACACATGATAAATTACTAGGACTGCAATTCCAAGGTCAAAGAACATGTGCCAAGATTTCCAAACACTGTTAGATGCCCTCACTCACTGTGGGGTGTCATTATACTTACTAAGTATATAATAAAATCTTAGGTGGTGTCATGCCCTCATGTGACATTGTCACAAGATGGCTGCCACAAGATGGCTGGCAGGGGAGGGCAGTTGTGGGTGATCAGGCCAGCAGGGGAGCAGTTAAGCATCAATCCCGCCGGCAAGGGAGTGGTTAGGGGGCAATCAGGTTGGCAGGCAGAAGCGGTTAGGGTCGATCAGGCAGGCAGGCAGGCAAGTGGTTAGGACCCAGCAGACCCAGATTGTGAAAGGGATCCTGAGGGGTCCAAGATTGGAGAGGATGCAGACTGGACTGAGGGACAGCTTCCCTGCCCCCATGCACGAATTTCATGCACTGGGCCTCTAGTATAATAAGTAAAGCACCAGGTCTCCTTTTTAATGCTCATTTCTTTGAGTGATTCTTGGAATTTGTAATTATTTTCTATTTAACTGCCATTTCCTTTGATACTCATTTTCTTAATAATTTATATCTTTTTTTTTTTTTTTTAAAGAAATTATCTCTTGTTTGTATTGGAAAATTATTTTCTCTTTTTATTTGCTTTACAACTTTATGGAATTTTTGCTATATAAAAAATTGAAAAAGCTAGGACTGGTTTGGCTCAGTGGTAGAGCGTCGGCCTGCGGACTGAAAGGTCCCAGGTTCGATTCCGGTCAAGGGCATGTACCTCGGTTGCGGGCACATCCCCAGTGGGGGGTGTGCAAGAGGCAGCTGGTTGATGTTTCTCTCTCATCTACGTTTCTAACTCTCTCTCCCTCTCAATTCCTCTCTGGGTAAAATCAATAAAATATATTTTAAAAAATTGAAAAATTTTTACAAATTCTAACTCCATAATGTTTTATGACTTCTGGGTTGTCTGTTCTACTTATAAACTCCTCATATATATTAGGTCAGAAATCAGTGCTTTCTTTCAGAACTTTTTTTTTCCAATCAAATTTTATATTCTACAAGTGTATGTATATATATAAATACCTAGCAAAAGCTCCTAGAAGAATATATTCGAATCTACTAGTGGTTGTCTCTGAGGTGGAAGGGATGATTATAATATAGAACTGTAATGTTTGGTTTTTACCAGGATAAATTATACATCTATTGTTTATAAAATTAAAAATTAATTTAAAATTACAAATGGATTAAAGATGGATTCAGCTACATGTTTCATGGTCCTTTACATTACAGACCAGTTGCCAATCATTTCAATATTATTTAGCAATTTTTAAAATAATGATTACCTGTTCTCCCAGTCCCCACTGTGAAATACCATCACTGTCATGAACAGTGGTTCTCAGCCAGAGGCAGTGTGCCTTCTGGGGGACATGTGGCAAATGTCTGGCCCCAGTGTCCAAACTGGTCAGCAGCAGCACTGAGATTGAGAAACCCTGCCAGAAACCAGTGTTCCGTTTTCGTGCGTCTGTTTCTGTAGTTGTCTTTATTCCTCAAGTTTGTAGTCTTCTCTCGTACTGAACTCTTAATTATTGAGGCTCCATAGCTTTTATAGTTCAGATGGCCCTCTTCATCACATTCCTCCCTCTCCGTTCTTGAACCCCCCATTATAAACACCATCTTGCACAGAAGAATGTTTTGGCTCTCATTATGTTTGTTTTTCCAAATGAATTTTGTTCATTTTCTTCAAAGTTCTACTGATGTTTTCTTTTTTCTTTTTCTTTTTCTTTTTTTAAATATATATTTTATTGATTTTGTACAGAGAGGAAGGGAGAGAGATAGAGAGTTAGAAACATCGATGAGAGAGAGTCATCGATTAGCTGCCTCTTGCACACCCCCTACTGGGGATATGCCCGCAACGAAGGTACATGCCCTTGACTGGAATCGAACCCGGGACCCTTCAGTCCCCAAGCCGACGCTCTATCCATTGAGCCAAACCGGTCTCGGCTCTACTGATGTTTTCTAAGAAGGACTACATTGAATTAGTAGATTAATTTCGGGAATATCACTTTTATAACATTAACTGTTCCTAGGCCAAGAATATGGGATATCCTACTTACTTAAATTAATTTTATGTACCTATTTAGATTTGAATAGGATCTGTGCATGTTGTTTCTTTGTACTTAAGTATTTTTCAGTTTTTTCTCATATTGTATTTTCTAATTATTGTTTATATATATATATTTGGATATTAATTTTGTAACCCACCACCTAGCTGCATTCCTTTATTTGTAATAATTCTTTTCATGTAATTCCCTTGTGATTTCCTAGTCTTAGAATTTTATGCAGGCCCTGACCAGGTAGTTCAGTTCGTTTGAGTATCATCCCAAAAAGCCAAGGTTTTGGGTTTGATCTCCGTCAGGCACATACAAGAAACAGCCAATGAATGCATAAATAACTGGACAACAAATCCACACATCCTCCCTCTTTCCTTCCTCCCTCCCTCCCTTTTTGAAATCCATCAATACTTTTTTTTTTTTTAAGGAATCATATGTCTTTTTCTAACTTAGTAAGTCTACAACAGATAGAATAAAAGAAATAATACTTTCCTATGCATGTTATGTTCCTAATTGTATTGAAAATGCTTCTAGTGTATTAAGCGTATTTAGCATGATGAATACTCTTGAGATACTAGCTTTGTCAAGTTAGAAGTATCAATTTTCTCCTAGTTTGTTAAATAATTATGAATCAGGAATGGAAATTGAACTTTATCAGGTAAATTAACAAGATTTATTGAAATGAATGCATAGTTATTTCTCCTTCAATCTGTTAGTATTATATATCAGAGGTCCAGTGCATGAAAATTCATGTATTGGAGCAGGGTGGGGGGCAGTTCAGGATCCCTTAGGGTCAGAAAGCAACCCAGCAATCATGGGAAGGCGACACCCCCATCACACCTTTGCTGCGGCCACTGCCAGCAGTGCAAGTCTCGGCTGGCCCTGGTTACCTGAGCTTCCATCCAAGGCTTGTCTGTGCCTTGGGCTGGCCCTGGGCAGCTGAGGGACTGTGGGAAGTGGAGGACTCGGGAGGCAAGCGCACAGCTGAGGGGACTAGGTGCCACCATCTTGTGGCTGTGAGCACCGCCATCTTTGAGGGCATGACAGTCAGCATATTCCCTCCTTATTGGCTGTGGGCACCACCATCTTTGTGAGGGCCTGATGATCAATTAGCATATCCTCTATTAGACAGGATAATGCAAATAGGTGTTCTCATATTTAGCTATATTTGCATTTCAGAGTTGAGTCTTAAATAGTATATGACAGCCTTAATGAATTGTTAAGTTCTATTTGTTGGTGTCTATTTAGAAAGTTTATAGTGACATAAAACAACTTCTGTAGTTTTATGCTTGTCCTCTTGATCAGATTTTGAATCAATAATGAACTAACTGTAAAAACAATTTGGGTGCTGGCCAGCTAGCCCAGTTGATTAGAGCATGGTCCCAATGCGCTAAGGTTGTAGGTTTGCTCTCCAGTCAGGGCACATACAAGAAACAGCCAGTATGCATAAATATGTGCAACAACAAATCAATGTTTCTTTCTCCCTTCCTCTCTCTTAATAAAGCAAAACAAAACAAAAGCAATTTGAAAGTTTTGTTCTTCTCTAAATTCTGAAACTGTTTTAGTGGTATCACAACTGTCTGTTCCTTTACAGTTCATAAAATTCACGTGACATCATCTGTTCCAATCTTTTTATGGTTAGTGTGTGTGTTTTTATTTCTTCTATTGTGATTAATCAATTTTTCTCTCTCCTGGAGTTAATTTTGGTAACATATTTTCCTAGAAAAGTCAACCAGATAACTCAGATTTTTATATAATAGAGTTTGGCTAACATTTGAAAAATATAGTGATATATTTATTATAACTTTTTCTGGTTTTAATTTTTCTTTGTTTGATTAGACTATCCAGTATAGATAGCAGTGCCATATAGAAGCAATGACAAATGAATATTTCAGTATTTATTTGTGATCAGAATTCACTAAATTCTTTTTTTTTTTTTTTTAATATATTTTATTGATTTTTCACAGAGAGGAAGAGAGAGGGATAGAGAGTTAGAAACATCGATGAGAGAGAAATATCGACCAGTCGCCTCCTGCACACCCTCCACTGGGGATGAGCCCGCAACCAACGTACATGCCCTTGACTGGAATCGAACCTGTGACCCTTCAGTCTGCAGACCGACGCTCTACCACTGAGCCAAACCGGTTTCTGCTAAATTCTTAATTTTAAATATAAAAAAAAATGATAATCATTATAACTGCAAATGTTAACAATTTTTATTAGCCTTGGCCAGTGTGGTTTAGTTTGTTGCTGGAGTGATTTCAAGCAGGGCACGTGCTCAGGTTTTGGGCTTGTTCCTGGGTAGTGGGTGTGCAAGAGGAAGCCAGTCAATTACATTGATGTTTCTCTCTCCCTCTCTCTTCCCTTCCTCTCTGAAATCAGTAATTATATATGTGTTTGTATGTCTACACACACACACACACACACACACACTTTAAAGTGTTAAAAAAAAAAGAACTTTTGAGTATAAAGTAAGGTGATGTGCATAAATATACATAAATATAATACATATATAACATTCTGCAAATGGGTTTAAGAATAGAAGTCTGTTGTGCATATATCAGTATTACCCTCTGCCAACTGGAATATACAGATAGCTTTTGTGTATACAATTAACTGTTGTAACGGTACTCAAAATCCTACTTTAATAACATAAACATGTTTATTTGTAAAATGGGAATAATAGTCATATCTATTTCCTAACAGTAATTATGATGATTAAAACTGATTAATGTATATAAAGGCTCGGAATAGTGCTTAGTATATAATAAATTACAATAATGAAAAGGATAATTGTTTTGTTTTTTTAATATATTTTATTGATTTTGTACAGAGAGGAAGGGAGAGAGATAGAGTTAGAAACACCGATGAGAGAGAGTCATCGATCAGCTGCTTCTTGCACACCCCCTACTGGGGATATGCCCGCAACCAAGGTATATGCCCTTGACCGGAATCGAACCCAGGTCCTTCAGTCCCCAAGCCGACGCTCTATCCATTGAGCCAAACTGGTCCCGGCTGAAAAGGATAATTGTTACTGTTAATATTATTTAACCAGAATTTTTAGTGTTAGGTATTTCTGTTGTTTCTAGTCCATTACAGATAAACAGCCACACTGAATTTTTTTTTTAATGCATTCATTTAATTATAATAGCCCTGTTGTAAATCTTCAGTACTGACATTGCTGGTGTATGCCTTTGAGCTTTCCAGTTGTGTACTAAAAAAGGTTTTACCAGTTTATATTCCTACTAAGTGAACATACCTATATCACCACAGTCTCACCGATTTTTTATTTTTGTGGTTTTTTTATTCTGATATCTACTAGTACTAGAAAAGGATATTTACTGAAATATATTTATAGTTTAAACACAAACACACACACGCACACACACAGAAGTTGAGTCAAACTGACATGGGTTCAAATCCCAGTCTTTTTACCTTATAATTATATGACTGTTTTTTAACTTTAACCTTTTTCTTTTTTTAAAGAAAAAAAAATATTTTGCCGGAACCAGTGTGTTTCAGTGGATAGAGCGTCGGCCTGCGGACTGAGGGGTCCCAGGTTTGATTCCGGTCAAGGGCATATACCTTGGTTGCAGGCATATCCCCGGTGGGAGGTGTGCAGGAGGCAGCTGTTCGATGTTTCTAACTATCTCTCTCCCTTCCTCTCTGTAAAAAATTAATAAAATATATATTTAAAGAAAGATAGAAAGAAAGAAAGGAAGAAAGAAAGAAAGAAAGAAAGAAAGAAAGAAAGAAAGAAAGAAAGAAAAATATTTTTATTGATTTCAGAGAGGAAGGGTTAGGAGAAAGAAAAATCAGTGATGAGAAAAAAACCATTGATTGGCTGCCTCCTATGCGGCCCGCACCGGGGATCAAGCCCACAACCTGGACATGTGCCCTGACTGGGAATCAAATCATGGTCTCCTGGTTTATAGTTCGACAATCAACCACTGAGCAATGCCAGCTGTGCTATAATTGTATGGCTTTAGTCTTCTTTTTCTAAGCATTAAAATTATCCTACCTAATAAAAGAGTAATATGCAAATTAACCACCACTCATCTATACCCACAAGCCACACCCACCAGCCAAGCCCACCAGCCAATCAGAGCGAGTATGCAAATAAACCCAACCAAGATGGCTGTGGCCACAGAGCAGGAGGGAGGCTTGGGTTTCCCAGGCAACAGAAGAAGCCAAGCTTTCCGCCTGCCCTTGCCGGCCTAAGCCGCTACTCAAGGCCTCAAAGTTATAGAAGGTAAACAATCCCAACAGAAATGGGGGCAGCCTCGGAGCTGAAGAGAGCAGGAGGCTAGGGTTGCCCCCGGCAATGGGAGAAGCAGAGCTTTCTGCACACCCTGGCTGGCCCAGGCTTCCATTCCAGACTACAAAGTTTCTATTATAGAAGGTAAATAAATCCCAATAGAAATGGCTGTGGCCACAGAGCGAGCAAGTGGCCTGGCTCCGCCCCAGGCTACAAAGTTTCAATTGTAGAAGGTAAATAAATTCCAGATACCGGGGCCTCCGCTTGGTCGCCAGGGGGTATGGCCGGCCTGCAAACCACGACAGGTCCCTCACTCAGGCTGCCCCATGCTCCAAGGGAACCCCACCCTGATCTGGGACACCCTCCGGGGCAAACCATGCCTCTATCCTATCTAATAAAAGAGTAATTTTCTCTCTCTTACTTCACTCCGACACACAATATGGCTGCCCCCGTGTGGTCAAAACCCTGTCTCCATGCGGATATAAGATGGCCAGCTAGGGAGGGCAGTTGGGAGGGACCAAGCCTGCAAAGGAGGGAAGTTGGGGGGCAAACAGGCTGGCAGGGGAGCAGTTAGGCATCAATCAGGCTGGCAGGGGGTGGTTAGGGGGTGAACAGGCTGGCAGGCAGAGTTGTTAGGGGCAATCAGGAAGGCAGGCAGGAGAGCAATTGGGAGCCAGCAGTCCTGGATTGTGAGAGGGCAGTCAGACATCCCTAAAGGGGTCCCGGATTGAGAGGGTGTAGACTGGGCTGAGGGACACCCTCCACCCCCATGCATGAATTTTGTGCACCAGGCCTCTAGTCTATATATAAAAGCCTAAGCAACTGAATGACCAGTCACTGTGACGCGCACTGGCCACTAGTGGATAGATGCTCAACGCAGGACTGCCCCTGGTGGGCAGTGCGCTTCCGCAGGGGGAGTGCCGTTCAGTTGGTGGGCGCCAGAAGCTGGCTCACACCTGGCAAGTGCAGCTCCAGAGGTGCGAGCCTCTCCCGCCTCCGCATCAGCGCTACCAAGCAGCAGCAGGTGCAGCGCACCTGGCCCAGCCTCAGGATCCTCTCCGGCAGCCGCCTCTTCACACAGGTCTCCATCCAGAGATGTTGTACTGAGGGTTCCGGCCAGCCTGTGGCGATTGTGCCAAAACTGGCAGTCCGACATCACCTGGGCGTCCCGGATGGTGAGAGGGAGCAGGCCAGGCTGAGGGACCCCACTCGTGCACGAATTCATGCACCAGGCCTCTAGTAATATAATACCTAGTTATAAAAATTAAATTAAATCATGCATTTAAAGTGCATAGCAGGGTGCCCACCACTTAGTAAGCATTATTATCAGGGTTGGGAAGGAAAAGTATGTTTTATGACTCTTATCTATTTGTTTTAAAAATTTGTCTTTATTGTTGAAAAGACTATAGATGTCCCTTTTATCCCCATTGACCCATTCTAGCCACACCCTAACACCCCCATCCTTTGCCCAGCCTTCAGCATACTATTGCCGGTGTTCATGGTTCACGCATACAAGTTCTTTGGTTAATGTCTCTCCACCCACCCACCCACCCACCCCCACCTTTCTTCTGAGGTTTGTCAGTCTTTTCCATGCTTCCATGTCTGTGGATCTCTTTTGCTCTTCAGTTTATTTCTTAGAGCCCACATATGACTGAGATCAAGTGATAAAGTGTCTTTCTCTGGCTGACTTACAAGTTCTTTTTACAAGGCCAGCATTATACTGATTACAGAACCAGATAAAACAATGCAAGGAAAGAGGATTAACCGGCCACTATCTCGATAAACATAGATGCTAAGTAAAATCCTCAACAAAACATTAGCAAACCAGATCCAGCAAAATATTAAAAAGATCATACGCCATGACCAAGTAGAATTTATTTCAGGGACACAAAGGTGGTATAATATTTGCAAATCAATAAATGTGATATATCACATAAACAAATTACAAAATTAAAACTACATGATCTTAGTAGACGCAGAAAAAGCATTTGACAAAATTCAACACCCTTTTTTTTTTAATGCATTTTTATTGAATTCAGAGAGGAAGGGAGGGGGAGAGAAACATCAATGATGAGAGAGAATCATTGATTGGCTGCCTCCTGCACACTCCACACTGGGGATGGAGCCTGCACTCTGGGCATGTGTCCTGACCAGGAATTGAACCGTGACCTCCTGGTTCATAGGTCGTGCTCAACCACTGAGCTACACTGGCCAGGCAACACCCATTTTTAATAAAAGTTCTCAGCAAAGTAGGAATAGAGGGGTCATTTCTCAGCATAATAAAGGCCATATATGACAGACGTATAGCCAACATTATGCATACTGGGCAAAAACTAAAAGCACGTTATGACTTTTTAAAAGCAAATGTTGAAGTTATTGATTTCAAATTATTTAATATGGGGATCTTTTCTCTTTAAATAAACTTAAGTCACCAAGATCCTTTACATTACAGCCTAGATATTATTTCTGTAATTTAATTCTTAATCTTTGATGTTTTACTTTTACTAGTAAATGCATGTTTCAGAGTTATAAATCTATGTATGTTGTACTTTTGTTGCTTTACTAATCATAGGTATCTGCATGGAGAATAGCCATTTTCTGTAGAAAATTAATATATATATATTTTAAAGTTTCAATTAATTTTAAAAAGGAAAGGAGAGGGAGAAAGACCAACAAAGAGACTCATGGATCACCTGCCTTCTACATGTCCCCTCCTGGGGATCTCACCCACCACCGGGACATGGACCCCAACCTGGAAGAAAGCTGTGACTTCCTGGTTAGTGGGTCCATGCTCAGGCTGGGTGAAAATTAATATTTTTAAATTGCTTGTTTCAAAGCAAATTATCTCAGAAGTTAGATTGTTGGCTAGCTTCATTATGTTTAAATATATTGACTTACTGTTTTTCCTAAATAATTCATTTCTTTCTTGATTCTCAATTAATTTCTATCTACCTTTATATACCAGTATAAATAACAAATTCCTACTTTTTATGACCAATCAATAAGCAGAGTTTGAAAAAGTTTAGTATTACTTGAAACACATTCTCTATCTTGAAATATAAGTTATAGGTGATTTTTAATACTTATTTTTCCCTTAACATTATCTAAAGATACTTGGTAAAGTTTAGGTATTTATTGAGAATTACATATTCAATTTTATATTTTAAGCACAGCATCAGTAATTTGCATATTACCCTTTTATCAGCAGGATTATTACCCTGATATCAGCAGGATGATTATTACATTAGAGGCCCAGAGCAAGAAATTCGTGCACTTGGCAGGGGTTGGGAAGGTGTTCCCTCAGCCTGGCGGGCACCCTCTCACAGCCCAGGAGCCCTCAAGGGATGTCTGACTAACAGCTTAGGGATCAGACATCCTTAATGCTGTGGCGGAGGCGGAAGGGGCTCCTGCCACCCCCTCTGCACTTGCCCACCGTGAGCACGGCACAGTGCTTCTGGCTGAGTGTTTGAGCTCAGTGGTCAGTGTGCGTCCTAGCAGCTGGTCTTTCTGCCATTCGGTTGATTTGCATATTAGCCTTTTATTAGGATTATTTCCAAAGATATTCTGTTTCACAAATATGTATTGAGTATTTTCTATATACTACTAGTCATTTATGATAGGCAGAGGGGTTCAAAATATATGACATTGACCTTATCCTTTAGAATTTCACAGTCTGCTGGACATCTTAAAATACTTTGTTTGGCAATGAGATATTTATTATATAGACATAGAGTTTTTTGGAAAACTGAAGCTGATTCTTTAAAATACTGACATTTTGCCGAAACCAGTTTGGCTCAGTGGTAGAGCGTCAGTCTGCGGACTGAAAGGTCCCAGGTTTGATTCCGGTCAAGGGCATGTACATTGGTTGCAGGCACATCCCTGGTAGGGGGTGTGCAAGAGGCAACTGGTCAATGTTTCTCTCTCATCGACGTTTCTAGCTCTCTATCTCTCCTCCTCTCTGTAAAAAATCAATAAAATATATTTAAATAAATAAATAAAATACTGAAATTTTAAAATGAAAATCTTTTTAAAATGTCTTGAATATTTTTCATTCTTGAACTGGATACACTGAAAATCATGATTTTATTTTTAGGTGTGATTTACATATATCATTTTGAACATTCACTTAAAAATTTTTTCCCAATCTCTCCTGCTGTTACCAGCGGTAGTCATTTTTTTACTATTGTTAATATACACACTTTAATGTGTCTCTTTAAATTCCCCTCTCTCTTATAACTTATTCCCAATTTGTTTGGGACTCCAGTCTTCACATGTCCAAACATTTTAAAATTCTTGTTTAAAACACCTGAATAGTGGCTTTGGGGTGAATACCTTTAGTTTTTAACTCTGATTAGTAAATCTATGAGCTTTTCAAGCAAAGAACTAAAAATGGATTCTCACTAAGGTATTTTCAACTTCAGTATTTTAGGGATTTCATTGTATTTCTAGTTTTTTTTACGTTCTCTGAATTGTTGTTAGTAGTTTTATTTAAAATATAAATTCAAAGCTACACCATGGGTGAACTTTAAACATTATGCTGAGTGAAGAAAGCCAGACACAAAATGCCACATTTTCATGGTTTTATTTGTATGAAATACCCAGAGCAAAGAAATCTTTAGAAAGTGATTCAGTCATTGCCAGGGGTAGAGGAAAGGGAGAATGGGGAATGACAGCTAATGGGTAAGGAGTTTCTTTTGTGGCAATGGATGCGGCCTGGAATTAGAGAGTGGCTATGGTGAACAACTTTGTACGCATACTGACTTGTAAACTCTAAGAGTGAATGTTATGGGAATTATATCTCACTTTCAAAAATCTTAATTGAAAGCAAATTTCCTAATAAACCTTTCAAAATACTTCCTGGATTAGCTGCTTTCTAAACCTATACTTTTACTTTTGTGTTTTATTTAGTGGCTTAGATTTTAAGTCTCAAATATCATTTACAGTGAAAGCATAATTTGTATTTCCCTTTGGGATAATAGAAGTTCAGTTGTGAATTAAATGAAAAATTAGATAATATATATTGATTGTAAAGAAAAAACAAAAGTCTTCTTCTCTAGTAGAAGATTGGCCTCCTGTAACGCCCTGGTATCATCAGTCTCTGGTTTTAAAGAAGAAATGTATGTGAGCCCTAAACAGCTAAAGTATTTTTAAGGACTGTCCTTGTTTAATAGAAAAGCAATAATTTAAATAATAAAAAAAAAAACTATTAATCTATTTTCATTTTTCATTAAGAATAAATTGTAGCCCTGGCCAGGTAGCTCAGTTGTTGAGAGTGTTGTCCCTATGCCAAGGTTGAGGGTTAAATTCCTAATCAGGGCACATATAAGAATCAAAAAAAAAAAAAAATCAATCAATCAATGAATGCATAAATAAATGAACAACAACTTATTTTATGTTGTTTCTCTCACTGTCACCTCCTCTCTCTCCCATCTTCTTTCTCTCTCTTCCTCTCTCTCTAAAATCAGTAAATAAACATTTTTTAAAAGAATAATTTTTTAATGTAATTTTTATATTGTCTTGGGAGTTTTGTTTTCATTATTTGTTTTATTTTTTATATTACATGCAATTGTTATTTTCTGTTTTTGTGATTTGTTGTGTGTAACTTTTTCACACAACATTTTTAAATTTTTTTGGTGTTAATATATTTTATTGATTTTTTTACAGAGAGGATGGGAGAGGGATCGAGAGTTAGAAACACTGATCAGCTGCCTCCTGCACACCCCCCACTGGGGATGTGCCCACAACCAGGGTACATGCCCTTGACTGGAATCGAACCTAGGAACTTTCAGTCCGCAGGCCAACGCTCTATCCACTGAGCCAAACCGGTTTCGGCTAAAATTTTCATTTTTATCCAGTGGCTGATGATTGTGTTGTTTGGTAAGCTGTTGAACACGTGTGTGTGTGTGCTTGTAGGCGATGGAGCTGCTCGTGGAGAAAGCCATCAGCAGTGCTTCCAGTCCGCAGAGCCCCGGAGACGCACTGAGAAGAGTGTTTGAGTGCATTTCTTCAGGGATTATCCTGAAAGGTACGTGTCCTGCCCTTGTATATGTTTGATCACTGAATCAGAACTCTGCTTGCTCCTATGAAAAGCTAATGTTTTCCTCCCCGGGGTGTGGCTGTAGGCAGTCCGGGCCTTCTGGATCCTTGTGAGAAGGACCCCTTTGACACCTTGGCCGCCATGACTGACCAGCAGCGGGAGGACATCACCTCCAGTGCACAGGTGAGGGTGGTCCCGGCCCACAGCTGTGGTGGCCGCTGCCTTCCGGTTCGTTCTTTATAACTGTCCGTTAGAAGAAGCACTGTACAGGATTCATTCTTCTCTTCCTCATTACGTTCTTAAAGGGAATTTGAACTAGATTTCACTATTACAATCAAGTAATAGTGAAATCTATGTCTAATTAAAGTATATTAACTCTATGTCTAATTAAAGTATATTACATAAATATAAAAACAAAGCAGTATTTTCAGTCTTGTTAAATCTGAGTATTAGGTTATTTATGAAAATCAGTAGAGAAATGATACCATCTGCTTTTACAGAAGTGATGTGGTTTGTGGTAATTATTGTTACACGTTAGCCTGTCCTACCACTGGGAAGGCTGCCTCATGGAATTAAAGTGTGGGCTCTGGAGTCAAGACTCCCTGGGTTTAAATACCAGCTCTGCCCTCTCATCTGAAAATGGGGCTAAAAGCACTGTCTGCCTCAAGCGGGATTGTTGGGAGGACTGACTGGGTCCCGGAGTGCTTCATGCCATCGAGTCCGCTCTGACCAGGTGATGGCCACAGCGTCCTGTCCTCAGCAGCCTGGCTTAGCTCCCCTGGCTCAGGCCTGTGCTTTATGCAGCCAGTCCCCCTCCTCTTCGGTCTTGCTCTTCTCCGCTGTCTTCTCAGAATGTGCCAAACGGACAGCTTCCACTTTGTCATTTGTGTGTCCATTGGTGGTTCAGGCTCCTTTGCTCTGGGACCCAGTGAGTGGTCTTCCTGGTGACCCAGAGTATCCATCGAGCTCTCCTCCAACAATATTGCCAGTGAAACAGGTGTTTTTGCTACCAGCTCTCACTGTCCAGCTTTCTCTTGCCTATCATCATTGTCATTATCAGTCCTATGAGAAGAATTATGAGAAGGGAAAAGTATGTGAACCTAATGAATGAAAAATAAGTTGATCAGTCAAAAACTGCTATAGCTTTCCTTTTTTTTAAATCCCAAAAATATACTATTCTGGCTGAAGAAAATAGAGAGGGGTTGAGAATAGTCTAAACAGTAGCCATTTTGAAAAACAGTGTGATTCTTTGATTTATACCCAACGTGTCCATGAAAAACCTGTACATGAATGTACATAACAATATTATGCGTAATAGCCAAAGCGTGGGAACATTCCAAATGTTCATCAGTTGTTGACGGGGTGGATGATTGGTCCTAGTTATGAAACTGGTGCTGTTTCATTAGTTAAACAGGCGTTTTTACATATGAGGGTACAAACCGAATAAGAATTACTAATTAATCCTACATTCTCACTCTTTGTTCCAGTTTGCATTGAGACTCCTTGCATTCCGCCAGATACACAAAGTTCTAGGCATGGACCCGTTACCCCAAATGAGCCAGCGTTTTAACATCCACAGCAACAGGAAGCGAAGAAGGGACAGTGACGGAGTTGATGGATTTGAAGCTGAGGGGAAGAAGGATAAAAAAGATTATGATAACTTCTAAAAAACGTGTCTGTAAATCTGCAGTGTTAAAAATAATAGGTGCCCATTTGTTGGCTTTTTTTTTTCATTCATAATAATGTCTACTTTAAAAAATTTTATCAAGAATTTCATGGAAGAACCAAGTTTTTCTGTGACATTAAAATCTTCATGTACAGTGTTAGGTGTTATATGAATGGAAAGACACCTCCCAAAATTGTGCTCCAACTAGGGGGTAAGAACAATGGTTCAGATCCCCTCCCCTGTTATTTTGGTTTTATTTACTAGTTGCCCTAGTTTCTTCTATTTTTGTGTCTTTTATTGACTAGTCTTATTAAATCTTCACTGTATTTAATGCAGTATTTGTACTTCAGTTACTATGTGTACTTGGATATGTTTATTTAGAGGTTTCGTTTGTTCTTTGACACTAGCTGTTTGTGTTATAGATGATGTCCTTTACTCTTTACTATTTTACAGCCGTATATTTTTTGTAACGTGAGACTGCAGAATTTTTTCCTGTTTTGTTTTGTTAATCTATATGTGATGAATTATAACACAAAAAAAGTTATCCTGCCATTTAAGTGCTCAGAACTGAATGTTTCTGCAGATCTTGTGGCATTTGTCTCTCTAGTGTGATATATAAAGGTGTAATTAAGACAGATTTCTGTTAATCTAATCAAGTTTGCTGTTAGTTGTGCATTAGCAGTATAAAAGCTAATATATACTATGGTCTTGCAACAGTTTTAAAGCCTCTGCATAATTAATAAAAATGCATGACATTTTTGTTTTTAATATACTTTTAAAATTATAATTTTAGGTTTGACTCGTAGATCTTTGTACAGTTGACTTTTTGACATAGCAAGGCCAAAAATAACTTTCTGAATATTTTTTTCTTCTGCATAAGTGGAGAGGACATTTTTCATACTATAAGTGGGCTAACCAATATTTTGAAAAGAACTTTATCATTGTGCAACTAACAACAGTAACTAGCCCTTAATTATGATTACAGTTCCTTATTGGTGTGTGTGAGATTACTCTAGCAAATATTACAGTATAACACAATTGAATGATTCCTTTCCCCTGTCCCCATACCCTATTACCCAGAGAATTTACAGTTCTATTAACAGGTTGATAAAGTATTACTGATAAAAAATTAAGATTATCTAAGGAAAAAAAAAACGCAGAAAATTATTTGGTGTGGCCATCTTACATGCTTATGTGTCCTACAAAAAGCTAAATATTCTAGCAGTGGTGTAATGAGAAGTTACATCTTACTGTTGATGTGTGTATGCTCTGGTACACAGGTGTCATTTTCTTGTCACAGCACTACAATGAAATACACAAATAAAAATTTAAATCATATTATGACTTAAATCTATTATATGTTAGAATTGACATAAACTACTTTTGCTTTGAAATGACTTATGCTTTAGTAAAACTATATTCAAAAGTATTGGGTAGTTATATTTTGTTATTGCTGATAAATGTTTTGTTGCCTGAGCACATTATTTCCAGAAAATTTTATAATTTTCAATACTCTATTGGTTCAGTATACTATAGTTTCCTGAATTGGGTCTTATCATCAGAGTTATATTCATTTAAAAGCCTGAGCTTTTATGTATTTATTTTTTTAATATATTTTATTGATTTTTTACAGAGAGGAAGGGAGAGAGTAGAGAACTAGAAACATCTATGAGAGAGAAACATCGACCAGTTGCCTCTTGCACACCCCCTACTGGGGTTGTGCCCGCAACCAAGGTACATGCCCTTGACTGAAATCGAACCTGGTACCTTTCAGTCCACAGACCGATGCTCTACCACTGAGCCAAACCGGTTTTGGCAAAAAGGCTGAGCTTTTAATCTTTAAGCCATGTGTTTCCTATAGATGTGTTTTCAGCCAACCCTCTTTCTGTAGAATTTAAATGCTCAAGACATGGCGTGCAAATTGATTTTTAAAAATATATATTTTATTGATTTTTTACAGAGAGGAAGAGAAAGGGATAGAGAGTTAGAAACATCGATGAGAGAATCACCAATTAGCTGCCTCTTGCACACCCCCTACTGGGTATGTGCCCACAACCAAGGTACATGCCCTTGACCAGAATTGAACCTGGGACCTTTTAGTCCACAAGCCGGCACTCTATCCACTGAGCCAAACTGGTTTCGGCACAAATTGATCTTTTTAAAAAATATATTAATTTTTTTATAAAGAGGAAGGGAGAGGGATAGAGAGCTAGAAACATCGATGAGAGAGGAACATCAGCTAGCTGCCTCCTGCACACCCCCCACTTGGGATGTGCCCGCAACCAAGGTACATGCCCTTGACTGGAATTGAACCTGAGACCCCTTAGTCCGCAGACCGATGCTCTATCCACTGAGCCAAACCAGTTTCCAAATTTGGTCTACTCCACAGGCCTGCCCATCAACCTTTCCCACCCCTATTCTAAAGAACTTACAAGGCTATCTCTGTTTCTGAGGTCAGTGATCACATAAGGATGGGAACATAAAGGGAATCTCATCTCCTTTGCTCTGCATTTTAAACTCTTCCAGAGCCAGCAGTCAGGATATTGTATGTATTATATCCATAATATAGATGGCAGTTACTTCTCCCAAATTCTGTTAGAGACTCCAAGCCAATATTAAAAGATTTTAAACAAAGAAATCCTAATTTGACTTCTCTTGAAACATTGGCAGAACTGATGACACAAGACATGTTACTACATGGTATTACTTAGCTAACGCTGAAGGTCATGGCCACTCCCTGGAGGACAGATTTGAGACAAAGCCTCTTCCGAACAGTGGACCACAGCCTTCTCCTTTGCTCCTATTTTCCTCCTAGGCGGCCCTCTGGGCATGTAGTTGTGTCACAGGGCAGATGCCGGCCTGGCCGTTTGCATGTGGCCCTCCCAGTCTGTGTGTGTGACCACATCCGTTAAACTGAGGCTCGGAGAAACTCAGATTACTTCGTTTCCAAATCCTTATGTTCTGTGATCCTGCGCTTCCTGCACTAGCACACCTGATGTTACCACGTGAGTGTAAAGGACAGTCATAAAGCAAACCTGCACTTCCCTCATTGGTGGTTTGCAGAGAAATGTCAGGAGGAGGCCTGAAAGTCAAGCTCTGGTCTTCCTTTCAGCTAGGCACAACCCTATCTCCCATCGGAGCAGCCTCCTGTCCTGCCTGCGTTCTGGACCAGGAGAGAAGAGAAGGTGCGGGAGTTGAAAACAAAACGGGCTAACAGGAAAAGAAGACTTCCTAGATGGGAAGATTCTTGGTTGCAGAGGTGCTTCCATTTTTTTATTTTTTGAAATCTTATTGTACATCAAAAGAGATGAAACGGAGAGGGCTTAGTTTATGGTGAAGTGGAAAGGGAGAGGCAGCTAAATTATTGAGACCCAGTTTGTGAGTTACAGCTCTGGATAAGATGAAGTAAGCATCCTCTTCCCTGTCTCTCAATGCAACTATAAAACATGGATAAAATGCTTGGAGCAGCAGTGTGAGGACTCGGACGGAATTAGTAACAGAGTTTGGAGAAGACTGGCAGGTGACCCCCCAGAGGTGCACTCGCTGCCTAGCACGGGCATACGTGCAGCCATGGGAGAGCATGGCAGCGTGTGGCAATCAAAGCCTGGATTTCTGGCCAGAGAAGGAAAAGAGCCCTGGCAACTGGAACATGATGGCAGGTTGGGAGGGAGGAGTGAGGGTAAGTGACTCCATAAAGTTCTTGTGAGTAATTTTATAATAGGTTTTTTTCCCCAGGGCTCAACCCAAAGTTATCTTGTAAGGCTAACATTACCCTGACACACGATTTAAAAAAATAAAAGCTTCAACAATAACGATTTAAAAAAGAAAATGGAAAAGTTAAAAAAAATGCAAGGCTGATTCAATATGTGAAAATCAATATATGAATTTTTATAGTTTTAAACTATCCTAGAATAAAGTTCAAAGAAATAACTGGGAAAGCCATTACAACATATTAGACTAGCTGAAACCGGTTTGGCTCAGTAGACTGAAGGGTCCCAGGTTCGATTCCGGTCAGGGGCATGTACATGGGTTGTGGGCACATCCCAGTAGAGGGTGTGCAGGAGGCAGCTGGTCGATGATATTCTCTCATCGATGTTTCTGGCTATCCCTTTCCCTTCCTCTGTGAAAAATCAAAATATATTTTTTAAAAATAACATACTAGACTAGAAAGTTGATATTGATAAAGATGTTCAAATCATTTGAATTTGATCCCACTAAGAACTGGACACAGGCATAAAGATTTACTACCTAAGTAGTCAAGAATTGGAAAAATGGATCCAGCTGGTGTGTCTCAGTGGTTAAGCGTTGACCTATGAACCATGAGGTCACGGTTCAATTCCCAGTCAGGGCACATGCCTGGATTTCAGGGCTTGATCCCTAGTGTGGAGCGTGCAGGAAGTAGCCAATCAGTGATTCTCGTCATTGATGTTTCTATCTATGAAATTAATAAAAGATTTTTTAAAAATTGGGAAAATGGGACATCCATATAGTGAGTGGATCACTACAAATAATGATGTAGCTATGTATTTATCAGCAAGCTGAGACGTTCACAAATAGCATGTGCCAAACCAGCATCACTTTGGCAATACATATGTCTGCATATGCACCCACATCCAAAGGGAAAGTCCTAACAAAACTATTGGCGTTGGTTATTTGGGGTATGAGATCCTAGATGACTTTCAACTGGTTCAGAGGTTTGTCTGAACAAGGAATACTTTGGTAATGAGAGAAAAACTTTATATATATATATATATTTTTATTATTATTGATTTTTTACAGAGAGGAAGAGAGGGATATAGAGAGTTAGAAACATCGATGAGAGAATCATTGATCAGCTGCCTCTTGCACACCCACTACTGGGGATGTGCCCGCAACCAAGGTACATGCCCTTGACAGGAATCGAACCTGGGACCTTTCAGTCCACAGGCCGATGCTCTAGCCACTGAGCCAAACCGGTTTCGGCAAGAGAAAAACTTTGATTAGCATATTTTTAATGCTGGATTTACCCCCGGGCACACGTGTGTGTTTCCCCAGTCTCTTGTGGGGTATCTTCTGTGCAGCCCCTTCTGGTTCAGGAGCACTCTGCTCCTTTTCCGTAGGATCCTCTCCGGTGGCAGGGAGTGCTCCTCCGCCTGTGAGCCTCAGGCTCTGCCCCTCATCTCGGAGCTGCTGGCGGAGAAGCCTGGCCAGCACCGCTCCTGGAGTTCCCTTCCTGCCTCTGGACAGGAGGGTTTTGAAAAACAGTTTTGAATCCGTTTGAACCTGGGACAGACAGGCTCTCACCGGGGAACAGTGGCTCTTTCAGGGCCCCAGCCGCCCCAGTGCCTGAACAATGAGCCTTTCAGGCCGCAGGAGGGAGGGCAGCCGGGCTGGCTGCCAGGGAGGGATCGGACGGCCCAGTGGGAGGATGGCCCAGTGGGGAGCGTTGGCCTGCTCTCCCCCAGAAGCCGCTCCCCTCCTGGCCAGAGCCCCGGAGGCACCACACCCCTGGGAAGGGCCTCCCACTCTCGGCCAGCTTTTCTCGCAGATTCCGCCTCCAGCCAAACCGGGAAGGCGGGAGAGGGCTCCCAGTCCCACCCCCTTCCCAGGAGCCAACAAACAGCCAGAGGCCGGCCGCCGCCCAGCCAGCTCTGCCCCACAGCAGTCAGGGTGCACACTGGGCGGCCCGCTCGGGGCAAACTCGGCAGGAATACACGCTACTCGGAGGACTGAATGACACGGAGAGCACTGGTTACTCCGCCCGTCATCCGGGACGTCAGAAGCCTTTCCCCCTCCTCCCGAGGCTGGAGTCAGAGGCCAGGCTCTCCTGCAGTGAGGCAACCAAAATAACAGGTTTTTCTGCCTGCTGGTTCCACCCCCCCACCCCCCACACAGACACACTGCCACCCCGCCCGTCCCACCCCTGCGGGAGGCACAGGGAACTTGAAACCTTCCCGGAATTTGCAGAAACCCCTTCGCTCTTCCATGTGCCCCCGGGGGAAACATGCCCCTGAGAGACCCAGAAAGGGGTCTGTGAGCCTAGGTGCTCCTGGAGGCTGCGGACAGAGGACACCACAGACCAGCAGGAGGAGGACTCCGCTACCACTGGGGACACTGCCCTGCCCACAAGCACACGGACAAGCAGTGGGACCACGTCAGGAGGACGGGCCTGGCCCTGCTGCCCCTGGGCCTGCTGCGGCTCGGGGCCAGCCCAGAGCGAGGGGGGCACACGGAAGGAAGGCGTTCTGAAAGGGCCTGACTGCCTCCGACCCTGACTGAGCTGAAGCTCAGGAGTAATCTGGCCACGTCAGGCCACGTGGACTGGAGCTCACGCTCAGGAACCAGATAGGACGAGGTGTACCCCTGCTCTGGCCTTGCGACTTCCCACCCCCGGGCTCTCCAGGGAATGGTGTGTCCCCTTGGGAGTTGTGGTGTCGCAGCAGCTGACATAAGCCAAGGTCTAGTGCATGCTTCATGCCCGCCCCTGGGCCCAAGGAGGCCTGGGGAGGGAGGACGGGGAGGGGCAGTCCCAGGTTCCTCCTCCAGTTATTCATCCCGCACCCAGCCGTGCTTGAGAGTGCCTCGCAGGCTGGACAGTTCCTAACAGCCTGCAGAGGGCACAGTATCCCTGTCCCAGAGGCTGCCGTTCTGGAGTGTCAGGTCAGAAAACTTATCCACCCATCCATCCACCCATCCACCTACCCATCCATCCACCCACCCATCCACCTACCCATCCATCCACCCATCCATCCATTAATCCACCCATCCATCCATAAATCCACCTACCCATCCATCCACCCACCCACCCATCCACCTACCCATCCACCCATCCATTCACGCATCCATCCATCCATCCATAAATCCACCCATCCATCCATAAATCCACCCATCCATCCATCCACCCACCCACCCACCCATCCACCCATCCATCCACCCACCCATCCACCCATCTATCCATAAATCCACCCATCCATCCATCCACCCACCCATCCACCCATCCATCCACCCACCCATCCACCCATCTATCCATAAATCCACCCACCCATCCATCTATCTACCCATCCACCTACCCACCCACCCACCCATCCACCCATCCATTCATCGGGTCATCTCTTCACAGCACCGGGCACTGTGCTGGAGGGAATATCGGAAGCCAGGAGGGCATCCTTGGGCCTTGAGAAGCTCTGGCATAGCACCAGGGAATGAGGCAAGGCCTGGGCCCAGTGCAGTGATCCCAAGGCAGGTTCAAGGTTACAGCCAAGGCAGCGTGCAGCTCTGGTGCCTAGGAATTCAGAGTCTAGATTGGCCCCACAGTCTCTGAGGAAGATGCCGAGCTGTGGCATTGGGAGGAGACCCTGATGGACGGGCGTGAATGCCACGACAAGCAGAGACGGAAATGGCAAGGACTGTTAAAGGCTCTTGTTTACAAATTAAAAGTCAAGGTATTTTAATTGTTCACTTTAAAATGGCTTTTACCTTATGTGATTTTTGCTTTAATTTAAAAAATCTACACGAGATAGGTATGTGTATGTGTATATATATACATTTTGATTTATTGTTGAGCTAGGTAACAGTGCTCATGGTTCAAAATCCAGAGGTAGAAAGTAAAAACTCTTTATTTAAAAATTTTATTTTTTCAGGTACAGTTTGCCTTTAATGTTATTTTTATTATTTTTATTTTGTTTTGTTATTTTTTCCCAAGAACACAGGTAAAAGATTATGTAGCAGGGTAGGCAAGGCCAGCTACATAATTTGCAAGATCCAGAGCAAAATGAAGATGTGGGGTCCTGCCGAAGCCGGTTTGGCTCAGTGGTAGAGCATCGGTCTGCAGACTGAAAGGTCCCAGGTTCGATTCCGGTCAAGGGCATGTACCTTGGTTGCGGGCACATCCCCGGTAGGGGGTGTGCAGGAGGCAGCTGGTCAATGTTTCTCTCTCATCGACGTTTCTAGCTCTCTATCCCTCTCCCTTTCTCTCTGTAAAAAAAAATCAATAAAATATATATATATATATATATATATATATATATATATATATATATAAAAGATGTGGGGTCCTGGCCCATGGCAAGGGAGTCACTGCCCTCCCCACAGGGTCTTGGCGGCCCCCAGGGGATGGCGCCTGTGTGCCCGGCCACACCAGGGCATCGGGACGGAGTGGGTGAGAGGCCCTGACCAGACACTAGGACAGGGATGGCTACTCATCTCACCCACAGACACAGGAATGAGTTGGGGGGCTGCACCCAGGCACTCAAGGGGGTGAGGGGTGGATGGTGACAGTGGAACAAGAGAGTCCACCCTTGTCCCTCCTGGGCAACGAGGCCTCGCTGCTCTGCGCCCCCAAAGGTTGGCAGCTGAGACTTAGATTGGGTGGGGAGGGCCAGGGTGCCAGGGCATGGTGGGCACCCAGAGGGGGTGGGGAAAGGATGGGAGCTGGCACTTTGCAGGAGTTGAGGCTACAAAATGCCAGGCTGCCTCCATTGTCTCATCCCACTTCACTCCAAAACCACGGATTAGAGATACAGCGATTCCGAATCTCAAGGCTGCGAGCGCAGAGCATGAGATGCCAAGCCCTTCTAAGTGTGGGCCTGCACCAGTGCATGTCCAACAAGCCCGCCCGGCCACCGGGACCGCGCTGACATACCGACTCTGGTGGGAGATCACGGAAAATCCAAGTTATTTGAAAAGTAAGGAAGTAAAAATTTGCTCAGAACATCAGCCCTGCCCTAACAGGTTTGGCTCAGTGGATAGAGCACCAGCCTTAGGACTGAAGGGTCCCAGGTTCGATTCCAGTCAGGGGCATGTACTTTGGTTGCGGGCACATATCCGGTGTGCAGGAGGCAGCTGATCGATGTTTCTCTCTCATTGATGTTTCTGACTCTCTATCTTTCTCCCTTCCTCTCTGTAAAAAAATCAATAAAATATATTTTTTAAAAAAAGAAAAAAAAAATGTCAGTTCTGGTTGGGCGGCTCGGTTGTGGGAGCGTCGTCCGTACACCAAAAGGTGGTGGGTTTGGTTCCTGGCCAGGGCGTACACCTCGGTTGCAGTGCCCTGGGCGGGGCTTCCACTTCACTGTGAAAAGTGAAAAACTGTTGTGAAATATAAGGGGTGTTCTCGGTCCTGACAAAGACCTTCATTCTTCAGCGCCTCCTGAAGGAGAGTCTTTCTTTACGAAGCTTGGCTTGGCCTCCCCCGGTCGAATGGACACTCTTTCACGGTGCTCTGTCCTAGTGTGTGTCATTATAACATTAAGAACATGGGCTCTAGCTAAAACCAGTTTGTCTTAGTGGATAGAGTGTCCGTCTGCCGACTCAAGGGTCCCAGGTTCGATTCCTGTCAGGGGCATGTACCTTGGTTGCGGGCACATCCCCAGTGGGGGGTGTGCAAGAGGCAGCTGATCGATGTTTCTAACTCTCTATTCCTCTCTTCCTCTCTGTACAAAATCAATAAAATATATTAAAAAAAAAAAAGGAACCCACAAGAACACCCCAGGGAGCTCAAAGAGAGGGAGAGAGGGACACACATACACACATGTTTGTTTTCTATTATTTATGTATTCACTTAAGGCCCAATGCACGAAATTTGTGCAAGAGGAGGCCTTCCTTCCCCGGCTGCTGGCACTGGCTTCCCTCTGGCACCTGGGACCCAGGTCTCCCTTGCAGCCCGGCTTCATTAGGAAGGTTGGCCGAAGGATGTCCAGTCTAATTAGCATATTATACTTTTATTATTATAGATAAGTTGATTCTGGTATCAGCTCTGACAAGGGATTGAACTTGCAACCTTTACGTATCAGGAGAACTCTAATCAACTGAGCTACCCAGTTAGGGCCATAAGCTCTTTTCAATAAAGTAATAAACTCCAGCTGCTTGATCTTGTACTGGATTCAGTGCTCGTTTCTATGAGATTGAAACTCAAGATGTGGCATTCAAGGTCTGGGAACAAGGCTATAGGACTTGTCCTAAAACTATGTTTGCAAAAGCAAGTGCATTCATTATCTGTTAGAGTTTGTGTTTATTCAGAGTTGCTTGGAAGAGTGTGGGTGAGGAGCATTCATGGTAATGAAGAAGGCAAGAGCATTAGTTCTTGACCTAGAAAAAATTAACTGCAAATATTTATTAGCGTTTTCCACTAGACTGAATTAAATTCTAGTGGAAAACACTAATAAATATTTGCAATTAGTTTTTTCTATGTCAAGGGCTAATTGGTTTTTAGAGAGTGGGAGTGAGGGGGAAAGACAGAGAAACATCCATCTCACATCCATTGGTTGCCTCCTGCATGTGGATTGAGCCTGCAACTGAGGTGTGTGCCCTTGGCCGGAATTGGACGTGGGACCACTCAGTCTCTGGGCCCACAGTCTATCCACTGAGCCAAACCAGGTAGTCAGGGCTAGACGGAATTCCTTGAAAGCTGTGCCCTGTATTTATTCATCTGAGCCTAACAGTGCGTGGCGCCAAATATGTTATTTCAATGAACTTTCTTTGCAATCTTCACTAAAAATGAGGGTTTTATCGGTAACTTGGGAGAGTGGTTAAGAGAAGTCTCTTACAGTCTTTGAATATTGTCAAAAACACAAAGAAACAAAAAAATTTTGGAAAATGAGATCGAAAAGGCCTTTTATAATCAGACGTTAAATCTATTCCCAAGTGCCTGTTAACTCTTGGTTTATCTCATTTTTTTTTCAACATTTAAAATAAACCTGAAGCTGTTAATGTGGATTTGGAACTCACAGGCAGAGATCTGACATCCTATACTTCTGCAAAGTTTTTTTTTTTAAGTTTTTATTTATTTTATTTTATTATTATTTTTAAAGTATATATATTTATTGATTTTTTTTACAGAGAGGAAGAGAGAGGGATAGAGAGTTAGAAACATCGACGAGAGAGAGAGACATTGATCAGCTGCTTCTTGCACACTCCCTACTGGGGATGTGCCCTTGACTGAAATCGAACTCGGGACCCTTCAGTCCCCAGGCCGACGCTCTATCCACTGAGCCACACCAGTTTCGGCACTTCTGGGAAGATTTCTTTCTTTTTTAAATTTTTTATTCTTTATTGATTTCAGAGAGGAAGAGAGAGGGGTAGAGAGAGAGAAAAATCAATGATGAGAATTATTGAGCAGCTGCCTTCTGCACGCCCCCTATTGGGGATGGAGCCCACAACCCGGGACCGCAGGCCGAGGCTCTAGCCACTGAGCCAAACCAGCCAGGAGGCTGGAAAGTTTCGTTTCCAAGCAACAAGACAACTGCTGTGAAGCTGCTGCGAGTTTAGTCCCCGCCGGACCATTGGACGACGGCGACATGCTTACTATCCAATCGCCGACGAGCTCCGAGAGAAAGCCCTCTGGATTGGTCAGAGGAAACATCTCTCCAGGTGCATTCAAACAGGGGCATGGGGTGGGCCGAGAGCGTTTCTGGCCAATCAGAGAAGCAGGGGGGCGGGCTTTCCCGCTGGGGAGGGTGAAACAGCCAATCTCAGATGGCGAATCCCCGCCAGTTAGCCGAGGGGGGGCGTGGCCACGGGAGGCTCCCCGCCGGCGGGGCGTGGGCGGGGCGCGGCGCCGGATGCGGGCGGCGCCGGGCCTCGCGGCCTGGGAGGGGCGGAGCCGCCTGAGCCGGTGGCCGCCGCTCGGGAGCCGAGCCGCCGCCCGTGCCCGCGCGTCGCGGCCGCAGGCGCGGGGATGCTGGGCAAGGGCGTCGGCGGCGGGGGCGGCGGCTCCCGGGCGCCCAAGCCCTCCTTCGTGTCGTACGTGCGCCCCGAGGTGAGCGGCGCGGCCGGCGGGCGGGTCTGGGGGGCCGGCCGGGAGGGGCCGGGGCGGGGGGCCGGGCGCCGGGGCGGGGGGCCGGGCGCCGGGGTGGGGCCGGGCGCCGGGGTGGGGGGCCGGGCGCCCGGGCACGTCGGGGAGCAGCTGGGCCCGCGGGGCCTGCCCGCCCCGGTTTCCCGCGTCCTCGCCGCTTCCCAGTCCCCCTCCCCAGCCTCCCCTCCGCGCCCTCCCCTCCGCCCCCAACCTCACCCGCTCCGCACCCCACCTTCCCCCCGCGGCTGTCCTGCCTGAGTGCTCCTGCCAAGCCCGTCCATTCACTCATTCACTTACTCATTCACTGATTCATTCACTCACTCATTCACTCATTCACTCACTTATTCACTCATTCACTCATTCACTGATTCATTTTCATTCGTTCACTGATTCATTCACTCATTCATTCACTCACTCATTCATTCACAACATGTTTCTTGAGCTCCTGCCCTGTGCCGGGCCCTGTCCTAGGCGGTCGGGACCTGCATCCGTGGACAGAAGGGGCATCTGGGCGTCGGAGAGAGGAGCGAGCGGCGGGCAGGACAGCGGGAGTCCCGTGGAGTGTCCGCAGGCCGCCAGGGTCTGGGGGAGAGCGCCCCCTTTTCCCTCCTTGCAGAGGCCTGAAGGGTGCTTGGGTGGGAGGACAGGCCTGGGTGTGTGTGTGTGTGGGGGAGCACCCAGGGAAACCACCTGGTGTGAGAGGGGCCTGGCGAGGGGACAGCTTGTGGGTGCTGAGGGCCTCTGGAGCAGGAGCTGGCCGGCCCTTCTGGATTCCAGAAGTCTGGTGTCTTCTGCCCGCCTCCTGGGCACTGCCATCAGCACCCCGGGCACTGTCATTGGCAGCCCAGGCACTGCCATCAGCCTGGGCACTGCCATCAGCAGCCCGGGCACTGCCATAGGCAGCTCGGGCACTGCCATCAGCAGCCGGGGCACTGCCATCAGCCTGGGCACTGCCATCGGCAGCCTGGGCACTGCCATCAGCAGCCGGGGCACTGCCATCAGCCTGGGCACTGCCATCGGCAGCCGGGGCACTGCCATCAGCCTGGGCACTGCCATCGGCAGCTCGGGCACTGCCATCAGCCTGGGCACTGCCATCGGCAGCTCGGGCACTGCCATCAGCCGGGGCACTGCCATCGGCAGCCGGGGCACTGCCATCGGCAGCCGGGGCACTGCCATCAGCAGCCCGGGCACTGCCATCAGCCTGGGCACTGCCATCGGCAGCCCGGGCACTGCCATAGGCAGCTCGGGCACTGCCATCAGCCCGGGCACTGCCATCAGCCTGGGCACTGCCATCGGCAGCCCGCAGAGGCTCTGCCGCTCTGCCTTCGGCCCTCCCGCCTCTGCAGCAGGGCCAGGGCCGGGGGCTGTGAGGCCCAGCCTGAGGCCGGTGGGTCGCTGTCTTCAGTGACAAGACGTGTGGTGTCTCCGGGGGAGCCAGCGCCGGCTCTGGGTCTGATGGTTAGACCTAATTTTAAAAATAAAGCGCAAACCACTTCCTCTTCCTCTGTAAGTGCCTGATAAGGAGTCCGGGTCACTTTGAATTTCCAGCTGGCTTCCCTTGTTGTGTCCTGGGCAACCCTGAGTCCGTTGTCTGTCTGACTGTCTCTCTCTCTCTCTCTCTCTCTCTCTCTCTCTCTCTCGGCAGCTTTTTATTTTTTTATTGCGCCCTGGTTGAAGTACAACTGCTCTTTAACCTTCCCTTGTAAGCGAGGTTAAACTGCAAGTGGAAACTCCTTGAAATGTGGCCAGAGTTCAGGAACGCTCGGATTTTTCACCGCCAAGTGCACATGTTGTAATGAGGCGTGTTTTCCCTCTGCCGCAGCGCCGGTTCCGTTTCTCCCGAGGGTGGCCAGGCAGGGAGCCTGCAGTGACCAGATCCCTACAGCTGGCAGTTTTTTTCAGATCCTTATGGCTGGCAGTTTTGTTCTCTTGCAAGAAAAAAGTGCTGTGTAGACTCGACCCTTTTTTGGTTGTAAGCGGTCTCCAAAAATGTTTTGTGACAGAGGGTAAGGCTCTGATTAAATTGTGGGTGGTTTTTAAGAGACGGTTGGTTGGGAGTATGTGTGCCGCTCTGCCAGATGTCACCTGGAGATGGGGAGCGCAGCCGGGAGGCCCAGCCTGCGCGTCGGAGGGCGCTGGGCTGGTGGCGTGCTCTGGCTCTCGGCGGGGAGCTCCTCATGCTTCTCTGAGGACGGGCATCCTGCCGTTTCTCCTTTCCTTGGGTTGCCTTCACCTTGCTGCCTGTGAAGTCTGGCTGCCTAGCCCCCTGGTCGGCAAACTGCGGCTCGCTGACTAAAGAGTTTGCCGACCACTGCTGTAAGGCATCACCCTGACCCGGGAGTTTTGACTTCAGGTTAAAGACACAGTACATGATCAAAATGTGTTTCCCGAAGGCAGTGGTCGGCAAACAGCGGCTTGCGAACTGCATGTGGCTCTGGAGCCGCAGTTGGCTGACCACTGTCCTAGCCCTTCTTCGGATGCCCGTCCCTTTTGTTGGCGGGAGATCCTGGGTTTGCGGGTCGGCCTGAGCTGCCAGGACAGCCTGCGCGCCTCCTGATACCATGGTATCTGTGCCAGGTGATGAGCTTGGTCCTGGCCCATCAGGCCTGCGGGCATTCAGCGGCGGCTGCTTTTGCTCTGCCAAGCAATCTATTATATGAGGAGTCAGCACTTCCTGTTAAAGGCAGAAGTGTGTAACTGGATAATGTATTTGACGATGACGCTTTTCAACATCGTGGCTTATTTTTTATTCTTATCAGAAGGATTGGCCCAGCCGGCCTGGCTCATGGTTGAGTGTTGACCTATGAACCAGGAGGTCACAGTTCGATTCCAGGCCAAGGCTCGATGCCATCCCCAGGAGGCAGCCGATCAATAATTCTCATCATTGATGTTTCTACCTCTCTCTCCCCCTTCCCTTCTCTCTGAAATAATAAAAACATATTTTAAGAAAAAAAAAAAAAAAAAAAAGGAAAGGCTTGGCATTGGCCAGCTTAACATGAGGGGTGGAGAATAGCTCCAGTTTATAAAACTGGATTTCTGCCAGAATAACTGTGTTCTTCTGTTATTGATCTCTTAACCGATGACGGTGAAAGTTAAAATCCTGAACTGTCACTGAGGACCTTTGGTCAGTTTGTGAGCTCTGCCCAGAGGTTACAGTCGGTGAAGCTTGTGAGGGGAATGGAGGTGAGCAGGAAGGAGGGTCTGGGCCTGCTTGGTGGTACTTGACGGCTGGTACCATATCTCCGCGCCCCAACCCCAGCTTAGCCCCAGGTACATTGTGCAAAGGATGCATTCCCAACCCTGTGGGGAACCCCTGAGCTGTGCCAATTCTTGTTACATAAAAGGTTTGAATTATTTCAGGAGGTATAAGTGTTCATTGTAGACAAATAAGAAAATTGTTTGGCTGGCGAGGCTCAGTGATTGGACATCGACCTATGAACTAGGAGGTCACAGTTCGATTCCTGGTCAGGGTATGTGCCGGGGTTTGCAGGCTTGATACCCAGTGTGGGGCGTGCAGGAGGCAGCTGATCAGTTATTCTCTCTCATCATTGATGTTTCTGTCTCTCCCTCTCTTTTCCTCTCTGAAATCAATAACAGTATATTTTTACAAAACAATAAGAAAATATAGATATGCAAACATTTTACAGAAAAGTTATAAGTTTATTGACAACTTGGAGTGTATCCTATGGGTGAGTGTAGGTGTATCCATATATATATATATTTATCAAAATAGGATTGATATTGTTGATTATATTACTTGGTAATCTGCCTTTTTCGCCAGAAATGTACCATATAGTGTAAATGTCTTTCCATGTCATTTGTTAACCTCATTTTGATTTGACCCCTTTTTCTCAACAGAGACATACGGTGGGTGTCTTGGGGAGATAGATGTTAAGTAGGCAGCACAAAGAACCAATAACGTGATATGGTAATGAGATTGTGAAGTGTTTTTCCACTTAGCCATCTTCTCTGGTGATGAGTGACAGGTCTGATTCTTCAAAGCTGTCAGCTTTCTGCTCAGTTAGCTTGAAATTGTTAACACTGGTTTGGTAATTTCTAGTGATTAGAAATGCTTGCCTGGCCGGTGTTGCTGGTTGAGTTTTGACCTATGAACCAGGAGGTCACAGTTCAGATCCCCGTCGGGGCACATGCCCAGGTTGCAGGCTCAATCCCAGTGGCGGCGTGCAGGAGGCAGCTGGTCAGTGATTCTCATCATTGATGTTTCTCTTTCTCTCTCCCGCTCCCTTCCTCTCTGAAATTAATTTAAAAAATTTAAAAAACATATATGTAATTAAAAAAAAAGAAAAAAAAGAAATCTAGTGTCTGTAACCAGAAGCTTAAGCGGTCCTAAGAGAAAGTTGTGATTCAGTAATAGTCCGTTCCATTGTGATAAGGAAGTTGAATGGGAACTTCGGGGACTTGTGTGTTTAGAGCTTGCTGCACTTTGCCCGTATTTGTGCAATATTGCAGATACAGTCACAGTGCACTTTCCAGGAGAATGTGGGTCAGTGTTTGACTTGAATGCACTAATAGTAACAGTTTTCAACGTCTTCCTTGTGGAGATTGAGATTGGAAGGAATTTGAAGGTCATCCAGTCGATGCTGTGTCCTCTGTGACCAGATGTGGAAGCGAGGCCCGGGGTTCATGTCCTCCCTTCGGCCAGGCCATTGCAGGGCAGCCTGGGAACTGCCCCGGGCGCCGCAGGCAGGGGCGCGGGGAGAAAAGGCAGGAAGAGAGGAAGACGGGGAAGGGTCAGAACAAGAATCCAGACTTTAAGAGCTGACTTTTTTTTTTTTTTCTCATTTGTCCCTTTTAGGGAAAAGAACCCGTTTCATTGCTTGTCCTCACTTAAGGTTATTTCTTCGGTGGGGAGAGGTAAACCTGCGTCCTGTATCTTCCCGGAGACGGGGCTGTGGGTGTATATCAAAACTAAAAAGCCTAATGATTACTGATGGGTGTTAGGTACGTCTGTGTTCCGGAAACAGCACTGGCCTTGTCTCCCCCGCTGGCGAAGGGTGTTGGGGCTGTCCTGCCCACATTCTTCATCCTCATGTGTATGAGTGCAGAACATATTGTCCGGAAGCATGCGCACACACCGAGTGCTTCCTCACAGGTGTTCTCAGCAGCAGTGTCTTCTTGGCTCTTGTTAGTTCCCTCCAGTGACAGCGGATACAGGCTCCAGGGAGACACGTTAATTGGTTCCTCAGGTGTTTGCTCAGCACCTGGTACCAGGCACTGCTCAACGCCGGGGATCCAAACATGAAGTATTTGAGCTTAGTTTGTGGTAAAAGACTACTGTATTGGGCCACTCATTTTGATGACTGATCAATAGATGACAAGAAGAGATTGTTTTATCCTAAAATAGCTCTACTTCCCCAGTCCCAGCAATACAACTACCTTTAAAAGCAACATCTATATCCATTACCTTTTTTTTTATTTTAAAGATTATAACTTTCTTTTATTTTTTTATTTTTTTATTTTTTTAATTTATTTTATTGATTTTTCACAGAGAGGAAGAGAGAGGGATAGAGAGTTAGAAACGTCGATGAGAAAGAGACATCGACCAGCTGCCTCTTGCACACCCCCTACTGGGGATGTGCCTGCAACCAAGGTACATGCCCTTGACCGGAATCGAACCCGGGACCTTTCAGTCCGCAGGCCGACGCTCTATGCACTGAGCCAAACCGGTCCCGGCAAAGATTATAACTTTCTTTTTCCAAAAGACTTTCTTAATGGCAGAGTTTTTTCCTTTTATAGAGTCATTGCTAATGACTTAACAGGCCACTAAAGTTCTTCCTGAAATGACCACTTTCTTAGCTGTGGCTTCAGCCTGCTGATCTGGCCCGAGTTCCGCTCTTTCCCTGCTGCATGTGCTTCCTGCGGGTCCGCCTGGCTGCGTCCACCCACGGCTCCTGCTCGGGGCCGCCAGAACGTGTCAGGAGGCTGCCAGGCAGCATTTCCTGGTCCCGCAGCTGCCATCCGGCGCCGCCAGAGCCAGACCCGCCTCCAGACGGACGCCTTCCTCTCTGGCTGCCATCAGAATCTTGGGCTCTGGGGAACCCGGACTTAGAAATCCAGAGTTCTAGATTTTTCTGAATATCTATCCTCAACAGGACGTTTCATGGTCTTGGACTACTTCCACATTAAACCGGCCTGTATGGTAGCGTACGCTAGAGAAACCTAGGTTTTGGGGGCCAGTGTTTTTGATCACTATAAGAGATGTGCACCCTATTTTTATGATAAAGACAGTGTAATAAAGTTGCAGACTTTACAAGTTAGAGAAATAAAGTCACCCTTAGTTATATGCTGTCCTAACGAAAGCACTTGTTTTCTAGCATGACCAGGCTCTGTGTGTGTGTCTGTCCTACATGGTTGCAATCACATGTGTACAAATTATCACCTGCATGTGGTTGCCACGTTTGACCATGGTACTGCTGGTCTGTGTCAGGAGAGCTTATACTGGGAGTTGTTTTTCCAGCAAGAAAACACCCTCAGTTTCTCCTCACATTCTGCTCCTGACTTCTGATGTGCTACTTTTTAGGACCATAAGGACAGTGGGTTTGCAGTTTAATGAATCATTTAAAAACACTTCGTAAGATAGTGTAGGATCGAACTGGAATAATTCTTAGGTAGCCTCTAATCTTCTGTTGCTTTGGGAAGGAAGAGAGGAGGTGAGGGGGAGACGGGAGGACAGGAGGAGGGAGTGAAGCTGCAGGAAGGGCTGCAGGGTCTGCGGCCCTGGGGTCCCTTCTGCCTGCCTGCCTGCCTGCCTGCCTGCCTATCTGCCTGCCTGCCTATCTGCCTGCCTATCTGCCTGCCTACCTATCTGCCTACCTATCTGCCTGCCTGCCTATCTGCCTACCTATCTGCCTGCCTATCTGCCTGCCTGCCTATCTGCCTGCCTATCTGCTTGCCTGCCTATCTGCCTGCCTATCTGCCTGCCTGCCTATCTGCCTGCCTATCTACCTGCCTGCCTACCTGCCTGCCTATCTGCCTGCCTGCCTATCTGCCTGCCTGCCTATCTGCCTGCCTGCCTGCCTATCTACCTGTCTGCCTATCTGCCTAACTGCCTGCCTAACTGTCTGCCTGCCTGCTGCCTGCGTGCGCAGCTCCAGGAGTCAGCAGCCAGTTGCTCTCCCATGCTCGCCATCTGTGTCTCAGTGGCATTGCTGCATGAAACACGGGAATAATAATAACGCCTCTTTACCTGCAGTGTCTGAGTGTTTATGAATAGTAAATGTGATTTATGAATAGTAAATGTGATTTGCAGGGAGAGAGAGCCCTGAGCAGGGTCCAGGCGCAGGTCAAACTTCAGGAGCTGGGCTGTCACGGTTGCTGTTCGGAGCGGTGGTCAGAGCCACCTGGGTGGCTTCAGAAAGTGCGTGACCGTTAATCTCAGCACGCAGACATCTCCCGCTAAGGCGTTAACCAAAGTGTCAGTGGTGTGGCTGCATGGCATCATGCAGGGAAGTCCGCTGGGTGGGGACTCGTACAGAATTTTCCACTCTCTCTGAGAGCTCCTTTTCCTCTTTTCTTGTTCCTTCGTGTTTGAGAATGGTGTGATTACAGGTAAAATTCCACCCGAGTGGAACCCTTAGGAGTTGACTTTTTTCATTGTTCACATTTGGCCTTTGACATTTTGCTAGTTTCAGTCTGTGTGCCTATTTCTCTCTCCTCGCATCTAAGTCTGTCTGTCATGGAGCAGAATCTGTCCATTTATGAGGTCCGGTCAGTGGTTCACATGGGTAAGTAAAATCAATGGCCTCCAGGAGTAATAATGATTTCACAGGCAGTTGCAAGACCGTGCTGTTTTGATTTCATACGTAAACCGTCGCCCCCTCCTGTGCCCGTCCTCATTGCTCGCAGACCCGGCTGGTGGCAGCCTTCCCCAGGCGGCCTGGCGGCCTCAGGGCTGTGCTTTGGGGGAAGGGAGAGGTTCTGCCACAGCAAAGCCAGGCGTGTCTGGAAGCCAGGCCATAGTGGTGCGAGGTTGTGGGCCTGCCTTCCCCTGCCACAGGGCCAGCCCTGCTCCACACAATGCCCTGCGCTCTGAGGCTTTGTTTTTGCTCCGAGAGTTTTAAATCCTGAGAGAACCTCGCAGGAAATGAGCCCAGTGTTTCAGATGAAAAGTCCACTGTTCCCGCCTTTTCTCCAGACGTAAAATTGAATTCCTGTTCTGCTTCCGTCCCATGAGCTCCGTTTCCCGTTGTGACGTGGGCTTTCTGACTTCCTTCCTCACCTGTAGCTTGGATGGCGTGTGCCCTGCAGGCTTGTTTGGAGCGGAGGAGAGAGACCATGTCTCCCCAGCGCAGGGTGGACATGTGGACACTCAGCACAGGCTGGATGCTGTGGTTAGCAGTGACGGATCGGAGGAATTCGGATTGCCTGCCTCCCCTCTGCTAAGCACTGAGCGGGAGTTAGGAAGACAGGAGACCAGCCCCAGCACGCAGGAGTCGCCCCAGTGGCTGCCAGCGGCTGTCCGGAGCGGTGCTGCCTGCTGTGCGGAGCACTGAGGAGGGCACCAAGGAGCACGGAGCGCAGAGGAGGGCTGCTGAGCACAGCCTCCCGCAGGCTCTAGGAGGACTGGAAAGGGCGGCGGCAGAGGGGTGGAGAGGGGGCTGCTGTAGCTGGCAGCCAGACGGGCGGCTCCGAAGGCGCATGGGGACCAGGTGGCTGGAGCGTCCGTTCTCACCCCACGGAGGCAGGTGCACGTGAGAGCGCCTGGAGAGTGGAATCCCCGGCTGCTGCGAGGCTGGCAGGACTGTCTCTTCCTCCCTGGAGCTGCTGTCCATCCGGTCGGCCTGGCCCTCAGGAGCAGGCCCCTCTTTGCCCTAGCTCCTCTGGCACCGAGCCGTTGGGCAGCTCCTGCTGAAGGCGTCAGCTCCGCCAGCTCTCCAGCTGGTCTGGCCCTTGCAGGGCAGTCCTGGAGGGGAGGGCAGAGGCAGAGGGCAAGGCCATGTGTCTGCAGCTGCCGCGGTTACATCAGTTAGCTGGAATGATAAGACCCTGACCACCCCTCGCTGCCACCTGCCACCCTCTCTGAGCACCTGCTCACACCCCGTGCTGCCTCTGTCACTCATGTGGTGAGAGCGTGGCTTTGGGCTTAGGGCTCTGCTGCTGGCCACTGGGTTTGGGCTGGAATTTAACTCTCTGAGCCGCCGTGTCCTGACCTGTGGAGTGGGAATTAAAACGATAGGATCTAGCCCGTAAGATTGGTGTTAGTTCAGTAAGGCAATCCTCGGGAAGTTGTCATCACAGTACCTGGTGTGCAGTAAACACTAACTGAATTGTAGTGGCCGTTACTCCTCTCCCAGAAACTGCAGCCGTGTGTGTGTGTGTGTGTGTGTGTGTGTGTGTGTGTTCACATGTTCTTTGGGCCACCAGTGCAGGTCCCGATAGAAGCACTGCCTATATTCTAACGCCCCTTCCAGCACCGCTCTCCCTGGCGCCCGTGGAGGCTGTGCCTGGACTGGGTGCTGTCCGTCTCGTGGGCGCTGCCCTGTCACACAGGCTCCATCCCTCTCCCCGGAGGGCCTCCTCCCGCACTTTCCCTTCTCAGTGAGCTGGTCCCTTCTCTGCCCTCCTGAAACAATATGACTCCT
Organism: Pipistrellus nathusii; assembly: GCA_963693515.1. NCBI lineage: Eukaryota > Metazoa > Chordata > Mammalia > Chiroptera > Vespertilionidae > Pipistrellus > Pipistrellus nathusii. The sequence continues at coordinate 2,834,296 of OY882861.1, read as the reverse complement.
GTCTGAAGGGCTCCAGCTGGAACCGTCAGCGGCCCCTTTTCCCCGCCGCTGTGCTCCCACCAGGCGTGGTCCCCGGGCCCTTGGGGAGGAAGGTCTGTCTGCATGTCCATCGCCATCCTCTCCCGGCATCTCCTCTCGTGCCTGGGACCACACCCCACCGCTCCCTTCGGCAGCGCCCGAGGCAGCCCGAGCACTGCGGCCTGGCCTGCTGCAGCCTCCGAGCGTCATTTCCACTGGAGTTCTCTCTCCCGGCCCCTCCAGTCTCCTCTGAGCCCATCGCGGGCTCTGCCCCGGTTTGGCGTGTTTGGCTCAGGGAGGCCTGGGCTGCGGCCCTTTTCTGTGTGGCTCTCACTTCCTGATTTATGGAGTTGGCTCAGGGAGTGCTTTTTTTTTTTTTTTTTTTAATGTATTTTACTGATTTTTTACAGAGAGGAAGGGAGAGAGATAGAGAGCTAGAAACGTTGATGAGAGAGAAACATCGACCAGCTGCCTGTTGCACACCCCCTACCGGGGATGTGCCTGCAACCAACGTACATGCCCCTGACCGTACATGCCCCTGACTGTACATGTCCTTGACCGGAATCGAACCTGGGACCTTTCAGTCTGCAGGCCGATGCTGACTCTCTACCACTGAGCCACACCGGTTTCGGCCCAGGGAGTGTTTTTAAACCCGCTTTGTGCAGGGACTTTTATGTTTCAAACAACATGGTTGTGTGGAGACCGTTTAAAACCCCTGTTCCCGTCCTGCTTTGGAGCCTTGCGGGTGCCCTCGGCGGGAGGGCACTGCAGGGGGCTGCCTCCCAGGCCCCGGTCCCCGTCCTCGTTGGGACTGTCTCATGTGGAATCACAGCGGAACCCAGGACCAGAGAGAGGGAAGGAGGAGGGCGCAGGTGCAGTTAGAAAAGCCCGGCCAGGCGGTCTGATTCTCCCAGCTCAGCGGCACCCCTGGCTGCCGGCTGCCGCGCGGGCTCTTGGTGGCGCAGTGCGCGCCCTGGAGCCCTCGGCGAGGAGTGGCCGGTGCCTGTGTCTGTGCCCAGCGGAGCCGCATGCTCAGGGAGGCAGGGCCGGTGCCCGTCAGCGGGCTCGTGGGGCTCAGGTGGCGGCAGAGGCCGTCCTGGAGGCTCCGGAGGTGGGCGAGGAGAGCATCTCTCAGGTCTCCTGAGGGGCCACCTCCGTGACTCGGAGGCTGGGCTTCAGAGCTGCATTAGGCCTCCTGTGAGTGCTGACGACCCCAGAGTCAGCTTGGCATGAGGTGCTTGGCCCTAAAATACTCCCTTTCGCTGCAGCAGGCTGGTAGTTTGTTAAGCGGGGACTTGGCCTGGATGCTTACCCCCGGTTGCCTGTGGTGTCCCGCGGCCGTTTGCCTCCTCAGCCCGCTCCCAGGCCGTCGGTGAGCGGCCTCCGAGCTGGGATCGGGCCGGCTGGCTGTCTGGTGCAGAGATCTGTGTTCAGAGGCTCACTGCATTTGGGCCTTCACAGTTCCCGCAGCTGGAGTGGCTGACCAGCAGGAGTGTGACAGAGCGTTTGGATTGTTCCAGGCCAGGCAATGCGGTAAGAGCGATCCTCGCTGAGGAGCTGGAGTGAGTAATACTTTCACTGCCCTCAGTAAGTGCTGAGCTGTCAGAACAGTGGTGTCCCGTGGCCGTTTGGGTCTTAGTGAGCAGTTCCTTCCTTAAAAAAGAGAGACTCTGAGGTAAGGGGAAAAGCAGTCCAAATGTGAACAATGGACGTGCAAGTAAGTATGGCTCAGGTGCTGCCTGCTCCTCTGCTGCAGCCTGTTACCACCGGAAGGACACGCCGGGGTGTGGTTTATAGCCAGAACCGAGTTTATGATTGGCAGTTGCCTAGGGCTGGGGTGGGGGTGGGGGCGGATAAGGAGAATGAGGGGATGAATGCTAATGGGTACAGGGTTTCATTTGTTGTTGTTTGAGAGAGAGAGAAAGACAGAGAGAGAGAGACAGACAGACAGACAGACAGACATTGATTGGGTTGTCTCCTGTAGGCACAGGACTGGAATCGAACCTGCAACCTTTGGTGTACAGGATGATGCTCCAACCAACTGAGCCACCGCCCAGGGCGGGTATAGGGCTCCTCTTAGGCATGAAAGATTCTAAAATGGATTGTGGTCATGGCTTTACAACTCTGGGAACATACTAAACCCCATTGAGTTGTACACTCGGGTGAATTGTATCTTCCGCGAATTAATAAACGTGGACAGAAACGAAGTTGGCATCAAGATCACTGAACTGGTCACCGCGTGTGCAGCTGTGTGGCCCAGGCCCGTCGCTCACCCTTGAGGGGCTTCGTCGGCCTTGTCTGGCAAGGGGGTGGGCATACTTACAGGGTTGTTATCAGGGCAAAGACATAGGCCTGTGGGCGTGGGACAGGAGAGCCTCCGGCAGATTACACATTGGCGTGTTGGAGTTAGACGTATGTTTTGTGGATGATAAATGCTTAGCCCCTGTGAGATGAGCACTTGCGGGGGCTGAGAACTGGTTTGCGTGCTGGCGAATAGCAGTCCCTCAGCGCAGGCTGGGCTGCACCTGGAGCGCAGACAGGCTCAGTTCCCTCGTGCTGTCTGTCTGCCTGCTGGCTTCAGAGGCTGGCCGCGTGGTGTATTGGTGGAGCAGCTGTTGCAGGAATTGCCAGAGCCAGTGTCCAGTGGGTCACGTTGAGGCGAGCTGGTCATGCTCAGAGGAGTGAGCCTGCTGGTCCTGCCGCTGGAAGGGAGCCCAGGAGCAGGGAGCCACAGCCCAGGAGTCAGTTCTAAGAAACAGGTCCTGTTCTGATTTCCAGCTTCCTGGACCTGGACAGTGCTAGTGTCGCTGAGTCCCTAGTCCCTGTCCTCGGCGCTAAGGCTTCAGATTTGGAGTCTGGCTTTGAGAATGCCCCTCCCCTCTTGGTGAGACTACAGCAGTGGTTACCAACTGGGGGTCCGTAAGGTCCGGAAGGTTGGCGACCCTGGGCCGGAGTGTATTTCAGAAAGCAGCTAAGGGAGGGTCTACAGAGGTTCTGTAATACCTGGCACTCATCATATACTCAGGTACTGCAGTTGTTTCTCTCTTAACTGTTTAGGATTGAAGAATAGCACCAGGATCAAAAATTATTTGCCTCTTTTTATGCTTTTGTTTATTCATTCTTCAGTAGACTTTTATTGACAGTTTACTGTCAGAACAGGCTGCTTCTCCATCGCATTGGAGTGGGGAACAGTGGATTACCCCAGTGCACTGGGGTAAGAGACGTTTGGGGCCATCAGCGTCTGGAGTGGGAGGCTCATCCAGGAGCACAGGCCCCCCAGGAAGAGACATGAGGAGGGCAGCTGGAGAGTGTGGGTCGTTTGGCCTGTCCTCATTTCTGCCGATTTTCAAGTCTCAGCTGCCCTCTGACTGCAGCTCTGCCATGCTGCTGTTCCCATCAGCCTGGCCTTCCCGAGCAGCGTGAGCAGAGCGTGCTGCCCTGTCTTTATCATGTGTGGCTCCGGGCGCTCTGGGCAGGCCCCGCCGGTGCTTGTTCCTCCTGGGCCCGCAGTGCTGGCTCAGCGCGGTGCAGTGAGGTGACAGCTCAGCAGAGGCAGTGTGAAAGCTGAGGAGGAGGAGCCAGCGCCTGGGGAGGATGTGGCCAGCCCGGACAGGCAGGTTGTGTTGTAGTCAAGAGTGTGAGCGGCCAGGTAAACTGAGGCTCAAGTCCCACTTCCTTAACCAGGGCCAGCTTCATCGCCGTCTCTGGAAGGACAGTGCTGACATTAAGGTTTTGAGGACTAAACGTAATGACGAGTCGAGAAGTCACCTTTGCAGACTCTAGATCACTGCCTGATTGCCCAGCGTTCCAGGTATTTTGTGTGTGTGCACTTGTTGAGGGCAGAGGTCAGTTCTCACTCGTCTTATCCTCGGCATTTGATGCTTAGGGGAGGCGGAGCTGTTAGTGAAATGCCTTGGTTTGCGTTAGAGATGGGTCAGCTCTGAGGAACCAAGCACAAGCGTGAGTGCTGACTCACAGTTTCGCTCCTTGGGTCCATAGGAGCCTGGGCCGTGGGCACACCCTTCCTCAGAAACCTGTTTCCGAGGAGCCCGCAGATCGCAGCTTGGTAAGGCTGCCAGCTGTGGGCGGTGGTCCCAGGAGGTCCCCTTTGGCCACAAGCTTGCTGAGGAGCGCATGACAGTCTCACCTCTAGTCAGGCGTGGCCTTTGGGTGAGGTTCTTAGACAACGGGGGCCTGGCAGCTGGGGGCCCAGGGGATTGTTGTTATTAGCAGCGGGGGCAGGAACAGATGTCGCTCCTCGTCACCAGTGGGGTAAAGCCTGGAAACTGGAGGACTTATTACCCATGCCCTTATCCTCTTTACATTTTTTACTTATCGAGTTGAGAGGTGGAGCGAGAGAGACAGAGAAAGAGATACATTGCTTTGTTGTTCCACTTACTTATACACTCATTGGTTGAGTTTTGTATATGTCCTGACCAGGGATTGAACCCACAGCCCTGGTATATCAGGACAGTGCTCCAACCAACTGAGCTACCCGGCCAGGGCTTGTCCTGTTTTTTTTTTTTTTTTTTTTTTTAAGGACTTTGAGAGAGAGAGGAACGGAAAGGGAGGAAGAGAAACGAGATGTGAGAGTGAAACATTGCAAGGCCCCCAGTGGGCATGGAGCCTACATCCTGGGCATGGGCCCTGACCGGAATCAGACGGGCAGCCTTTCGGGGCACAGGACGTTGCCTAACCAACCGAGCCGCACTGGCCAGGGCTTACCCTCTACTGAAAACCAACCCGACAAAAGTAATTGGCTTGCTCAGAATGGGTCTCTGAGGCAGCCGCACATTTTCTGCTTCGGCCTCAGTGGGCTGCCTCTCCTGTCTCAGCTGTACCATGTTTCTCTGATTCAATCGGGATCAGCATCTTCAGAAAACTACCCAGAGCCCCAGTCAAAAAACAAAACAAGGCGAAACAAATTTCAGTTGCATTTGCTGACAAACTGGCGGTGTGTTGCATTACTTTTCCGAGTCAGGCTTGACTGACGGCATCTGCGTGCTGTCGTTGAACACGTCTCTCTGCCCGGTGCTGCTTGTGAGCGGGTGGTTAGCAGAGATGCTCCCGCAGACAGATGGGCTGTTGGGCAGGACTGCTTCCTGGCTGAGTGGAGGGTGCATTCGGAGTCCCCCAGGCCTCTGTTGTGAGGCTGACAGCATGCAGGACTGTTGCTTTGGCCATTAATTCATGGAGGATTGCTGCCTGTCTTGGAATTTTCAATAAACACTGAGCCCACCAGGGAGGCATTTGAAGACATTTTCATTGAGAAACAGCGACACAGAGCCCGGCCTTAATTCCTTAACCCATTGGCACTGTCCTGGGGGCGTGGGTAATCAAAAGGGGCACTGGCATACCAGCTGTCTCTGCTGGTCCTGGTGCCACAGAGCGGCTGCATGACATTGGCTTCTTTGGTTTTTCACTGTTTTATTTTTTACGATCAGAGTATTGACTCCATACGTTCATGTTTTCCTGTTCTTCCCGTTAAGCTCTAGGACAGCGGTGGTTTGCCTGTCACCCTGCTTCTCCCTGGAGGGGGCCGTTCTGTGGGCTGCCTCCGCCCTCTCTGCCGCGGCTGCCTTCTTTCTGTGGGGCCTTATCCTAGCCAAGGAGTACCCCTCCCGCCCCTCCACTCCGCTAGGGCGGCGAATAGTTGTCAGCCCTAAATAATTATCTTAGTGCATTGAACTAATCTGTTGGAATTTTCTGTTATCCTTTAGTTATAAAATATTCTTTTTAAAAAAAAGATATTTTATTGATATTTCACGGAGAGGAGAAAGGGAGAGAGATAGAGAGCTAGAAACGTCGATGAGAGAGAAACATCGACCAGCTGCCTCTTGCACACCCCCTACTGGGGATGTGCCCGCAACCAATGTACATGCCCCTGACCGGAATCGAACCTGGGACCTTTCAGTCCGCAAACCGACGCTCTACCACTGAGCCATACCAGCTTTGGCTAGTTATAAAATATTCTTAAAAAAAGTAATTAGCTTGTCAAATAAACAAAAAACTCCTGCAGGCATATTTTCATGAATATTCCGAAAGCATGGCTTTAAGTTACTCATTTTGAGCCCTAAACAAATAAAATATTACCCTTTGCTCTTGTCTTTTAGGAAATTCACACAAACGAAAAGGAAACAGCAGAGAAGGAAGTCACGCTTCACTTGTTGCCAGGTAACAGTCATGTCAGCATCATGTACAGCTCAAAGCCAGTGACCATCATGTCATTCCTCTGTCACTGTGTGTGCCTTTGTTTCCATCACACAAAATGTAACGGCCGTGAGCTGGACAGAATACCAGGTTTTTAGCTCAGTGCTTACACATTGGCTGCGAGGGCTACAACGGTGTGAAGATCGCCACCCCCCCCCAGATGAAAGTAAACCTGGACGTCCTCATCTCTGTCAGGTCGCCTCACTGGGCCTGTCCAGTTTCTGGTCCTCAGTCAGGTTCCCCACAAAGCCCTGCTGCCCACACTCTGCCTGCTGCCTGACTGTAGCCGCCCTTACCTGGCACAGCTGCCCTCACCTGGCACAGCTGCCCTCCTAGCGCAGCGGCCCTTACCTAAGCAGCTGCTGGGGCTTCCCCAGGCAGGCGTTGGTGAGTGGCCTCACCTGTCATCTCTGCTTGGTCATCTGAGCACCAGTGCCAGGTGTGCTGGCTCACCAACGCCATCCCCTGCCACCACGGCTACCAGGACTTGGCTCTGTGGTCATCACCAAGGAGCGTGGGTTGGTGGGTATTTTTTGTTGTGGCTAATCCTCACCAAGGATATTTTGTCCATTGATTTTCAGAGAGTGGAAGGGAGGGGGAGAGACACAGAGAGAAAAATTGGTGAGAGAGAGACACATTGATGGGTTGCCTCCTGCATGTGCCCCGACCAAACTGAGGATGGTCAGTGCTCCAACCACTGAGCAATATTGCCAGGCTGGTGGGTGTTGTTGAGATAGGGAAAGTGGCTCTGTGACTTGAATCAAGCTTTTGTCAGTTCTGAATACAGAACTGGAAACTACTTGATGGTGTGTCCTCTTCAGACATGGGGCTGTCCAGTGCATTCAGTTCTTACGCTTTGTTTTTTCTAACCTCAAATAGCTTTTTATTTTTTATTTTTTAAAAAATTTTATTTTTATTTATTTATTTTTTTAAATATATTTTATTGATTTTTTTACAGAGAGGGATAGAGAGTTAGAAACATTGATGAGAGAGAATCATCAATCAGCTGCCTCTTGCATGCCCCCCACTGGGGATGTGCCCGCAACCAAGATACATGCCTTTGACCGGAATCGAACCCGGGACCTTTCAGTCCGCAGGCCGACGCTCTACCACTGAGCTGAACCGGTTTCGGCTCAAATAGCTTTTTAACATAAGTGTTTAAAGGTGCGTTTTTCCAAAACAATAGGGGCTATTCTGGTGCTTTTTATTATTTCCATTTTTGGGGGAGTATGTGAGTATGCACAGGTTTCTGGCTGATCCACCTTATTTGGTAAATACGTTGGAATTTTATAACTTTAAAAAAAAATGCTATAAGTTTCAAAGGCTTTCCCCCATAATGATGGCCTAAATCTTAGTCCATATACCCTATTGTATTTCCTTTTCTTGGACTGGAGGTTCAGAGAAATACTTTGTTTGAAGCTGGGTGTTACATGCATTCTCCCACCCCCTGGTTACTGCTGGTCTCTTATGGGTGTGCAGTGTGAGCTCCCGCTGGCTCCCCCGTTTCTGAGATAGACTGAGAGCCTGTCAGCTCCCACGACCCGGATCCTCTGCGCACACAGGCTGATACGCTTGCACAGCCTCACCGTGTCCAGTGCATGGCGCAGGCTGCAGCCCTGGTCTGGGGAGGCCCACCCCAGGAGCCGGAAGCTCAGGAGCCTTGCTCACAGGTCTTCCACCGGGACTTAGGAGGCACCTTTTCTGGGACTGTTTGAACTCTGAGAGCCCAGACCGCATTGCTTGCTTCAGGCTCTGCGGCCTGGCTGGAGGGACCTGACTGAGCCATCTTCCCGTCTCTTAGCAGCTAGCCCCTGGAAGGCAGAGCCATCCCGGTGTGTCCCTGACCGCCCGGTGATGTAACTTTCCGTTCACAGGCTGGAGGTCAGGCTGAATGAATCCGAGCCAGACAGGGCCCTGGAGGAAGCAGCCAGAGCAGATTCTGGGGTTACTGATTGGGAGGAGAATTTCCTTCTCCTTTTTGTTGCAAAGTGTCTACACTTCACTTCCCCCTAACCTTCTCTTCTCCTGCCTCAGCCGGCCCCCCGCCCCGATGGGCTTCTGTGGGAGCAGGCTGTACCTGCACCCTCACCTCTGACCGGCAGGAGTTCGGCGCTGGCTCAGGAAGGGCAGCTTTCCCGCGGGCGGGCCTGGGAGAGAGGAAGGTGACACACTGGGAGGAAAGGCTCTCGGCGAAGAAAGAGAGGAAACCGTTCTTTCCCACAGACCTCTGACCTCCCCTTCCTCCCATCCCGGACGGCGGGGACGGCGGGACCAGGATGCTGTGGGCCGCTGCAGCCCAGGAAGCTGCCGGCCAGCCCTGCGGCCAGGGAGACGCCGCCCCGTCCCAGCTCCCGTGGCCGGAGGCTGGGAGGCTGGGAGGCTGGGAGGCTGGAGGCTGGGTCGGAGTGGAGCAGGGCAGGCCTTGCTGCCTCCTGTCGCTCCTGGAACCTCTGCTCAGGCCTTAGCTGCGATGTAGCTGTCACCCTCCCCTCCCCCAGGAAACGTCCGGGATGCACAGTGAGGACAGAGGCCCGGGGTGGAGGGGAGTCTGAGGCTCTGCTCCCGTTGGAGCAGCTGTGGCGGGGAGGCCTGAGGGCTGCGGTGAGGGCCGCGGTGAGGGCCGCGTGGAGGGCCGCGGTGAGGGCCGTGGTGAGGGCCGAGGTGAGGGCTGCGGTGAGGGCTGCGGTGAGGGCCGCCGTGAGGGCCGCGGCGCGGTGCGGCCTCGGGGGGCAGGCGGGAGGCTGGCTGCGGGAGCGGGTGCCGGGGCTAAGGGCGTGCTCTGTGTCCAGGGGAGCAGCTGCTCTGCGAGGCCAGCACGGTGCTCAAGTGCGTCCAGGAGGGCTCCTGCCAGCGGGGCGTCTGCGGGAAGCTGGTCTGCACGGACTTCAAGATCGCCTTCCTGGGCGACGACGAGCCTGCGCTGGAGAGCGATGTACGTCCGATGTCTGCGCCCCCTCCCAGCCCCGCTCCCCAGCCCGTACAGCACAGGGACAGGGTCGCCCCCTCTGCCCCTGTCCTTCAGGTTGGGGGGGGGGGGCTGGGTTTGATCGGAGGCCGGCGCTTTCCCTCAGTCTCTCACCGCAGTGTCTGCTCCCTGAACCCGGGTCCTCAGATACGCGGCCCCGTGTTCTCCGCACTGAGCTCTCCTTAGTCCGGGGACGAGCTCACTTAGGAACATGCCCGGCAGCACGGGGTCGGGTGTGCCCTGCACCGAGGGGGGTGGGACGGGCAGCGCAGTGAGAGGCTGGCCACGCCGGCCGCCACCCTCTGCGAAGCAGCAGCTCCGTGGCCATCGCAGGGCGGTCCGTGCGTCCGCGGGCGCTGGCTCCCAGCCTGTGAGAGCACTTACATGTTCGTCCTGTGCAGCTCTCACCGGCTGGTGTGACCGATCGTAACCCCTCCCGGCCTCCTGTGTGCTGGCCAGGATTGGCCCAGGAGCGGCCTGCTCGGCCTGGGTCTGACACCAGATCCAGCTCTTCTCACACGTTTTCCTGTCCCCTCCCAGGCATGTGGCCGCACTTCCTGTGCTGCTTAACATGCACCTGCAGGACAGCCAGCTGCCCATGCTAATGTCTGGCAGTGCACGGAAAGGAGTCACAGTTGTTCCTTTTGAATCCTTTAGGAAACCCAGTTTAAGAATAAGGTCGTAGGAGAAAATGACATCACTCTGCACTGTGTGGATCAGATTTATGGAGGTAAGGATCTCTCTTCCCCGAGCTGGAGGGGGAAGGGGTGCCGGCTTCTGAAAGTGTAGCTGATGATGTTTCTATGGTTTTCTGTAGTTTACTAAAATTTCCCCACAGGTTTAGCTTATTAAATCAGTGCTGTGGTTGATAAAATTGAGATAGGAAGTGATTGTTTGGGGTCACTTAGCTGGAGGAGCTCGGACTTGACCTTAGATCCCGATCTTTCCAGTGCCCACAGAGCCGCTGTGGAGGAGTTGGCTGTCGCCGTTAGCGTGGGTGTTACTGTAGGGGATCTGGGGAGGGGCCGTGTCCTGCGTGTGGCTGTCAAGCCTCTCGGCTCCCCTCTGTCCTGTGAGAAGGGCTTTTCCAGAAACCACGCAGCAGCCATTTGAGATGCTTCTGACACCAGTAGGGGCTGCACGGTCAAACTGGGGGCCAGGGAGGGAGGTGGCAGAGGGCCCCGGCCACAGACCAGGAGTTGACTGCCCTGAAGCTATGTTTCTGGGCCACCGTCCGTTGTCTGTAATCTCAGCTTTCGGAGCAGGGTTCTCTCCTGTCGGGGGAGGCCCCTCTCCCTGGTCTGGTGCCCCTCCAGGGAGTGAGGGGCCTGAGCGTCTCAGAGCGGGGTGCTGGGGGGCCCTGCTGGCTGCCACGGCATTGTTTCTTTCTTTCTTTCTTTCTTTCTTTCTTTCTTTCTTTCTTTCTTTCTTTTTTTTTTTTTTTTTTTTTAGAGAATGGAGGGTGGGAGTGGAAGAGAGAGAGAGAGAGAGAGAAAGAAACTGGCATTGTTTTTTTAGCTTGGTGCCTTATAACATCGTTTCCCTTCTGACTTACCACATGTGCAGTGTTTGATGAGAAAAAGAAAACCCTCTTTGGACAACTGAAGAAATACCCCGAGAAGCTCATCATCCACTGCAAAGACCTGCGGGTATTCCACTTCTGTCTGAGGTACACAAAGGAAGAGGAAGCCAAAAGGGTAACTAGCTGCCTGCTCCAGGCTCTTCCCCCAGGTCCCCGCTCTGTTTGCTTACATTGCACGAAGCTTGAGGGGCGCCTTTTGCTCCGCACAGCTGGGCTTGGTTGTGACCCATCGGCTTTGGTCAGAACTGAGAGACGTTTGGTAAAGCCCATGTCCTATCCTGGCAAGTGCCACTTTTAGTCCACAGTGTTTTTATTCCTGAGCCACTGCAGGGGTCAGGAAGCAGTCAGGGGAAGGGAACCGCTAAAGCAGCCCTCTTCCTGGCCCCCGACAGCCTTCTGGGGCAGGAGCAGGGACCCCAGCTCCTGGGTAGATGGGGTCTGTCTGGGAAGGAGGAGGAGGCCACAGGTCAGAGGAGCACAGCCGGGTCACGGGTGACCCTGTGTTTGGGGACACTGTAGAGGACTCCATCTAGTTACCACAGCAAAAACCGTCAACCGGTCACAGTGGTCACTGTGGCTCCTGAGCTCTCTCTCTGAGATACTGAAGGTCAGACTTCCTCCTGACCACGGGCACAGACCCCGTTCATCTTTGTCTCTGGCCCTGAGTTACACACACTGACAGGCAAGTCCTGATGTTCTCTCGGTCAGACTAGAGAACAGGGCCCAGGATCTCCAAGCTGGAGAGGGGTGTAGACACGGAAAGTTCCCTGAGAAGCTGAAACTCGCTCTGAACGATGGTTTAGTCACCTACCCAATCTTGCTTTGGCTGAGAACCTCGAACAAAAAAGCACAATTGATTAATGACTTCTTCTGATCTTCTAGAAGGAAGTCCTAAAGGCCAGAAATGGGCCAGGATAACTCCATGTGTTGGTTATTATCTGATATCAGCCGTATGTTGTTAATGTCATATTTTTAGAGTATCTAAATATAGCCCTTGAGGTTTTTTAGCACTTAGTTTTTGAGAAATTTGACTGTGCTTAAAAAATTTCCCTAGAAATTCAAAGCTCTTAGAAAACCTAAAAGAATGGCTAGCCTTTGTTTGTTGGGTGTTATTATAAGAGCCTAGAGGCCCAGTGCATGAAATTTGTGCACTGGAGGGGGGGGGTGTCCCTCAGCCCAGCCTGCATCCTCTCCAATCTGGGACCCATTGGGGGATGTTCAGCTACTGGTTTAGGCCTGATCCCGGGACTGCTGGCTCCTAACCACTATCGCCTGCTTGCCTGATTGCCTCCTAACTGCTCCCCTGCTGGCCAGATTGAGGCCTAACTATTCCCCTGCCAGCATGATGGTCCCCAGCTGCCCTCCCCTGCAGGTCCGATCATCCCCAACTACCTTCTCCTGTGGGGCTGAGAGGAGTAGGGGTCTCTGGCTGGATGAGGCAGGGCTGAGGGGACTGGGCACAGCCATCTTGTTGCTGTGGGCACCTCCATCTTGTGAGGGTGTGGTAGTCAATTAGCATATTCCTGCTTTATTGGCTGTGGGCACTGCCATCTTGTGAGGGTGTGACAGTCAAATAGCATATTCCCCCCTTATTAGATAGGATAGCATCCTGGCAGCAGATCTCAGCACATTGTCTCATGCTGCCTGAGGCGCCTCTTAGCAGGACTGAAGACTTGGATAACTCTGCTTTCTGCCAAAGACATGACGGCTCCATTGCTTGCTTCTTTTCCAGATTGTCAGTGGCATCATCCATCACACCCAGTCTCCTAAGCGGCTGAAGCGATTGTTCCTCTTCTCCTATGCAGCCGCTGCGCACAACAACACACGTGAGTGTCTTGTGGGCTGTAGTTTGTAGGGGGCGGAGCTTCCGGTTTCCTCCTGAAACCCGTGGGAGCAAACCCCTTCATGGGCATTTCTCCTCTGCTCTAGCAATTGTCACCTTTGCTGAAATGACACGTGCAGGATTCTTTAAATGAAAAAAGTTTCTTTTGTGTGTGTGTGTGTGTGTGTGTGTGTGTCCCCGTGATCTTTGTTGCTTTAATTCATCTTTTAGGTTTGTTGTCTTTTTGTGAGGCTTATTGGTTTGATTATTTCTTATGAAAGATAAAATCAATATATTATAACGGCGGATGTGAGACTACAGAGAAAAAAAGTTGAAAATTGAGACAACTTTAAAATTGTCCTGTTTGTGCCTGGATTCTTTTTTCCACTTTAATATACTTGGTTTCATTTCATAAGACTAGAGGATACTTTACATTCCAGAAAGTTTTTTTTTAATGTTTATATTTTTTAATCCTTACCTGTGGATATGTCTTTGTTGACTTTAGAGAGGAAGAGAGAAAGAGAAAGAAACATTGATTGGTTGCCTCCTAAAAGTGCCCCAACCAGGAATTGAATTTGCAATCTGAGTATACACTGTGCCTGGGAACCGAACCCACCACCTTTTGGTCGATGTGGACTGTCTGGTAGGCACACCAACTGAGCCACACTAGCCAGAGCCTGAAAGTTTTTAAAACAACCAGAACATGCTTGATAGCAGATGCCTAGGGGAGAGTGGGGCAGCTGTACATAGAAGGACACATCAGGCGACAACCAGAGGTCCATGGAATAGCCTGAGAGGCGGTGTGGACACCGGCGCCAGAACGCCTGCCTGGGTTTGAATGCCAAGTCCGCCCGCTGCAGGCTGCGTGGTCTTGAGCAAATTACTTACCTTTTCTGTGTCCACTTCAATCATCTGTAAAGTGGAGATGATGATAGTATCTACCTCACTGAGGTGTTGGGAGATAAGTCGGGAATCTGGGTGGAGTACTCAGAGGTGTGCAGTTGGCATTCTTTGAAGGACACCTCAGAAAACCAGCGGTTAGGACACATGAGAGTCCACACCTTTTCCGCTCAGCTCTCTGGGACAGAGCGTGGCCGCTTAACCAAGAAAGCTTGGCCATCTGAGCCGAGAGTCCCAGTGCCTGCCCGCCCGCTCTGGGCTCTCCCTCTGCCGGTCCTCTCGCTCTGCCCATTGCTCCTACCGGGAAATGGAGGTTTGGTGCCCCGGGCTGTGTGCTCCGTGAGGGGAGTGGCATGTCAGTTAGCGCCGGATCAGGCTTTCTGGAAGGCGGAGTGCTTGCCGCTTGCTGCTGTCCAGCCAGCACTGTGCACTGCTTGCGGAGGGCCAGGCGTGGGGCTGGGGTGAACAGGACTGAGCCCCCGCCCCGAGCACCGCTCGGAGCAGCTGAGGTGTGGGCTCCGTTGGAAGGGCTGAGGAGCAGGAGGCCGCCCGGCCGCCTGGGAGGCGCAGGCTGCGCTGAGCTGACAGGCAGCACGTGGGAAGGTGCGGGGGCCCAGGGGGGCCAGGCAGAGCTGGCGGCGGCTGGGAGCGGTGGCGTTTAGGGAACTCGGTGAGGTAGTAGAAAGGTATGGCTCTCGGGGTCTATCCCGTTCCAGTTCACACCCTTGCTCAGCTGCTTAGTAGCTGTGGGGCCTGGGGCCTCTGTTTTCTCATTTTAAAAACCAATAGTGTTAATGCTTCCTTTGAAGTGTTGTGAAGATTATAAATTATTAAATGTGCCACACACCGAAACCGGTGTGGCTCAGTGGATAGGGCGTCGGCCTGCAGACTGAAAGGTCCCAGGTTCGATTCCGGTCAAGGGCATGTACCTTGGTTGCGAGCACATCCCCAGTGGGGGGTGTGCAGGAGGCAGCTGATTGATGTTTCTCTCTCATCGACGTTTCTAACTCTCTGTCACTCTCCCTTCTTCTCTGTAAAAAATCAGTAAAATATATTTTAAAAAAAAGTGCGACACAGAGGGCACGGTGATTAAATTAGAGTCTAACTGCATATTACACAGGACGGGTTATGTTGAGAGAACTACGATGACATAAAATGTAGTTAGCATGACTATTAAGCTGAACATAAAATTTGTTTCTTCATTAAATAAGTTCATCTTTTCACTTTTAAAAAAAATATTTTAAAAATTGATTTTGGAGAGGAAGGGAGAGAGCCAGAGAAACATCAGTGATGAAAGAGAATCATTGAATGGCTGTCTCATGTGCACCCCCTACTGGGGATGGAGCCCCCAACCTGGACATGTGCCCTGGTCAGAAATTGAACCCTATCCACTGAGCCACACCAGCTGGGGCCATCCATTCACTTTAGATGTATGTGCTAGCTTACACCTGCTAGTTGCAATACAAGGTATTGCTGATTACTGTGATTTAAATAAACCTGCATTGGGTTTCCAAGTGAAAAACCCTCCACTGTTTTTAGGGATTTTGCTTCCTCCTTATACCTGACTCTTGGTCTGGACGTAGCACAGGACAGCTTTTCAGCTGGCGAGCATGTGCCAGTTGTGTGCCTATGCCCCTGGCAGTTCCCTTATCTTGTGGTGACTGGTTGTGCCAGAGGCCCAGGGTACGAAGCATCTTTTACTCTATTTTAATTCCAGCTTCTTTTCTCCTCATAACCCCAAACTTTTGATAAGTAAAGATTATAACAGATCATTGTGACTTGACCAGGTAGTCTTTTTGCTGAGTAGGGGGGGTGGAGAGCTGGCTGCTTTGCAATTTGAACACCGGTAACTATTCTCAGGCTGAATAATTCATCAGAAGTGCTTGGCTGGAAGGTCCCTCCTAATTCCTATGATGGCGTTTTGGGGGAGGACCTATCTGTATTGTGGAGAAAATGATCTGTTATGCTTGAATGGAGTGTTATTATTTATGTCCATGGGGAAATTTTTCTGCATTTATTCTTTTATGGACTTTTAAAAATATTTGCCTAGGTTTCAGTTACAGTTCTGCCATGGCTAGCTCTGTGACTTGGGAAAGTTATTTGACCTTCCTGTGCTGCATCTGTAAACTGGGAGAAATAACGTCACCTAACTCGTAGGGTTATTAGGATTTAGCTCATTCATGTAGTATGCTCAGAACAGTGTCTAGCACATACAAGTGCTATGTACTTAACTGCTGTGTTTTTAAAATCATTTTTCTTGTTATCATCCTTAGTACAATGATCAGATTTTATTAAAAAGAGCAGGGGGGAGTTTTATCAAACATTTCACTTCCCCCAGAATGCTTGTTTTTTTTTAAGATGTGTAAAGGCTTAACTAACGGATTTGTGTAAATACCCCAAACTGTTGTGCATGTCACCCCAGCCAGCAGTGCTGTGGCCTGGGCAGGGCCAGGGCCAGGGGCTGAGCTACAGAAGCAGTCTCCTGGGCATGCCCTCCCGCAGGTGGTCACCGGGCAGGGCAGGGCAGGGGCAGAGGTGTCAGCACTGGGAGCTCTGCGTTGTTTGTGGCCTCAGGAGCGAGGTGTCTGCAGAGTGAAGGAGGATTTACACCTAGGAGTCTGGCCTGCTTTCAGATGAGTTTGCATCCTGGGCAATAATGGTAGGGCTAAAGACACTGTTTAGCGTTTGTGCTGCGCCCGTCTCTTAGTGCCTCTCAGGATCTTCTGTCATATAAATCACCTCACGGTCAGGTGACTGAAAATGGAGCTGTAATGACTTTTGCAAGAGAAGGACTGAGAGCGAGTCCTTTGTTCCAGTATGAAAAGACAGAGCCTCACCCGCTGGAGGCTCCGTGGGTTGGCCCATGCACTGAAGGGTTGCCAGTCCGGTTTCCGGTCAGAGCACATGCCTGGGTTGCAGGTTTGATCCCCAGTTGGGGGCGAGGTCGGGATGAAGCAGTGGCTCATTCTGCTTGGATGAGAATGGGCAGGAGGGGAATTGGGCCTGAGGGTCACTTTCACATCATTAGCATACTGTGCTCCCTGCTGAGAGCGTGTTGTCTTTCACATTGGTTTCGTTAGCCGCCAGTCCCCAGAAGCACACCGTGATGTTTGACACGCTGGAGGACTGGCGTGGGGAGCTGGAGCGGACCAGAGGCAACATGAAGTACAAAGCAGTGAGCGTCAACGAAGGCTACAGAGTCTGCGAGAGGTAAGCATCCGGCGCCTGCTTCTGGGAAACAGCTTGTTGAGATTTAATCCACATGCCACACAGTTCGCCTGTTGGAAACATACGGTGTTTTCAGTATACTCACACCCTGTGCATCCATGACTCCAGCCAGTTTTCCTCGGCCTCATTGGGAGTCCCCCACCTCCCACCACACCTCCAGCCCCGGCAGCCACTCACCCACTGGCTGTCTCTGCAGGCTGGCCTGCTCTGACATTCCATATGATGGGATCATGTGACACGTGGCCTGTGTGCCTGGCCGCTTTCACTCGGCTCATCCCTGTGGTAGCAGGTATTAGAAGGCCATGCTTTTTTGTTGCTGAATAGTGTTTCACAGAATGGATGTGTAAACCACCTTTTATTTACCCACCGTTGGTGGGTGGGCATGTGAGTAGTTTCCACTCTTCGGCTTTATGGGAACGCTGAGTGGACAGTGAGGCCAGGTGTGTGTGGGTGTAATTTCCGGTTCTCTGGGGGGTCCTGGGAGAGGAGTTGCTAGGCCAGGAGTTTACCTTTTTGAGGAAGTGCCGCTGTTTTCCACAGCAGCTGCTCCGTTTACATTCCCATCCAGTTCCCCCTTCTCCACACTAGTACCCGTGAGGTGTCCCTTAAAACATCCCAACGCAAATTTGTGTCTTTCCCCCCATTATTGTATCTGTAATCGAAGCATAAATATTTTTGAGGCATCTCTAAATTTATATTGTGTATTTGCTTTCCTCTTATCAAGCATTTCAATTTATTTATTCATTCCATGAAAGCTCTTAGTCCTCCTCTGTGCCAGGCGTGTCCTGGTCACTAAGGACACAGCAGTGAGCTGTCATTGCAGGAGGAGGGGGGATGGAGGGGGGGGCATCTGCAGGGGCAGAAAGGCAGTGCGTGCGAGGGGGAAGGGGAGCAGGGCGGGTGAGGAGCAGCGAGGCCTGGGCTGGAGAGGGGTGAGCAGGGCCCGAGGAGTGGGAGGAGAGGGTGGGAGGAGGGAGTGGCTGGAGGTGACTGCCGGGAGGGAGGCTTCAGAGGGCTCGGTAGCTCAGGGAGGAGTCTGAGCAGAGGCGGGATGTGCTCTGACCTACATTTAAGGATGACTCTGCATGTTCTTTCTGAGGCCCTGGAATCTTATCATTTTGGAACGTAGCGTCCAGCACTCTGCTGACAGCTGCATCAACTTGGTACATTCACCTATGTGCTTGGAACAGCCCCTACCCACAGTTTTGCTTTCCACGGTTTTAGTTACCTGTGGTCAACTGCAGGTCAAAATATTACACGGCAAATCCCAGAAATAAACAGTTCATAAGGGTGAAGTCGGGTGCTGTTCTGAGCAGCATGAAGGAACTGCATGCTGTTCACCCGCGTCGCACCCAGGATGTGACTCATGCCGCCCTGTCCGCGTGCCCATGCCGCCCCGGTGGTGGGAGGGACTCGGTTCTCATCACCTCCCCCACCACCTCCCCACCGTCAGAGCGGGCTGCCCAGCACCACAGCCTGCTGCTCCCCCCAGAGCCTTCTCTCCCCGCCCGGAAGGTGGCGGCAGGCCTCGTGGAGCAGGGCCTGCGGACAGACAGCCCAGGGCGACATTGCTGCTCTGGGGTGTCGCCCTGGGTCCCTGCCCCGGGAGGCTTTCTCTCAAGCTCTCTGAGTGAAAGAGCTCCCAGCCACACAGACAGCCCGAGGGCCAGCGCTGTGGGCGGCTCCCTGGAAGAAGCTGTCCTGCTGATGGAGGCCTGCAGCCCACGGAGCTCTGTGCTTTGCCCCTCGGACCCTCTTCCCTACGTCCCGTGCAGCAGGGGTCATTGTAGACTGTCCCTGGGAACCTGCGGTCGCAGTGCTGGGCCAGGTCCTCCACTGATGCTCACTTCGGTGGAGCCTGGGAGGCCTTAGCTGTGCTTCTCCGCTCTTCATCTGCCGAAAGGAGTGACCGCAGTGCAGGCCTCCGCGTGCTCTTGGGAAGATGAAGTAAATCCATGGAGGGGACAGGAACAGAGTCTGCGTCCAGTAACACTGAGTGTTGTGAGATCCCTGGTAAAATGGGCAGGAGTCGCCCTGATTACTGCTTTCCTAGTAATCTGACAGAGAGCAACACAATGGCCTGTGTTGTCAGAACGTGATGGCAAAGATCACTCCAGTGCCGGCATTTGTGCACTGTGATCACCAATCCAGCCCCTCATTCTGGGTGAGCCTGGCCCAGAAGGCGGTGACAGGCTCGGCAGAGCGCGGCTGTGACCTAGGTTCCTGGCTGGAGGGAGCTCACCTGCGCTGGGTCTGCACAGGGGATGGACCCCTTCCTCCCAGCCCGGCCTCCGGAGCTCACGGAGCTGAGCTGTCAGCGCGGGGACGAGCCCACACTAACGCGCCTCTCTCCGCAGGCTGCCCGCCTACTTCGTCGTCCCCGCGCCGCTGCCCGAAGACAGTGTGTCGCGCTTCCAGGGCCACGGCGTCCCGGTGAGTGCACGGCCCGGCCGCGGGCTGCTCATCGCTCCGCTCGGCACGTCCTGTGGCGCCTCGGCTTTAGTGCCAGCGTCTGTCTGCAGCCCTGAGTGAGCCGGGAAGAGCGAGGCGGCTCCCTAGGGGTGTCGGCCTGAGGCTGCCGGGGCGGGCGGCACGGCGAGCTCAGCAGACACTTCGGGAGCTCAGGGCTGTGGACGAAGCGCCACGAAGGCCGGCCTGATGCGACACCAAGTCACCTGAGGCGGGGCCGACCCTCCTGGGCTCCCCCACTCACCTTATGGGGTGTCTCTTCTCAAGAGACAACATAGAGCTTGCCCAGTGCGCACAGACTGGGCTGGGAGCCACAGGTAACGTCTCCCTGAGCAAAGGCAGGGCTCTGGCAGGGACGCCAGTTTCTAGTGGGCGGCAGGGTGTGGCCGATGAGGAATTCAGTGAGGAATGAGGACTGCACACAGTGCTCTTTCCTGTGAGGAGAGGAAGCCCTCGCTCTGGGCGGGAGGGTGTGTGGAGCCGGGGGCCTGCCCCGAGGTGCCTGCGCCGGCACCATGAGTGTGGCCTGACAGCGGCCGGTGCCGGGAACACGCCTGGCGTGGCCAGTGCTCGGACGCCTCAGGAGGAGGCACAGGCGGATTTCTGTGCGTCTCCTCATTTCTAAGTGCGTGCGTCTGAGTCGAAGGTGTAAACGACTTGTCTTTGGGCCCCAGTTGGATCATGTCCACCTGTTTGCAACCTTACATTTAGAGCAGCCATTCTCAAACTTCCTTGTCTCTAGACTTTTTCACTCTTAAGAATTATTGAGGATCTCAAAAGAGTCTTGGTTTCTGTGGCTGCGCGCACCGATGTTTGCCGCATTGAAGACTACACCTGGCGCAGGCCGGGGTCTCAGCTGTGTGAGCATTGGCCCGTGCACCGGGGTGGTTGTGCCGCAGCAGAAAACGAGTGACGGGAAGGGAGGAAAAGGACGAAAGGCACTCGGTTCCTTAGAGCCCGTCACCGGTCAGGCTGGAGGCCGCGGAGGAGTGGCAGCTGGAACCCTCCGGCCTGCCTGTGAGCCCCGGGCCCGATGCCGGGCAGCGGAGCTGTAGCCACTTCGAACCCTGAGCCAGGCTGTGTACCAGGCACCAAGCCCAGGCAGGGACTCAGTGGCCCCAGCTGCCTCGCCTGCCTCCCTCCCAGGCCCTCCTGGCCGGTCAGAGCCCCGAGCACTGCTGATCTGCTTCGGCTCCTGCAAACAGCAGACCAACCAGCCAGGAGAATGGCGGCGTGTCCAGAACAGCGGGAGACTGCCACTGGCGGCTCGCGGGACTCCCCCGCCCTGCCCGCCCTCCCTTTGTTGTCCTGGCGTTCTCTCCCGGTGGCCGCATCCTACCTACGTTGGTAGACTCCTGTCCCGTTGGAGGGTGAGCTAGTGCTGGCGGCCAGTGTCTCAGCCCCTGTGCTTCCTCTCCAGCCCCAGTCAGTGTCTGCGTGCACATGCAGGCCTCGTATCCACGTTCGTTCAGTGGCCAACTTGCCGTTCTGTCTCGTGGGAGCTTTCTCTGTGGACAGCAGCTGCCCCTCCTGCAGAGCACACCCCTCCCAGGCAGGCTGCTGGAAGTTACTGGTCTGCAAGCCTCAGTTTCTTCCTGTTAACGGGGATGATAATCATGCCTGCCCCCGGGCGAGGACTCGGCGCGCTGACTCAGGTGCCGGCCCAGCAGGAGCCACACCGCAGTAATCACGCGATGGTGTCGCCGTCCTCCAGCTCCATTGCGCAGGCCCGTCGGACGGCGTGTGTCACCACGGCAGTCTGCGCGTGTCCACCCGGACCTTCTGGTTGTCAAAGCCAGTCCGTCCTTTTTGTGTAGCTCTTCCTTCACTGAGCAAAGTTGAATAGATCCAGCCATTTCATATTGAACGTACATATTTTTCTCTGACTGGATTTAAAGGCTGAGCTTACCTGTTCGCTGTTGGTTGTGGGTATGGTTTTAGAAAACCTTCTCTTCCCTCTGCAGATCTGGTGCTGGTCCTACCACAATGGGTGCGCCCTTCTGAAAATGTCCGCGCTGCCCAAGGAGCAGGACGAGGCCGTTCTGCAGACCCACAGGAGCTTCCTGGACGGGTGAGTCTATCAGCGTTTTGTGGTTGTCAGCTCTGTTCTTGTTATCCAAGAGGAAGGGACAGTGCCCAGCAGTGTCTCCGTATCTGTATGCCTCAGAGAGCATGGCACCGCCTGTGCATCCTCTATGGCCGTCTGTAATGATGCACGCTGAGCACTAGGGGGCAGTGGCGGGTGTCTGTGCTGGTCACAGCTGTCCGGTTGAGGTCACACTGCCCGTCACTGTGCTGCATGTTTGACATTTTCAAAATTAAAAGTTAAACCCCAAGTCCATGGATTGAGAAGCACAAATGGGTAGTTACAGAATAGTCACGTTGACGTAGGTAAAGCGGAGGGAATATAATCAATAACATTGCAGTACATTGTATGGTCCCAGGTGGATATTGGAACTATCAAGAGGAACATTATGTAGAGGATGTGATTGTCTAACCACTAAGCTGTCCACCTGAAACCAATACAAAACAAAATGGGGAGAAAAAGAGCGTTTGTGAGATCATGGACGTTAGTTACCGTGTGGTCATTTCCTAGTAGCTGTAGGCCAGGCTCTGCACTCCGCAGACAGAGCTGTGTGTCAGTTATATCTCCGTAAAGCTGGAAACCAAACAACGCAGAAAAGGCATAGCCGTGGGAGGTAAATGGCCGTAGCCAAACCATGGCTCCATCAGTATCTAAACGGCCTCATCGTGGGCCGGAAGCCCGCGCACTGCCTGGCACGGGGCCGGGTGCCTGCCTCGCTCCAGGTGAGGATCACGTGGCGGGCACCTGCCGAGCTCTCACGCCGGGCCGGCCGGAGTCCGTGCTCAGGACGCAGCCGCCCCTCTGGCCCGCGCCTGCCTTTCTGATCACGCGTCACTTTCGGTTCCTAGAGTTTACAGGGTCATCCACAGGCCACCCTATGAGATGGTCAGAACTGAAGACCTGTCAAGCAACTTCCTGTCCCTGCCGGACATCCAGACCGCGTACTCCAAGTTCAAGCAGCTGTTTCTGATAGGTGAGAGCATGCCGGGAAGGCGTCTGTCAGGAGGGAAGACAGCCAGCGGGCCAGGTGGGCGGTGCCGCCTGGGCCTGGGCCCTTAGCCGATGCAGGACTGGCATGTCCTCTAGAGTGTACCGTCCGGGCCCTGTGGGCATCGGCCTTTGGTTGACTTTGCAGCCTGAAGCAGCAGATGCCTGCAGGATGCGGGCTGTGGCAGGTGGGCTGGCCGGGGCAGTGGTGTTCGAGGTGAACGTCGGGGTGTGCTTAGGGCTCCGGTGGAGGCTGGGTCTCCCCGGGCCCTCACGGCACCAGGATGTGCCTGCTTCTAGGAGCAGCGGCCTGTGGCCCTTCCCTGGGCCGTAGGTGAGGGCGAAGAGGAGGGCACGTCCCCAGGAATCCACCGTGTCCGCCAGAGCAGGCTGCTCCCTCCTGGCACCAGCGGGCGTGCTCTGGTGTGGTGGCACCCTCTCGGCACTGTGCCTCGTGCAACTGCCACACGCTCCAGGCTCCCAGCTCAGCCGTGCTAGCTGAGGCCGGACGCGCCGCTAGGGACGGAGGCCGGTGCCGGGCACAGCCGCGTGGAGCAGCGGAGGCTGTGGAGGCTGATTGCGCCGCCTGACCTCTCTGCTCTCCCCCAGATAACAGCGCCGAGTTCTGGGACACGGACATCAAGTGGTTTTCCTTGTTGGAAAGCAGCAGCTGGCTCGACATAATCAGGTATCTGAAGCCGTTGTTTTGCTCGGGACTTTTATAGTTCTCTAACTGCCGTTCATTCTCTCTGGACACATTGGGTCTGAACGTACAGACATGCTCCCCGCTCCCCAGGAGTCATGCTCTCCACTGCGGACTAGGCCTTGAGAGAAGCGACAGGCGAGGCAGTCAGAGCCCCACTGCGGCAGCAGTGCCGGCCCCGTGGCGGGGGGGGGGGGGGGGGGGGGCGGGCCGGGGAGGGTGCTGATTGTGGACTGAACACCTTTGCTCCGGTCCAGGGCTTAGCGTGGGGGAAGAGGGCCACGCACGTTGTGGAGAGCCTCCTTCCCATGCTCCCTCACAGATGCGCTTCGAAGCGCTGGCTGCATGTCTCAGACGTGGACTACGTTCTTGCGAGCAGCGACACGTGTCCACAGGTCTCTTTCTGTGCGGCGGGGAGGGTGATGTCCGCAAGCAGACGAAGGAGCAGAGTGGGCGGTGCCCTGGGCAGAGGACTGTCCACGGGGGCCCTGGGATGGGGAGAGGCAGGCTGCCCGCCTCGGCCACTCCCGGAGGGAGCAGTGATCTGGGGACATGCAGGACCTCGGGGTGGTGGAGTGTCTCACACACCGACCCCTGGCTGTGACCTTGAATGAAGCGGGGGGGCATGCAGCACCCGGTCGGGGCTGGCAGGTCTCTGTCCGAGTTCTCACTGAGGATTTCTAGTTAGAAACCACCTGGGAGCATTTTTACATCCGTCTTGAGATTCCCTTCTGAAAAGGTTAAGTTTCTAATAGGCAAACGAGTGTCTGGCAGGATCTGTTTCTTTTTGGAGGGTTTTAGCGAAAGTGAGTAAGAGGGAAACTGAAGATCAGCGTGGACTGTCCCTCAGTCTCTTCCTGTTCGATGCCGAGCCCAGAACGAACGCCTCTTCTCTTGTCTCGTCACGCAGACGCTGCCTGAAGAAGGCGATCGAGGTCGCAGAGTGCCTGGACGTGCAGAGCACCAATGTCCTCCTTGTAGGTATGAGCCGGTCTCCAGATCCCTCCTGAGGCACAGCCCATGGCCCGGAAGGAACTGGGCGCCCGCTTCCGTGCCCAGCGAGACGCGCGCTCCTTCCCCGGAGCTCGCAGCCTGTCCGCAGCCCGGCAGGGAATGGTTCCGTGTCTGTACAAGGCTCGCTTTCTGACGTCTGGGATCCGGTTTTACAGTAACTCATCTCGGTTAAAGTTACAATCTTTGGATAATCCCTTTTGTAAAAAGACCCGGGGGAGGTTTAATTATTGTCTGTCTATGTTTCTGTTCAACAACCTGTGCAGTTGCCCCAGGAGCTCTGGTGCACGGTTTCCTGTCCGCGGCTCGGCCTGCGGTTTGTGGGACAGACAGGCACTGCCCGTGTGTGAGAGCGGGTGGGGCCGCCACGCGTCCCGCTGGGACTGGTGAGGCTGGAGCCCAGCGCGGCCTGCTGCTGGGAACACTGGGTTCTCTCAGCCCCATATTGCCCGTTGGGAAGGTCGCCTCGGCTCTCTCTGACACGCTGCATGGCGGCTGAGCGTTAGCATCTGTGGGCAGGCGGGGAGAAGTGTCTGCCTGTGGCTTCCACCCCATGTGACGCTGGCTCGCTGGCCTGGATTCTAATACGTTTACTGAGCACTTACTTCGTGCTGAGCTCCGTGCCTCTGCCTTCTAGGAGCTTACTGCCAACTGGGAGAGTTGGCCTAAGCACATTACTGAAAAAGACCTAACCAGCAGCCACAGAACAGTCCTGACGGCGGCAAGGAGGTGGGGTGAAGGCGGGTCTGAGGGGGGGGTCCCAGGGCCAGACTGCTCCCCCTGCTCTGTGCCTTCTTACTGTCTCTGACCCCAATGCCAGCACCACCGTCCTCGTGGAACATTTTAAAATAGCCACTGGAATGACACTTCTTCACTTTATGGAGAGACAAACGCACAGTTGCAGATGTGTTTTATTGGCCATGAGCCTACGCAGATGTTTGTGCGGCGTTGTCACGGGGTGGGCTTTGTGCAGTGCCCCTCAGGGCTGGTGGGGGACTCGCCACAGGAGCTGCCCTGCCAGGCAGGGAGCGCAGCCCTCCACCCGCAGACGCACAGGCGTGGAGCCCTGGGCGCTTTCTCCGGGCGGAAAGGAGTACTGAGGAGGGCCCGAGAGCAGCTCCTGGGAACAGTGGGCTCCATGACAGACGTGGACACGCAGCCCGGGTGGTGAGCGTGGTCTGCAGGCCCAGCAGGTCATCATTGCGTGTGTGACCCAGCCCTCAGGCGGCACACGGGATGCCCACGTGCTCCGTCTGCGGTGCTGCGTTCACTCCTGCGGGCGCCGTGTGCTCAGTGCCGTGTGTGCAGGCCCCGCTGGCTCTGGACGCCGCCGTTTGCCGTTGCCGAAGCTCTTCGCGCGCTCCTGAGGGCGTTGGAGCGGGCCGTCCGTGGGGGCCGGGTGCTGGGGACCTGCTCTGGCGTGCGCTGCGGTGCTCTGGAGGTTTAACTCTCCCTCCTTCCGGCTCCTAGAGGAGAACGCTTCCGACCTCTGCTGCCTCGTCTCCTCGCTGGTGCAGGTGATGATGGACCCGCACTGCAGGACCAGGGCCGGCTTCCAGAGCCTCGTGCAGAAGGAGTGGGTCGCCGGCGGCCACTGCTTCCTGGATCGCTGCAACCACCTGCGGCAGAGCGACAAGGAGGAGGTGCGAGTCCGGCCGCGGCCCCTCTTTCCTGTCTCCCGGGCGGATGCCGCGGGCCGCTCAGCGGGAAGGCTGTGGTGGCCGCCGTGGTGCCTTTGGCGGTTTAAACACTGAAGCCCTTCCCGGAGGAGGAAAGAGAAGTGATGTTAGCGAGCGGGCTCAGCACCTCTCTTCTGAAGGGTGTGCACGAGGATGCAGATATTTCATGGCGGGGGAGTACTGATGTGTCAGACTTAAACAAAAGTTGGCTCAGTAAGAGATCATTTCTGCTAAGTTACTTTTTGCAAAATGATGCATTCTCAGGGTGTGAGCTTCCTATAGAAAACGCGTGACACAGGATCCATTTTCCTTGCACATATGATAAATTGTCCAGAGTAAAGCAGAGGGTGACGGTAGCGCCACCTGCTGTCCGGGCCCTGGTGGTGTGTCTGTGAGTGACCGGCCCGGCCTCTGGCCTGTGGATTGTGAGTGCAGGGCAGTGCGGGAGCGGCAGCATGAGAGTTTGGTTCTCCTGGTCTCGCTGCAGCGGGCTGGGCCCCGTGGCAGTGTGATTGACGATCACGGGAGGAAAAATGAAGCGCGTCCTCCCTTGAATTGAATCACCTGCAGAGCAGCCATATGCTAGTCGAACGCCTCGTGGTTTTTCTCACTCCAGATGACAAGCATGTCTGTTTCCGGCGGGCCTCTCCCTGGCCTGGAGTTCCTTTCTTTCACGCCGGGGCTGGGTCTCCCTGAGCTGGATGGAAATCACCGCCTTCGTTCTTGGTGTGGGGTTTGCCTTTCAGGGACATTAGATTGAAAGCTCTGGGACTCACATAATACGACGGGCCAGAGAGCTGGGACTGGGGGGGAGAGTGATCGTGTCTGAGAAGAGGGGTCCGACGGCGCCGCGCCCAGGGGGGAGCCCAGGGAACTCTGAGCCGCTCCGCAGCGGGCGCGGTCCCGCTTTCCGTTGCCTGCAGGGTGCTCCGGCGGCTCCTCGGGCCGGCGGGGGCTGCCGGGCCAGAGCTCCGTGACGCGGCTGGTTCCCGCAGGTCCCCGTGTTCCTGCTCTTCCTGGACTGCGTCTGGCAGCTGGTGCGCCAGCACCCCCCGGCGTTCGAGTTCACGGAGACGTACCTGACCGTCCTGTCCGACAGCCTGTACATCCCCATCTTCAGCACCTTCTTCTTCAACTCGCCCCACCAGAAGGAGACCAGCATGGTGAGTCCCTCCGAGGGCCGCGGGGAGCGCCCGCGAGGAGGCGCGGGAAGGGAAGGCCGGTGGTAACGGGGAAGCGGACGCACACGGCAGTGGGAGCCCGCTGAGTGCCTCCTGGCGCTGTCCCTGTGTCCCCGAGGGGCACGGAGGAGCCCTCGCTCGCCTCGTGGACAGGAGGACGGAGCGGGAGACAGGCTGGAGCCGGGGAGTGGACCACAGCGAATGCCGTCCTTCACGACAGGGTGGACCGAGGCCTCTCCTGCCCGCTCCATGCCTCGGTGCGGGAGCCCCTCGGGGGATGGAGACCGGCAGCCGGGCGGCGCGGCCGTGCTCCCTCGTGTCCCGAGCCCGGCTCCCCTCGACCCTGCCTTCCAGGAGGGTTTGCCAGATCCCACGGTGAAGTGGGGAACAGTCCTGAGCCCCAACTTCGTGACCTCAGACGGGCACTTAGTTTTCTGAGCCTCCGATTCCTCAAAAGTAAAATTGGAAAAATAACGGACTTCGCAGGTGGTTGTGGAAGTGCCAGGACAGCGACTGGCACGTGCCCTCTCCTCTCCCAGCCCACAGCCTAGGGCGGGAGCCTGGGAAGCGAGGCGCGTGGGTGCTGGTCCCAGCAGGAGCCTGCCCATGCCCGCCGCTGCGTCCGCCCCGCCTCTCCCTGCCCGCCCGGAGCGGCCTGACCGTGCTTGTCTCGCAGGGCAGGGAAGACCTGTATGTGCCCAGTGCGCCTCTGCACCTGCTCACCGTGTGGGACTGGTCCGTACAGTTTGAACCCGAAGCCCAGACCTTGCTCCAGAACCCTCTGTACGTGGAAAAGCCCAAACTGGACAAAAGCCAGCGGAAAGGCACGCATCTCAAAGTAAGGCCCCTGCCCGGCCCTGCACTGGCCGGCAGGTGTGGAGGGATGAGCGGGACGCCGGGGCTGGACTATCCGCGGAGCTGGGAACCAGTGGTGGGTCCCCTGTGGGGGGCGTGCAGGAGGCAGCCTCAGTGATTCTCTCATCACTGCTGTTTCTCTCTCTCCCTCTCTTCCTCTCCAAAATCAATAACATATATAAAATAAACCAATCAGCCAACCAGATCAGGGTTAGGCCACAGCTGAGGTCTCTCACCCACCGGCCTGGGCAGGTCTGTGATTCTAGCTCCGCTGTCACCAGAAGTGGGCATGGCCCCACCAGGGGGCGCAGCACACAAGCAGAAGCTAACCGCTGGCCACTAAGGCTTACAGGCAGGAGAGGGTAGAGTGAGGGGACAGCCACCCTGGGCTGAGGCCTGGGCGGAGGCCCCCGGAGGGCCCAGCAGCCGCTGTTGGGAGTCCTGGCCTGGCTCACCTGGGCCCCAGGCCCCTGGAGGGCGGAGCCACCGCCACATGGAGCAGCCAGGCTCCCGCCTTTAGGGGCGGGAAGAGGGACCAGCGGGGCTGGGGATTGGCCTGGGGATTGGCCTCCCTTTGTGGGGTCTGTGGGGAGAAGTCCCGACAAGCGTGTCCCCGAGAGAGCTGAGTTACTAACTGGTAAAGCCAGGCACACCCCGTCTTCCTAGAGCCGTCCACCCCCCCCCCCCCCCCCCCCCGCACCTGCTGGGCTGCAGGGAGAAGGACCGGGAGGAGAACAGGAGAACAGGTGAGCGCACTCACCTTCCCACCCCGCTCACCTTCCCTCCTGCAGCTTGTCAGAGGAGACCATCTGGCCAGTCAGTCCGTCCTCACATGTCCCCCCCCTCTGGTCTAGAACAGTCTGCTGACTTGAGCCTGAGCTCCCCTGCCGCCTGGAGACCACGGTCATTCCACTGAGGTGGCCTCGGGTCAGGGGGAACGCTTGCTCCCCAGAGCTCCCCGGCTCAGGGGAAACCCGCCCTTCCACGTGCCGGGTGCTGTGCGGCCTGTGCCCGTGGGGCGGGCGGACGGCTCCCCTCGGTGGCACAGCTCGGGCGGCCAGGTTCCCACGCAGGACGGGCCGCCGCGCCCAGGGCTCTGTGGAGGGGCCACGAAGCCGCGCTCGGAGCGTTCTCGCGGCCTGGCGTGACGGGGCCGTTCTGAGGCTGGCGGCTCGCTGGCTCTTTCTGGGGGAACAGCGGCCGGTGCGGCGGGCTGACCAGGCTGTTTGTGTTTCCTCTCAGCACCAGCGACAGCTTTCTCTGCCGCTCACCCAGTCCAAGTCATCGCCCAAAAGAGGGTTTTTCAGGGAAGAAACGGACCATTTAATTAAAAACCTTCTGGGCAAGAGAATCAGCAAACTGATCAACTACTCGGATGAGCTGCAGGACAACTTCCGAGAGTTCTACGACAGCTGGCACAGCAGGGCCCCCGACTACCACGGCCTGCTGCTGCCGCACGTCGAGGGCCCCGAGGTGCGCGTCTGGGCGCAGCGCTACCTGCGCTGGATCCCCGAGGCCCAGATCCCGGGCGGGGGCGCGGGCGCCCTGGCCAGCAGCCTCCTGGGGGTGATGGAGGAGGTGCGGCGCCTGCAGGAGAGGCTGGGCGAGCGGCCCCAGCAGCTGCCGGGGGCGGGGGCGGAGGTGGAGGTGGAGGCAGGGGCGGGGCCGCCGGGCCTGCCGCGGAGCGCCCGCCTGTCCTCGCTGTTCCCCTTCGCCCTGCTGCAGCGGCCCTCCGCCAAGCCCCTGCTGCCCACCAGCGGCTGGAAGGCCCTGGGCGGCGAGGATGACCTGGCCACACGCGAGGACGAGTTTGTGGACCTGGGGGAGGTGTGAGCCGCGGCCGGGCTGTGGGAGGAAGCCCGGGGCAGACGAGGCCGCACGCACACGCCCATCGGACTGTCACGCGGGGCCGTGCTGGGGGTGCCCGCGGCCCCGAGCCCCCGGGGAGCGGCCCCGAGCAGAGCCGGCTCTGCTCCCGTCCTGGGAGAGGAGAACCGTCTCCAGTATCAGTCCCTGATCCCACGCAGTGTTACCGGGATCGCCGCGGCCGGTCCACTGGGAAGGGCTCTGGTCAGAGATTCCTGGGTTTCTCTCTCAGACCCTCTCGGTGCCAAGATGGCGTGTCCGGGCACCGGGCCCGGTCAGTGTCCCTAACTAACGGGTCAGTGCGGGGCAGGTCAGCCGCGGATGTGAGTGGCCACGGAGTGTCCAGGGGAGGCACCCAGCTGTGTGGCATTCCCTTCACGCCTGCACCATTCCTTCCGCATCGCTGCCCGGCACCATCCTGCGGGCAGACTCCCCCTCCTGGGACGGCCCTGTGTGGGGGTGCTGGGCCGCCCACCACGCCACCCTCCTCCCCTGCTGGTCCTCCAGGTCTGCCCGCTCCGCCATCGCCCTGTTCCTCCGTGCGGGTGGCCGGGGCCTGCTGCTAACCCTGCAGTGACACGGGGGCTCTGTCCGCCCAGAGGCGCTGCCGTTCTGGACGCTCAGCGTGCGGGGTTGCTTGCCTTTTCCCAGCCGCACGCCCAGGCCTCCCAGCCTTAGTGCCCAGAGCCCTGCGGATGGCTCCCCGCGCTCTGACCTGACAGATGGCGAGGGTCCCCGCTGGCCGTGGCTCTCCTAGGAGTTCAGATGAACATCAGAGGTGGCGGTTGTCAGATGGTGCCCCAGCCGCTTACAAGCCATAGAGAACCTTCACTGCTGGCAGCCTCTCGCACCTGCTGTCCACACGGCCTGCGTTTTAAATGCGGGAAGTACACCTCGCAGGGACCAGTGTTTCATTCCCAGTGGGACCCGCTAAACTCGAAAAGACGGGAAAGAACACGTCTGAGGTCAGGCTGTTTGAGCGGGATGTTTGCCCTTCAGTCCGTGTGCTGTCCGGTGCAGCCCGTCAGTACATGTCCAGGAACACTGCGTTGGCCCGGGCGGTGAGGGGCGTGGGGTTTCTCGGGGGCACGGATCGTCTTCTGTCCGACCAGAGACTGCGGGGCGCTCCCCGCTCGTGCTGACGCGGGAGCCGGGTGGTCTGTTGCAGGTGGGCTCCTCCACTGGGGCCGGGCACACGGCCAGCCTCGGCCGCCGAGTCTCCCTGCGGTGGGTGAGCGCCCTCGCCCACTAGCCCTCCCCCGCTCCGGGCCCCTGTGCGAGCACTGGCCGCCACGTCTCCGCCCCGGAGCCTCCGAGCACAGGCCGGACTGTGTTTGGCTCGTATTGTAGCGGGAGTGTTTACGCGGTGGCCTCCGGCCTCAGGATCTCAGCAAAGTTCATTCCAGAAACGCCCGGGGCGACGCTGTGCGCTTCACAGCGTGGCTCAGAGGCACAGGCCACGGCCCGTGTCATAGCAGCTGAACGCGCATTGGAATATTTTTCTACGACTTTAAGAGACTACGGTAGAAAAATAAGCTGTTGTAACATGGAAGGTCATGACAACTTATGTATTTATATTTGAAGTCAGATTTCTATAAACTTGTATTTCTGTACAGAATTCTCAGTGGGTTTCTATATTGTGATGTTTTTATTCAGAACTGAACTGTGGGTTATGCTGAACCGTTAAAGCTGAAAGGAGACCATTTGCTTTGTGTGAGATGCTGCACTGTGCGCGGCGGGAAACGTCCATTAACTCACCGCGTATGCCGTCCTGAGTTTGTTCATACCTCCAAGTTTTTACACTGAAGACAACTTAGCTTTATTACACGAAGACTTTTTTTCTAAGGGAATAAGCTGTTGGGCTAAACCTGTATAAATTGGCGTTTTATTTTTTGAACGTACAATGGAAGTTTACTTGTATCTCACTGCACATGTCTGACTACAGGAATTAAAGCACAATTTACCAGCAATGCGTGCTCAGTGTGGCTGATAAAACATGAAACAGTTCCTTTCACACATGCTGCGTGTGTGTGTGTGTGGTTGGAGGGGATGGAAAATCAATAACCAAATATTTAAATTTCCAGTGGTGGCAGAATACTCGGAGGAACATCAGACAGGGCGGTGGGAGTGGCTGAGGGACAGTGTAAATCCTGGAGGGAATGCGGCCTCTGCTGGGGGCTGTTTGGGAGGAGGACTGGCGTTCTGCTGGGAGGGCTCCGGTGCAGGGACACCGTGAGGGCGAGGCCTCGGTCCTTCCTGATGGGGCGCCGGGCAGGGGTGCCGGGTGGGGGGTGCCAGGCGGGGGGTTCTGGGTGGGGGGTGCCGGGCAGGGGGTGCCGGGCAGGGGGTGCCGGGCACGGGGGTGCTGGGCAGGGGGCACCGGGCAGGGGGTGCCGGGCACGGGGGTGCCGGGCAGGGGCGCCGGGCAGGGGGTGCCGGGCAGGGGCTGCCCAGCCGCTGGTGCAGGAGGCCTGTTACCACCGCTGGGCGGAGGCCCGGCCCCTGTGTGGGGAAAGGAGGCTCATTTCTCTGCCTTTCCCTCCGCCGGGACCAGAGGCAGTGCCCTCTCTCCTGAGGTCACAGCCGGACCCTGGGCCCCGGCTGCCGCCACGTCCTGTGCTCAGGTCCGTTCCTTCGCTAATCCCCGGAGGGCCGGCACCTGCGGTGAGCAGGCTCTCCTGCGGTTCCCCACGGAGGAGGCTCCTGGCTGCGGCCTGGCCTTGTCCCGAGTGTCTTGTTCCTTGGCTCTTGGGTGAGGGCGGGAGGACAGAGGGGCGGGAAGAAGGGGCATTTCCCATCGGGGGGCAGGCCGGGCTAGGGGCAGGGTCTCTGCACCTTCCTGTGCCACCTCCAGGCCTGACGGATGGGCGGACAGACGGGCGGGCAGGGTGAGCCTGGCCTGCAGCTGCTTCCCAGGCCCCTCGGGCTGTGGTCCAGGCCGCTCAGCAGGAGGAGAGGCTTCGCTCAGGGGCGTTTAGAGAGAGGGCCGGCCCCGGCGTCCCCTTCGCCCTGCAGGGACGGGGCCTGTGGCTGAGGCTCTGCTCCCCCCGGCCTCTGAGTGCTCCCATCACAGGCCTGGTTGGGAGAAGCACCTGCATCGCCACCACCGGATCAGATGAGGTCGATCATGGATCCCCCAGCCTCCGGGTGGGGGTGATTGGATTAAGGAGATGGAGCATGAGGAGGGAAGTGAGAGAATGAGGCTTGATTAACCGATTAGCTCGGCTTGTTGGGGCTACGCCCGGCTCCTCTGGGCTCTGCTCGGCTCTCAGAGGACCCTTCACCAGGAGATCCCTGGCAGCATTCCCTGCGGTTCCCTTGGAAGTTCTGGGAGGCTGCCAGCAGCTCCCAGGTGGGGGTGCCCAGGATTGCTTCCTCTTCGCCTCTTCCTCAGGAGATTCCTGCGGTGGAAGGCTTCACAGCTTCTCCAGGGTTAGGGTCAGGGTAAGGGCTAGGGTCAGGGTCAGAGTTAGGGTCAGGGTCAGGGTTAAGGTTAGGGTCAGGGTCGGTCAGGGTCAGGGCTAGGGTCAGAGTCAGGGTCGGTCAGGGTTAGGGTCAGGGTTAGGGTTAAGGTCAGTCAGGGTTAGGGTCAGGGTCAGAGTTAGGGTCAGAGTCAGGGTCAGGGTTAGGGTAAGGGTCAGGGTTAGGGTTAGGGTCAGAATCAGGGTCAGGGTTAGGGTCAAGGTCAGGGTTAGGGTCAGGGTCAGGGTCAGGGTTAGGTCAGGGTCAGGGTCAAGGTCAGGGTCAGGGTTAGGGTCAGGGTTAGGGTTAGGTTGACTGTCAACTACAGGAATGCCACAGAGCCGCGGTGCCGCCTTGGCTTTGGGGGGGGGGGGACTCCGTGTCAATGTTGTCATCCTTCAGAGGTTCACAATCCTGGAACTGATCTTGAAGGATCCTCCAGGTAAACAGGATGGACCATGGTCTGTCTGGACTGCATTCGGGGCTCCCTGGGAAGTGGACAGGGTCCAGGTAAAGCGAGCCCGGTGGGAGCGTGTTGGAAGGGTAGTGAGCGCCAAGGCGAGTGTTGGCAAAGCTACAGGGTCGGTTCCCCGCCTCCTCATTGTGAGCGTGTCCTGGAGGGGGGCCGGTCTGCATGGGGCCCCGTCCCTCAGTCATTACATAAACGTGGCAGATCCTCCAGCTCCCTCTGCATCTCGGTGTCCTCATCTTTAGAGTGGGGAACGTAGCACCAGATGCATAACTGTCCTCTGGGAAGAGCGGAATGCTGGAGGAGCGTCCAGCCCAGAGGATGCAGCACCCGGAGGGAAGCCTGCGATGAAGTGAGGACTGGGGTGGTGTGGCCACGCAGGCCCCTTCTTAGTGAGACAGCGAAAAGCCCTCCCTCGGGGAGGGGGCCGGTAACGGGGAGGTGGGCACCTGTGAGATGAGCGGCTCCTGGGAAACCTCTGTGCCGCCCTCCATTGTAACCGCAAACTTAACGCTGCTCCACTAGATTAAGTTCATTCTAAAAGCACAGGCGAAGGAGAGTGTGAGAAGAAGAAAGAAGGAAGAAAAGAGATGTACAACCATTCAAAGAAAAAAAAATACTTTTCATAATAAATTCAATAGAGTAGACGTTCAGACACACTTGAAAAAATAATTTCAAGATATTCTTATTAAACATTCCCCAAAGAATGATTTGTGCTTGGCAAATAAATAAGTAAATAAATAAATATTGTAAGTTACTTACTTGGCAATATCGTTGACATAGATGTCATTTCTACATAGAGTTTCCAGACATTCAAATCTCACCCTGTGAAATTCCCTTTAAAAATAACTGTCCGTGAAAATCACAGCACTGGTCCAGGTGTCAGCACGTAGCAGCTGGCTTCAGAGATGAATCAGACCGTCCGAAGTTAGAAGTTCCTGTGTGGTCTTTGGGGAAAGGGGGAAATCCGATGGAACCAAGGACTGTGAGAAGCAATCATGGGATCCCAGGCACCTGAGCAGTCAACCCCTCCGAACGTGTGTTCCATGGTCATGCCGACCGCGTGTGCTCGGGGACCGCGTGTGCTCAGGGCGCCTGCTGCCTCCTCTGCAAACGCCGCTTCCTTTTCTCATTAACATCCCTGTGTGTCCTCCATCGGGAGGCCCCGAAGAGAGCCGCTTGTCTCTCCGTCCTCCTCATTTCTTTCTTTTAAAAACTATATTTTTATTGATTTCAAAGAGGAAGGGAGAGGGAGATAGGAACATCAATGAGGAGAGAGAATCATTGATGGGCTGCCCTCCCCCCCCCCCCCCCCCCCGCCCACCTCCCACTGGGGATTCAAATCGCAACCTGGGCATGTGCCCTTGACCGGAGTCGTACCCGGGACCCTTCGTCTGCAGGCCAATGCTCTATCTACTGAGCCACCCCAGCCAGGGCCTCATTTGACTTGAGAGCGCATGTCTGACCAGGTATCAAGTTCTAAAAACTTTTCTGAAGACAAGAAACGGAGACTGGCAGTTACTTCTTACCTGCTGTCTTCCGCCTCAGCCTGGCAGGGGAAGGACATTCTAAGGTGATGGCCACAGGTCCGTCATTTGCTCACCGATGGCAGAAGGTGCCTCTGGATTTAAAAATAGCCCCGCCCGGCGCCTGCTGATCACACTATTCCTGCCTCAGCTGCTCAGGCGCCTGTGACGGCGGCTAAGACACTCCCCTCGCTCGGCGGGAAGGTGGGGAGGGGGCGGCTTTCTGAAACACCCGTGAGTCACCTCTCAGAGGGTCCCTTCTCTCCATCCCACCGCGCCGGCCACACCAGGCTGGCACCGTCAGTGGCATTCCTGCCAACCACAGCAGCTCTGGCCCTAACCCCGCCTCTGACCTCCTCCAGAGTCAACTTCCAAACACCCTTTTCCCAGTTCTTGTCGTGCCTGAAAGGGCGGGCCTGTGGCTTCATAAGGCTGGAGTCCAGATCTGTCCAAGCCCTGCCACCGGCACTTCTCCCCGGCCAGTCCCTGCGGAATCAGCCTTCGGCTCCCGTGGCCAGGCTGGCCCTCGCCCCGGGCTCCGGCCCCTGAGCCCGGGTCATGTATGTCGCCTCTAATGCCCGCCCTCCCGGCTGCTCCCGCTCCGATCTCACATCCCCTCGTCTGTGCGGCCCCAAAGCAGGCAGGTCCCTGCCGCGGCCTCCCTCTCAGGAGGCCCAGTGCCATCGGCGCCAGGCCTCGGGGACGGAGGCTGCTTTGGGGGGGGGGGTCCCCGCTGCGGCTCCCGTCCTGCTGAAATGTTTCCAAGAGCCATGAGGGCTGTGGTCCAGGCTGTGGGGCACTGCCCAGAACTGTGGGCACCAGGCATGCCCCCTCCCTCCCTCCCTCCCTCCCTCCCTCCCTCCCTCCCTCCCTCCCTCCCTCCCTTCCTTCCTTCCTTCCTTCCTTCCTTCCTTCCTTCCTTCCTTTTTCTTTCTCTCTCTCTCTCTCTCTCTCTCTCTCTCTCTCTCTCTCTCTCTCTCTCTCTCTCTCTCTCTTTCTTCTTTCTTTCTCTTCTCTTTTCTTTTCTCTCTCTCTCTCTCTCTCTCTCTCTCTCTCTCTCTCTCTCTCTCTCTCTCTCTCTTCTTTCCCTTCCTCCCCCCCTTCCTCCCTCCCTCCCTCCCTCCTTCCTTCCTTCCTTCCTTCCTTCCTTCCTTCCTTCCTTCCTTCCTTTCTTCCTTCCTTCCTTCCTTTCTTTAAAAAAAAATATTTTATTGATTTCTGACACAGAGGAAGGGAGAGGGATAGAGAGTTAGAAACACATCTTTGAGAGAGAAACATCGTGCCTCCTGCATGCCCCCTACTGGGGATGTGCCCGCAACCAAAGTACATGCTCTTGACTAGAATCGAACCTGGGACCCCTCAGTCTGCAGGCCGATGCTGCATCCACTGAGCCACACCGGTTTCGGCTTCTCTTTCTGCTCAGGCTTCCTTCTCCATTGCTCTGTCCGAACTCTGGGAGGTCAGCTTCCATGTAAACTGCTCGCCGGGCCGGCATAGCTCAGGGGCTGAGCGTCAACCTATGAACCAGGAGGTCACGGGTTTGATTCCCAGTCAGGGCATATGCCTGGGTGTGGGCTCCATCCCCAATGGGGCATGCAGGAGGCAGCCCATCAATGATTCTCATCATTGCGCTCTCTCTCTCTCTCTCTCTCTCTCTCTCTCTGTTTCTCTGTTTCTCTCTCTCTCTCTCCCTTCCTCTCTGAAATCAATTTAAAAAAAAAATAGACTGCTCACACTCAAATACTTATTTTGGGGCCTGCTTCTGAGGAAAATGGATAGGTTTTCTATATCTTTTATTTTATTTTATTATTTTTATCTTTTTCCTTTAGCCTTGGTTTGATTTACATACTTGAATCTTTTGAGAACATTATAATTTCATTTATCCTTGAAAATTTGCTGATAAATATTTGTGCATTATGTTCTCTTATAAGTTAAAAAGTTTCTAATGTAGGTTCTTTGTTTTCATTCCTAATACTGTACTATTTTTTATTTCATTCTCCAGGTTTTATTTACCATGCTTATAGGAATATCTAATTTAATTTTTCTTTCTAATGGATTATCTTTTAGTTCTGTTGATCATTATTTCTGATTTGGGGTTATAATTGTTTCAGTTACTTTTGTGATTTTTCTATTTTATTAATTTCCACTTTTACCTTTAGTAGCTCTTCCTCTGCAGTCTCTCAGTTTGTTACATTTCTGAGATAGTTGCCAATTCATTTATTCTCAATTCGCCTTTTCTTTTAA
Source organism: Pipistrellus nathusii (assembly GCA_963693515.1). NCBI lineage: Eukaryota > Metazoa > Chordata > Mammalia > Chiroptera > Vespertilionidae > Pipistrellus > Pipistrellus nathusii. The sequence continues at coordinate 2,797,033 of OY882861.1, read as the reverse complement.
TTAATGGATATGATATTATACATTCACATCCAAATATTGATTTAGGACCACCAGGTGGGACATAATGTGCCTTTTTGGTTTATTAGTTTTGGACATGATTAAGTCTTCATTGTTATTTAGCAATGTGATAGTTTATTTCCAAAATTACTGCGTTTTTGTTTCTTTTTTATTGAATTTATTGGGGTGACTCTGGTTAACAAAATTGTACATGCATCTGCCATCTTGACCTTCAAGTCTATCTAATTGATTCCTAAATAGAAAACGTGGTTAATTGGCATTTCCATTCAATTTCTGGAATTGCAAATGCAGTTGTTTCATTTGGGATCAATTTCCCTGAGCAATTGAGTGAATGGTCTCATCGCTCGCAGGTGGAAATCGCCCCAGAGATTTTATAAAAGGTGCTGATGATGGTTTTGCTGTTTCACTGGGAATGCCTAGCTGCCCTCTGCGCCCCCTCCCCCAGGATACCACCAATGAGCTCTGTGGGAGGCCTGGTCACACGCTCAGCACTGGCTGCACTAAGAAGGGAAGGGATTCACGTGCCTTTACAAAAGCACCTTTTATAGCCAAGCAGGAAGAAAGATCTCTTACTCCCTAATGTGCTTTTTGTATTGCTATCATCATTGTCAATTATAGCATCCAAATAAAGTGTTTATTTCTGAGGTCTGTTTAAGTTTTCTCAATTAGTAAAATTTATTACCCTGTCTCAGTAAAATTTATTTCTTCCTATTAACATTTTATAAACTGGATTGGATAAAGGATATGGATGGATGACCAGAATACCTAATGGCGGAGAGGCTGTTTTCTTTGTCATTCTATTGAGACGTTCAAATTCAAGCTCTTTTTTCCTTTCTAAAATGAAAAAGGCTTAAGGAGTTCTAAATCTCCCTCACCTAGACACAGCACCTTATAGCGCTAACAATTTTGAATGTGTTTTGACAGGTTTTCTTCCTTTGCCATCTAGATTATAATACAGGGTTTCATTTTACAGCACTTAAATATTATAGTCATTTTCAGGAAGAGAAAAAGTTACCCTAACCTAGCCCCCCCCACCCCCCTTTATACTGTCATGCATGAATCATCTAGAAAATTTTAGGAATCCGTCCAACTGCATTTCTCATTAAAAAAAAAAAAAATAAATTTCCATATCTGCATACTGTGCCAAGAATTCTATCTGTGTAGTTTAGAAAATTGGTATAACCGAGTAAAGCAAAACAAAAGAAATTAAATAAAGCAGGTTTTGCAGTGCCATCGAATAAAACAAACTTTATTCAAATGCATTTTCTTACATAACAGTTCCCAGAATTTTACATAATATGCTATGAATAATATATAAAGTAAATCTTCACATATATGCCAAAAAATCTATATTTGATTGTCAAATGGCCTATATTCTATTGTCTATAAAATCTGTTCTATGGAATCCTGTTCTATAGGATCTATATTCTCAAATGATCTATATTCTATCGTCTATAGAATCTGTTCTATAGAACGCTATTCTATGGAATCTATACTCTATTGTCTGGCTGTAAATGATAAGAAATATGTTTTCTTTTCTCATTAAGACTCCAATTATTATCCCAAATATAACTGAAGTTGATTTTTAAAGAGGTAAAATAATTGGCTTATTTATGTTTACATTATATAGTTATTTAAACAGCATAGCTTGTGTTTATTGCATTTTCAAATCAGATTTACACACATTTAAAAATGTGTTGTGTGATTCAGTGACTAGATCATTTGGGACGGAAGAGTCTATTCTTGCCTAAACCGGTTTGGCTCAGTGAATAGAGCGTTGGTCTGCGGACTCAAAGGTCCCAGGTTCGATTCCGGTCAAGGGCATGTACTTTGGTTGCGGGCATATCTCCAGTAGGGGGTGTGCAAGAGGCAACTGATGGATGATTCTCTCTCATCGATGTTTCTAACTCTCTATCCTTTTCTCTTTCTTTCTGTAAAAAATCAATAAAAATATGTTTAAAAAAAAGAAAGAAAAGAAAAGCCTGCTCTTTAGCACGTGCTTCTTCTGACAGTTGGCCTGGAAGTCAATCTAAATTTTCTAAAGCAAGACAATGTTATTAATTGATATTACCAATAAGTTACCTGATGAAGGTATCATTGGTCTAGAGGTGCTTTCTATTTTTGTCATGGCTTGATTATCTTAATTTATTCTCTTTAAAAAAATATATTTTATTGATTTTTTTACAGAGAGGAGAGGGATAGAGTTAGAAGCATCAATGTGAAACATAGATCAGCCATCTCCTGCACACCCCTCACTGGGGATGTGCCGCAACCGACGTACATGCCCCCGATCGGAATCGAACCCAGAACCCCTCACTCCTCAGGCCGATGCTCTATCCACTGAGCCAAACCGGCCAGGGCTTAAATGGCAGGTACTTAGTCATTAAGTTCTTTTGAAACTTTCTAGTATAGCTTTTAGTTTATGTCCCTGTTTTCATTTTCAGTGAAAATGATTACCATTTGCAATGTGCAATAAAAAGAATTACTTTGGTTATATGTTAGAATATATTTAGTCTCTTTCAATGGTGTCATTGACTCCTTTTGATGTTAAAATGTTCACAGTCTTTGTCACTTTCTATTATAAAGCGTGTTCATTGAAATCGCCTTCCTATTTATCGGATGCCTTCGGGGCTCTGGGTGAAAGGAGGTGGTGGTACATCCGGAGTGCGGATTTCTCCCCGAAGAGTGACTACTGAAGGCATGGCTGTTTTGGCCAGTAGTAATTTTTTCTAACAAGGCATTCGTGATGGTCTGACAATATCGGTGTTATCCCAAATGGTTTTCTCTCGACCCCTGTGAGGACGAGGACAGCCGAGGCAGCCTCGTAGCAGAGCTCATTGTCCTGTGGGTCACAGGCTCCCAGTGAGACTGTGCTCGGGCCGCAGAGGAAGACACAGCACAGCCCTACCGCCCTGAGAGTCTGGCCGTGCCCACATCACTTCGCGCAATGGAAAAATTACGCCACGAAAATGCCTAGACCAGTGGTCGGCAAACTCAGTTAACAGAGCCAAGTACCAACAGCACAACGATAGACATTTCTTGGAGAGCCACATTTTTAAAACTTAAACTTCTTCTAACGCCACTTCTTCAACACAGACTCGCCCAGGCCGTGGTGTTTTGTGGAAGAGCCACACTCAAGGGGCCAAAGAGCCGCAGGTGGCCGACCACAGACCTAGAGGCTAAAGGAGGGAGGAAAGAGAAGAGGAAGAAGGGGAACGCAGAGAGGGAATTGGTGATCCTACATAAAAGCTTTAAATTGTGTCACAGGACTTCTTTCAGGCGCTCAGGCTCTCTCTTAGAACGCATGTCATCACTTTACCAAAACGACAGCTGAGTAATCCACGGGGGAGAGAATCACACTCCACCGGTTGCAGGGTGCTTTCCACAGGAAGCTCAGACTGCGGGCCCAGCCCGCACGGCCCAGAGGTTGAGCTTCGCCCTGTGAACCAGGAGGTCAAGGCTCGATGACTCGTCTGGGCACCTGTCCGAGCTGTGGGCTCCGTCTCCGGGGGGTGGGGGTGGGGGCTGTGCAGGAGGCAGCTGATCAATGATCCTCTCATCATTGATGTTTCTCTCTCTCTCTCCCTCTCCCTTCCTCTCTCTGAAATCTATAAAAATATATTTTGGATAAATAAAATAAAATAATAAAATAAAAAGAACAAAGCCTGTGGCGAATGTGGAAGCCATTCTGCCCCTCTGGCTTTGACGTGGCTCCATCTTGTTGGCAGAGGAGCTGCTGGCTAGCACTGCAGGCACATACATACCAGCTATGCATGCAAATAAGGTGCCTTGCATTTGAAACAAAGAGTGATCCTGACATTGTGACAGACTCCTCGTTTCATGCTTTTATAACTACTATCCAGTGAGCATTTGAAACACTTCGCAATCTCAACGTATTATTAACCACAACATACTTTACAGCAGCTTGACATTGCCAGGGACTCAGCCTTGAGCTGCAGGCTTTACAGGTTGCTCGGACACCGAAGTCACCTGTGCTGTCTTCCAAAACAGTGGCTAGAGTGGTGGTTTGAAAACAGGAATCTTCTTCACTTCCCTGCCTCCCTCCTCTCTGGCTCCCAGGCCAACTTCCCTAGCAAAACCGTAACGGAGCCCTCTGCACCTGCCCGCACGCGACCACATTCCGGTTTTCCATGTCCACAAGCCCGGGTCCTCGGCACCTTTGCGTTGCCTGCTTTTTGCTGAGACGTGTCCGCCCCCCTTTCAGCTAAGATAAGGTGACCAGACGTCCCGCTTTTGGGATGCGGGGCAAATTGTTAAAAATCGGGACTGTCCCGCCAAAAGCGGGGCGTCTGGTCACCTTAGGACCTCCAGCCCAGAGTTGGCGCTCCCCCAGGCCCCGGTGAATCAATAACCCTGTTGTAGATCACACTTACCAATGTCCCTCACCATGTTGTCCTCGCAGCCTCGCAGTGTCCGCGGGATCGAGTAGGCGCTCAAGAAATACGTTTGACTGAACCGAGTGAATACACGCACGGCAGTTACAGCTCCCTTTGTGCTGACGAAAAATACGTTACCATCACAAGCAAATAGAACTCCCACCGCGTGTGATTTACACGGTGAATACAGCCCCATCCTGTTCACAAGGAGCATAAGGTTCATCTTCTGAAAATGGCAGGAGCGTGTGCTCTGTTCTCTCCAGCATCCCTGGAGTTTTTAAGTTAAATTAGAAAAAAAAAAAAGGGCCCCTGGGCCGCACCTACCTGAATGTCTCCAAATGAGCTAGCATGGCCCCTGTCCACTCTGCCCGCATGGGGCTCTGCCGCTGCAGACAAACTCATGTCTAATCCTCGTCTGCTTTCTGGGAACTGCGTATGAAGTCACAGGTAGCAGTTAAAAACAAGGGCTCCACCCATGTTGAAAGCTTAATTTTAACACTCAGTTCTTCATGGAAGTCTGCCTCTAAAAATAAATCTATATCCGTTACATACATCTCATTATCAACCGCTGTCTTTTGCTTTCTTAAAAAAAAAAAATTATTGATCTTTTACAGAGAGGAAGGGAGAGGGATAGAGAGTGAGAAACATCGATGAGAGAGAAACATCGATGTGCCCGCAACCAAGGTACATGCCCTTGCCTGGAATCGAACTCAGGACCTCTCAGTCCTCAGGTTGACGCTCTATCCACTGAGCCACACCAACCAGGGCAACCGCTATGGCTTGCTTTGCCTTTCAGAGGGAAGTAGGCTTGGGAACCTCTGTGCGGTCGGGGCCCAGCCCGTGGCACCTGGGGCGTTGGCGGCTGAGGATGGGTGGAAGGTGTCCGGGCCGCAGTGCTCCTTCACGTGCCAACACGTTCTCGCGGGCGACGCTGTGGGCACTCCGATGAGCCTGAGTGTCATTAGAAGAAACAGGACAACTGGCCCCCTCTGTTTACTAAACAGAACGGTTCTAGATCCGTCCATGGCCACCTTCAGAAACAGCCTCGGTTTGGGAAAGCGCTGCTGTGGCGGAGGAAGCCTGGCCTCTCTCTGTCCAGGGCAGGGCCGCCTGCAGTCTGACTGTTACCCTCTGACCGCCTTCACCTGGGAAGCTGAGGCTGCCAGGACCAGCTGCCCCTCCCGCCGAAGGGGAGCGCTGGGAGCCTCACGCTGGGCTCACTCAGGAGCTCACAGCCGGAGCCTTCAGCTCTGCCCTTGAACCCTAAGTGCAACCAGACTCTTGTGCACCCCTGTCTCAGCGCGGCGGCTCTGCAAGCACAGCCCAGCGCCCTGTACGGTCCGGCTCCGGGTCCAGAAAGGAGGACTCAGCGTCTAACGCCCTCAGCAGGAGAGCTGGGGCTGAGCATTTCCCAGGCCAAACCCGTGCAGACGCTCCTGTTGTCTTTATGTTTTCCTCTCTGGCCAGCAGGCTGGAAGGGCAGGTTGGTATATTTAGTTTATATTTTTGTACCAAGAAGTTTGGTTTTATGACAATAGAGTACTAGGAACCTTGACCTCACATGTATTTCCTAAGTTTCTCTTAAAAATGTTTTGGTTGGGGGGACTGGTAACCTAGAAATAGTTTATAACTGACCTGAATTTACTGCAGGTTGTAGAATGCTGGCCCAATCTTTCTGGAGTTTTATTGTAATGTCAGATATTAAGAAAACTTGAGAAATAATAACATAGTAAGACATTTCTTCACAAATATTGGCTGGTGCTACACTTGAAAATAAACAGCATAGTAGTAAAATACATGATCTGAAGAGTTTGCTAAACATTAAAAATATTAGTTATGTAAAGAATAATGCACAGAAATGTAAATTTTATGCTACTTGCTTTAGTTAGTAATAGAGTAGGAAAACACTTAACAAACATAAATATTTGTAAGTCTAGAAATGAAAAAGTTTACTTAGTTGGCCAAGTTTCCACAAAAGCTTTTATTACTCTTATTGAGAAAAAATGATGATAAACTTTCACAAATATAATCACTTACGCAAGATCTACTTGACTACCTTCGTTCTGCTGGCAGAACAATGTCATTATTGTGGTTATTTTGTTTGCACATTATTGGTGAAGTACGGAATCAGCTAAAATCACAGACCACTGGGCTTTTCCAGGACTGAGTCCCATTAGTCTCGATGCCAACAATCCACAGCATGCCAGTGTCTTACTGAGTCTTCCAGTTCCGTGCTCCTGTTCACGCCCTGAACAGCTGTCCCACTGCTGCATGGCCTTCCTTTTTAAAGAGAATACATTAAAAATATATATATTTTGTTGATTTTATACAGAGAGAAAGAGAGATAGTTAGAAACATCGATGAGAGAGAAACATTGACCAGCTGCCTCCTGCACACTTCCTACTGGGGATGTGCCCGCAACCAAGGTACATGCCCTTGACCGGAATCGAACCTGGGACCTTTCAGTCTGCAGCCCGACGTTCTATCCACTGAGCCAAGCCATTTAGAGTGAGAATCTTTTTTATTTTATTAATTTTTTAGAGAGAAAAAGGAAGGGGAGCAGGGGAGAAAGAAACCTCCATTTGTTCCACTTATTGATGCATTCATTGGTTAATTTCTGTATGTGCCCTGACCAGGGACAGGGCCTGCAGCCTTAGCATGTTGGGACACGCTCTAACCAACTCAGCTCCTGGCCAGGGCTCCTTGGTCTTAATGACCGCTGCCTGAGCACCGGTGCTATTCGCCACTGAGACACTGGAACCTGACTTCACCATAGCCAACTGCTAGTTGTATAGTCTGTTTCAGTTCTTTGTTTTGCTGAACTAGGAAACACCAAAATGAATATTTTCCAGCAAATAATTCTTTAAATTTAAAAAAAAATATATTTTATTGATTCTTTACAGAGAGGGAGAGGGAGAGAGAGTTAGAAACATTGATGAGAGAGAAACATCTATCAGCTGCCTCCTGCACACTCCCCACTAGGGATATGTCTGCAACCAAGGCACATACCCCTGACCGGAACTGAACCTGGGACCCTTGAGTCCGCAGGCTGACTCTCTAACCACTGAGACAGACCAGTTAGGAAAACTCTTTAAATTTAAAAAAAATCCTTACCCAAGGATATTTTTCCTTTTTTTTTTTTTTTTTTTTTTTTTTTTTTTTTTTTTTTTTTTTTTTTAGAGAGAGTGGGCAAGAGAGAGAAAGATAGAGAGAAATATCGGTGTGAAAGAGACACATCGGTTGGTTGCCTCCTGCATGCTCCCTGACCAGGGCCCCAGGCCAGAGAGGAGACTGCAGTAGAGAGAGATACGTGCTCTTGACCTGAATTGAACCCAGACCCTCGGTTCACAGGCTGACGCTCTATGCACTGAGCCAAACCAGCTCGGGCCAGCAAAGAACTCTTTAGAAGATCTATTTAAGCTTGTAAGTAAATCTTTCCTTTTGAAATCAATTTTATTGAGATATAATTGACATCTAATAAAAGGCACACATTTTAATTACACAGACCAACGAATCTTGACAAATGTACACTTCCGCACAGTCACCAACGCAACACAGAGCATTCGCTCCAGTCCCACGTGCTCCCGCCCCTCTGCCTGGCCCCAGGTCACTGTCCACGTCTCATCACCATATATCAGGTTGGATTGTTCTAGAATGAGATATAAACTAACCCTACAGCGTGTATTCTTATGTCCAGCTTTTCTGGCCCAGTATAATATTTTTTATATTTATCCACATTGTCCATATCTGTAGTTTGCTCTTCATCACTAGACAGTATTTCTTTTTTTAAAAAATTTTTTTATTGATATCGGGAAGGAAGAGGGAGAGAAACATCAATGATGAGAAATCATTGATCGGTTGCCTGTTGCACGCCTCCTATTGGTGGTCAAACCCACAGTCCAGACAGGTATCTTTGACTGGAATTGAATGTGAGGCCCTCCAGTTTGCAGGCTGGCACTCTGTCCACTGAGCCACACCAGCCAGGGCTGGGCAATATTTCATTGTATGAGTTTGTTTAGCCGTTCGTGTGTTGAAGGGCGTTTGGGTTATCTCCAGTTGTGGGAGATTATGAGTAACACTGTTGTCAGCATTCTTACCAAGTCTCTTTGTGGACAGAGGCTTTCGTTTTATGCAGGAGCGGAATTGCTGGGCCATAGGGTAGACGCGTGATTCATTCTATTGGGAATTGCTCACCATTTCCCAGAGTGACTGCATCATTCCTGTTTCCACCAGCAATGCGGAGCATCCCAGGAGCTCCACCTCCTTGTCCGAGCCATCACGCCGTCCGGTCTGCAGGACCGAGGGCCAGGGGACCTCGCAGCTCCACGCCTGGGAGGTGGCAGGATGTCTGCACTCATAGCGCAGTGAGAGGAGACTTCTGAACCATGGGATCGCGAGGTAAGTGGTCTCTGTCCACTTCCAGGCCTGTCCTAAGGCTCGGTTACTCATTAAAATACGTGGCTGGGAGAAGCATTTTTTTCAATGAGGCTCTCCAGACTCAGTGCCTGCACCTCAGCTCCCAGGTTCAACAAAAGCTGGCGGGTCCTCTTACTCAGAGCACGAGGGTCCTGGTTCTGAGGTTGGCGCCTCTCCTGGCCTTGTCCCCGGCTCAGCACTGCACCCGGTGACAGTGTTCATCTCTCTGACAGTCTGACTATCAGGGTAGGTTCGTTCTCTTACATGGACTTGTACCTGTGAAGCAGGGTTGTCCCCAAATGATGGTGTTTTTTTTTTTTTTTTTTTTTTTTTTTTAAATATATTTTATTGATTTTGTACAGAGAGGAAGGGAGAGAGATAGAGAGTTAGAAACATCGATGAGAGAGAGTCATCGACCAGCTGCCTCTTGCACACTCCCCACTGGGGATGTGCCCGCAACCAAGGTACTTGCCCTTGACCGGAATTGAACCCAGGTCCTCTAGTCCCCAAGCCGACGCTCTATCCATTGAGCCAAACTGGTTCCGGCCCAAATGATGGTTTTAAGCAAAAGTGTGAATGTCTGGTGTGTTGGGTAACTTATGAGTCAGGGGGAGTGAAAATCTCGTCCTGGTCTTTTACACCCTAACTGTAAGCAGGACTCTTCCAAAAAAATAGCTCAGTGGATGAGCATCGACCTATGAATCATGAGGCCACGGTTCCATTCCCGGTCAAGGCACAGGCCCGGGTTGCAGGCTCCATCCCCAGTGTGCTGTGTGCAGGAGGCAGCCGATCCATGATTCTCTCTCATCCTTGATGTTTCTATCTTGCCTTCGCCCTTCAATACAAATATATATTTTAAAAAATTGTTTTGGCTAGTTTGAATGATTTCCTAAAGAGGTATTTCCCAGAAGAACATTATTACTAAATCAAGAATAATGAATGCTCTCCGATAATTGCCAAGCAGAATGATAATGTGATAATGGCATTATCTGTCAAAAGCAATGCTACGCAGCTTTCTTGACATGGATTAGTACTTTACCGGTTTGAAACAGGGCTCACTTGATTTCATTGTGTTCCTTGTGTTAAAATATTCGTGTGTTATACTCTCCCCTCGTCCACTGCTCATTGGGGACAGCCTTCTTTTTGGAGTGATTAAAATTCTCTAAAATTCATTGTGGTGATGGTTGCACAGTCTGAATATAATAATAGTCATTGAACTGCACCCTTTAAATAGGTGAGTTATGTGGTGTGTGAATGTTATCCCAATAAAGTTGTTATTCTTAAAACTAAGTAGGGGAAGGGCATATGAATGTCCGAGAAGCTTCTATGATACATCTCCAGTCATCAAGTTCTCACCCAACTGAAAACCAAAAACAATTTTACGGGCAACTTCAAGCACCCCGAGAAAAGGAAGCGAGTGATCTGGTCCACCAAAGCCCGAGCACAATAATGTAACAGAGCGCACTGGGTTTTTGTTTGTTATCAGGCACTGAGCTAAACATCCTGTTTATTTATTTTCAGTTTATTTTCTTAGAAACTTTTGTATTGATTTCAGAATGAAAGGGAGAGGGAGAGAGAGAGAGAAACATCAATGATGAGCGAGAATCATTGATCAGCTGCCTCCTGCAGGCCCCACACTGGGGATCGAGCCCACAACCCGGGCCTGTGCCCTTGGCCAGAATCGAACCTGGGACCTTTTCTTACCCTCTGCCCAGTAGAACATCAACCTTTCAAAACGTTTGTTTCACAATAAGAAACGTGGGTTTCCTTTCGGTCACTACCAGAAATCACAGCTGTCCATCGTGTCTAACGAAGACACACATAGGTGGCTGCACATCTTTCATCGCCGATTTAACTCAACTTCCCTGCTTTTTATTCTGATCACCAAGCCAATAAAACCCCACAAATATTAAATAACCAAACAATATCCCCTTCTTATCTATGGGGTAGACATCCCCCCCCATGCCTGAAACCAGAGATTACTGATCCCTGTATATACTATGTTTTTCCTATACATACATAACCATGATCATTTAAAAAAATATTTTTATTGGTTTCAGAGAGGAAGGGAGAGGGAGAGGGAGAGAGAGAGAGAGAGAGAGAGAGAGAGAGAGTGAGAGAGAGAGAGAGAGAGAGAGAGACAACAGTGACGAGAGGGAATCATTGATTGGCTGCCTCCTGCACATGCCCTATGGGGGATCGAGCCCACGGCCCCAGCATGTGTCCTTGTCTGGAACCGAACCTGGGACCCTTCAGTCCACAGGCTGGTGCTGTATCCACTGAGCCAAACCAGCGAGGGCCCATGACCATTTTTATTTACAGATTAGGCAAGGTAAGAAATTAACAGCAACGCTAATAATAAAATAGAACAGTTATAGCAATGTACTGAAATAGAAGCGATGTGAATGTAATCTATCAAATACCTTATGGTATGGCCTCAGCTTTCTTCTTGTGCTGTGAGATGCTCTCAGGCCTGTGATGACAGGAAGGGAATGGCGCCAGTGTGGTGACATAGCGTCGGGCTACTTGGCCACAAGCACCTGCCAGCCCTTCGGATTCCCGACGGCTACTCGGCTATGAGCAGGCGGGCAGCATAGACAGCGTGGCTTCCCTGGACCCTGGGATGCTATCAATCAGCTCACTGCCCAGAACCCTGTGCAACCTAAAACCTGCGAATGGTTTACTTCTGGAACTTTCCATTTCATGCGTTTGGCCCGCAGGGAACTGGAGCTCTGGACGGTGAAACCACAGCTGAGGGGGGCTTGCTGTAAACTCCAGTTGTTAGTGTTCTCCCTCTGCTCCTTTTCCATTTTCTTTTCTGTCCCTGAGTTCCTGTTTCGGGGCCGTTTGTCTGCCAGGCCTCCCAGAACACCGAGCTGTGCTTTCACAGCAGCGCGGTCCCACAGAGCCCGTGTTTCTCAGCGGGCAACTCTAGCTTTTCCCTTCGCAGGTAATGAGAGTCTTTGTCAGTGTGACGGGCCCACTCGCTGTCACCCCAGTTTGAGCGTAGGCACACTTGGAGGTTGTTCTGCTTGTTCTCTCGCTCCTTCCCGGGGTGGGGGTGGCGGGGGCTGGCTCTGTGTCACACTCACAAAGCCATACTTTGTGTCATACTCATAGGCCCCTCCCAGGCGACACGGCCTTGTCCCAGTTCCAGGTCAGCAGCCCCGCACGGTGCTCACCACCGATCCTGGGCTGGGGGCTGGGGTGGGGCTGGAACCCCTTGCTCCTCCGGTGGCCTCTGCTGGGATAACCTCCCTCCCAATTAAAAAAGTGGCCACATGGGTGCCGGACCAGCCTGTTCCGTGTCTCTACCCCTCCGGCCAGTCTCAGGGTGCTTTCTTCTTTGCTTCTCTCGTTGTAGGACTTGCATTCAGCCAGCTTCCCCTCGGTTCTGGATGATGGCTGCTCTGTATTTTAGTTGTGATTCTGATGTGGTTGTGGGAGGCGGTGAGAGCAGGCAGTTACCTACGCCACGATCTTCTAGTTTCACATTTTTATTGTTAATTTTGACAACCTGACTCAATTATTCATTTCATCACTTTTTCAACGTTCCTTACATTTTCTAGGCGGTCATCGTATTAGTTAAAAATATTAGCAACCATATTCCTGCTTCTTAAGAAGTTTTTCCTTACATTCCATGTCGTGATGGGCAGAATAATGATCCCCAAAGAAGAACAAGTCCTGCCGTCTGGAAATGATCAATGTTACGTTATGCGACAAAAGGAAACTTAGGTTGCACGTGGAATTCAGGTTGCCAGTCAGCTGGTTTTAAAATAAAAAGACCATCTTGACTGTCCCAAGCGAATCTCGAGCCCTTAAATACCGAGAAGCTTTCCGAGCCTCAGTCTGAGGAAGGTGTGTGGTCACAGGAGGTCAGAGGGGGAGATATTAGCAGGACGGGACTAGGCATTGCTGGCCTTGAAAATGGAGGGGAGGAGCCAGGAGCCGAGGAGTGTGAGTGACCTCCAGGGCCAGGAGAGCCTCCAGGAGGAAGCCTCCTGCCAGAGCCTCGGCTTTAGTCCAGTAGATCCCCATCAGACTTCTGACCTGCAGAGCTACAGCATACAGGCGTGTTCTGTGCTGTTCAGTTTGTGGTCATTTGTTACTGTGGTGATGGAAAGCTAACACACACGTGGCCCTCGCCGGTTTGGCTCAGTGGATAGAGTATTAGCCTGCGAACCGAAGGGTCCCGGTTTCCGTTCTGGCCAAGGGCATGTACTTCAGTGGCAGGCTCCTCCCTAGCCCGGCCCCTGGTCCGGCTCTAATAGGAGGCAACCAATCAACGTGCTCCTCTCACATCGATATTTCTCGCTGTCTTTCCCTCTCTCTAAAAATTGATGGAAAAATATTCTGGGGTGAGGAGTAAAAAGAACAGAAAACTAGCACACCTGTGTTCTTACCTTTACGCGGCAAGGTTAAGTAATATTGTCACCTTTCGGATGGAGAAAGCATTTAGGTTGACAAACCCAGGGAGGCTCTGCCATTTCTCAGCCACAAACAATAGGGATCCTTCTTTGCTTCATTAAATTTAATTAAATGTCTAGTTTTATCGATCTGATGGCTAATGATACATTTGAATGGCTTCCTACTGCATTTTTCTAGTTGATTCATCTATTTTTATTTAACTTCTGGAAGTACCATTTGTAAGGTTCTTATCTGACGTACTGGTCCCTGCGGGTCCGTTTGCTCCCGTGTCACTTGCTGTGACAAGCCTCCGGTCTGGTGTACACACCCTTCCTTTCATCTTTCACTCCTCCCACACTGAAGCTACGTTTTGAAGGACAGAGTCGGTAAGCAGTGCACAAAGCTGGTGACTTCGCCCCGTGCTCCTCAACCTCTCTGCGGTCATGGGGGAAGGTGAATGTCTTCCGAGGAGGCCTTCTTCTCTTCGCTGTAACAGCACACGGCTCTGAGACTCTGTCACTGTAGCCCAGCCTTCCCAACCTGCAGGCGGTAAACAAAGATGCTTTCTCTCCTGGGAACCTGGGTCTCGAACGGAATGCCATGGTGCTATTGAAGCTGAGTTTTCGGCTAGCGGTATCTTCCTTTTACAGATCTTTACTTACCTGACTTACCCAGAGCCAGTGTCTCAGGTCTCCACCCAACAGCCTGGGGCTGATCCACAGGAGATAGTGGTCAAGGTGATATGTGATGCCCTCACCTGTGTCTGCGGCTTACCACAGCAGTGTTTCCTTCACACTATTTCAGTCCATGACTTGTTTTGATTTTGTTTTTAATGTAAGGAACTGGATATAACAAGAAAGAAAAACGTGCCCGATAATTACCAAGAGGCATTAGACTAAGAACAAATTCTAGAAGGATCTCCCCGGTGACTCCTGGGTCGCCTGGTATCCCTCCCAATTAATTCCTGTTTTCTCCTGGAGCAGTGATCGGCAGACTCATTAGTCAACACAGCCAAATATCAATAGCACGATTGACATTTCTTTTGAGAGCCAATTTTTTAAGCTTATACTTCTTCTAACGCCAATTCTTCAAAATAGACTCGCCAAGGCCGTGGTATTTTGTGGAAGAGCCACACTCAAGGGGCCAAAGAGCTACATGTGGCTTGAGAGCCACAGTTTGCTGACCACTGTCCTGGAGTAAGAAACTGGACAGTGGAGATGAGGTTAACGAAGACTTCTGATCCTAGCTTTGCAGGAAGGATGTCAGCAAACCTCCTTTCCAAGTCAGTTCGATGTGACTCCCAAGTCAACTGAAAGGTCTGAGCAGCCGCTCGTTGCTGTGGACTCACTCCCGGCCAAATGGTGGCTTACCAATGAGCGTGGCTTCCACGTGACCTGGCTTAATGGTCAATGTTGCAAACAAGGGCAGGATGTCCAGTGCAGGCCAGTGAGTGTCAACGAGGTCAGTCCTTGGGGGAAAACCAGAACGGCATAGTGGCATCAGATGGGCGAGACGATGGGCATTAGGAAGTAGGTAAGATTTGGCATTAGGAGGTACCCTGTTTCCCCGAAAATAAGACATCCTCCGAAAATAAGACCTAGCGCATGGAAAGATAAGACATCCCCTGAAAATAAGACCTAGCGCAACTTTTGGAGAAAAAAATTAATATAGGACATTGTCTTATTTTCGGGGAAACAGGGTAGGTAAGATTTGGCATTAGGAGTAGGTAAGGTTTGGCAGGGGATCTGCTCTTTGGAGCGCTTTTGGACAGAGCCTTCAGCGCGCCCGCTAGCGTGACCCTCTTCCAGAGTAAACCTTTACCAAGAGGAACTGACCTGTACTCTTACTGAGATGGATCTGTAGGACGAAAAGTATGGATCTAAGACACCCATGTGCACACAACCCTCCAGAACCCCCTGGGAGAAGAGAGGGTTTTGGAGGAGTTCCTGCGGCATCGCTGAGTCGCTGAGGAGAAGTCGGATGCCTCCACAGGAATGTCTGAAACTGGGGTGGCTCACAGGAACCAGCCAGCAGAGGTCATGTCCTTCCTCCTGCGGCTCTCCCGGGAATCTGCTTAATCCACCAAACCGGGGATGAAGATGTGAGGAATGGATGCGAGAGGTTTTGGACCATAATCAATGGTAATGTGTTGGGTGGCTAGAAGTCACGCCGCCTCAGGCATGACACGTTCTGGTTTCCATGTCCTGCTTCTTTCCTCCCTTAACCCCTCCCCCAGGGGACACTTTAAAGAGAACCAGGGAAATTATGTTAAGGAGCAATTATTAATTTTTTATGTGTGATGATGGCATCAGGGCTGTATTTTTTAGTCTATCCATGAGAGATGCACACGGAAGCACTTTTTGGTAAAATGTAATGAGTGGATTGAAACTATTCCAACTCCACTTGTCAAAAACTGTGTGTGTTGGGATGGATGGGGCAACAGATGACAAGATTGACAGAATGCTGACAATTGCTGAACACTGGGTGACGGGTCCAAGGGGATTGATTCGGCTCTCTCTACCTTTTGTGAATATTTAAAAATTTCATAGTAAATGTGGTGAGTTTATAGATGATTTATCTTATCTATCTATCTATCTATCTACTCATCCTCACCCAAGGATATTTTCCCATTGATCTTTTAGAGAGAGGGGAAGAGAGAGGGAAAGACAGAAATATCGATGTGAGAGAAACACATTGATTGGTTGCCTCCTGCATGTACCTACCACCAGGGTACTAGCCCTTGACCAGAATCGAACCCAGGACCCTTTGGTCTGCAGGCTGACACTCTAGTCACTGAGCCAAACCGGGTGTGGCTATCTTTGCTTTTCAATATTTTATAAACTTTTACGCTGAGGAATAAGCACTAGTTTTTCAGTGTTTTAAAGATATGTCCTATATTTCAAACACACCCCCATTTCTAATGGCGTTCGTTCAGCCTTACTTCCTCTGCCCACTCCCCAGGTTTTGATGAATGAACGTGGACATTGTCAGGAAAGCTGCCACCTTCCATCAGAAGGCCGCTTGGAAGTGGCTGAGGTCACGTTTCTGAAAACAGCCATCACAGTGGGACCCAGAGGGACTGCTGTTGGTTATTGACTTGCTTCTGGATTTTTATTTTCTTTCTGTCTTTTTGTTGTTATGATCCAGATGTTAGCACATATATGCAAGTAAATGAACTTTGACCTTATGACCTTCCATATTGATCACTGGGACTGGGCTTCAGACGGCATTTATCTTTGTTTTAGTTCTATTCCCTTTTCCCTGAGATGCAACTGAAAGTCTCCTCTGAAAAACTGCTTTTGGCAGAGAAATTATCCCCAAATAACTCTCTTTCTCTTAAGAGTGTGCCCATGAGAAAATCTCCTACGCTCCTCATTCTAATAGATAAATGTGAAATATCTAAGTGCACGGAAAATACTGAGGTGGTAATAATAATAATAATAACAATAATAATAATTTCCTTTCCCCTCCACTCCCTTCAATCTCTCTCTTCCTGCTTCTTTCTTTGTCTCGGGTCCTACTGTTACTGCCCTGCTTCTAATCTGCTCATTTTCCAGGCCTGTGGCCCATCCGTGGGCCTATTGACCTCTTCCTGCGTGTGAGTGCCTGGACAGAGTGCCTGGACACGTGGGTGCATCACCGTGGGGGGCTGTGCTGGGAACAGGAGGGGAGACAGGCCGCCTGCAAAGCTGTGGATGGAGGGAAAGTGGCCGAGGACAGCGAGGCTGGCACCTGGCCTGGTACCGAGTCCCCAGATCAGTGTCTGGGATGCTACCCTGCTTCCCCGAAAATAAGACAGTGTCTTATATTAATTTTTGCTCCCAAAGATGCGCTAGGTCTTATTTTCAGGGGTTGTCTTATTTTTCCATGAAGAAGAATACGGTACACATTTATTGTTAAATGAAAATAAAGGAAATTTATTACCTGTATAAGGTACGGTAGTACGGTAGTTGTCAATACAAACCAGACAAACTGTGAATCTTACAGTATCAAGAATTTACTCACTTATTCAATGACAATCATGTCATCATCTTCTGGAACATCATCATAAAAAGCCAATTCCTGAATTTCCTGTGACTCCATTTCTTTCAGAATCAGTGGACCAAATCTCTCATGTTTAGCCTGGGGGGGGGGCTTATTTTCGGGGGGATGCCTTATATAATATTTCACTCAGAAGGAAACCTGTAAGTAGGTCTTATTTTTGGGGAAACATGGTAGATAAGCCGGGACACGGATGGGGTCAGGAGTGGAAGCTGAAATGACGGTAAATCCTAAAACCATGAGTGGAGACAGAAGCCTCCTTCCAGAGAGCGCTGAAGGACAGTTATTGGTTCAGGGTGAGCTCCTGGTCTTTGCTCCCAAGGCTGGAGGGCAAATGCTCTTTTCCATGGACGCTGAGCAGCGAGCACACCACCCCAACCCGGCCCAGGTCCTACCGCCTGCCGGGCGTGCGGGCACCAAGGGGCTGGGACCCACAGGCAGAGGGAAGGAGAGGGGAATGCCTGGCGGGGAAGTCAGACTTCAGAAGAAGTGGCTTCAATTAGAAACCAGGACGAGTTTGTTGTTTGTTTTTTAAACACAACAAACAACAAACAAACAAACAAACAAACAAACAAACAGAATTATGAAGATTGGCTCTCCATTCGCCTGTTTCTGATGGGGAAGGCAGGGTTATCAGTCACCACAGTCACGAAGCCCAGGACACGTCCTCAGGCAGTCGCTTTGCAAACGTCGGAAATGAAGTCATTTCACTCAGGAGTGTGACGGGCAGGGCAGATCGGCTGAGTGTGGAGGACGAGCAGCCTGGGAGGCCGTCCTGGGCGCTCAGAGCCGCGTGGACGGTGCGGGTCTCGGCTGCCCTCACGGTGGGAGGTGACGTCGGGGCGGATGGCGGCCACGCCAGTGTCACTTCTGCTTCTGCACTTCTTGTGGTCACGTCTCCTCCCCCGCCACACACATCTGTCTGCCAACGTTTGCAGACAATTTTCTCAAATAGTCGTCTTGCTTTTGTGTTGTGCTTTGACTCATTTTATTTGCCTAGATGGAACAGACATGTTTAATATAGAATTAGCTCCTTACGCATTTTTTTTAAAAATGAAACAATGAGATTCTAAACTCAGTAGGTACGTCTGTCTCTGGGTTTGCACAGCCTTCATGGTTTTGATTTATTCTGATGTGTTTCCTGGTAGAGAGCAGTCAGCCATCCAATTCACCCCTACCTGGTTCCACCCGCAGCACGTACACCTCAAAGGGTGTCCTCTCCCGAAGATGCCCACCTTCTCAGGGGCTGCCCTGCCAAGAAGTGATATCCCCCCCCCAGCCCCCACCTCCAGGGCCAAGGCTACAAGCACCAGGTGAAGCCGCTGAGGATGCTGCAGGCTTCATTTCTGCAGTCAAAGCAGAGCACTTGCTTTATGACTGGATTCGTGCTGTCTGACTAAATGAAATTCGTAGCATGGGAATGTTAAGATTTGGATTTTTTCAATCCTATTCAGGTAGGAACGAGCCAAAACAAATAACTGCATTGTCATAAAAAGTAAAGGTCTTTATTAAAAGTAATTTTGTATAACGTTTAACCATTATAACTAATTTTGTGAGTCTTTTAATAGACAAAGCCAAATAGTACATGCTATATATATATATATTTTTTAACAAAATCATTATTTGTATGATTTTCTTGCCAACTTAATAGTTTTAATTCTGTACTAAGAATTTTTATGAATATCCTTTTTCCTCAACACTGAGGACTCAGCTTCAGAGTGCCCCATTTAGTTGTTACACATTTAATCTCTTAAATTGAGGGTTTAAGACAGATTCAGAAGAAAGAAAAGGTGTTTCTCTCATGTTCACTAAAGGTAAAATTAAATTATCCCAATGAAATGACTTGATTAGGTCTCTCTCTATATATATATTATTGATTTTTTACAGAGAGGAAGAGAGAGGGATAGAGAGTTAGAAACATTGATGAGAGAGAACCATTGTTCAGCTGACTCTTGCACACCCCCCACCAGGGATATGCCCGCAACCAAGGTACATGCCCTTGCCTGGAATCGAACTTGGGACCTTTCAGTCCGCAGATCAACGCTCTATCCACTGAGCCAAACCGGTTTCGGTGATTAAGTCTCTTTCGTCTGATGCAAGGACTTCCTGTTTTGCTGGTTGAGCTGTGTGGTCTACCTTCATGAAATCACCTGCTTCTACATCACAAGCATCTTGGAAGTCCAGACGCATGGGCTTGGCAGTTAGAATGTTGTCTGGGGGACAAGGCCAGCTCATTCGCGGGAGCCTCCATCCGTGTGTCAGTTTCCCGTGGTGTGGAGAGCATCAAGTGCCCAATGCATCTCTCTCTGCAGCTCTCTTGATATTTCTTTCAGATGATCGGTACTTTGTAGAAAGGACTTCAGGCATATTTAAAGGGGAAGGAACAGCACCAAGGTGGCACAATGCACATTCATTCATGAAAGCTTTTATTAGTGAATAAAAGAAAGCTCAGCCCAGCTGGTGTTGCTCAGTGGTTGAGCATGGACCTATGATTCAAGAGGTCATGATTCCGTTCCGGTCAGGGCCCATGCCTGGGTCGCAAGCTTGATCCCCAGTAGGGTGGGTGCAAGAGGAAGCTGATCAATGACTCTCTCTCATCATTGATGTTTCCATCTCTCTTTCTCTCTCTCTCTCTCTCTCTCTCTCTCTCTCTCTCTCTCTCTGAGATCAATAAAAACATATTTTAAAAAAAGATAATATGAAAGACAGTAAGAGCATTCTGAGGCACCTCTAGGGCCTTTACTTTACCCATAAAGTGTATATTATTATTATTAATATTGCCATCAATGGATGAGGTTATGATGAGGTTATTCTTTAAAAAATATCAATGGCTGATAGTTATACCAGTCATCATGCATGAATATAAACATGTCTTAGTCCAAGCTGAAGAGCACACATGTTCGGCATAGCCATGCATAATTATTGCATTTAACTCATCTAGGACACTTTCCACTTATTAGTTTTTTCTTCTCTTCACAGATATAAAATGTAGTGAGTAAGTTTAATTCCTTTAGCTATTCTACAGTTATTATTCACCCAGAAATTTGTATTTTAAAGTTTAATTTTATATTCTGGTACAACCATAACCATTTTATTTTTAGAAAAAGTTATTTTCCTTTTGCCCTGATATGCAAACACACATTACTTCTCTGACACGCACTTTCCCCACCTTCACGCTGACTTCTGTGGGCACGTGCCCGGAGGGTGCCGAGGGGACACACACGTCTGTTCATTCTCTGACAGCCACTGACATGTATGAAAAGTGGGACACGGGTGTGCTAAAGGTTTTGGTTGAATAGCCAGAGATTATTTATTAATTATTTCAATGCAAAATGAGTCCACGACCCTAAAGTTAACTAGTAGGTTAAATTCAGTTTAGGCTGCTATGTTATAGAGAAACGAAGATTTACGTTAGAATTCTGTCGGATATGAAATTTAAAAAGTTTTCCCCAGATGGAGTAAGGGTGATTTTATGTAGACAGTGCAATGATTTGCAGCCCCATCACAAGTTCCAGGAACTAAACTTTTAAAGAGATGTTAGTTATTGTAATTCGATGTAGTTGAATCATCAAAGCAGTGTTGAACATTTAGAGAGGGCCGATTATTTGGGGTGTTTTATAAATTGGAAAAGTATGCTAACATGAATTCTAATTCTAACTTTGTGATAAAATCAGGAGGAAAACACATAACTGATTTAAACCAATTTATCAAGCCATACGAATTTGGCCAAGAACTTCCCACGCTTAGAAATATCAGTGAACTCTATATTGATTAAGATTAAATTTGAAGGGAAGTCCTTCAAAGTGTGCTTTAAAGAACCAAGGCTGTTAGCATTATGTGCTTCCGCATACTCACCTGTCTTCCTCTCCGTCTTGTCCCACATACAACTAAGTCCATTGATTCACCTTAAAAGTAAACCCCTATATTTTTTCCTCTGAGCTACAGTTTAGCAAGTCACCTATATTTATAGACCAGCGGTTCTCAACCTTCCTCATGCCGGGACCCTTTAATACAGCTGCTCCTGTTGTGGTGACCCCCCCAACCATAAAATTATTTTCGTTGCTACTTCATAACTGTAATTTTGCTACTGTTATGAATGGTAATGTAAATGCCTGTGTTTTCCGGTGGTCT
Source organism: Pipistrellus nathusii (assembly GCA_963693515.1). Lineage (NCBI taxonomy): Eukaryota > Metazoa > Chordata > Mammalia > Chiroptera > Vespertilionidae > Pipistrellus > Pipistrellus nathusii. The sequence continues at coordinate 2,775,623 of OY882861.1, read as the reverse complement.
TAGGCTCTACAGCAGCAGTTCTCAACCAGTGGGTAGCCTAAGACCATCGGAAAACACAGATATTAACATTATGATTCATTAACAGTAGCAAAATTACAGGTATGAAGTAGCAACGAAAATAAATTTATGGTTGGGGGTCACCACAACATGAGGAGCTGTATTAAAGGGTCGCGGCATGAGGAAGGTTGAGAACCACTGTGACAGATAGACTAGAGGCCTGGTGCATGAAATTCCTAAGCCAAGGAAGCCAGGAGCTTCCTGAAATTTAAGAGATCGTTTAGCCTAGTCCATACATTTTCTCCTGAGATGGTAAAATATGTAAGGATTTGATCAGAAGATACTGACATCACACAACAGGGATCATTGTCAGGTTCTGGCCCAGCCATGCCTCTCTCCCCGTGTTCTGATGGGCTGCTATGTGCTGGTTATTTCCAGTCCCCAGCCAGTCAGCTTGCCGGCCACGCTAAGGGCATCGTGGTTGAAGGTCAGTCATAGCTCATTGTTGGCATACAGAACATTCCTCACATCCTATTTTTGATCCTTTTTATATGCCTGTGAGTTTTTTTGATTTTCTTATGAAAGGATGGAGAAACGTACGCATGTGAAACCCTTTAGAGTTTTCAGAAGGGCCTGCAGCTCCCTACAAGTCAAAGCAACATGCCCGGTGCGGGGTGATCAAGGCTCCCCGGTGCTCGGCGCAGGCAAACCAAAGGACTCCCTCCCAGGTCAGCTCTCCCCTGCACAGGCTGCACAGACTGCCCTTGTCACTGCGGCAGTGACTCAGCCTCCCGTGCACAGCACCCCCGGATGGCTTATCGAAACCAGGTGCCGGGCCCTCCCTCAGCCGCCGGGGGATTCGGGAGGTACTGGTCAAGGGTTTGCATTTCTGTCATGTTCCCAGGTTATGCCGAGAGCCGCCGTCCAGGGTGTTCACAAAATGACCAGTTGTTGTCCTCAATTCACCTGCCAATTTTCTGGGAGAGAGAAGAAATGAAGAGGAGAAGCTCTTGAAAACAGACCGCGGTGAAGGTGGGTTAACCTGGGTGGGTAAGACCAGGGAAAGTGTTTTATTGCATTTCACACCACCTGAAGCTTGGGGATTTCATTTGTGTGTGAGAGGAGGCATAGGACAGGCAATGTCACTGACCCAGAGCTCAGAGGGAGACTCTCTGTTCCATCCAGCACAAGCACCGGGAGCTTCTCTGGTTGAGGGAGGAAAAAAATCAGCACAGAAGATGCCAGAAGGCATCAAAACCTTCAATACAAATAGACACATGAAGAAGTATCAATGACTTTCTGCTCCATCCCCCAGCCCTTTCACCCAAGAGAGAAGGGCTCCCAGACATTGCCTACAAAACCAGAGCTGTGGCCGCCCGCAGGCCTCCCACAGACGGGCCAAGGGGCCCAGAATCAGCACATCTGGACCCGCAGGTTCACCGGGGGGGAGACCTCCTGCCCAGCCCTGCTCCGGAAAACCGCATCGCTGGTGCTTTATTTTGTTGTCTCTGTCTGCACTATTCAAAAATTCTTACAACCTGGACTTCCTTTCATTTCTCCTATGAAGATATAAATACACGAGTTCAGCCCAATGTTAATTCCCGCGGCCTCGGATTTTATGGAGAATTCCAGAGCGAAAGAATCCATGCTCTTTTCACCCTGTGTCCCCAGTGGAGAAAGAGAAAAGGTTCTCGAGTTCCTCATTGCCTCGGCCCAGGCTGCGCGACGCAGCCACCATGCTTTGGTAGTAACTTTTAAGGAATGTACATTTAAATGTTCACCCTTTTAAAATCTGCAGCAAACTTTATACACATAACTTGACTTTGCCGCTTCCACTTGAATTGGTTTTCTTACTTGTTCAATCTCAGCATTACCACAGGTTAATAAACAAAAGTGAACACAACCGCATAATTTTTGCATATAGATATAAATAACAGGTAGGATGTCCCCAAAACAAATACACACATTTTAAGTAATTACAAAGGCAATGTTTGCTGAAATATATTTCATTTTCAAAATTGAGCTGTCAGCTATTCAAGTGTGTCTACATTGTTGGGGGACACCCACCCTGTGTACATGTGTGTGAATATATATATGTGTGTGTACGTATAACTAAATCCTACAAGTTACCTAACAGTTCTCCTACAGATGGAGGTCCACATGGTCCCATATGTTTTGCTACTAAAAGCAGAGCAGTAATAAGCATTCTAACATTCTGGAATATGTTGCGATCATTGCCATCGGCTGTAGTCCTATAAGTGGCACTGCAGGTCAAAAGGTTTTTTGTCTTAAAAAAACAAACAAACAAAACAAAAACAAAAACACAACCCAAAAAACTGCTGACATTACAAAAAGGTTCCAGGTCACATTTCCACCACCACGTGTCAGGTTGATGACCCGAATCCTCCCTTGCTGGTGATGACGTCCCTTAGAATTCCTGATTGTTGGTGTTTTGTTTTGTTTTTCTTTCTATCTTTTCATCTTCCCTGTGTATTACCATATTGGATTTTTGGGGGACTTTTTTGCCTTAGAGATTAGCAAAGGTTAGGATGATTGGCTAGAGAGAAGATGGAGATAAAGAAACTCACATATCATGCAATACAATGTTTTGGAGGATAATCAGACCCACTATTTTGAAATTTAAATTGTTGTGTGTCTTTGATCCAGAAATTCTCTCTGGTAATTTTCCTACATTAATAAACATCTTCATAAAATTATTTTTATAATGTTTATAATACATTGTAATCGGAAAATTTCGTGCAATCTACATGCCCATGCAGTAAAAACTTTATGCAGAATTGTGTTTTGTATATTGTACCTTGCGGTTTAAAAGAATGGATTCATTCATGTTGTCAAGTGGAGACATTCATGCTTACACATACAATGAGAAGAGCACAGGTTATGAAAAACTTATATCTCGGTCTGTCCTTTTTTGGTGAAAACGAGTATTATCTATAGGAAACATGCAAACAGTCTTGCCTCTGGGATGCAGGTAATTCCCCTCCCCCCTTTTCCTTTTAGACATTGTTGTACTTTTTTCGATGATAAACACATATTGCTTTTATAATTGGAAATAATGAAGTCATTTCGTTTTGCAAAATTAATTCTAATTGAAACTGTATCATGTATCATCGCATCTGATCCCGCAGTGCCTCCTTATTCTCGGAGCTGGTGGAAGCGGTGTGCGGGGGGACAGGAGGGGCAGAGGCTGCCCTGGGGCGAGGGGAGCGGAGAGGGCCCTGCTGCCCACGTCAGGGCTGGGAACCTGCATCTGGTGCATAAGAAGCATCCGTCCGCTTTGAGGGGAATTTTCTGGCCTCACATTGTTTATTGGCACCAGGACCCTGGCTATGTGTGCCCAGAAGAATGAGAAAGAGGGAGATCAAGGAAAGTGCAAAGTAAGGAAACGAGGTTTCGTTAATACTCTGCTTGTCCGCCTTCATGAAAGATTTGTCTGTGAAAGACGTTGAACCCATCAGCTTAATCAGGGATTAACTCGCTAGCTGGAACAGAGCGTGGGCAATTAAGAGTTTATTGGGAATTAATTGGAAATAATGCAGCGTTGTGAGAGGGGAGGAAGATGGTGTAAAGGAAAGTATGCCAGATGCTTTGGAATGGCTGAGGATAAACACGTGCAAACTACCATTTGACAATGGGAGGTTATTGTAAACCAGAGGCCCGGTGCATGACATTCGTGCACGGGTAGGGTTCCTAGGCCTGGCCAGAGATCAGGGCTGACTGCGGCCTTCCTTCATTCTATGGTGCCCCCTGGTGGTCAGCACACGTCATAGTGAGTGGTCAAGCTCCTGGTTGGTCAAACTCCCAGTCGGTGGAACTCTCAAGGGGACAATTTGCATATTGGCCTTTTTATTATATAAGATGATAAAGTTCCTCCAAGTGTAAGAAGAGAAGGTTGGGGGAAATGAATTTACAGAGACAAGCGGCAAAGACGTAGAAAGACTGGGGAGAGGACGAGGGAGTGAGCGGGTGGGTGAGCGGGTGGTCTGGATTCACGGCGGACACCTACTCATCCACGCAGGCCTTCCAGTCCTCGCCACGTTAGCGTCTCCCCTGCAGGATGCCAGGAATCTGCTGGTAAGCTCGTGTTCATGCTTTGTTTGTGGGGTTTTTGCTTCATTGGGTTTGGTTGTGCTGTGGGTGCTGCTGTCAGAATATTGTTTGCCTGTCTCGTTTACAGAAGGGGCCGCCCAGGGAGGGCAGCGGGCAGCAGGTGGCTTTTGCTTTGCCAGCAAAGTATGTTCAGGTATTTCCAATGGGCATCATTGAGATCAGGTGACATCAATTTCTCTAGAAAGTGGGCTCTTCCCTGGAGTGTGGCTCTTCCACACAGTACCACGGCCTGGGCGAGTCTATTTTGAAGAAGCGGTGCTAGAAGAAGTTTAAAAAATGTGGCTCTCCAAAGAAATGTCAATCGTTGTGCTGTTGCTATTTGGCTCCGTGGACTAATGAGTTTGCCGACCAATGAACTTGGCTGTGCTACCCTGTTTCCCCGAAAATAAGACAGTGTTTTATATTAATTTTTTCTCCCAAAGTTGCGCTAGGTCTTATTTTCAGGGGATGTCTTATCTTTCCATGCGCTAGGTCTTATTTTCGGGGAAATACGATAGTTCCTAAAACAACTGGGAAAGAACTCAATGCTCTTGTTCCGCATCCTGTCTGCCTCGAGAGCCCAAAGAGACAGGAGGTTGGGGCGGCATGCACCCGGGGCCATGGGTGTTGGCCGCTGCCCCTGTGCTGGGGATTGAGTTCCTCTTCACGGGACGGCACTCCTTCCTGTCAGCACAGCTCCCCGAGGGCAGCACGATGGTTCGGTGCAGCCTGGATGCCGCAGAAACGGAAACTCAGAAAGCGAAGCGACTTGCCCACGGCGCCAAAGCGAGCATGGGGGAGCCGGGGTGTCTGTGGGGCTTCCCAGCTCCACGGCCGGGCGGAGGGCGCTGCTGTCCAACCTTCCGGGATCGTGGCTTCTAGACACAGACGTGGGTTATAGCCGCTGTCGGCACTCGCTGCTGGAGGAATAATGCTGACACCCAATCTGATTAATGATCAGAGAATTTCGAATTGAAGTAGCAGAAACTGTGGTTGTTGTTTGTTTGTTTTAATTTCTCAGGTTATATTTTAAAATTCAGTGCTGAGGGAAAGTTTAAAGAATGCAGTCACGTTTACTCTTGATGAGGGTGTGAGTCTGGAGCACGCCCCTGTGGTGTCGGTAGGGTACACACTGGGGCCATGATTGGGGAGCAGCAGCAGCAGCTGTCAAATTCGCGCACTCGGCAGCAATGTCCCTTTAGGAACTTGTCACACCGATAATCTTGCAAAAGCATAGAAACCAAGGTATGCCATTAATGTTATTGGTAGCAGATGGTTTCAATACAGAATGACACAGTCATACAATGCCGTGTTCGAAGTAATGTCTTGAAGATGAAACACTGAACAAAAACACAAAGTCTAGGTAATCATTTCACAATATATATGTCTATCGGGTCATAACATTGCACACCCTGAAGTTACAGGATGTTATTTGCTAATTATGTCTAAATAAGCTGGGGCGGGGTGAGGGAAAACACAGTGCATAGGCTCTGAACATCCTTTCGTTAACTCTAAAAGATTCAGTTATGTTTTCTATAACTTGTTGGGGTTATGTTTTCTGTAACTATAGGGGGCTCTATATTAAATCATTATAGGCCCGGTGCATGACATTTGTGCACTGGGTGGGGGTGTGTCCCTCAGCCCAGCCTGCGTCCTCTCTGTCCTTAGTGCTGCCGTGGAGGAGAGAGAAGCTCTTGCCACCACCGCTGTGCTCGCCAGGCATGAGCCCAGCTTCTGGCTGAGCAGTGCTCCCCCTGTGGGAGCGCACTGACCGCCAGGGGGCAGCTCCTGCGCTGAGTGTCTGCCCCCTGGTGGTCAGTGCATGACATCGCGACCAATTCGTTCCACTGTTCAGTCAATTTGCGTATTAGGGTTTTATTATACAGGATTGTTAGAAATAAAACCAAGAAGCTGTCAACAGTGATTGCCTTCAGGGGAAGTTATGGTGGTGGAAGACGGGAGGAGGAGAATTCTATATTTTATTTTTATTTTTACTTAATTCCTGGATTTTCTATTTTCATCAGGATAAATAATCAGGTAAATGGAATTATGACACATCCCTGTTTTCTCCCATGAATTTTTGTGTATAAATAAAGAAAAATAAAGCTTGTCTTGTTAAAATGTTGTAGTTCCGAGTCTGGGGTCTTTAGCAAAGTCCTCTGCTATCTTCCTTTCACAAAGGAAGATTGTTTATGTTGTAAAAGAGTGATTCTCTCAAGACAAATGTCTTGTCAGGTAGCCACAAAAGAGGGCATCCGTCTTTAGGTCAAACTAATTCATGTTATGAACCAAACTGTGTAATGTGATTTCTGAGACCTCTCTCTGATCTATCAATCTGCCCATTGAAGCAGCCAAAACCTCTTCCAAAACAAACCCTTCTGCAGACGGCAACACGCAGCAATTACATGAATAAGTTTTTCCACTCGGCCTATTTTTCTGCCCCCGGTTATTAATCAGCCTCACCGGCTACATTTTCCATTTTCCGTCCACGTTCAGGCCCGATTCCAGGTGGCCAAACATATCGCATTACGCGCATAAAACCAAACAAACCCGTGCTGTTTGCTGAGCAAATGGCTGTGCCTCATCTCTAAGTCCTCCAGCTCCTCTCCGATTGCCCGGAGAACACAGAGTGGCTTCCCCACACGGACGCTCAGTGTGTTCCTTCTGTTTGGCCAACTGGAATGTATGGACGTAAAATTGTACTCCTGCTAAGCCTCACGTAACAACTGAGTTCATTTCAGTCGGCACCCTGTCACCTACCGACTCTCTGAGACTTTGGTTTGATGGTGGTTGTCTTTGCCTTGTCTGTTCTGAATTCAAAGTCTGCAGAGTGTTCGTCTGAAACATGTTTCCACATATGATTCTTCTTAACCCTGTCTGCACTCAAAAGCCACTGTTCTTTATACTCACATTCTGGACACAGTCAAGTAGAGATTGGGTGTATCTGGGATAAAGAGGGGCCAGGGCATGTGTGTGTGTGTGTGTGTGTGTGTGTGTGTGTGTGTGTGTATAATATATTTATTTATTTTTAAGTTTTAAGTGTGATTCCATTGTGGCCACAGATCCTGGCAGGCCCAAACATTACTCTCTTTAATGATAGTTCTTTTAAATTTAATCCAAATCCTGATAATCTATAAATTTCTATAGACTGATCTGTCATGAGTGACAACATAGCTATCACAGCTGTATGCACAGCATGTATGTTCTTTTTTAGAACTTGTGATAGTGTAAGGCTAATGGTTCTTAGGTCTGAGAGCTTAAAAAAACATCCTGAGGCTTATCCTGCTCCCAAAGGCAATGGTGTGACATGGCATTGGGACATTCTATTTTATTTATTTTTAACATGTTTTTATTTTTATTTTCTAAACATATTTTATTGATTTTTTACAGAGAAGAAGGGAGGGGAATAGAGAGTTAGAAACATCGGTGAAAGAGAAACACCCATCAGCTGCCTCCTGCACACCTCCTGCTGGGGATGTGCCCACAACCAAGTACATGCCCCTGACCAGAATTGAACCTGGGACCTTTCAGTATGCAGGCCGACGCTCTATCCGCTGAGCCAAACCAGTCAGGGCTTAACATGTTTTTAATTACAGTTGGCATACAATATGATACTAGTTTCAGGCATATGACAAGATATTTATAGAATCTATGAAGTAGTCACCCCAGTAAGTCTAATACCTATCTGACAGCACACACAGTTATTACAGTATTATTGACTATATGCCCCTATGTTGTTCTTTTCATCAGCATTGGAATAGTTTGAAATGTTCCCTGGTGACACTAGAGAGTGGCCAAGGTTGAGAACCACCTATGGGGCTAAGATATTTAAGGAAGTCCAGGTCCTGCCCTGTCAATCCAATGTCCTCTGCCCCACCAGGTCACAGGGCCCCACGCACAGGAGAACAACAGACAAAGGGAAGTGAGCACCGCCACGGGAAGTGCACATGTTCCTCTGCGTGTGTTTTGTAACGTTGGTTGAAAAGACATGTTAGAGTTCATTTCTAGAACTTTCTCTAGAAGAGATGTTTTCACTCTGCAGCTCACGGTCGGCCCCGGGGAAGAGGAGATTAGGAAATGTCTTCCATGGCCTCCTCGCAACCTCTTTGATCAACTTCTCTGTGTGCTCGGCCCTGGAAACTGTCTACGTCACAGTATGGGAAGCTCCCCTCCGCTCCTTAGCTAAACGTTAGCTTCCAGAAGCGTCAGGCGTTTTCTCACAGGATGTAGATGGTCCAGGTACGGAAACTCAGTCCTCTTTCCAGGGAGACTCCGCCTGCCCACCCGCTCTGCTCATCCGAGGGGTCAGGTCTCTAGACCAAGACAGCAAGTCACAGTTAAAACAAAGTCACTGCGGGACTCCTCTACAGTCTTGGCGTGCCCACTGCTGTCTCAATTTTAGCAACGAACGTTCCACACCCAGACAGCTCCTCACCCTGGGCAAACTGGGGGACTGGTCACTTTCTTTCTTTCTTTCTTTCTTTCTTTCTTTCTTTCTTTCTTTCTTTCTTTCTTTCTTTCTTTCTTTCTTTCTTTCTTTCTTTCTTTCTTTCTTTCTTTCTTTCTTTCTTTCTTTCTTTCTTTCTTTCTTTCTTTCTCTCTCTCTCTCTCTCTCTCTCTCTCTCTCTCTCTCCTCTCCCTCCCTCCCTCCCTCCCTCCCTCCCTCCCTCCCTCCCTCCCTCCCTTCCTTCCTTCCTTCCTTCCTTCCTTCCTTCCTTCCTTCCTTCCTTCCTTCCTTCCTTCCTTCCTTCCTTCCTTCCTTCTTCCTCTCTCTCTCTCTCTCTCTCTCTCTCTCTCTCTCTCTCTCTCTCTCTCTCTCTCTTTCTTCTTTCTACCAGAGTCTCACTCCATCACGATTGGCTCATAGCCGTGGCTGCTATGGACTAAATATTTGTGTCACCTCTCCTCCAAATTTATATGTTTATATTCAGTCCCCCAAGGTGATGGTATAGAAAGGTGGGGCATTGGCCCTAGCCAGTTTGGCTCAGTGGATAGAGTGTCGACCTGTGGACCAAAGGGTCCAGGTTTGATTCCAGTCAAGAGCACATGGCTGGGTTTCGGGCTCTCCCTCATCATTGGTGTTTCCATCTCTCTCTTCCTTTCCCTTCCTCTCTGAAATAAAATATATGTTTATAGTGGGGCATTGGGAGATGATTAGGTCATGAGGGCTGATCCCTCAGAGATGGGATCTGGGCCCTTAGGAAAGAGACCCCAGGGAGTATCCAGAAAACAACAGCAACGATAAAACCAGGAGGTGAGCTCTCACCAGACACCCAGTCTACAGGCACCGCGACCTTGGACTTCCCAGCCTCCAGAACTGTGGGAAATACCAGTAAACTCCTGTTTCTTATGAGCCACCCGGTCTGTGGCAATCTGTTACTAGCAGCCTGAACAGTGTAAGACAATGGAGGAGGTCTCAGTTTTTAGTGTGCAGTGTATTAGTCATTGCTGTTTTCCCAGTTTTAAAATAACATCCGCTTATTAATAAACATTGATTTGCATCTCTCTGATGACTAGTAACTCTGAGCATTTTCTCCTGTCTTTTGGCCTTCTGCATGCCCTCCTTGGAGAAGTGTCTATTCGAGTCCTCTTCCCCCTTTTTAAAATTGGATTGTTTGTCTTCCTTTCATTAAGCTGTATGAGACTTTATATCTTTTGGAAATAATCCCTTATCAGATGTATCATTGGCAGATACATCCTCCCATACAGTGGGTTCCCTTTTCAATTTGGTGATGGTTTCTTTTGCTGTGCAGAAGCTTTTTATTTCAATGTAGTTCCATTTGTTTGTTTTTTCCTTTTTTTTTTTTTTTTTTTCCCTCTTGCGATATATCAGTGAAAATTCTGCTACGTGAGATGTTTGAGATTTTGTTGCCTACGTTTTCTTCTAGGATTTTTATGGTTTCCCGATTTACATTTAGGTCTTTTATCCTTTTGAGTTTATTCTTGAGTATGGTGTAAGTTGGTAGTCTGGTTTCATTTTGTTTGCATGTACCTGGCCAATTTTCCCAACACCATTTATTGAAGAGATTGCCCTTACTACATTGTATGCTTTTGCCTCCTTTGTCAAATATTAGTTGAGCATAATGGCTTGGGTCTATTTCTGGTTCTCTGTTCTGTTCCATTGGTCTATCTGCCTCCTTTTCTGCCTGAACCAGGCTGTTTTGATTACAATGGCTTCCATTTTGCTCTTTCTCAGGATCACTGTGGTATATAAACTGTAATTGAAAAATTATTTTTAGCCTGGCCAGTGTTGCCCAGAGGTTGAGTATCAACTTATGAACCAGCAGGTCACAGTTTGATTCCCAGTCAGGGCACAGGCCCAGGTTTGGGCTCCATCCCATGTGGAAGATGCAGGGGGCAGCTGATCAATGATTCTCTCTCATCATTGATGTTTCTCTCTCTCTCTCTCTCTCTCTCTCTCTCTCTCTCTCTCTCTCTCTCTCTCTCCCTTCCCACTCTGTTCCTCTCTGAAGTAAATAAAAAATGTTATAAATTAAAAAAATAAAATAGACATTTAAAAAACATTAAAAAATAATATAGAAAATAATAAAGAATAAAACAAAAATCATTGACAGAAATAGTATTACAACATACTCCCAATATTTTTTCTCTGGTTTATATTGATGCATATTAATGTGAAAACAAAACAAAACACAAAACCCACAAAAAAACAGAGATTCACTCCAGGGAGCAGCTGTCCTTTGTAGACAATATTGGACCAATAGGGAGCTTAGTCCCATCTCAGCTTCCATCTTACCACCTCCATGCAGAGAAACCCGCGTCTGTTAGGGCGTCATTTCTTCAGATCGAATAAACGTGGTGACTAACACACAGCTTTTTGCATTAAGCTTCAATCCAGTTATGCTTCCCTAAGTTGGTAGCAGTTGGATTTTAAATGATCAGAGAACAATTCTTGGATAATTTTCAAAGGACTTTTCTTTTACTATTTGCTTCATTCTTTGTAAATTCAGTTCTTGTAATGCAACTATAAATTGATGAATAATCGTGAATAATATCCACATTCCATCTCTCCCAACATTCATGTGTATTTCCATATTTATGTATTTGAGTACTGTATGTAAAAGTGTATAAAGCAATGATGGGATTGTACTGTACATGCAAATCTGTACACTGCTATTTTGAAAAGTAGTTAAATGCTGAATATATATAAAATAATATTTATAAGAATATCACGATATGCACATTAGTAATAGTACAACAATGTTTTCAACTCCAGGTTTTAAAACTGGGTGCTTAAATACCTGTGGAGCCCACTGGCTCCAACCAGGCCTCTCTTCCCTGCTCCACTCAGGTACTGGCGCCTAAACTACTTTGTTCTCAGGTCCCTTTCCGCAGGGATTGTCCTATTGTCCTATTGGCCGTTTCAGGAAGGGACATTCCCAGGCATCTCAAGCCTTCAGTTTCCCACAAGGCTAGCCACAGGAGCCACTGAGGAGCTAGGGCACATCGCCCTTTCTCCTCTGGCATCTCTGGCAATCCCGTTTCTTTCTGAAGACCCAGCTCCTGAGAGATGGCCCCTCCTTCCATGAAGCCAGCTCCACTAGGCAATGTTGCCCTTGGTTCTAGCACCTGCGGCTCTCTGGCCTCTGGACTCTCTAACAACACCTCCTGCCACTAGCCTTCTGGCCCGGGGCACTGCCTGTTTCTGCTCTGACGCAGCTGACTCGCCGTTCCTGGTTTGGTTTCTGTCCCCTGTGTCATCAATCACCTCTGTTACATCTCCTCTGCTTGAGAGACCCAGAGTGTTTGATTTATAAATGGACACTAAAAGCTCTTCTAGTTCAAGTTTGCTAAAAAGGTTTCCCGAGCTTAATTATTTAATTGTATTGAATGCTTTTCCTCCTTGAACTTGTTAGTGTGATGAATTACATTCATAGATTTTTTTTTCTATTGTTAAAAATTCTTGCATTCAGGGACCAAACCTAGTTTACATATTATATATATATTTTAAATTTCATTAATTGCTAGACTGCATTTGCTAATTTCTAATTTCTAATTTTTGCCATAGGCTCATGCGGGAGATTGGTTACATTTTTCCTTTATGATGCATTTTTTTTTATGGTAGATGTAAGTTTAACTTCTTAAATGTTATTTTTCAGTTAGTTTAAATTCCATATTATTTTGTATTGGCTTCAGGTGTACAGCATAGCCGTTGGACACACATGTACTCTGCCAAATGGTCCCCCTGCTGTTCTCAGTACCCACCTGACACTGTGCCTGGTTATTACAACATTACTGACTGTCTTCCCCATGCTGTCCTTTACACCCCGTGACTAGTTGTATGTACCAATCTGCACTTCTCAATCCCTCCCCCTTTCACCCCATCCCCACAGACCCCCTCCTGCTTGGCAACCCTCACTTCCTTCTTGGCATTTGTGAGTCGGTTTCTGTTTTGCTTGTTCGGTTAGTTTGTTCTTTAGATGTCACATGTAAGTGAAAGCATGTGGTATGTCTTCCTCTGTCTGACACACTTCACTAAGGATAATAGCCCCTAGGTCCACTTATGCTGTTGCAGATGTTAAGATTCCACTCTTGCCTGTGGCCGAGCAACATTCCATTGTCGGTATGTGCTATTGGCGCCAGAAAAGAGGTTACCGGACGGCCCCCAGAGCTGGAGGAAGAGGGCTGTCCCTCCTCACAGTCTCATAAGAAAGTTTTCAAGCAAGTGACAGACAGCAAGCAGCCTTGTGGCAAAGCAAGCAAAGGTATCGAGGAGGCAAGACAAGCAAATTTATTAAAATGCACTTGGCAGATAGCACGAGTGGGCCCCCACCTATTCTGAGCACCCCTCCCTGTGGAGTTCCAGGGGTTTTATGCCATCTCACTGTAGCTTTCAAAGCTTCCCTGCTGGATGCCTCGGACACAGGCTAGAGGCATTTCCCCCCCCGCCCCCCCCCCCCCGCCCCGTTACTTTGTTGTGGCTTTTCCCAGAATTTGTGAGAACGTCTGGTGATTTCATGTTGGCAAGTCCTAATAAGACTGCTGGTTTATTTGTTCAGTGGGTGAGATAAAAAGCAAAAACAAAAAACAACATTTTCCCTTCCCCCTTCCCCTCTTCCTGCCTCAGCAGCCCCCAAATTGACATTCACCCTTGGGTGTAGCTCGGGTCTTTGTTTTTACTTTCCCAGGCCAGGGTGATTTAAGTTATGTATTCTCTGGTTAGAGAAAAGAGGTAGTAAGTATTGGCTCTCAAGTGTCCTTGATTGGGGAAGATAAGGTCTTGATGCAAACTGACTGCAAGCTGTTTGGCCTTACTTCATTTCCTTGTTTCTGTTTCTCTATTCCACGTGCCCAGGAATTTCCCTAGCTTCTTGCCACCTGCCACTTATGCACCACAGCTATTTAAAAAAAAATATTTTTATTGACTTTTTACAGAGAGGAAGGGAGAGGGACAGAGAGTTAGAAACATCAATGAGATGAGAGAGAAACATCAATCAGCTGCCTCTTGAACATCCCCCACTGAGGATGTGCCTGCAACCAAGGTACATGCCCTTGACTGGAATCGAACCCGGGACCTTTCAGTCGGCTCTATCCACTGAGCCAAACCAGTTTTGGCTCACCACAGCTGTTTTTGCCCACTTGCTCATTGGGCACCTGGGTAGCTTCAGACCTTGGCTATTGTAAATAATGCTGTAATGAAAACGGAGTTACATATATCTTTCCAAAGTAGACGGTATTGAGTATCTTCAAATATGTACTAAGAAGTGGAATTTCTGCGCCAGAAGGCAGGTCCATTTTTAATTTCGGGGGGAACCTCCATACTGCTTTCCATGGTGCTTGCTGCACAGTCTACATTTCCACCGACAGCACCTAGCGCGCCTTTTCTCCGCATCCTCGCCAACGTTTTTGTTTATTGCTGACAGCCATCTTGGCAGGGGCGAGGCGGCCTCTCCTTGTGGCTTTCATTGCATCTCTCTGATGATGGGTGACGCTGAGCATCTTTTCACAGGTCTGTCGGCCTCTCTCTGTGTGTCCTCTTTGAAGAAGTACTTATTCAGGCCCTTGGCCCATTTATTTAACTGGATTGTTTGTTTCGGAGATGTTGAGCTATCTTCATTATATATTAATTATGAACAGTTGATCATACATAGTATCATCATTAGGATATATTTTTTATAAATCCAAGTTTCATCAAAATTTCTTTAATTTTATTTAATTTTATTAAATAAATAAATAGCTTTATTTATTTATTTATTTATTTATTTATTATTGGTTTGAAGAATTGCAGATAAAGCTCTCACATTTCCTGCTGTTTCTGGTCTGTTGCTCTCCCTCTCTCTCTTTTTTTATTCAGAAGATACATGAGAATTTTAGTACTGGGTTCTTTGATATATATTACTTCTTACTCCCAGCTTCCCACAATGTTTTAAAGATTCAAATTGACCTTTTCTGCCATTCTTATTTGACATTACCTGGGAAATCTCATCAAGGGTTTCACAGTCCATACCCTGCTACATATTGTTTATTTCCATTTGATCTTCCTTATTCTCATTCAATTCCATTTTTTTTTTTTAGTAATGTAGCTTCTTCAAGCTTTTTATTCTCTAATGCATTTCTCCAAATAGCAGCTGTAACCTTTATCTGCCTTCATTCAGCAAAATAAGCAAACAAATAAATAAATAAAACAAAACACTAAGCTTCTTGGGAGCAAATTGTTATACCACTTGAGAATGAGGAAACTGATGTTCTGATAAAACACGAGGACCTTCAGGCCATGTCTCTCTCACGGGGAGCTTAGCTGTGGATTCCTGGAACCCTTCTGAGTTTTATTCTGAACAGGCTAGACATCTCACGTTTAAAGCATCCAGCTTTCCTCGTTTCTTTAATACTGGCTTCCATGTCCGTGCCTGTGCTTGGGTGCTTTGTCATTCTTAGACCTCGCTGCTCATAGAAGGGTCTTGGGAGCAGGAGTCTGCTTCACTGGGCTTGTTAAGAAGGCAGGAATCCGGCTCAGCGAGTCATCAATGCCCCTTCCCTCCTCCCCCGAACCCGTAGGCAGTTCAGTTTGCAAGCACAGCTCTGGGGGAATGAAGGACTCTTCTCCCGCCTCCTATAAGTTGCAGGTGACATAATGAGTTAATCAAGTCAAATGATCACATTTCTTCATTAGAAGGAGCAGGCGCCGCTGTATTTTCAGTGGCACACAGGTTATAACATCCCAATTAAAAGCAGAGACGGCATCGTCCGAGAGGGAGAGTTTTCATGTAAGACGTGCCTGTGGTACAATGGCGTCTGTGGGATGCGGCTGCTGAGACAGCTGGAGGGTTGGAGGCAGGGTTGTTGTTTTTCTTTCCTTGGCTTTGAGGCAAAGGAAAGAAACAGGAGGCTCACAGAACTCCAGGAACTAGAAGCCAGGGAGCAAAACCATGCTGTCCCGATTGCACGCAGCCAGTTAGCATTCAAATAGTCAACTGTCCTCACGCTAAAGAGGGAGGCACTCTGCAATCCCTTATCAGTTTTGTAGTCTACTATTTGCAACTAGTGACCTGGTGCATGAAATTTGTGCACATTAAAAGGGGATTAATTAAGAGGAAATAATTTAATATTGCTATTTGCCCTTTCTCTATAATAAAAGTGTCAGAGATGAAATAAAATTAGTAAAATGTATATGAAAATCTTCCTCCTGTCAGAGTCTGGGCTCACCATGGGACCCAGAGTCAAGTTCCCACCCACCCACATGCACCACAAAAATCACGTGAGACTCAGACCGAGCCAACCACCCCTTCCCCATTGGGCTAGATCCAGATCCAGCCATTCCCACCCTTGTCAAGGCCTGCCGAGTGTGGGGCATGGCCTGAGGTCCCCTGTCAAGCCCCATGCGATGGAGGAGGGGTTAGCCTCAGGTCCCTGCTGATTGCTCCTTAATGCTCTTATGGGAACTTGGCCTCAGCTGTGGGTGCAGCCATCTTTGTGATGGAGTGATGGTCAATTAGCATTTCCCCTCTTTATTAGATAAGATTATTAGATAGGATGCTTTTCTTCTGCTTCCTGAGAATCTGATTACCAACATCTAAGAATTTCCACTTTATCACCAGTCAGTAGCCTTTCTTCTGACCGACATTGTTATTATTTTTTTCTATTAACTTTAGAAAATGATCTTCTGGAAGATACGCTTAACCTTTGTGATCCTGAGATTTTGTGTTTTCAAATCGAAGATACCAACCTCCCACACCACAAAAAGCGCCTAAAATGGCTTAGAGTATATGGAAATGTTCTTGAATTGGAGTGTGCTTAGTGAATGAAGCCAGTTATTACACAAACCGTGTGTTTTTCCGCCCCAAATTAAATAACGTGGAAAAAGATGACTATTCTATCCACCTGGCACTCCTGTTTCAGTATTGCACAAACTCGGAACATACAGGTTCTATTATCCTTACAATTTCCAGAGCTTCCCTCTCTACTTAGAAATAAAACAATTGACAAGTAAATAAATGGTGTGTGTGTTTGTGTGTATGTGTGTGCGCGCGCAATAACACAAGGATAAATCTAGAAACCCAAAATGCCTGAATAGCTGGTGGAGTGCTTTAAGCAATAAGCATTTTCATTTAAACAATTTTGTGTTGAATGTCTGTGGGAAAGAAGCAGAAGAGAAGAGGCAGAGTATGGGGAATGCTGAGGAGCCAGCCTGTCACTCACGGTAGCAGGGTGCTCATTGTGTTTTAGGGGAAAGGTGACGGCTTCTGGGACCTTGGGGTGTTGGGAGGTGTAGGGAGCACCCGGAGAGAACGTGGCGGTAGATATTAGTCTACCTGCCCGGACCCTCTCTGAACGGAGAGGATTCCCTTAGCTTCTAAGCCACTTCCCCTGGGGTTTGGATGGACCCTGTACTCCTGGGCTTGGCAGGCTCTCCTTTCCTGTCTGGCTCACGTCGCTGAATACAAATCTATCCATGGGTTTTACATGTGCTAACGCCACCCTTTCCTACTTCTTCAACTCTTGATTTTACTTATTATTTCTTGTTTGCTTTCTCTATTTGGCAGCAAACATACATAACACATATGCCAGTAAGTAGAGTAAAAGGTGGGAAAAATGCCCAAGAACTGAGTTTAACTTTGTTCTTCTCACAAACCAAACAACATAACACAGAATTTTTTTTTTTTTTTTTTTTTTAAGAAATGTGTGCATGTTTAGTGGCCTTCAGTGCAATTGCCATGGTTATTCCAAAGTTTGCAGGAATTCATATCTTTTGAAGAGGTCTAAGATGTTTCATTTCATGCGTCAACTTGACTGAGGCAGGAGAGGTCAAACACTGCTCCGGCTGTTTCTGTGAGGGGGTTCGGATTCGGGTGACATTTATTGCTCTCCCTAATGTGAGCGGGCCACTCCTCATCAGTTGAAGGACCAAATGGAACAGAAAGCCGAAGCTCCCCCGTTTTCAGATGGTTATAAACAATATTCTATCCACCAAAAATATAATTGAGGCAAAATCTCTTGCTGTTTATCCAACAGCTGTTTCCCATTCTTCCTTCATAACATCTCATCATTAAAACTTTGGCCTCAACTGTTGAATCATGATGAAGTTTGAGTCAATAATGTTGCATCATTCCGCCTCTACATGTGATCCTTTTTAAAAAAAATATATATTTTATTGATTTTTTACAGAGAGGAAGAGAGAGGGATAGAGAGTGAGAAACATCGATGAGAGAGAAACATCCATCAGCTGCCTCCTGCACACTCCCCACTGGAGATGTGCCTGCAACCAAGCTATATGCCCTTGACCGGAATTGAACCAGGGATCCTTGAGTCTGTAGGCTAATGCTCTATCCACTGAGCCACACCAGTCAGGACTGCATGGATTCTTTTTGAGGCAGGTGTGACCTCTTCTGACTCTGAGGTAAGAAGAAACATGTGTGGGAATTCTGGGAAAGATTTCTCCCCTAGTAAAAAAGGAGAAGACTGTTGTACCTGTTCTTTAGCTTCCTACTTTGGAGACTTTCAAAAGAGTTGTCTGGAGAGGAAGCAGCTATTTATAACTGGGGAGTGGTGAGCTGAATGATGAAATTCAATGCCCTAAAGAAGACGTTAAAGGGTGGAAAGAAACTAGATTTTTAAGATGCCACTGAGCCACCAAACCAACCCTGGAACGAACTACCTTAAGACGTCTTGTTAAGTAAAAGTCAAATGTTGCTATGTTAGTAAGATTTTGTATTGCTCATAAGTGAGCACAACCTTCTGAGATAATCTGAGATAAATAATTACCGATTGTAATGAATGAATTTGCCTTTATGTTTCAGTAGTTCATTCTTGTTATGTTAGCTTCAGTCTGAGTAGCCTACCTTTTCTTCCTTAATCATTGCACTACAGTATGTTCCTTTCCATTCTGAGGTTTCCTGTTGACATTCCCATAATTTCATGTTCTCTGGTTGCCTTTGCTTACATCATGTACTCTTCTTACATACTTTATTATAAATATTGTAAAGTATTTTCTTTATACTAATGATCTAGGGTCATGGTTGGCAAACCGAGGCTCTCGAGCCACATGTGGCTCTTTGGCCCCTTGAGTGTGGCTCTTCCACAAAACACCACGGCCTGGGCGAGTCTATGTTGAAGAAGTGGCGTTAGAAGAAGTGTAAGTTTAAAAAAATTGACTCTCAAAAGAAATTTCAATCGTTGTACTATTGATATTTGGCTCTGTGGACTGATGAGTTTGCCGACCACTGGTCTAGGATACCCATCCAAAGTCCACAGAAGTTAGGGCAAATGCTTCTTTTTTGGTAAAGTGGTGTTTTTGTTTTTGTTTTGTTTTTAAAGAAACAACTCTTGATTTGATTCTGGGCCATTGTAGAGAATGAAGTCCTATCGATGGCTCAAACGTGACCACATGAACTGCTGATGGTGAAATAAGTGCCTCTCAAGTATCTGGCCTACTCCATCCACAGGTAGAAGGAATATATCTTTGATTTCATTCAAAACGGATCCTGAAGACTCAGTAAGCTGCGTGGGCTCACTCGGCCCTGCTGCTCCTCCCCAGGCCTCACCTCCGTCCTCTCGGTAAGCTCCCTAGCTCCGATGATCAGAGAGACAAACACTGAGCCTGATTTATAGAAGTCGCTTCCCAGCCTGTCAGCACCTCCCAAAAGGAGGTTGCCCAGGCGTGGCAGCCACTCGAGTGCAGTCTCAGGAATCTCAGATTGTGCTCCTGGCCGTGCACTATTCCTGCAAGGGGAACTGTCATCCCTGTAAGTGTGGTGACTCACGGTTTGGCTAAATGATTAGGGGCTGAGAAGGAACAATGAATTTGGGGGAAGAAACAGGTGGACAAAAAATAGGCCAGAGGATGAGGACGTTTGTGCTTAATGAGAACGCTCAGCGAACTCCTGTGAAGATTATCCATCGCCCTAAGTGGTTTGGCTCAGTGGATGGAGCGTCGGCCTGCGGACTGAAGGGTCCCAGATTCGATTCCAGTCAAGGGCATGCACCTTGGTTGTGGGCACATCCCCAGTGGGGGGTGTGCAGGAGGCAGCTGATGGATGTTTCTCTCTCATCGATGTTTCTCACTCTCTATCCCTCTCCCTTTTTCTCCATAAAAAATCAATTTTATTTATATATATAATATATATATATATATATTTATTTATTTATTTTTATATTTTATTTTTTATTTTTTATTTTTTATTTTTATTTTTTGAAGGTTACCAATCCTGTGGGCAGGGGAGAGACAGCCTGGAGAACAAGCAGCCTTGGTGGTGGCCGGAGAGAGGATGCACAGGCTCAAGCACATGCCACACCCCTCCCCAAAGCTATCGATAGTTCATAGGCAGGACTGTTTGCTGCCCAACATGCAGGCGCCAGGGACCAAGGCTGAGCACCCAATCATACATTTTGGGTGGAGAAGCTGCTCCCCCGGGGGCAGGCTCGGTGGTCACAGGGGAACTCCTCTCCCCGTGGCATCAGGGGGCTGATCCTGGGAACAGAGGGGACTCTGGGATCGCACTGTCTCTCTCTGCGCCAGGCTTCTCTCAGCCCTGCTCTCAGCGGGCATAGTGAATGCCTTCGATGTTGCCATGGTATCAGATTCTGTATCGTTTGCGTGCAAGGAATTCACTTTGTAACAGAAGCGTCCATATCACTGGACTTGCCTGTCTTACCATTTACTCTGTCGCCCCAAAATAACTCACTACAGAATGGCGACTGTTCTATTCACAACTCCGCTCAGTGCCAGCTTGGCGTCAGTGGCCTGCAAGGTTCATGCTGGAGGGATGCTGTGCGTTCTGAATCAGTGACCGGGTGTGAGCCTGTGTGTGTCCCTCACGGCGTGCACAGGGGGATCTTCGACTGGGGCTATCGATGCCAGAGGGACATCTCTCACCGTGACCACGACCGGTCCTTTCCCGACGTTCGTCTCCTGTCTCTGAGCCCTCGGCTCTGCTGACCGCGCACCAGGGGAGGGCCGCAGCACCCCTCCACGGACTGTGGCCTCTCCGGGCTCCTCCTGCCCTCGGAGAAACAATAAAAACATTAGGAGGTGGGCCTTTGGTTGGCTGGGGGACTGAGCCTTGACTCCAGAGGGGAATTGAAGTTGCAATTTCTGAGAAAAATGGGAAGAGGCCAAGGCAGTCCTTTGGGTGGCTGCTAACTCTGCCAAGTCCTCTGGTACAAATAAATGAAGGCTAATTAACAAAGCTTAAGCAATCAAGGTACTTTTCAGTAGGTGGATGGGCAAGTAAACAATGATACATCCTCACAATGGGATGCTGTCAGTGATGAGAGAGAGAGAGAGAGAGAGAGAGAGAGACAGAGAGACAGAGAGAGCTATGAAGCCACAAAAGACTTGGAGGAAACCAGGGAACAAATGCATTTTACTACATGAAAGAAGCCAGCCTGGAAAAGCTGTGTCCTGTAGTATTTTATTTTATTTTTTAAAATATATTTTATTGATCTTTTTTTTTTTTTTTTTTTTTTTTTTTTATGAAGTGGAAGGAAGAGAGTTAGACATTGATGAGAGAGAAACATCCATCAGCTGCCTCCTGTACAACTCCTACTAGGGATGTGCCCACAACCAAGGTACATGCCCTTGACCGGAATCATACCTGGGACCTTTCAGTCCGCAGGTTGACGCTCTATCCACTGAGCCAAACCGGTCAGGGCTGTTTCCTGTAGTATTTTGACTACATGACCTTCTGGGAACTACGGAGACAGAGCCTCATCAGTGGCTCCAGGACAGGAGGGAGGGAGTAGGTGAGGGGCTGGGGAAGGTTAGGCCGATGAAGCTGTTCTCGGGACTCTGTGATGGCGGAGGCAGGACAGGAAGCATTTGGCCAAGTCCATAGATCTGCCCGCCACCAAGAGCGAACCCTGATGTGAACTACAGACCTCAGTTAACCATAACGAGCCAGCTCAGGTCATCCGTTTTAGCAGGTGTCCCGCACCAATGCAAGGTGCTTAAAATGGGGAACCTGTGTGCCGTGCCAGCACAGCCAAAGGTTCGGCGAGCCTGAGGGAGGGCGGTGAAGGATGAAGAAAAGACAGATAAAGAGAATAAGCTGGGGCCAGGTGGATCTCCTGTGCCCGGCTGAGGCCACAGAGAAAGATCCAGATGGCAAGCGGAGCCTTTATTTTATAGTCAGAGGTCAAAAGGCAGTGGTCACCATGGTTACCATGTTCTTGTGAGTTTCACTTGTTTTGCCAGCACTTGCTGCCCCTCCCACAGCCCACTGGCTACCCAGTTAGGATCTAGGAGGGTCATAAGGCCAAGCTTCATTATGCTGAGAGGGCACAGCTGGGACTTGTTTGTGGCTCTGCGGACAGGTCAGTCCAAGGTTCAATCCCAGAAACCTGCCTACAGCCTGAGCCGGGGTGGGGGTGGGGAACAGAAAGGGAATGTGGGAACGCTGTACGTTCTACAGTTTTTCCGCAAACTAAAGCTGCTCTAACAATAAAGTCAGTTGAGGATGACCGCAGACGACGTGTGCTCCTCGATGAGGAAGGACATTCCCGCCAGGAGTGAGGTCTGCGCTCCTTCACCGCGGAGCGGTGACGAGCAGCGTGTTCGCTGAGGCACTGGGCCCAAACCAGGGCCTTCGCTCCCCGCATCTTCCTCCCTGCATCGTCTCCTGTGTCCTTATATACCTTAACTGTGTTTTCCCCTCCTCTCCTCTCCTCCCCTCCACTCCTCTCCCCCTCCCCTCCCCTCCCCTTCCCTCTCCTCCCCTCCTCTCCCCTTCCCTCCCTTCCCCTCCTCTCCCCTCCTTTCCTCTCCTCTCCTCCCCTCCCCTCCTCCTCTCCTCCCCTCCTCTCCCTTCCCCTCCCCTCCCCTCTCCTCCCCTCTCCTCTCCTCTCCCCCTCTCCCCCTCCCTCTCCCCTCCCCCTCCCCCTCTCTTCTCCTCTCCTCTCCTCTCCCTTTTCCTCTCTTCTCCCCTTCTCCCTCCCCCTCCCCCTCCCCCTTCCTCTCCCCCTCCCCCTCTCCTCTCCTCCCCCTCCCCCTCTCCCTCCCCCTCCCCCTCCCCCTCCCCCTCCCTCTCCCTTTCCCTCTCCCTCTTCCTCTCTTCTCCCCTTCTCCCTCCCCCTCCTCCTCTCCCTCCCCCTCCTCCTCCTCTCCCTCTCCCGTTCCTGTGGGATGGATTGGGGGAATTAACTTAATTTCGAAGCCCTGCATGGCAAAATACAAGACCCCAGGGTGATGGTCTCAGGAGGAGAGGGCGCCGGAGTTCTGGCCGCGGGTGCGGGCGGGGAGGCGGGGGGGCTCCTGCGGGAGAGGCAGCTGCACCCTGCAGGCGGGAGTGGCTTCGGTGTTTCCCTGGAGCAGTGAGAGCGGCCGATCCAGCCGGCCGGGCTCGGACACGTGTCATCACGTGAAGGTGGTTCCGTGTTGGAGCTCGGCCCCGCCGCCCGCCAGTGTCACGGGCACGGGCACCCTCTGCCCGGGAAGCTGGACCGCAGCCTGGCTGGCTCCGCACCTCCTTTGTGGTTTCCGCTCTGCCCTGCTCCCGGGCCTGGGGGTCGGACGGAGGCATCAGAGAGGGAGAGGGGGCTCGGTGTCTGGGAGGCAGGGCCGCCGCTGCTGAGTCTGTGTGCAGGCGGAGCAGCAGGTGGAGGAGGCTGCAGGGAGGTGGGGGAGCTTGGTGGGCCGGTGGTTTCCCCTGCAGACTCCCCGCTTTGTTTGGGGTGTGTTCCTGGCACTGAGCTTTGAGCTGGGGCGCCCGCCAACGTTGTCCACCATCCCTCAAGCACCCCGGTATTCCTGGGCTGCATTTCTTACGAGGAAAGCCAGGCATTGAGGTTTCTGTGGCTTATATTAAAAAAAAAGCCAGACATTCGAATGGAACTGGCTCAGCAAACATTTGTGTTTTTAAGTTAAGATATAATCAGCGTCACATCAGGTAGAATGAACAAAACCCAGCAAGTGGAATTGCGATAAAGACCACACGTATCTTAAGCCTGGTTGTTCTTAAAGAGATACCTAGATAGACGTTATGTTGTTGATTCAATAGAAAATACTTTTAGATTAAAAAAAAAAAGGTAATAAACTCATATTCTAGAGACGGGGGTGTTTGGGTCCCCATGTCCTGACTAAAAATGCCGAACCTGATCACGTGGAAAAGTGGAACATAAAACTATACCGAAAAGCTGGAATCATATTTTTCAATTCTAGAAAGTGGTGTTCCCCCCCCCCCCCCACAGGTTTTCAATAGATATTACATGAAAAAAGGAACATAGTTTTATAAATATGGAAACTGTAGGCATAATCATAATATTTACTTCTTGAAGTGTTTAACATTTTCTGTGCTTTGTGAATCTCTGAAAGTTTAAGACATTAGCCTCGGTGTTTTCCAAATGCACTTAACCATGGCCTATTCCACTTGCCAAGAAGGCAGCACACGCCTGTTCCCCTCAACACTGGCAAATAGCAGCACAGACTGACTCTGATCGGACGTTTGAGCACCAACATATTCCCATGATGTCGGCTGCAAGCAGCACAAAAGCACAACTCAAACTGGGCCCTGGCGCGAGGGGAGAGCAGATGCCAGTGGAGACCCGGAGGCTGCGGGGACACAGTGCGAACGCTCTGCCCGCTCACCCGGGCGGTCTCCCTCCCCGGCACCGGGTGGAAAGGCTGTGCTTCTTCTTGGATCAGCGGTTTGATCGGCTCCTTCCCGCTCCAGCGACCGTCACAGGTCCGCACTGGTCCTCCCCCTCCAGCTGCCGTGGCTGGGGTCATGGCCCGTGCGGAGCGGTGGTGGGGGCCGCCCCACGCACTGCCAGTGACCCCGCGTGCATTCCATCCCGTTCCTGCTGCCGCTGGGGTTCCTCGAGAGCAGTGTTTCCCAAACTTCTGACACATGTGCGCCCCTTCTAGAATTTCGTAACGCTGAGGACCCCTCGTACTCATGAGAACGTAGAATAAGGCGCAGCTAAGCACGGTGCCGTGCATCTCCCCACCAAACTCCAGTGCAACGCGCATCCCCTCCAAACTCTTCCCGTGCCCCTGGGGGTGCGCGCACCGCACTGTGGGAAACCCTGCTCTAGAGCAAAGCCAGGGAGCGGAGCCGGAGCTCCAGGTTGTGCTGACATGACAAATGAGGTTGCCTTTGAGTCTCACACGTGCCCAGATGTCCTGGTCCAGTTTCGTTTGGAGCCATTTCCAGACTCATATGTTTAGGAAATTCCATTTGTTTGTGTATACATGCATGTACTGTATATTTTATGTGATACCAGTATATATGTTATATATAAATATTTAATATATGCACACACACACAAACACACACACATGTACACACGGACATACAAATATGGGTGTATACACATATGCACAGATATACACAAATGCATATACACACAGATATATAAATATACACAAACACACATATAAACACACATACGCACATGTACACAAACATACATGCACAATACATGCCTACATAAATACACGCACGTGTATACAAACACATGCATACACACAAACACACACATGTACACACACATACACACCACTACATACTGTTTGCAGGCCTTCACGCCAAACTACTTCCCTTATAGACGGAAGGAAACATGGATGCAGGAGTGAAAGGAAAGCCTTCTTCCTTTGTTTCCATCTGTAGTGAGTGCATCTCTTTTACACGACGGAGCTATTATGATTCCATAACTTAAACTCTAAAATGAGGGGATGGTTCCCTCCGCCCCCTGTGGCTCTCACCTGGGGGATGTCCCGGGATAGCCCAGCTGCACCTGATGCTCAGCTCCAGGGAGAAAGGTCACGGGCCCCATTCCCGGGTGGCCCGGCCCGCGGTCCGGTCCCGGCATCAGCCGGGCAGCGGCGGAGACGCGGGCGCCGCAGAGACGCCCTCCGTGGGCACCGCCTCCAGGCCTCCCCCGGGACCGCCTTCTGCCTCCGTCAGTGAGCTGCCGGCTGCTTCTCAGACCTGCCAGGGTCTGCGGGAACCTGCAATAACTAACGACCCACTCGCTCCCCAGAGGGCCAGCGTGCCCCCACCCCCACCGGGCCTCGATGCCGGGGACTCATCCTGCGGCCCCAGGAGCCTCAGCGGGCGCAGACCGTCCCTCGGGGCGGGAGCCAGATGCTCCCAGGTGTGCCGGGCGAGTGGCCGGTTCACGGAGGGAAAGGTCGGGGTGTCCGCAGGCTTTGATGCCCAGGGCGTCCTCCCCGCCTTCACGGGCTCCTCCCGGGACAGGCCAGCCCGAGGCTCCCTCCGAGGAGGAGCCTGAGCAGTCGCCGCAGAGGGAGGCGGCGGTGAAGAGCGGCCTCCAGGCCAGCCCTTCCGAGAGGACAGGGCGAGCCCGGCGGGAGGAGCCAGGCTGAGCGCGGAAAAGGAATCGTTCCTCAGGGGAGGCGTTCACCGCCGGAGAGGAGAGCACAGCCTGAGGCTGGAACAGCCGCCCCGCAGGAAAGGAACCAATAAAACACCGAAGGCTCCTGAAAGCCCAGGCCAGGGGTCGGCAAACTCATTGGCCAGCAGAGCCGACTCTCAGCAGCACGAGACGGGCATCTCCTGGAGGGCCGGCATCCGGCTCTGGCACGGGCCGCGAGCTTTCAATCGCACGACCTGCGCGCCCGCATGTGGAGTTTTGTTCAAGAGCCGCACTCAAGGGGCCAAAGAGCCGCTTGTGGCTCAAGAGCCACAGTTTGCCGACCCCGGGTCTAGGTGAGGCGGCTGTGAAGGGTCTCAGAAAGGACCGATGACAATGGGCCCGGTTGGCTAAACGCCGTGGCAGCCTCAACACAGGCACTGCCGACCCGTCAGGGGTGTACAGTGTGAACGTTCAATTTATATCCCAAGGACTTAAAATGTGTGCCGGTGTTTACCGAATTATTAATTTTATTATGAAAACAATGAATTCCACGGCATTCCATTTGAACGACTCATTGGGTTTAAAATGAAAAATAAGTATCTTCTTTTCCCCGACCTGTAGTTTTATTACCCAGAGGAAGGCGCTGCTAACGATTTCATGTTCACCTTTCCTGTGTGACACTGGAGGCCGGTGCATGAAATTCGTGCGGGAGCAGGCCCTCCCTCCACCGCTGCCGGCACCAGCTTCCCTCTGGCACCCGGGACCCGGGCAGCACTAGCTGCTTCTGGAAGGACGTCTGGTCTCATTAGCATATCACGCTTTTATTATTATAGATTCCCTGTTTAAAAAGCAGTGTAGGTGGAGGGAGAAAGGGCAGAGAGGGGGATAAATGGTGATGGGAAAATTTTAAATTGAAAAGAAACATAGCCGTGTACCGTGCTAGTGTATGCACTATTTTTTTTCATGAACCATGATGTTATCATTTACAAATGTGTCTTTTAAAAAAAAATTTTTTATTGATTTTTTTTTTTGAGAGAGGAAGGGAGAGGGATAGAGAGTTAGAAACACTGATGAGAGAGAAACATTGATCTGTTGCCTCCTGCACACTCCCCACTGGGGATGTGCCCGCAACCAAGGTACATGCCCTTGATCAGAATCAAACCCGGGACCCTTCAGTCCGCAGGCCGGTGCTCTATCCACTGAGCCACACCGGTTTGGGCATGAATGTGTGAAAAATTAATTGGCAAGGCAAAGTAAAACCCATTCACTCATTCGGTCCGTCAGTTGTGTATGAACAAACATGATTTGCTTCAGTACGAATACAGCCTCTTAGGGGTTACAGGGACAATTTCAGAGCAGCAATGTCTCTAGTCCATGCCTATAGTTCCTGCCCAGCGCATCACACAAACGTGCTGTTGTGTATCTGCTCAGTCCCCTCTCCTCTCCTCCCCTCCACTCCCCTGTTCCTGGGTACCTACCTACCTTGTTTCCAATTGGCCCTCGCCAGCAGCAGCAGCACGGCAGCGAACACCCCTCACTGATTTTTATAAGCATATCACCGGGTTTCCCCTGTCTCAGAGAGGAGACACTGCTGGCTTTCACCGAGGCCACTAAATGGTTCACCAAAAGTTTAATTACTGTGCACGGGCCAGTTGAAAAATGGCAGTCCTATGCCGTGAGCTGTCACTGAGATGGAGCGTCTTTTCACCCATTCATTGTTAATCCATTTCTCTTTCTCTCTCTCTATGTGATGCTGTCCATATCTTCTGCCCTTTGTATATTGCGTTCCTCACTGTTTTCTTGATAATTTGTACGTTTAAGAATGACCTCTCTACCTACATACGAATCTAATAATTTTTTCTCAATTTGTTTATCTGTTGGCAAGGACTGGAACTTCTTGCTATTTAGAAAGATTTTTAAGAAATTGTATGTGTAAAAAAAAAAAGTCTGCTCTTTGCCTTTCATGCGTCTAGGCTTGGAATGTTCCAGACCTCCTTGTAGACCACCGATGGGACGTTTTCTTCAGACATAAACTGCTGTCTCTCCACTTGATTTTTTGAGCAAAGACTAACATGGCAATGCAAAGCACCGGGGAAATTAATCAACGCCTAATCCCTCTGAACTCTCATGCCAATCCTGTGAGATAAGGACTATTCATCATTTCTATTTTAAGGACGAGGGGACGGGGTTGAGAAGCCGGAGTAATTTTCCCAGAGCCCGATAGAAGCCAGTGCTGAGGCCGGAGCTGACTCTCGGTGACTGAGCCTGGGCCCGAGAGCATTGCCTCCGCAAATAGCTCTTTCCGGGGAGATTTATGCCGCCGTGACTGCGGCCTTCCCGGCGCACAGATTTCCACGCCCCCCCCCCCCCCCCCAAGCCTGCTGCAGGGCCCGCAGCGTGCTCCTCTCCTCGCTCCCCGGGGCACAGCGCAGGCCGGAAATGAGAACGTGATGGGAAGTGTTTTCTGAAAGATTCATGTTTCTGTGATAGTTATAACGTCCATCTAATTGTGCATGGCCACCAACATTCTAAAGGGGCAAAAGAAGCGGGACTTACAGACCTTTCCTCTGGGAACCAGAGCTTCTTGGGGAAGGTAAACTAGAGACATGCTCAGGAAAGACTGAGGAATATTGATCAAAGAATTGTTCGCGTAACAATTTGTAGTGAAGCAAATCATGTTTGTTCATACACAACTGAGGGACCAAATGAGTGAGTAGGTTTTAGTTTGCCTTGCCAGTTAAGTTTTTCAACATTTATCCCTGTGACTTACCCATTTTTAAAAAAATGTCTCAAGTTGACTTTCTAAAAAGACAGGATTGAAGATATCACCAGGTGAACACGGAGAGATTTAACTCACAGAGTCCCCACAAATGTGATTGTTGGGATGGGCGAATGGACTCTGTACAAGCTTCCTGGGAATTAGTACATGTTCTTCAAAGCTCAGGCCTCGCGGCCTCACTGAGCACATGGATCTTCACACTTGATGTTGGAAGGGCCTTTGCTGCAAAGAAATCGCTGCAGTGTCACTACCCCAAGGGTGGAACCTCTCCTTTGTGCTAATCTGGCTCCTCCTGCTTCAGCATCTACGAACGTGCACGATGCACGACACTTTAATCATTACATTCCAGAAACCATCTCTTCCCAAGCCCATGCTGGCTAAGGCATCTTGGTTAGCAGTTATTTGGTTTGCACATTTTAAAAAAAATATATTTTTTGTTGATTTCAGAGAGGAAGAGAGAGAGAGAGAGAGAGAGAGAGAGAGAGAGAGAGAGAGAGAGAAACATCAATGATGAAATAAAATCATAATCGGCTGTCTCCTTCATGCCCCACACTGGGAATGGAGCCTACGGCCTGGGCATGTACCCTGCTCAGGAATTGAAGTGTAACCTCCTGGTTCTTAGGAATGGCTGGGCTGTAGCACATTCCCTCATTATCTAATAAAGGTGAAATGTGCTAATTGACCATCACACCCTCACAAAGATACAAAGATGGTGGCACCCACAGCCAATAAAAAGGGAATATGGTAATTGACTTCCACACCCTCAAAGATGGTGGCGCCCACAACCACAAGATGGCAGTGCACAGTCCCCTCAGCCCCACTGGAGTCCCCCAGTTCTTTCAGCCCAGCTGGGGGAGGTCAGCAGGTGCACATTATGGTCGGACCCTCCCTTAGCCCTCCAGCTGTCGAGGGCGGGCCCGAGGCACAGGCAAGCCTCAGATAGTAGCTGCCCAGGCCGCCCGAGTCTCAGGTAACCAGGGCCTGCCGAGGCTTGCGCTGCTGGCAGTGGCAGCAGCAGAGGTGTGATGGGGCGTTGCCCTCCCCTGATTGCCTCCAGCCCTTGAGGGCTCCCAGACTGTGAGAGGGGCCAGGCTGGGCTGAGGGACTCCCACTCCAGTGCATGAATTTTCATGCACCGGGGCTCTAGTTTCTTTATAAAATATTTTATGCTTCAATGGAGAACTCTGGATAAGTTCAGCTCAGGCAACATTTTCCTTGGCAGTTTCTTGACACTTAGAGACTTTTCTGTTAACGTCTCCTTCATCAAACCAACAAGCCCAAATAAAAGTATTCACAAATAGGGTTATTTTGATCATGCTTCCAGATGGTATATGAGGTAGCCCATGACTGGCAAATAATATTCAGGAATCCCCTCTTCTCCCCGCCCCCACCCCCTACTATTTCTTAAAAATTGGTGCTGAGAAAGCGATGTGTGAAGTGGAAAAAGTATGTGAGCTAAGCATGAGCCTACACTAATATCCTACACTAAAATCCACGCCGAGAATCCCAATTGAAGGATGGGGAGGATGCCGGAAGATACTCCTCCTCCTCAAAGTGCTTGACTCCGCTGCGATACATCGTTAAGTAACAGTAGAAGTTGCCTCGTGTAAAAAGATAGAACACACCTGGCCGGTTTGCTCAGTGGTTGAGCGTCCACCTATGAATCAGGAGGTCACAGTTTGATTCCGGTCAGAGCACGTGCCCAGAGAGAGGCCTCTGATCCCCAGTGGGGGGCATGCAGGAGGCAGTGGATGGATGATTCTGTCTCTCTTTCTCCCTCTCCTTCTCTCCCTGAAATCAATAAGAATAACAACAACAAAAAGACAGAACAAGTCAAAGCAACTGGGCGTGGAGGTGGAGGATGAGCCATGTGACTGAGAGTGATAGGGGAGGGGAGTCTCGGGGCTGGGAGTCAGGGCGGGGGTTCAGATGCTGCAGGGAAGCCTTGTGAAGCCACCTCAGGACATTGTATGTTGTGTCAGACAGGGCAGAAAGACTCTCAGAGAGATACCGGAAACAGAGGGGCTGCTTCTGAACGGGAGGGTGGCGCCACATGAGAGCGTTTCCCACAGTGAGCTGTGAGAGGAAGGGCCTGGGCAGGAGAGCTCAGTCCGGAGGAGAGGTGGGTGCAGGGTGTGGGAGTGTGTTGCCTTCCTGTTCCCACCACAGCCCACAGTCCACAGCCCATTTCAGCCGCTGCCTGGCTCCTGCAGCTGAAGGATCGGCAGCTGGGGGTGGGGCCGGGGTGGGGGAAAGGTAGGCCTCTCTGCATGAAGGAAGTGGGATGCTTCTTTTAAAACCAGTGCAGAAACATCCCCCTGTGCCTCCCTATCGCTCACTTATTTTCCCTTTTCTGTCTCCTTCCCACCCAACCCTCTCAGGAGCTGGTTAGGCCCCCGGGGCCTGTTGCCTCAGCTCAGGATGTGAGAGTGCTCAGGGGTGTGAAAACACAAAGCAGAGACCTGTCTTTCTGGCTTTGGTTGCTGAGGTCCTGAGCCTCAGGGAGAGGGCGAGGATGCTCTCTAGCCCCAACAAGGAAGTTTGGGGCGGAGCGGAACCCCGGCCCGCACTTATTAAAATCAGAATCAAAACCAAATCCCAAATACTCGCGTTCAAATGGAAAAGAGAGAAGGGAAGATAAGGAAAATGGAAAGAAGTGTAAGACAGAGAGAGAGGGAGAGGGAGAGAGAGAGAAAGAGCCTGCTAAAGAGACTCAGGAGTGAGGGGTGCTGTTGGGGCCAGAATGCTGACCCCAGAGGAGCTGATGCAGCGTCACTTGTGTAAGCAGCCTCTTGTCTCACCCCTAACCACTAACCACAGGGCAGTGCTTGCTGAACTTCCCCGTGACCCATGCATGCTCCGCCTCCACGGTGTGTGCCCGAGATCACGTGATCCCTGTCAGTGCCCAGAGGGGAGGTAGTGCCAGCAGTGAAAGGGCTGGGGGAGGGAGGAGTTGACAGGGAAGAGAAAGTCCTGGGAAGACAGAGCCCGTCCCAGAGCCTCCGCAGACACTCCGGGAACACGAAACACCCCCCTTGGAACAGGGTCTTACAGAAAAGTCCGTTGGAGTGGAGGAAGGCAGTGACAGCAAAATAAACGCCAGGCGTACCCAAGGGCAGCGGCGTTAGCTTGTCCTTCTTTATTGCTGCTCTGAAATTCCCACGGGAAACAGATGACCACTTCAAAAATCTGTCATTTTGAAAAACCAGGCTAAATTTGTTCTTCTCAGAATAAGCCGAGCTGTTTTTAAAATTATGCCAATAACCCACGTGATTATCGAAAATTTTAAATAGGGAGAAATAAATTAAAATGTCTGTAAGACACCCCGGGCCAGAGATAAACACTCTCAGCCCTGTGCTGTGGATTCCAGCACACTGCCTCACATAACGTTGGAGGTATGTGATTCAACCTCACAGCACGTGTAACATCGGGATGTTCGTCCAGCTTAGAGGGCGGGGCTGAGCCTGACAAACTGGGAGCCACCAGGAAGGCGTGACGGTGTCTTTGTGGGGATAAAGCTGGTTGTATAGGTTTTGTTGTCCAGAAGCTCGTATTTCTCTAGTTTGTACCAGCAATGGCCTGGTGAGCCGTGTGCAGCATTTTCGTTGATTCCTATTGTTTTACTGTTTGTATCAGTCACCAAAGAACACGGTAGTGCTGCGTAACAAATTCCCTCCAGACTCCATAGGTTAAACCAGCAATCTTTTATTCTCATTCAGGTGTTCGTGCCTGATCTAGGCTGGGCTACACTGGGCTTGGCTCCTAGTTGCAAGATGAAGCAGGGTCTGCAGTGGCCACATGGAAATGATGAGGTCATTTTGAGAGCAGCTTGCTTGTACTGATGAAATGTTTGAATTGCCAGCCCGTGGAGATCGTTACCCCATCCCTGAACAGTCTACACCAAAGAGACTGTGGGAACTGTGCAGAAAAATGAACGTTTGTTGCAAATTGCTTGAAACACAAAGCATTTGAAAAACCCATCATGACTATAGAGATATGCGTAAAATATGTGATGGTTTATCTATTCAGTAAAATTCTCCTCCATGGCAAAAAGGTCTGAGCTGGATGATTTTGCCATAGAAAGTTCTACAAGACAATGAAAAAAAAAAAAAAAAAATCAAGCCAAAACCAGTTTGGCTCAATGGATAGAGCGTCTGACTGAAAGGTCCCAGGTTCGATTCTGGTTAAGGGCATGTTCCTTGGTTGTGGGCACATCTTCAGTAGGGGTGTGCAAGAGGCAGCTGATTGATGATTCTCTCTCATCGATCTTTCTAACTCTCTATCCCTCTCTCTTTCTCTCTGTAAAAAAAAAATCATTAAAATATATTTAAAAAAAAATCAAAGTGCAAAACAACATGTATCATGTGGTTTCTTTTGAACTCTTTGTGTGTGTATAAATCTATGAACATATAGGGTATCTCCAAAAAAATGTATACACATGTTGGCAGCTGATAGCTCAATTGAAAAAATGACATATGTATACATATAAAAGCCTAAGTGACCGGCCAACCGGTAGCTATGACATGCACTGACCAGCAGGGGGCAGACACTCAACGCAGGAGCTGTGGTGACTTGGCAGCTGTAGTTCTTGGGGGACACACCCAGAACCAGGGAGGAGGGAGCCTGATTCGGGGTGTGTCACCTGAGAACCACCCTCTCACAGCCTGAGACCCCTCCGGAGATGTTGGAGAACCGGTTTTGGCCCGATCCCTGCAGGCCAGGCCAAGGGACCCCACAGGTGCACGAATTTGTGCCCCAGGACTCTAGCATTTTGATAAACACCGCCTTTATAATTACTCTCTCTGAGTGCATACATCTTTGGGACACCCCGCAAGTACATTTGTGTGACTATATGAATGCAAGCATGAAAGAATTCTCTCCTAACGATAAATGCTCATTACCTGTGGGGTGAGGAGTGGGTTAGGGATGAGGATGGCTGGACATTTTTCTCTCTGTACTTACGCATGTTTTAAACCGTTTTCCCAGAGAATATATTCTCGCGGTCTTTATGCGCATTTAAGAAGAAAGGAAACCAGAGCTATCCAAAACAGAGCAGACTTACGCAGGAGGGATGTGTGCTTGCCTGGGAAGGCGGGCATCTCGGCCAGCGGGGCGAGGCGGGCGGGATTAGGGTGTAAGGGGAGACCCGGCTGGATGGACGAGGCCTGGGCGGGGACAGCCGCTCCGGTTTCACACCGCGGCTTTCCTCTCAGGGGAGCGCCGTGAGGCTGGGAAAGGCCGTGCAATCTCGCCACGGCCTCAGGTTAGGACCAAATCGGGACACATTCACATCAGACCACCTGAAAGTCCCCTCCATTTTGCCGAGGTTGCTCGGGCGGACTCTGGTTTGCTCACACCGTGGCTGCTGGACCCAGCGAGGAGGTCGGGCCCTCCTGCAGGACTCGCCTCTCCGGAAGCAGAAGTGTCAGCAGCTCCGCACGGAGAGGGCCGCTCAGGCTCACGCCGCTGGGCTCAGCAGGCGTTTCAGTTGCACGGGCTCCCCTGTCAGAGCAGCACTGCAGGAAGCTCCCTTCACCTGGTGCCTGGAACGAGCTCTCCATCCCCTTCCTCCCCGCGGCTTCCCGTCCCACTCAAACCCCACTTCCTCTCGTGGGTGAGCTCTTCCCAGGCCAGCCGACCCCCTTCACTCTGAGCTGCCAGAGAGGCCAGCTGCCCGTGATGTCTCCGCAGCCCCGGAGGCTGCTGGGCCCTCCCACAGCCTTTTGCTGCTGATCGCACCCGGGCGTCCGGGACAGGGGGCCGTTCCCTTTGCTCACCCCGCTTCCTGCTTCCCATCCCTTCTCTCCATCCCCGGGGACGTGTGTGGGACAGCAGGCCAGCCCAGGGGAGCCCTCCTCCCTGCCTGCGCTCCGTGGCTGCACTGGCCACCACTCCCCTCCCCGCCGAGGCTGGGGAACAGTTTACTTCCCGGCCCGGCCCGGCCCGTGCACCTGCCGGCAGCCCGGAGAGGAGAGACCGAGATGAGCTCATGGATCCCTCCGTGCTCAGTTCCCTCTGTGTGCGCTGTGGAGAGCCAGAGCAGCCAGCCCACAGGGCGCCGAGCCCGTGACAGGAGTGGCCATGGGTTAGGACTGTGGTCTGCAAACCGCGGCTCTCGAGCCACAGGTGGCTCTCTGGCCCCTTGAGTGTGGCTCTTCCACAAAACACCACGGCCTGGGCGAGTCTGTGTTGAAGAAGTGGCGTTAGAAGAAGTTTAAGTTTAAAAAACGTGGCCCTCTGAAGAAATGTCCATCGTTGTCCTGTTGGTACTTGGCTCTGTGGACGGATGAGTTTGCCGAGCACCGGGTTCGGGCACCGGGGTGTGTCGGACAGCTCCCGCAGTGTGGGGACGTGCGGTGGACCCCTGCCCACGCTCCAGGCCCATCGCCATCCCCGTCCGTCTGCAGAGGCGTCAGCGCAGGTGAGGGTTCCAGCTGTCCTCCGACAGTCCTCCCGGTTGGCGAGGGGTCCCGTTCTCCAAACTGGCGGCCTTTCACTGCGCTCAGCTGTCCTGCACAGACCAGCTGTCCTCATACACGCCACAGAGCTCTCCCTGGGAGGGATGGGCTTTATGCTTCAGCAACCATACCCAGGGCCTAACACCTACTGTCTGTGTCCGTGTGTGTGTGCACGTCTAGAGACCTCCTCCTCTCAAAGGTGGCTGCAGCCTTCCATAAGAGCACAAATGCTTCACCAGAGTCTGAGCTGTGACCGGCCAGGGGGGCCCTGGGCCTGGGCGGAATCGGAGAGAATCACGCCATCAGGGCCCAGCACGGAGCACGCGAACCTGGTGCAGTTTTTGTTGGAGAAGCTTATCTTGCAGAAATGGGTCCTAGAGGGGAAGCTGGGTTTCCTTTTATTTATTTTTATTTATTTTTTTAAAATCTTCTCCCTTAACATTTAAAAATACTTACATACATCACACCTGAGGGCACCCACAGAGCGAGCTGGCTTTGTGGCACAGAAACAGGCCGGCCTGGGAAGCTGGGGAAAATCGAACGCAGCGCGAATCACGAGGAGGCTCCTGCATGGGGCCTCAGCGGGACAGGAGCCCTGGGCGGGCGCTGTGAGGGGGCCCGGAGCCACGCCGGAGGCTCTGCTCGGAGAGCACAGGCTTGGTGGAGAGGCTGCGGAAGGTAAACCCTGTGGCTGGACAGGTTTGAAGCTGTCTGGGGAAGTCAGAGCACAGGATGGAAGGAGGAAGTCGGTCCTTGGCCCTGCCCTGCCCTGGGCCGGAAGCCCAGCAGCAGAGGCCGAGAGCTGCTGTGTGGCCCCAGGTCAGAGCCTGCAGGCCCAGGGCTGCCGCGGCCCCCTGCAGGGCCGTCCCCACGCAGGGCTGCCTCCAGGGCTGTGCAGCCTGTAACGTCCTGTCGCACTTTCTGATGGAGGAAAGTCTCGCGTGGCGGGTGTCTCCCTAGAACCCTGCAATCCGTCAGGGAAGACAGTGGTTCCTAATTCCCCTCAGCATCATGCTGCCAGTCCGAGTCTGAGCCCTGCGGGACCACTCGGTGCTTGGCCTGTGGGGAAGCTGGTGGGAACGGGGTGCCCATACAGACCAGAGGCTGCCGGGCACAGCTGTTCCTGCCTCCAGCCAGCACCCGGGGTCCCTCCTGTGCTCGCACCTTGCACCAGGCCCTGGGAATGCAGAACCCGAGGAGATGGGCTGCCCAGGGGAGCCAGGGTCAAAGGGGAGGTGCCCTGGGCCTTGTTGGGCCTCTGGCAACACCGAGGCAGGGCCCCCCACTTCCTGCACCAGCCCGGGAGGCTGGGAGCCCGGTTTCTTCCTGACCGGACCAGGCGTGGGGGGCGTCCCTGGAACTGGCCCGGGGGGTGGGGGCGCCTTTAGAACAAGCGGGGAGAGGCCCCCGTGGGGTGCCCTGGCCCGGGCGGTTGAGTCAGCCACGTCTTTATGGACAAATGCTAGGAGGGAGGACATGAGGGGTCCATCAGCGGCCCTCGCCTCCTGAGGGCACCCCAGAATTCCCATTCGGGAGAGAAAGCTGGGCCAGGAAAGGCCAGGACAGGCGCCTGGGCTTGGGGCTTTTCCATCGCGCCTGACGGGGCACAAGGAGGGATTTGTTCCTTCTAGTTATTTATTTCCGATTTTAAGGGATTTTCCTTTATTCCTCCCACCTCCCGCCCCTTCCCGGCCACTCCGGTGTGGGTTTTCCGTCTGACTCACAATTCCTTCTGTGATTCAGGAGAGTGGGGGCCGGGGGGAGCCCCGGGCGCCTTCCCTCCCCTCCCCGCAGCCCGGAGGCCGGTGCCCGCGCCCGGTGCCTGGTGCCCGCAGCCCGGTGCCCGGTGCCCAGAGGCCGGTGCCCGGTGCCCGCGCCCGGTGCCCGCAGCCCGGAGGCCGGTGCCCACAGCCCGGTGTCCGGTGCCCGCAGCCCGGTGCCCGGTGCCGCGGAGGGGGCGGCGCTGCGGCGGCGGGTGTGCGCGGGGCGCGGGGCGGAGA
Organism: Pipistrellus nathusii; assembly: GCA_963693515.1. NCBI lineage: Eukaryota > Metazoa > Chordata > Mammalia > Chiroptera > Vespertilionidae > Pipistrellus > Pipistrellus nathusii. The sequence goes on along the minus strand of OY882861.1, from coordinate 2,738,508 downwards.
GGATCGGGGGCGCGGGCGGGGGCGCCAGGCCGGGCTGCTGGCTCTCCGCTCCCGCGGGCGCTCGGGCGGAGGGAGGGGCGGCGGCGGCGGAGGCGGACCGGCCCGGGCGGCGGCACAGCTGGGAGCGCCGGCCCCTCCCGCCCGGCCGCGGCCTTTCGCTTTGAGCGGCGGTGGCGGCGCGGGCGGGGCGCTCTCGGCGGATCCATGGGGATGTGTTCGCGGCAGGAGCGCATCCAGAAGGACATCGACGTGGTCCTGCAGCGCTCCCGGGCCGAGCGGGACGGCCTGTTCGCGGGTGAGCGGCCCCCGATCCGGTCCCCGCCCCTGCCCCGCGCCCCGCGCCCCCGTCCCCGCTCCGGGCCCCGCGCCCCGCGCCCCCGTCCCCGTCCCCGCCCCGCGCCCCCGCCCCCATCCCCGCTCCGGGCCCCGCGCCCCGCGCCCCCGTCCCCGCTCCGGGCCCCGCGCCCCGCGCCCCCGTCCCCGCCCCGCGCCCCGCGCCCCCGCCCCCGTCCCCGCCGGGCCCGGTCGGCAGGCGCGGCGGGCGGGGCGCGGGAGGGCGCCGGCGCCCCCACCCCCAGGGCCGGGCGGGTGGGGGTCTCCGCTGTGTGTGGGCCCCCGGGCGCCCCGATTGTCCGAGCCGCTGGGGTGTCAGGACGCCGGCGCGGAGCCGAGGCCGGAGCCGGGCCCGCAGTCCGCCCGGTCGGCGCGGGGCTGCGGGGCGCGCGGGACGCGGGGCCGCCCGGTCCCGGGGAGGGACCGCCTTCGGCCCGGGGCCTCCGGGTGGCGCGGGCGCTCCGGCCGGCCCGGCGCTCCGGTGCCCGCGTTGCCATGGCACCGCACTTGTTGCGGGGGGTGGGGGCGCCCCTCCCGCGTCCGGGTCCCGCGGCGTCCAGCCTCCCGGGGCGGGGCGGGCGGTTAGGCCTGTGGCTCCACCGCCGGGGACCCCACCCGCGCCCCGGGGACCCCCCCCCCCCTCCGGCGGCTCCTAACGGGCCTCTGCTCAGATTTCAGGTACTCGGACTCCACCTTCACCTTCACCTACCTCGGCGGCCCCAGAAGGTACCTGAGCGTCTGCGCGGCTTCCTGTCCTGCTCACATGCCCGCGTGTCCTTTGTTCTCGCCGCCCCGCGGCTGGGATTCTCCTTCCTCATCCTTCTCTTGCTGCCCTTCAACCGCATCCCAAGCCCGGGTCCCCGTGCCCGTGGCCAGGGGGAGGCGGCGTGTGATGCCAGCCTGGGAGGCGCAGGCCCGGGCACAGCCCCGGGGGCGCTGGGGCAGCGGCGGGGGGTGTGGGGTGATGCAGCCGGCGGGTGCAGACCCGGGGTCCTGGGCGGAAGGCGAGGTGGGTCCCAGGAGGGAGATGGCACCCAGGGACTGGGTGCCCCGGCCCTGATTTTCCTGGCGTGTGGCTTGCTGCTCCATGTTACCGTGTCCGCGTGTCTCTCTGTGTGTGTGTGTGTGTGTCGTGTGTGTGTGTGTGTGTGTGTGCAGGAGGGTGGCCTCGTCTCCACACTGGCTCGGAGGCCGGCATTGGCAGTGACGGGTGGCTGGGGCGCTGTGGCACCGCTGCTTTCTGGAGGGGGAAGAGGGCACGTGCACGCAGGGACCCTCCGTGGCTCGCGGCGTGGACCTGTCAGCCTCCAGCTCTGTACGGAGGGGGCAGGCGGGGCAGAAGGCGGCTGGGCCGTGCCCGCTGTCTGCACGTGTGAGGCCGGGCTTTCCTCCCGGGCGGCCAGCCCCGGGGGGCCACGGTGGCTCCCAGAGCCGTGGCCGCGGGGACAGCGGTCCGGGATCTCGCCCCGCTCCGAGGCCGTAGCACTCGGTGGCCGCTGGCCACGTCCCGAAGCTACCGGGCGCGTGTGTGAGTGCCCCGGCGAGGGGGCTCTCCTGGGCGTGGGGTTTTCGAAGGCGCGGCCTGAGCGTGGGTCTTTGAGGCGCGTGGGTCTGCACGTGGGTCTGCATCACAGAGAAGCTTCCGTTCACACGGTGACGGGGTCGCCCACCGGCGGTTCCTTGAAGCCTGGGGATTGTGCTTTTCTTTTTATTGTATTTTTTTGTGTGGCCTTTCCCCCCGTTTTAAATTGAATTTGTTGAGGTGACATTGGTTAATAAATTATACAGGTTTCAGGTGTGCGCTTCTATAATACAACATCTGTATATTGTGTTCAGCACCCCAAGTTCTGATTCGATTTACTAGTTGAAAATATGACGTGTCATATTGGGAGAGGATAAAAATCATAGTGGGTCTTAATTCACCATCATCTCTGTAGTTGTGACTGAAAGGAATAAATGAGAGGAGATTCAACTAAATTAGCACTGCTCCTACCCTTACGACCCAGGGACGTTGGTGTTGGTGTGTGGCTAATATTTTCCTGGATATTTTTTAAAAATACATTTTTATTGATTTCAGAGAGGAAGGGAGGGAGAGCGAGAGAGAAACATCAATGATGAGAGAGAATCATTGATCGGCTGCCTCCGCACACTCCCCCCCCACCTCCCCGGGGATCTAGCCCCAAACCCGGGCATGTGCCCTTGCCCTTGACCTGAATGGAACCCGGGACCCCTCAGTCTGCAGTCTGACGCTCTCTCTGCTGAGCCAGGGCTTCCTGCGTTGTTCTCACAGTGAAAACACAGGCATACCTCTGAGACAGTGTGGGTTGGGCTCCAAATCACCGAAAATGAAGCGAATGTCGCAATAAGGCGAATGGCTTTCCTACACAAAGGCTGTGTGCACACTCTGCTGGAGTCTGTCAGTGTGCAATAGCATTGTCTGTAAACACGATGTATCTGCCTTAATTAAAAAGCTACTCCGGTGATGAAAAATGATAACGGACATCTGCGCCTCCTCAAGCCCGAGGGTCTCCTTCCATCCACACCGAGTAAAACACGGTGCCTGCACAGCACAGTGGCCCGAGGAGGCCTGGTGCCCGGCATGGAGACACCCCCAGCGAGCAGGTCCGAACCAGCTGGAGCGGTCTGTGGGTACAGCCTTGGGTAAGCTTCTCAACGCACTGGCTTTTATTATTATTATTATTACTATTATTTATCATATATTTTTTATTGCTGACAGTATTTGCTTTATTATTTTCAAAGAGGTGCCTGGGTTCTTTTGGGCTCAATTTACTCCTCTGTACAATGAGAGGAGGGGGTACTTAATACATCCACTTAATCTCTTTAAGACCTGTGAGGAGCCCTAGCCGGTGTGGCTCAGTGCACAGAGCGTCGACCTGTGAACTCATGGGTCCCGGGTTCGATTCCTGTCAAGGGCACAGGCCCGGGTTGCAGGCTTGATCCCTAGTGGGGGGCGTGCAGGAGGCAGCCGATCCATGATTCTCTTTCATCATTGATGTTTCTCTCTCTCCCTCTCCCTTCCTCTCTGAAATCAATAAAAATATATCAAAACAAACAAACAAACAAAAAACGCCTGTGAGTAGGTCCTGCAGAAAGAGTCTTTGTCAGCAAATCCCAGCCCCGTTGTCCAGGAAACAGGTGGACACACGGAGCACCTCCCGGGCCCGGCAGGGCGGGTGAATAATTGATACCGGAGATGGCATCAGTGTCCTTCTCACTCGTGGGAGCCGGGCCCTGGCTGTTCTGGGAGGAGGAGGGGATTCCTGGCTGGGCAATCCCGGCGGGTCCAGGGTTGGTGTGCGGCCCTGGGGTAAGTCCCGGCCGCGTGCTGCTCAGGGCGAGGCCCGCGGCTGGTGGCTGGTCCTCTCACCCTGGTCCTGCAGAGCAGCCTCTGCCCCGCTGGTTCTGAGGAGTCGCAGGGGCCCCTTTGGTGCCAGTGCCTTTGGGGGTTCGTGGCTAGGAGCAGTGAAGACCTTGTTTCTCCCCCTGAAACTAAAAGTATAAGAAGATACGATGTTCTGGCTACATCAGAACCTGATCCGTATCAGGTATTTCTCGTTGCGACGTGTCGATGGAGCTTTTAAAGTGAAAACAGCCTTGCTGTCTTGTGATTGAATGTGCTTATCAACCTGAAACACCCAACTGATAGAGTCGTTTGGAGTAAATTGAACTTACGTCACCATTCAGGGAATGTTATGGAGAGACAGGACATGATTGTCTTTAGTTATGTGTAACCGTCATGTCATCTACAACACTGAGGACACACTCAAGAACAGTTTCCAATTCCAGTTGCCTGTAGACAAAACTTAAAATACCAGTTCCTTTCGGACACCCTCCCAGCGTGAGTTCTCCTTCGTTCAGAGATATTCCCTGTTGATATTCCATGCTCCCACTCAAAAACAGTACCACTGAGCATTTTTTTCACATGTGCTTTTTTTTTTTTTTTTTTTTTTTTTGGCGTGTTTCTGTGGGTTAAGAGAAATGCCAGGAGGTGACCTGTCCGGCCTGTCCAGTGGCCTGGTCCATCCGCCTTGCTTTTGGAGTCAGCCGAGGTGCCCGTTCATGTCGGTCACTCTGACTGCAGGTGAGGGTGTGGGCGGGGCAGATGGTCAGGAAGACTGAGTCCATGGACATTTCTGTAATAGGGAGTCTGATGTGTTGCTCTTCTCACCTGGGGTGCGCACACTGAAGCTCAGGTGGACTGTGTTAATGACCGAGCTGTCTTGTACACCTGCTCTGTCCCGCCCCAGACATGTGCTTTCTGTACACGCATGTGCTCAGGCTCAGAGCATGGAGCACTTGAACGCCCAAAAACTAGGCCGAGGGTTACCTGAGCGAGAGTTCCTGAGGGTTACCTTAGGGCAATGGTGGACAAACTCAGTCAACACAGCCACCAAGTATCAACAGGACGTTGATTGAAATTTCTTTGGAGATCCAAAGTTTTTAAACTCAAACTTCTTCTAACGCCACCTCTTCAACATAGACTCGCCCAGGACGTGGTGTTTTGTGGAAGAGCCACCCTCAAGGGGCCCAAGAGCTGCATGTGGCTCGCGAGCCGCGGTTTGCGGACCATGGCGCTAGGGTCTTCTGAAGGAGAAGCAGTGAGGAAGGAAGTGTTGGTGTGATGAACTGGGTTGTTGGTGCCGCCTGCCTCTGCCTGAGAACTTGTCTGTGCTCGGCGAGACAAACCCCTTTAGCCCTGGTGGCCCTGTAGCCCCTCTGACTCCTGGTCTCCCCTCCGACGAACCCCACAGCCGCCAGGGGTCGGGGCCTGCCCCAGGCTCTCCCCAACCCCCCCCCCCCCCCCCGGGGCCACCTCCCGATGTAAGGCGGTGCCACAACCCCAGGCCAGGGCCTCAGGGGCACACCATTGTGAGTTTACACAAAGGTTCTTCCCGCACCCCTCCTGCTGGGATCGCCTGCCTCGTGCTGGGTCCCTTGTCATGGGCACGGAGACCACAGAGTCAGGGGTTCTGGCCCTTCCTGTCACTTGTGGCCAGACGTGCAGTAAGTGACAGAGGAAACCAGAGGGATCCCGTGGGCGGGGACAGCTGGGAGGGGAAGGGGCCTCTGGCTGGGTCTCGGGGCCCATGCCGCACACAGACAGGAGGGCAAGGGGACCCCGGGCCCGGCTCCCCCAGCCCCCGCGCAGGGCCTGGTCAGCACGGAGGTTTTGTAAACACACACATCGTAGTTGTTACTGTGAAAAGATTTAGGAAGCTGGAGAAACAAAGAAGGTGATTTCTCCACCTTCTATTAATACAGCAGAGTCTCTCCTTTCAGAATCTGTCTGTCTGAGTGCGGAGGAGATGGATGTGTCCGCAGACTGTGTTCTGTTCCTCTGAGCCCTCGCTGCTTTTCACCCAAGACTGTGCCCAGGGCTCTTTTTCAGACGGGCCGCGAGAATAAGGAAATGCTTATCAAACGGGGAGTTTTTCCAGCCCAGGGGTGGGGCTCCGCATAAGACACGTTGCTATGAGAAATGGCTGACCTTCACACACCTTTGCTGCAGGGCGCCCCCTGGCGGTGGGAAAAGAGCCTGCGGGGGTCAGGCACAGCCTGGCGTCTTGGAAGCGCGCCCCTTGTAGGAGCTTCTGTCCACCGGGTGTTGGGGAGCATGGACCTCTCTCCATCCCTCGCGTTTCGGACGAGCAGACTGAGGGTACCCCCCCCCCCCAGCCTCTGCCCGCGCTGCCTGGCACAGCCATCCGCGCCCTGTGGCCCCTCCCCTCCTGGCTGAGGCCTGGGCGCCTGCACCGCCCGGACCTGCCTGGAGGAGCCTCTCCTGGCTCCATGCAGGGCTTTCTGAGATCTGCCACCGGGCCTGGACTGGGGGGCCTCTGGGCGGTGGTGGTGGGGGGTGGGAGGGTAAGGGGGGCCTGTCCTGGGCCATGCAGCTCTCCAGCCCCTCCCCATGAGCCCGTGTCTCCTCCGGGTGCACAGAGGCTGAGGGGGTCCCCGCTGGCTGCCGAGGGGCTCTGGCAGGGGAGGGGCAGCTGCCTGGGTGCCCGGCCAGGTGTGGGGGTGCGGAGCCCCCACAGCCCGGGGGAGGGCCGCAGTGACAGACCGCCCAGCGGGCACCAGCCCTGCCTCGGGGCCACGGGCCTCGGTTAGGGTCGGGGGGGGGGGTTAGGGAGCTGTGGCACAGGGGGGAGTTCGGACTCAGGTTTAAAAAGTGGGCACTCGGGTGATCAAGAAGATTTTGGGGGGAGGGCTAATCCGCCGGGGCTCCCCAGCGTGTAAGTTCTTGCTCCTGGGAGCCCTGGAGGGAAGGGACGTCCCTGGTTGCAAAGTGCATTTGTTCCCTCTTGACTTTGTGGGAGAGACCCCTGGGGGGCAGGGGGGGTTGGGGGAGGGCGGCCGTGGGTGCTGCTGTGGAAGGAGCGCGCTCGCTCTGGAATCTGGACGAGGCCGCTCGCTGGCAGCCAGGACGGAGAGATGGACCACGGAGGCACTAAAAGGCGCCGTTCCTCCTGGCAGTGGGCCTGCCCATCAGGACGCGGTCCCCTCGGTGGCTCCGGAATGGAGATGTTGTAACTCAGCGCGGAGCCTGGGACCCGCCCGGAAAGCTGGGGGGTGAGGGCCGCGGGGACGCTGGGCAGCGAGTCGGGCTTGCACCCCTTTCTCCAGCACAGCCGCCCTGCCTCTTCCCTGGTCTGCGTGAGACGTTTTATTTCTGTTTTTTTGGAAAACGTTTCACTGTTAAACGAGTTTTAACACCACTGGCCCCAAATAACCACCACATTGCAGCATAAGTGTAGCCTTATGGAGGCTTCTGTGCTTTTTAAAATACGTTTTTATTAATCCCAGAGAGGCAGGGGGAGGGGGAGAGAATCAGCGATGATGGAGGGATCACGGACTGGCTGCCTCCTGCCTGGCCCGGAGGCTTCTGTGTGAACAGCACATTGAAACCCGTTTGTTTCCTGGGTGAGGAGACCACGGCCAGTCCTGTCTGAGCATTGGGCATGCTCTCTGCCGTCCTCTCTGCTGCGTGGCATCCTGCGTTTGCAGAAAGAGGGAGCAGCATTTGCCAGCTGTTGTACATCTCGTAGACGGGGCCAGAGGCGGGGCAGTTTCAGTAAGGCCTAGACCAGGGGGGAGTGGCTGCCGTTAAGGTTAAGGGGCAGAGGGTAAGGGGCAGAGGATAAGGGGCAGAGGCTGAACTGGCGTGGCTGGGATGGCAGGGGCAATTGAGCGCCCGGGCAGGACTGGAACCTGCCGGTTGGCAGGCGGAGGCCTGAGCCCAGGCTGACATCGGTAGCTGGAGTGCTGTGCATGGGCTGGGCAGCCCTGTGCCAGTACCAGGCCCGTCTGTTTAAATCCCCGGCCTTCCTCTCTGAGCTTTCGCACAGAAACACACAGAGACATGCCCTCTCTCCTAACCGCGTTGTGTAGCTCTCTGCCCGGCCTTGCTTCGGGGTACCCTGTGCCGGAGGTAAATCTCGCTCTAGGGGAGCTGCCACGGGCTCCGTATGACGTTTTGTCATGTTGTTCCAGCATCTTTCTCTTATTTATTCTCTAAGTTTCTGAAGCTCCCTCTTCCGTGCACTCGGGGAAGATCGGGAAACAAGGTCTTTGTTGATAATGCCTGTCGTTCAGTTTTATTGCGACATCATTGAGGGTCTCTGTGCGGGCCTCTCACTGATATGCCAGACCGTGTGGCCGCCACATGACAGCCACCGTCGCTCTCTCTTCACAGGCAGCGTCTCTCCCCGCCTTTCCCTGGCCAGTGCCACGTCCCCTGGGCCAGGCACGGGGGTCACGGGCTCGGGTTCGGGCCCCTACGTTCCCGGCTCTTCCAGAGCCTGGTGGCTCCTGTGGGATTCCTCCCAGGCATCCTCGTCCCTCCCCAGGTCCCCATGGCGTCCGTCAGTCGCTTTGTAACTCAGCGTCTTATGGTTCTTGACAAACAGCTTCTCTCCCGTCAGTGCATTTGTGACTGAGCTCTTTTTAAAAAAATATATTTTATTGATTTTTTACAGAGAGGAAGGAAGAGGGATAGAGTTAGAAACATCGATGAGAGAGAAACATTGATCAGCTGCCTCTTGCACACCCCCCACTGGAGATGTGCCTGCAACCAAGGTCCATGCCCTTGACCGGAATCGAACCTGGGACCTTTCAGTCTGCAGGCTGATGCTCTATCCACTGAGCCAAACCGGCTTTGGCTGTACCTGAGCTCTTTACGCATGGATTTAATCTTAGGAGCCTTCAAGGGCAGCCGTCGTTTCCACATCAGATTTAACCCTCCTCTTGGCTGCTGGAGCCACCTTCCCACCCTCACTGATGTTTTTCAAGCTCCCAGACACCAGCTTCCTACTCCTAGCCCATTGACCTCCTCTGCTCTGCACTCAACGCCGGTGTGTATGATCTGGTGCCGTGAGCACACACAGCCGTTCCAGGTTCACTGATGGGTGACATCTCTGTCGGCCAGTGCGCTTGGTTTTGGATATCAAGATCCCGGGTTTGTGATCACAAAGACCAGTCCATGTACACTTGCCTTTGGTCGAGAGTGGCATCTCTGAAAATATATCAGGGCTGATGCTCCGGGAGTGGGTGGAGGGAGAGGGTGAAGAGGACACGGTGAGGGTGAGAAGGCGGTGAATCTGAGGAGGGGCCCGGGGGGGGGGAGGGGAGGGGGGAGGAGTTTATAAATAGAGAATCCCCAGCCCTTTAGGAAGAACAGCAAATCTGCAGGCTCGCTGATTTGCATACCAGTGACACGCTCGTTCGACCGGCACCTTCTGGGAGTACGTAATGGAGGTGATGCGTCCGTCAGTGTGAAATTTAAGAGGGAGCCTTGTGGCAGCCTCTGTGCGGGCAGATCCGTTCCCTGGCCAGGAGGTAGTGGGCAGAGAGGAGTGCTCGCTGCTGACTGACGGCCCCAGGGCGGGCTCTGTCCACCAGCGGGCAGTGTCACTCGCCTCCGTGTGGCCTGAGAGGCGTAGGGTCTTCTGCTGCCTCAGAAGGGCTGTAGGCATTGGATTCAAAAACAAGTATAGATTGTTATCCAATAGGCACGTGGAGCAGGTTTTAGTGTCTGAATTCCAGACCCGAGCCAGAGACCAGTACAGCTGCTGTCCCTGTGTCAGGCGTCCACAGCCAAGAAGGAAAGTTCAGACACAACTGGAAAACCAGACAACAACAGGACTCCCGCCAGAGCGGTGTAAGGAAGAGAATGAGGCCTGGCCAGCGTGGCTCGGGGTTGGGCGTGGACATGTGAACCGAGAGGTCAACAGTTCGATTCCCGGCCAGGGCACAGGCCTGGGTTGCAGGCTCCATCCCCAGTGCGGGGTGTGCAGGGGGCAGCAGATTGATGACTCTTTTTCATCACTGATGTTTCTCTCTCTCTCTCCCTCTCTGAAATCAATAAAAACACTAAAACAACAAAAGGGAGGATGCCTAGAACACAGTGGGTGTTTCTGAGTATTTCTCGAGCGGCAGGACTGTGTTTCCTGCTTTATGGAACAGCATTCCCCAGACGGCTTAGTGAGGCGGTAGGTACCTGACCAGCTGCGTCCAGGGAAGTCTTAGTTAAGCCGCGGTCGGGCTGGCTTTTCCGGCCTTTTCTGTGTCGGCGTGAACCATGAATGCCCGCGAGTGAGAGGAGGACGCGGTCACTTATTTGATTACGGCCTGGAACATCGGAGAGAGGTGTTTTGTGGCAAACTCCGAGTCTCACTCATTGAAGTCAGTCTTGCCGCTGACTTCTGCCAGGACCGTGCATCCCCTGGGCCCCCCTCGCTCCTGTCGTGTTGCATCCATTAAAAAAAAAAAAAAAAAAAAAAAAAAAATATATATATATATATATATATATATATATATATTTATTTATTTATTATTGATGTTTTACAGAGAGGAAGGGAGAGGGATAGAGAGCTAGAATCATCGATGAGAGAGAAATATTGATCAGCTGCCTCCTGCACCCCCCCCACTGGGGATGTGCCCGCAACCAAGGTACATGCCCTTGACCAGAATCGAATCCGGGACCCTTCAGTCCGCAGGCCGACACTCTTTCCACTGAGCCACACCGGTGAGGACTCCTCCATTCATGACAAGGGCTCTCAGCCATGCTTCCTCCTCCAAGCCCCGCCGTTAGCCGCCCCCTCACCCCGCCCGCCCCGGCACACGATTCCCAGTCGGCCTCCCAGAGGAGTGTGAGCGACAGATCGTGTGTGGTCACCGTGTCCTCGGAGATTCTGTCTCTGCGCCCTGGGAGCTGTGGGGGAGGCTCCTGGAGAGGATCACGGTGAGGGAACCTGGGCTTCAAGGTTCTGTTTCTCTGATGAAGTGCATTCAGAGAATCCATCTTGTGAAGTCATTCTCCTCCCAGCGACCAGATGAGGAATTTACTGAGGGAGCTTTTTATTTATTGTTTAAGTCCTTCCCTGAGGATACTTTCCCCAGGGATCTTTAGAGAGAGGGGGAGTGAGGGAGGGAGTGAGGGGGAGAGAGAAACATCCATGTGAGAGGGACACACGGATTGATTGTCTCCCACACGTGCCTCGGCTGAGCCAGGGATCGAACCTGCAGCCGAGGTACCTTGGTGACTTGCATCCTGGCTTTAAAATGTAGCTAATTCCATAGGAGAAAATCACAATCTCAAATAAGAAATCTATTAGCTTTATTCACATGTAGATTGTAAAATGATACTAAAAAGGTAAGAATTTTATGTTTCCAGAAATACTAAGAACTACTGTACTACAAAAAGTCTATGCCTATTCCAGGAAGCTTAATGTCATTGCTCTTTTCAAATAAAACCAGTAGGAGTTGGTACCCTCAGATATTACTATGGCTGAATACTGAGCTTAAAGATAAACATATTGGAGAAATTTCTCTCTTGCTCACATATTTACATGCGTAAACCTGCAAGAATTGAAACAATAAATTTTACGCCTTCTTGAAACATACAAATATTACATTTTAAATGACAGATGCAGACATTATGAAACTAATGTTCTCTCTCTCTCTCTCTCTCTCACACACACACACACACACGCGCATATCCACTGTTCTCAAAGATGGGGGAAGCATTGAGAGTTGGGTGGCCCTGGAAATTTTTTTAAGGTGGAGAGGAGTCAGTGTCAGCGCCCTCCTGTGCCTGGCTCGGGGTTCACCCTGGTGGACAGCAGTGGCTCCCCGTCTGCGGGGCCGCCGTCCGGGAGCCCGGGGCTGGCCGAGCCCAGGCCGCCCTGGAGTCCCTGCCTGCCTTCCTGAGGCCACAGCAGGCAGCGCGGCTTCCTCCTCCGTCCGGGCTCCCGGGAGCCTCCCCATCCAGCTCCCTTCCCTCCCGTGAGGTGGAGATTACCCGCCTCTCACTGAGGCAGCACCGCGTGGTCCCCGGGGCGGCCTGGTCCCCGGGGCGGCCTCAATGGCCGAGCTCACTCCTCCTGGCTCTGGGGCCGCTCTTAAGTCAAACGAGGGCACTGAGCGCAGACGCCGAGGTGCCGGGCGCTGGCCTGGTCATGGACCTGCTCCTGGGTGGCCGGTGTGGGGGAGAGGATGGGGGGGAGGTGAGGATGGGGGGGCAGGCGGTGGGGGGAGAGGATGGGGGAGAGGTGAGGATGGGGGGAGGTGGTGGGGGGAGAGGATGGGGGAGAGGTGAGGATGGGGGGAGGTGGTGGGGGAAGAGGATGGGGGAGAGGTGAGGATGGGGGGGCAGGCGGTGGGGGGAGAGGATGGGGGAGAGGTGAGGATGAGGGGAGGTGGGGGGGAGAGGATGGGGGAGAGGTGAGGATGGCAGGGGCGGCGGGGGGGAGAGGATGGGGGAGAGGTGAGGATGGGAAGAGGCGGTGTGGGGAGAGGATGGGGGAAAGGTGAGGATGGCAGGGGCGGCGGGGGGTGAGGATGGGGGAGAGGTGAGGATGGGGGAGGCGGTGGGGGGAGAGGATGGGGGGAGGTGAGGATGGGAAGAGGCGGTGGGGGGAGAGGATGGGGGAGAGGTGAGGATGGCAGGGGCGGTGGGGGTGGGGAGAGGATGGGGGCGAGGTGAGGATGGCAGGGGTGGCGGTGGGGGTAGAGGATGGGGGAGAGGTGAGGATGGGGGGAGACACCAGTTACCCGCAGCAAAGGAGAACGTCACCGACCCAGGAAGGTGTTTCCCTTTTCCACATGGTGAGAGCCAAGCCCATGGGGAGGGGGACGGGGAGGTGGGGGGCCCTGAGTTGGGGCAGCGGAATGGTCGGCTCTTTCCTCTCCCGCCCCGGTGGGGTGTCAGAGCGCCTGTAAAACCCGGGTGCCGTTGCGGGTAACTGAGCGGTTGAACCACAAAGCTGAGACTTGAGGATTGGGGCAGAGTTTCTCTCCCCTTGGCGTCCCCTGAGCGGCTGCGTGGAGGACGGGGCGACAGGCCACATGCTCAGTGTGATTTAGTCC